>JBBBDQ010000201.1:7557500-8285000 GCA_037127315.1 Ascarosepion bandense
AGACGGTAATGCACAGGTGTTACAGTGTCAGAGAGGCTACCTCACGGCGATGGAAATATGGCTGAACACAAGATGCCAGAATGGATTACATTTTACATAATTCTTTGGATCTGGAGGAGAACATACAGATGAACAGCAAGAGTATTCGATCAGATATGGCAGCAGTATTCAATGCACGGACAAGTGGTAGATTTCTAAATATGGAAGATGAATTCTGACGAGAAACATTTTCTGGGCGGACACAAAAGTTTCTGGGCGGACACTAAAGTTTCTAGCAGTAGAGGCAACTATAGATTCGATGTAGTTGTTTCATTTCAGATTGGTTTGAAAAAGTGAGGCTATAGACGCATAGTGCTTTGCTCTCCAGAGTACTAGCATCCTTCATGCCTACACAGAATAGCAACATGCCAAACTATGTCAAATGCCTTTGAGATATTAATATTAAGAGCCTGGTATACATATTAATTGCACATCAGACGTAGACCTAGCGAATCGGAAGCCATTTGTGTGTCACAGAGTAGGTCTTGAGAGATGAGATGCATAATCACTTCAGTTTGATTAGAGCTTTGAATGCATTGCCGAAAAAGCGTTAAGAAACTAAAAAGTCAGTAGTCAGAGGGATCAGGTTTTTCATCGGATATAATAAAAACAGGAACTACAGAGGATGGAACGTTGGAAAGCATAAAGGTGCGAGGCAAGTGTTTTAGAGTTTGAAGTGAACAGGGGCCAGCTTTAGTTTTACAGTTTGATGTGGACTGGGGCCAGTTTAGGGCCACATTTCTTTAGGACGATGGCTGGGGTTACTTCATCTCCGATTGCTTTAGGAGAGTCTAATTTAAAATGATGCTAAGAAACAGTAACTTTCCATCATTTAAGATACGCTTGCATTCATTACGATCAGAAACAAGGAAGCTTCTATTGTAATGACTTATTTTGTAGTCCGATGTGTCATTCCAGTACGATCGGATGAATTGATTCCTTTAAGCATAGCAGCCGAGAATGCTGAATATGAACGAGAACAAAAATATGAATGAGATTTAACTTTGAATTTCCTTACTGAAATCAAAGCATTAATACTGGCTAAAGGAGACATCAGAAGACTGTTTTTGAACACGGAAACTAAAAACTTTAAGCGATTTCATGAAAAAATATCACGCACAAAAAATCCAGTGATAACGGAAAGATAAACAGTTAGTAGGAAAGTCTTGGTTTCAGGGGGTAGAAAATGATTTTCCAAAAACGCGCATGATAAATGTTGTCAATAGGATAGAACTTTATAACATGATACTAGTCAAGAATAGAAGTAAAGCAGCGGTCTAGAAGAGAAGCGTGACTTTCAGGGTTACTTGCGTGTGAGATTGAGCGATAAAGAGTTTCAGGGTTTGAATGCGAGCAGCATCAGCAACAGTGTTGAAGCCACTTTGCATGATGTGCATTAAAGACAAATATATTTGCAAACCAATATAAAGGTATGTTTTTGTATATACTTTCAATCTCCTTCCTAAATCATCTTTAGGAAAGAGATTGGAAGTACTTGTAAACATTGAGAATTTAATGATAAAACTACCTGTTAATGTTGCAGCTCATTTTTCTCCTCATTCAATTATAATACGTGAAAAATTATCCGTGAGTATGAAATCATTTTAATCAAAATAAGCAATCAAAATATTTGCAATTTATTTAACTGACATGTCTAAAGAAATAGCTGCTTAACTACAAACACTCACACACACACACACACACACACACACACACACACACAAATATATATATATATATATATATATATATATATATATATATTGTTGTATCCCGGGAGGGGATAAACAGAGAAAGAATTGTGCAAGAAATAATTGTTAATACTGAGGATATATAAAGAGAGATTTATTATACCTCAGGACAATAAACCAAATACACGGACACCAACTAAGAGTTAACAAGAATAACAATCAAGAAGGCAATGTCTCTGTATAGGACGTATGCGTCTGTCTTTAAAAGAAGGCTTCGGCCTAGTGACGTCTAACTCTCGTCTAAAGCCGATGGTTCTCGATCTCTCTCGTATAATCACGAAAACTCTCGATCACTCCCGGGTAATGACGAAGACTCTCGTATAACCACAAACACTCTCGTATAATCACGAACACTCTCGTATAATGCAAAACACTCTGTAGTTCGTTCTAGTCCCGGTGTTTTATAAACCGGGTCATACCCATTCCTGGGTAAGACAGGATATTCCTCCACAACACACACACACACACACACACACACACACACACACACACACACACACACGTATATATATATATATATATTTGTGTGTGTGTGTGTGTGTGTGTGTGTGTGTTACCTGCTAATAAAATTGTTTCTATGTCTTGTAAGTCAATTCTTTTTAAATATATCTCTGTATGCCATTATTTTATGCGCTTAGAATATTACTCGTGTATACGGTCTGTTGCATCTGCTATTTATCTCAGGTTTCTTAATAAAATTTTAAGTAGAATCAGAAATATTTTAGATCCCTATCTGGCTGCCTGGTTAGGATTCAGTCCAATCTTCAACACTGTAAATTTGCCTCTTAGCTACAAATATTTTCATGTTAATAGTTTGTATTAGCTGTTCGTTATGATACATGGGCCTTTTGAATTTAATCCCAGTACTAGACTCTCTTCGAGATCTCTTCAATTTATACTTGATTTGGCTAGATATACACGTAAGTTCTATGCTAACAGTTTCATTTCTCGTACTTATTGCTTGTGGATTTCCTTTCTTGTTACATATTCTCCTCTCAAATTTTTATCATCAAAAATTAAAATACAATTTCAATTGCTATCTACTATCCACCTGATTACCCTTTTCTCTTCCCACTCATTAGTAATGTTTCTCTTCCTAATATTTCCAAAACCCTTGTGTCTTAGATTTTCTTCCTTGCTTGGGGTGAAACATATTTTTGATACTTTTGTGTATGTGCGTGTGTACATCTTTCAGAATTTCGATAAGATCATTGGGATGTTTAATATGGGTAGAGGTAATTGGCTCTAGTACTGGAAGTAGAAACCTTGCTATCGTGAAACATTTCAATTCCAAGGAATAATGGCCGAATACGATTTACTTGCATTATGTGTTTTTCTAAATAATATGGAGTGACAGCACTTGTTAGGGCCCCAGCTAGGAGCAACAGGTCCCACCCAAAAAACTGGGGTCAAAACACTATGAAAGTACAAAAATATGCTTTTATAGTAAACATTCCAGGAATAATTTTTTGGAGAAGAAAATATTGCCAGTAAAATATTTTTGGAGAAAATCTAAGGAAAAATTACATTATCAACAAAGTTTTTTCTTTTGTGGAAAATGCAAGCACTACATCTGACTTTCGACAAAACCCTCTTTACAAAATATACATCAATGGAACATGATATTCGAAATGCTTCAAAAACTCATCAAAATCTGACAGGATTAACCTTCTCAATATAACCGAACATTTAAAAATAAAAATAAAAAATATGCTAAGACACCATATTTTTGGTATTAAATAACCCCACAGAAGTTTATACGTTGTTAAACAAAACTCAAACTCAGATGGGAAATCGCTAAAAATAAAAAAATGAAAGTAAAATTTGATTTTTGCAATTTATATGGTAGATGTCAGCGAGGATAACAAAATTATTTCACAAAACTTGTCATTCAACATTCATCGATAACCGCTAGATATCTGGAATGAAGTATAAAAATACTAAATAGATTAAATACTAGTACTGATAATGATAGTATCACTTTGAGAAGAGTGCAATTTATAATATGAAGGTATAAACAGAAATCTCGCTTTTCTCGAACTTTTAAAAATATTACAATGTTTATGGCAATTACTTTGTTTTTTAAATAATAATAATTAGCTTTCTTTTTTTGTTGCTGCAGTAGTTGTATTATGCTTAGCTTGCATTTCTTTTAAATAATCATAGATGTTAAAAGGTAAGTTTATTACTACTACTATGTGCCTTCTATATTGACATGGCTGTCACTGAAGACCGTAAAGTACCTTCGAATAGATTGAAATAATTATCAGAACACACACACAAAAAGAAAAACTTGCAATCGAAATCTCAAAAATGTGGCACATGAGAACATTGCTCACAAGTCTAGTTGGATCGCTCGGATTGAATGGAAAATGTTCTGATAGTCACATTGAAAGGATTCCCAGAAGCCCAAACCGTAAATACAAATAAATATATTCACAAGTAACAGCCCACGCCTTATCCGCTTATCTATGTAAATATGTGTGATCTCAGCTTGTTTTTTTCTCGAAAAAGGCTCAGTGGAAAAAGTCATGATGCCATCTGACATCAAGTCTCTTATTTGACGTGGAAAAAATGAGTATAAACCAGAAATTAAAGGAAAAGTAATTTCCTTATTATTATTATTATTATTATTATTATTATTATTATTATTATTATTATAAATAATAAGAATTACATGAGTAACGGTAATAAAGATTAGATTAATTTGTCTTTTTCATGATGTTTAGAAAATTGCTCGAAGTAATGAGGAAGAATAAAAATAATTTCATCAAAAGTGAAAAAACATTTACAGTAACAAATGCAAGAGCTGCAACTAAAAAAGAATAAAATACTGCTTCACAACAATATCGTTGTGTATATCAAAAGCACAATTATTACAACAAAAATGTTCCCTTTAAGTTTCACGTAAATGTCGATGACAATGAAATAAATCTGAGCCAATTGCGAGCAGTTCAATCATAAACACGTAAAAGGGTTTTCAAAGATTGTCGGAAATTTCAGTTTTCTTTAATTTTATTAATTCGCTTGTAAATTTCTGATTCATTGCTTCAATGCCAGGCTGAGAATTGAAATTGGATGACCTTTTCAGTAAATTATGAAGACAGGAATGAATGCTAAAAGGAGATGAGACGGTGAGCAGAATTTGTAAGAAATAACGGGCATCGACGAATTTCATTTTTTTTTCACTAGTTAATGAATCCGTTGCTTCAGCAATGAAAACAGGAGCAAATAGACAGTGTTTCCTTTTGAAATTTTAATGAGTTCAAAGGAAACTGGTTTCCAAGGGAATATGTCAAAGTATCATAGTTTATTTAACTTAGTTATTTTATTTTTTTCCAAAACATTGGAGAGTTTTATTTATGCATGTCTAGAAACCGAGTAGTGAATACTGGTTTGCTATGTGGTGTCTGTCCTTCAATATGGCAGCGAATTCTGGATGAACAATTTGATAAAAGATAAAGGAACGATTTGAAACAAATGAAATGTGGTTCTATAGAAGGATACTGAGGATATGATGGACGTAACACGTGAGCAACGACGATGTTTGGGAGAGGACGGATACATAAAGGAAACTGAAACTTAACTTTTATGGAAAAAAGTTTTCTGGAAACCTAATGTGGAAGGAGGTTTTGGAGAACCTGATGCTAACTGGACTGATAGAGGGAGAGAAAAACGAGAGAAAAGCGTATGTCATACTTGATAGCTGGATGGTGCCTACGTCCAGAAGGGAGACGATATATAAAAGATGTGTGCTTCGTGTTATGGCTAAATCGTCAGTATTTTATGTTTTTTTGGGGGGTGGGGTCAACCGTCTGTGAGAAAAAGAGCAACATGATGCA
Organism: Ascarosepion bandense; assembly: GCA_037127315.1. NCBI lineage: Eukaryota > Metazoa > Mollusca > Cephalopoda > Sepiida > Sepiidae > Ascarosepion > Ascarosepion bandense. The sequence goes on from JBBBDQ010000201.1 coordinate 7,563,133, forward strand.
ATTCATTCTGCCGGGAATTTAAAAATGGCATGCTTAGAACTTGCATCGGAAGCTCCAAAACGAACATTACAGTGTGTGTGTGTGTGTGTGTGTGTGTGTGTGTGTGTGCGTGCGTGTGTGCGCGCGCGCGCGTGCGTGTGTGTTGTGTGTGTGCGCGCGCGTGTGTGTGTGTTTGCGCGCTCGCGTGTGTGTGTGTGTGTGCGTGCGCGTGTGTTGTGTGTTTGCGCGCTCGCGAGCGCGTGTGTTTGCGCGCTCGCGCGTGTGCGTGTGTGTGTGTGTGTGTGTGTGTGTGTGCGCGTGTGTGTGTGTGCGTGTGTGTGTGCATTGCTGAGAATTCTGAAATATTTGGATGGTATATATAGTTAACATCCTGATGATTAGGGTGACCACTATTCATCTGTCAACAGGGAGTCTTGCATGACGTTATTTGAGGAATTAGTGCTGACCCGGGCCAAGCAGATAACTGCTGGAAAGACTTAACTCTGGCAACATGACTTATCATCATACCCACAAACAGTAAAAAACAGTCATAGATATCAGATAATTTCTGTGAATACATCATCACTTATATCTGGCTATCTCCCCAAACTGAAAGCATCTTGATTATTAATTATGTATGGGTATCAGTTGAGTGAGAGACCAACAAAACTTCTTCCAACTTCAAAGATGCAGTGAAGGTAAGGATAATGCTAGCATTCACCAAATGAAATAAGAAGACCACCCAGCAAAGATGCAAGGTATTCCGAAGTTGTCTGAAGAACGTTTTCAACCATGATCTTCAATTGAAATCGGTATCAACAACAATGGCGATTTTGTTGAAGAAATTTACATTTTTCTATTTCAAGATATTTTTGTTCAGTTCTGGTAAATATATCTGCTAAAATTAGATGTCAGTGTTACTTTTGTTTTCGCGTAAATTCATCTGTCGCACACTGCATATGTAATAAAAATAGGAATTGTTTCAAAGAGAGAAATTGTTTTAAGTGAAAAGAGTGTCAGAAGATATATGCATCTATCTTTAATCTATCTATATGTCTATATAGCATATACACTTTGACATGGCGGTTACGGACATGGAGTACAGGATCAGGAAAAAAAGGAATGGCTACGTAACTATCAACAACAAAATCAAGAACGCAGTGTTTCACTGCAATAACTATCCAAGTGCCGATTGCGGAAGTGACTACTTCCCGATTGTATGAAAATTATGGATAAAACTTCTGAGATTAAAGAAAATAAACTCGAGAATTATACAAACTAACATGAAAATTATACAAACAGCATGAAAAAAAATACAAAGGACAAATTAAAAATTTAAACTCGATATGGGAGACCCTAGGGGAAGATTTAGTGACATCAGCAAACGACGTCATGACAAAGGCAAAACGAACGTAGGTGTAAATATAAGCGGACCACCGAGGAGATTCTTAAGAGAAACCAATGACAAGAATTGGAACAGAATACAGGAAACTAACCAAACTAATTAAAGGCAAAAAGAAAACTGACTCAAAGACAAATGTTCAGAAATAGGGAGACTGAGCATGAAAAATAAAGGCGATATGCAAGAAAAAATTACCCCCACCAAAAAAAAATAGAAAAAAGAAACAAACAGAAAAAAAGACGTGCTAATTAACAGGGTGCATAAGATCCAAGTAAAGAACACTCATATTAGAGAAAGAAAAAAAATACTTCAGCGATGAAACAAATATATCGAATATCTCGTGCACAACAGAGAACGACCGGTAATACACACAAATATCAACAGATCAGAAATATTAAGAACCAGCAGGACAAGACGTTATTGAAAGAAAAATGTTGACAGTTTTAGACGATTCTGCGTAGACAGTATTAAAGAAATAATAAATAATATCTAATAAACTGGCAATATACTGCCGGGGCCAAGTAAATCAATGTACATAACACAAGCTAAAAATAGTGTCAGATTAAATTGAACAATATTTATGTTCAGAATGTTATCAGAAAGAGCAATACAAATACACAAGAACCTGTGTTTTATAGATTACGCAAAGACGTTCGACAAAGAGTTAACCATTATCTTGCCCTCCTATGCATATAAATTACCACTTAATGTATCTCTACCTTGAGTGCCTCCGAAGGCATTTTACAGAGTGAATCTTACTGTAAAAGAGAAAAATAAGAAAAATACTGAATTAAGTACAATGATTCAATTTTTCTTTGCGGTTAAACAATATCTTAAAATTAATCCTGAATCATTTTAATTTTTTTTTATTTATTTTATTTTTATTACAAAGATAGAAGAAATTATTAAAAAGGAAATTGTTTTGTTGGTTTTTAAAATTTTGTAAAGCATACGCCACATAACAAAACTCATCTCCAAGATTCTGATGAACAGAGCATACAGCAGAATCAGGCCAGAAATAGGAAAAGAACAGTGTGAACAAGGAATGTGATATTTATGATCAGAATTTTACGAGAAAGAGCAATAAAAATACACAAGAACCTGAGTTTTATAGACTACACAAAAATATTCAACAAAGTATGACACAAAGATTGTTAGAGATGCTCAGCAACTTCAACATATTCGAGAAATTCTTTAAAATAATCAAGATCCTATGTTGGCAGAAAACTGCCTACATATGGACAGGAAATGAATTCAGCAGATATACAATAAAAGAAAGAAATGTAAGACAAGAATGTATTGTCTCCCCTTAACTATTAGAGAAAAAGAAAGATTAATTAATTGTTAAGAGCCACAGAGGATAGTGGCAAGTGGAATCCATGATAGTTTACACCCCGAAAGAACACAGCACACAAACACTAAGTAGATATATATCTATCTCCCCTTTGGTCTTGTGTAGTAAATGGAAATGACGTCTGAATGTGTATCGCCGATAGGAATTTTTCATCTTTTAAAATATGCGGAATAATTTTATTTCATGAAAGAAAAGAATCGTAGCCCTAGAATTATGCTTAGAAAATCTATAAAAATGACAGCAAATAAGCATGGTTGGAAGGCGACAAAAATAATTTAAATGTGCCGACATTTGTACTTGGTATATATGTCTATCTCTCTCTATATGTCAGAAATTAGATGTCACGGTAGCTTTTAACATATTAAAAATTTGTCTGTCTATTAAACCTACATCATGTATGAAATCTTCAAATATATTTGCATTTGTTTCATTGTGCTTCATTGTCTATAGCTTAATCATGTTATGCTCTCATTCTATTATATATATATATATATATATATATATATATATATGTGTGTGTGTGTGTGTGTGTGTGTGTCTGTATTATGTAAATATATCCACATAGAAATTCTGATTTTTGCGTTTCTTACACTTTCTCGCTCTTAATCGTTAACACACACACACACACACACACGCACACACATATATATATACATATACATATATATATATATATATAAATGTGTGAAAGTAAATAAATATACATGTGTATGCACATAGGTACGCATCGATATACGAATATTCATGAAGTGTTAATAGAACAGTTCTGAACCTAATGTAACAGTGTCAATAAATATTTGTTAAATAATATGCATAATTATCCTACCTCAAAAACACATGAAGGAGTTTCATGCACTTCGTAAATTAGATGTAGAAAAATATGTAAATATTTCAGTCTCTCTCTCTCTCTCTCTCTCTCTCTCTCTCTCTCTCTCTCTGCGGATAACTATATATATATATAATCATATCGGCCCAAGCAAGGCATTTTACTGGCATTGTTTTGCAGGGCGTTACATAGGAGAAAAGTTATGAGAAAGAGTGTCCGATTATAGTGGGACTATCAGGAAGTGTCAGGAAGGATAAGAATACTGATGAGATTGGGGTGGACGGAAAAAGGAGCATGAGAGAGAGAGAGAGTGCAGTTTAGTGAAATAGGAGATGACAATTGACTTTACATTTAAATTCTTGGATATTATAGCTTTCGGGAAAACAAGTAAATGGAAGGGAATTCTACAGGCGGAAAGTGAGAGAAAAGAAGCTGTGGAGTAGAACTTGCGTTTACAATTTATTCGTTTCACAGTAAAAGGGTGGGATCTAGTTGCTAATCTTGTCGCTCGAGTAAATTTATATATAGATGGTACCAGTGAGCTAAGTTCATCGGAGCAGAAGCCGTGAAAGTATTTGTCGAAGAGGCACAGAGAAGCCACATTGTGACTGTATCCGAGCTGCCAAGTCGGGATCTATCACATTAGAGATTCTCCGTTAGATCTTGTCAACGACACCCAGGTGGACAGCAGAATCACCCGACTAGATCAGGCAGCTATGGGCGGATGGTGGATTTATATATATATAAAGAGAGAGAGAGAGAGAGAGAGAGAGAGAGAGAGAAGGAGAGAGAGAGAGAGAATTACTAAAATCAATCTGCTCCTGATTATTTAAAACCTATAATAATCTATATTACACCAGCGAAGATCAATCTAAATTCTTTGCTGGGATCAGGCATGCTAGAAATTAGAGCGAGCACACACACACACACACACACACACAGACGTACACAAACTCACACACACACACACAAACACACACACACACACACACATATATATATATATATATATATATATATATCGGATATCAAAAATTTACCAATTCACAAAAATAAAATGAACCTAAGTTCAAATAAGAACAGAAAGTAAATATTTATCATAATCCTTGCAAATTACTTAAGTAATATATTAAAAAATGACTAAGCTAATAATCAATCCAAAATCCATCACAAATACTTCAATATGCACTTAAGAAATTAATAAATGCAGAGAACGTTACTTTTAGCCACAGCTATAAGAGTCTACATTACATCATCGAAAAATCCCGCTATATCTATAAAAATATGAATACTAAAGTGAATTAAACACACTCAATGCAATTGTGATGTACTGAAATCTTCGGGATTTAAAAGATTATTTCGGAAATCACTCTCTTAATCTGTTAAAATTAATATAATTTATTCAGAAGTATCAAAACTACTATCGTTTATCAACAGTCGGCTTATTTCAATTTATCACACGTTACCAGTCAATTAATGTGGATTAGAAAATGTTTATGTAATGAAAAATTTTAAATTAAAAGATTTTATTCTTGTGTACCAAGATATATTTTTGATTATGTTGGACAATCTATAAATATTCATTCTAATTCATTTGATTAACATAATAATCAAATCAAGCTGATCAATTCAAGAACTCTAACAAAGCTTTTATGAGTAATGCTTGCTAAATAATTCAAATTGGGTGAAAAGTCCATTGAAAAAGTGTACTTACATTGAAATGTGTCTGTCACTTTATATGATAATTTCACTAAGGCTATGTTTGCATATGGTGTAATACAATAGATGCACAAATGGCATTTTAAAGCTTGCATAGATGTTTAAGTTTCCAGAGATGCCCTGTGGAAAATCTGAAAATAATGTTTGGACTTTAGTCCAATGAAATTTAAAATGTATCAACGTTAGATAGAAAGGTATTCTAGCTTAAAGATACAAAACGCTTTTTCCTCACTGCTACTCGGTCAACAAGTTTTTTTGGTTGTTTTGTTTTTATGGCATATCAACCTCGGCGGATTATTTATTGCCAGTTAAATTTTATTTATTGCTGGTGAAACCTTTTTCTTTCAACAATTTATTGTTGTTTTTATATAAGTTTCGTGTCTAGCAATACATTTTTTTTCCAATATCAGGATTCATTGTGATTTATTTTTAAGGGCAGTGTCCGTAAGTTCTACCCTTGTTATTTAACCCATAATTAGAAGGAAGGAAGGAACGGATTAATACCTTTCTCAAGGGTACCAATGCTATAAGTGCATGCAGGGTATTCAACTGGAATTCGAACTCGGTTCACCGATTTCTCTTTCGGAGCCGATATCCACTGCACCACAACGCACATCCGTCACTATAAGCTTACAGCACGTGGTACTGCCAAGCGGTCACCCATCTAAGTACTGACCAGGCTCAACGTTGCTTTACTTCGGTGATCGAGCGAGAACCGGTGTATTCAACGTGATAGGCCGTAAGCCAGATCAACAAGTGCTCTGCTTTTTATTCGTTAACAACTTTACATTATCACTATTAACGTGGCTTACAACAAACATCGCTATGGCTATTGCTAAAGGATAATACACAATATATCTGTGCTGAGAGTTTAATGTTTAGTCTCCTTAGAATAAAATTTCGCTAGAAACAAAGGGAGTACTGGATTGCTACGTGATATCAATTCCTTAATATGGCAGTGAATGTTGGACAATCTCATCAAAGAAAAAGTAAAAAATTGAAGCAACTAAAATCTGGCTGTACAGAAGGATGCTGCGGATATCATGGACCGAGCATGTGAGCAATGATTAGGTTTTGGAAAAGATGGAAACGAAAAGGAAATTAATACTGAACATCAGGAAGTAACAGCTAAATTTTCATGGGACATGTAATGAGGAAGGGGGCTTGGAGAACCTGATACTAACAGGCCAGATAGAGGGGAAAAGGATAGGGGAAAGCAGCGGGTAACATATTTGAAGGGCTTGAGCAGGTGGATGACAGAACGGGAATTGCATGGTGTAACAGGAGAAAATGTGCTAAGAGCCACCAGGGATTAGAAGACGTGGAAGGCCATGATCGTCTACGTCATGTGGGGGAACAAAGCACATAGAAAAAAAAGAAGAAATGTTCAACAATACTCAGTGAAAGCAAATGTGTTTAAATTTTTCTATGTGACGGAATTCATAGAAAACATCTTATTTTAAACAACAGTTTAGTAGACTACCGGGAAAATGTTAGTTATCATGAAAAACAGATAATATTAAAAAGAGTTACACGTCAAAATATATTGATTTACTATCAGCATCCGTTTATGATCATGGGCTAAAATAATATAAGAGAAGGCATTCCTTTTGGAGTGACCCTTTTATAAGCTAGTTAACATAACTTGATATCGAGTGTAACACAGTCTGCTGATACACAAGAATAGCATTTCAAAATCGATGAGCCAAGAAAACCCATGAAAAATATCTAATACTTATTCCTTATTTCTTTATTTGAAAATGTATAGTTGTTTGCATTTTAGCCCTAAGATTTCTTTCATACCTGTTCCTACATATTGTATCACCGATTGATTTCTGTGTAATCGAATGCATTGGGATTTTCGTTTTTCATTCAAGCAGGTTGTTAGAGGATTAAGATTGCTTAACCCTGACGACGGAGTTTTTGAGCTGAGACGATATTGTACCTTTATTGGGGTTTTATTTTATTTAATATCTTCCACTTTTATTTTTTCCTACTCGCTTGATCACATGAATACAATAAGATCGCTTTTATGAAGGGGACAAAAGCAGAGAGAAAAAGTCAACATAGAAAAAATCAAGTCGGAAATATCGTTCTGCCAATTCTTTTTGAATTTGAAAGATCTTTGCTAAGTCAGACGCTCACATAGATGTAGATATAAAAATTAGAAATATACAGAATCTTTGTGTGTCTTTCTTTCTCTACGTAATTGCATAAAATGGTTAGTGTGTACGTTTACGTGTTATTATACGTATACAGACATATGGAAATATAGAACTCTTTCTTGAGAACTCTTTCTTGAGTATCGTCAATACTTAACACCAGTCATGATTTTTCTTTCTTTTTGTTTTTAATTTCTTTTGATACAGATTCTAGTTCATAAAGTGGCCATTCACACGTTTCTAGTGAAACACGCCTATTACTTCCACTCTCCATTCATATATTATAATGTCAGTTAAACGTTGCTGAGTCAGATAACTCTATGGGTAGCCAATTCCTAAGATATTTTGTATGTACATTCGCAAAAATTAGATTAAGTGTTAGTGAAACTGATGATTCTTTTGAAAGTTTTAACAGAGAAATGTCTGTCAGTTTTAATTCTTTGTTGACTATGCAGTGAATATCTCGACTTTAACTTAGTTAGTAATGAGAACATTTTTTTCAATAGATGTAGATAAGCTTTCTTATTGCACAGTTCATAAAAGTCACTCTTCTTTTGAATAGGATAAGAAGAGCATCCCTTGTTTCACGTCTAAGTGTGGGTTCCCGTGTTCTTTCCACTTCACAGTCCATAATAGTGTTGCTGTCATGATTTGTTTATGCATGTTGATAGTGGCAACATTTCTTCATAATGAGTGCACAGGTTTGGCATTTTTCTGCTTGCTGCTTCCTGGCTGGTAGTTTGAAACACCAACTCTTGCATAGTATCTAGAGAAGTTGCTGTGGTGAATTGTAGCTTCATATCAGAGTTATTGCAGTGTTAGATCGCTTATGGAGGAATATCACTTTAATTATTTTAAATCCTCAGAAAATTCTCACATGTGTCTCTTTCTATCTAATAAACTCAGCTATCTCTTTTTTCTACTGTCCCTCCTCCTCTGATGACATTTACCAGCTAGATGGTTTTTCTGATAATACAGACAAAGCCAACCCCTACATCCGTCATTAATTCACTTTTTTGTTGAATAAATTTGGGTTATTTAGGTGTTTTAAGAAGACAAGTTTTTCCAGAAGCATTTAATTTTCTATTTTCTAGATTCGGTTTTCTTAATGATGTTCCACGAAATAATTGGGTTGTGGTTGGTTTATAATTTTCATACGTTCTTGTAGAGGGCATTACTCTGCTTGTATTTATTGTTATTTATGTTAGTTTATAGTTACAGAATATATTTTTCTATTTGTTCTCTATCAAATTTATATATATATATATATATATATATATATATATATGTGTGTGTGTGTGTGTGTGTGTGTGTGTGTGTGTGTGGTATTTTTAAAATATTTATTCCAGATATTTTCAGAATCTAAGAATTTTGTTTGTACTTCTGAAGTTGAGTAGTATTTACATTGCTTACATTGTTCAGACTGTTGTCTTTAACATTTATTGCCATATTATTTTTTAAATCGTTTCGGCTTTTGTACGCTTCTGTTTTTGCAGGTGTTTTGACTATAAAATCGATCCCTTTATTTCGATTAACGGAGTCATATTTTTCGTGCCATAAGACATGTCACTTCCGTATATCTTAGTAATCTCTCTTTAACTCAAGTCTCTTACTCAATTAAGACAACTTAAGGAATCAGCGCATCTGCTAAGGAACAAAAATCTCCTAATTTTGCCTAACGTAGAAATGAATACAGTTTAGGAACCAGTAATACGGTGTGTTAGAAAAAAATCACTAGGTTCAAAATTCTAATATGAGCTCTGGTGAAAAACGATTTCTGAAACATTAATTTTATAAATTTCAAAAATTTATACACTGATGTTCTCAAAAACCCATAGCTCATTGAATAAACTTATTGGTTAGATCCAGTGACTAGACCAAAACAGGCCTGGAATTCAATAACTGCTGTAAATAACTTAGGTGAGTTAAAGAGTGAAAGCTAAATCAACCGGAAGTGACATAGCTCATGAAACGAAAACAATATATTTTATGTGATTTTAATAAATTTATATATATATATCAGTTAACTTCAAGCTGGGACATAAATTTCTTAACCTAATTGATAAGAATTTTCCTAAAAATAACCCTCTAAGCAAAATCTTCGATAAAAATACAATAAAACTAAACTATAGCTGCTCCAATCATCTCGAAAAAATAATTAAAGTACATGACAGCAAAATATTAAAATCACAAAACAAAAATAACTCCAACACTCATACTAGTCCGCCCCATAATAACAACCTTTGTAACTGGAGAAACCCAAATCAATGCCCCATGACCAATAAATGTTAACCTAAATCCGTGATATATATGTGTTCGATTTCATCCATGGCAAATCCTAAACATGAAAAAATATATATCGGAAATACTATGAACGTGTTCAAAAAGTGATTTTACAATCACCTCTTATCCTTCAATAACAGAGAAAAACAAACATGACGTCTCTCTCCAAATACTTTTGTAGTTTCAATGTCGAAACAAATGTATATATATATAAGATAGATATTTCAGAAAAAGTATATATTTCGAACCAAACTGTATACACTTTTCGTTAAAGTTTACTACTTTCAACTAAAAGAATTTTAATAATTAGAACTCATATCAAATGTCAAAAGATGTGATGTCTGTTCTTCAGTATAGCAGTATTTTTTCAACAAGTCATTCATAGATCAATAGAGATATATTCTGCATTATATAGATTTCTCTTTCCCTTTCATATATATATATATATATATATATATATATATATACTAGCCGTATAACCCGGCGTTGCTCGGGTGTAATGAAAGCTTTAAAATTAATCCATGGTTCTGAAGCTCAGACTCTTTAGACGTTGGCATGAAAGACTAAAAAGCAATAGTTGTTTCCAGTTAAAGCGAAACCGTAGACTGAAAGAAAGATGAATGGATGTAAGTCAAATTTTGATTTCCTGGTATCGATATCAAATACGTTTTTCGTCGTAAATTGTGAAAGCTAAATAAGTCCTCATGGATGAGACTATGAACTACAATTATACCTACTTAGAGCCAAAGCTGAAGCAAAAACTAAAATAAAAGGGCTGAAAACTTACTTTGATCAGTCTCTGTAGAATATCGGGGTATCGATTTCCAATATCGGAGTCAAATAAGTCATCCAAAGATAGAACTACAACTTTGAAACTTCTGAATATCGTTTCATATGTCTTTGTCTTTGAGTGTATCAAATTTGATTAAAATCAGACCACTCCTCCTATATCCTGATTTTTTCGATCATCGATTTTCGATATTTATCAGGGGTACCTAGACACAAATCCTACCTAAGAACACTCGCAGATGCTTATAGTACAACTGTGTAAACTTTCAAAAAATCGATTCAGCCGTTTCTGAGACTATAGGTAACGGATACACACACACAGAGATACACACAGACACAGACAAAGTTCCATTTATATATATATATATATATACTGCTTAATGATAATATTATTTTCAAGGCTCTTGTATTTCCGTGGTTTTTACTGATAAAATATGTTTTCGCAAGCAGGTTTTATCGCAATTTACTCGTGAAGTCTAGAGATAGAGAAGTTGATGAACACATAAAGTTTTTCATTTAACTGAACAAGTTCATCCCGACTTCGGATTTTTGTGAGGGGACTGTTAGGATATTCTCACTAGAAGGTCTAGTTTCCGAATTTTTATTGTTTATATAAAACATATGCCGGAATTCTTTTCGAACACACATTGAATTTAACAAACACACGTGTGCGTGTGTGTTACATTAAATTCTACTTAAATTTATTTATTCTAAACCTATATATAAAATAAACCATTATATAAAATATATCAATCTAAACCAAAATACGAAATAAAATATATACACGTATATAAATATTTTTGTGTATATGTGTGTATGCATAAGTGTAAGTGTTTTTTGAACAAGACAGTTGGACAAGTTAGATAGTTGGGGCATGATATAAGCTACACACAAAATATTTTTTTAAAAGTCCATTCTGTTTCAGGAAATTCAATTAGAAAATAATAAACATCAGCCATTGTTGCGTTGTTAACTGAAATTAATGTCTATGCCAGAATATTCGATACATTAAAGAAAGGTAATGCAAATCAGTTTTAATATTTCTTTATAATACTAGAAACGATAAACCTAAACATGTTTTGTTATGCATCATTTCCATGTTTTTAGTTAATTCTGCATTAGCGTCCTTGACTTTTGCTAACTCCGTGTTATTTGTGTTGTTTTCTGCTGGTGATTGTCGTAATTTGTTTGCCGTGTTATGAAGTTTTCATCTTCCGACATATGCGATAAAATTTGCGTGGTCGTTGTAGGTAATTTAACTAGATACGTCCTTTTTAAAAATTGGTCATTGTATTGTCTCCAGCTAGCGACTTCATGTGGCGTAGTAACTGAGGTGTTCTGTCAAAAAGTTGTTCACTGTTGAATAAATCGTGTAGAATGCTTTCTATAGATTTCCCCATCCGCTTAATTATTGCTTGCTGTAAAATATCATACAGACGGTATGCGGTCTTAGTTTTAAATAGGTCCGTCACCTCTACGGCTATCTCAGTGGGTTGCAATATCGTAGACGCTGAGATTTAATTTCCCTTGCGTTGTAAGTTACATGTTGTTGTAATAACCATGTATTTAAATTAGAGGAATTGAATGTTGGAAGGTTCATCTTTAACATAATCTCCATGAATGCCTTGTTGTAGTCTTCTCCATTATGTGACATGTCAGATCAATTAGTCGTCAGGTAATATGCCTAAGCATCGTAACAGAAAAATGCTGCGTTCGTGTCGGCGTTTAAAAGTTGTTGGAAGCAGATTATGCAGTATTCGTTTCTCATCAGATTGTCAACATTTTTAGGGAAAATATTCCTTGGGTCACCGTTTGAATACAAAACACAGAAAATATTGTTACCAGTTTAAATAAAAAGATGGTATTTATTTAAACTTACTATACAAGAATTATAACTATAAATAATTATCGTGAAGTGAGTTAGAAAGATCGCTTTGTAATGAAATGAACATAGGTAGTCTTCCAGTGAAGAAGGGAGAAATCAGAATTCGGAGTCAAGATCAAAGGAAGACCGCTGCAGCTTTGGTCAGAATGACAAAACGAAGTGGTTGAATCGTTTCTTTTGATTGGTGCCAATCCTGCCAAGTTGAATGAATGTTTAAATTTTATGAAATCATGCGTGATCCAATATTTCGTATATATTCATTGGTTAGCGCTGATTCCACTGGTTACTTATTTTTATTGAATTAAAATTTTGAACTTTGCTTAAAACATAAAAGGCCGCGCGGAACTTATGCATTGTACGTTCATTATTGTCATTTGCTTTACAGATTTGAAAAAGTTCACTTCCTTTTTATTCTACAAAAGAATTAAAAATCTTGTCTGTTTAGGAGTTGATAGCAAGATTAATGAAGAAACTTTGTTGGATGGAGAAGTTATACGCGGAATTGGTGATATTAAACTTTTACAAAAAGTGGGGATGCCAGAACACCAGTTAACCTTTACTAAAAAACAGAAATTGAGATTAGAAGATATCTGATTTATACAATAGTTATAACTACAGGTGGCTCTGGTGTTGTTCTAGCAATAAATTTCAAGTGTTTTGAAAGAATTTTAAAATATAGACTGCCTTAAGGTTGTTCCCCTGGACAACCCAAATGCAAATACAGGATCTAAGGCATGACTTGTAACTGCCCTGCAGAAGACGCTCCGTTGAAAATTAAATACAGATAGCTGTTCATCATTTCTGAATGATCACCATTCAGAATTGTTTTTAATTATGTTGACGATACAGCATGTTGTGTCGTGGCTCGTACCATGGTATATCCGGTCGCACAGATGTATAAAAGACACTGTGCGCGGGGAGTGTTGTCATTACCAGGGAAATACTGCGTGAGACTGTAAATATTGTCTATACATCTTGGTCATACGACTTTGTTAATTAAGTAGTTTAGCTACATTTTTTATATTCCACGATACAACACAACAAAAAGCTCGACAGATTTTACAGGCCCACGAGCTACATTGTGTGTAAATTTTTTATCAGGTTTTATCACATGCAAAATTTATGAAAATCATTGGTCCACTTGATAATAGCGGTCATAAATAGTATCCCAAAGCAAAATTTGTAAGCCTGCAAAAACTGAACATCTTTCAGAATATGAAATTCAAGTATCTCTTATGCGTAACGCAACATGAAATTTGCTTGATTTTCTTTCATATTTTCAGAAAGAACAGTAAAAGTAACCTCTGAAGCTTCGTATGTTGTTTACGGATTTGAAACAAGACAGACACATTTTTGAAAAAATAAAAAACTTATGTTCTCAACTAATAGCTTCCTTTGTTTCTAAAGGCTCTTACGCTACAAACTTCGATGATAAGATTGTATAAATATTTTTTTGGAATTAGTTTTCATGAAATGCAAAATTGATTTATTAAAAAAGCAAACGTTTATAATTAGTGTTGAAATAATAACATATTTCAATCAATTATTGCCAAATTTAATAGCTTTCTGAACAGTTTCTTTATACCGATATTTATTTGAATTTCCTCAAAACGGCTTTAGAGCTAGGAGTCTAAAATTTGGTGTTTGATTTTATCTCAAATTTCTAAGTATGTAGAATTGTTCAAAGGTCATTTGGAGAAAATGAGTAAAATCGACTGACCTGATGTACATCTAATCATTTCTCTATTTGTTTAGTCCAGAAATCCCCAGATATAATCATAAAACTATATTTCCTTCGTGATCACTGAAAAGTTTATCTTTCCTGTCCTATAAATGTATAAATTCAGTTGTTTCTTTTTTCTTTATATGCAAAAAGATCACTGTATTTTAGAGGAATATGCGGAGGAAATATATTTGGAAAGCCGTTTAAATTCAGCTGTTCGAAAAGTGATAGAAAAAAAGAGAAAACAATTTATGTTTATAAAATCAATTTAGATTTGGAAAGGATTTCTCATCCCGGAAGAACAGCACGGCCCTCAATAGGTTTTCAACTCGTTCAAATATGGCATTTTTCTTTTATTTAGCATATGTACCCAAATTTATAATTAAAACTGTCTTCAAAATTCCGTTTACTGATGCATGATAATACTAACTGTCGCTGGGACTTTGATTTTACAAAAAAAAAAAAATCGGAATGTGATGTCTAAAAAGAGAAAACCAAAATGAACCTAGCTTTAAAATTTATCAGATATTAATTCGTATTAACTCATATTTGTAATAGTATGCATAAAGGTAGATCCCCGTACGCGGAATATATAAAGAAATCTAAGAAGGAAGTGAGAATAAATTAATTTTACATGAAAGATACTGGTGTAAGCTCAGATAAAATAACGTGTGAGCCTTACACGTATTTTGATAAGATTAATTATACAAACTAGATGTACATATTGAAAAGCCTGTTTTCTACATATCTATCAAACTATTAGAAGATTAAATAAATTTGAGCTGTATTCCAACAGTTGTTTGGTTGCTTTGTTTTTATGACATATCTACCTCGGCGAGTCATTAATTGCCAACTAATGATTTATTTATTTATTGCTGGTAATACCTTTTTCTTTCAACAATTTATTGTTGTTTTTATATAAGTTTTGTGTCTAGTAATACATTTTTTTCTTTTCGAGGATCAAGATTCATTTGGATTTGTTTTTAAGGGCAGGGTCCCCAAGTCCTACCCTGTTATTTAACCCATAACTGGAGGGAAGGGACGGGCTAATATCTTTCCCAAGGGTACCAGTGCTGGAATTCGAACTCGGCTCACCGATTTCTCTTTTCTAGACAATATCCACTGCACATCCGTCACTATACACTTACAGCACCTGGTATTCCCAAGCGATCAGCCATCTAAGTACTAACCAGGCTCAACGTTGCTTAACTTCGGTGATCGAGCGAGAACCGGTGTATGGAAGGTTATATCGCCGTAAGCATCCAACAGATGGTAACGCATCTGTAAGTATGTATTTTAAGCAAGCTTAAAATTCAGTTTATATCATTTCGCCAAAGTGTAAAAAGCTATTTTTATATTGTTAAACACGTCGAATTTTGCCAAAGAAAAGATATTTTCGATGAATTTTACTGCAGTACCTTATTCAAAATAAATATGTAGTTGAAACCTACAGAATTCTTGTTAAGACTTACGAAAACCACGCAAACAACATGCAGAGATTTGTTTATACAATTCGAAAATAATTATTTCGATGTTGAAGACAAACAAACATGCTGGACTACCGAAAAATATTGAAGACGAAGAATAGGAGCCATTACTTCATAAAGTCTCATGCCAGGCAAAGCCTGAACTTGCAGAATCATTAAGAGTTGATTACACAACATTTCAAAAAGTTTGAATGCATTAGGAATGATTAAAATGACACGGACATTGGTGCTTTCGGCGTCCTGTTACGTGTAAACAGCTAGGAATTTTTTTTACATCGTAGCATGACCTCCGATTAAGAGTGAATACACTAAGATAAACCTAAGCGTAGAAGATTGTGAGGTAATCCCGGCTATGCATCAACATGTGTGGCCAAGCCGAATATCTATAATGGTTCGAAAATTATGCTCTCTATTTGATGGGGTCAGCTGGGTGTAGTGTTTTAGGAGCTGCTCAAACCGAGCATAACCATTACAGGACATCTCTATCGACTACAACTGATAAGTTTGAGCCGAGCATTGGAGAAAGAATAGCTCACTATATGAGACGAGACACGAACGTGTTATGTTTCAACATGACAATGTTGCAAAATGGGTGAAAACATTATTGGAAACGCTTAAATGGTAAGTACTACTCAAGCCACCGTATTCTCAAGACATTATTCCGTTTGTGTATTACTCGTTCCGATTCATGGCACATGGCTAAACAGCACTTTCATTCTTATGAAAGTGCGAAAATAGGTTCTTTCGACTCGTGGTTAGCCTAAAAAGACGTGTCGTTATTCCGACGTAGAATTAAAATGCTACCAAACAGATGAAAAATTTTAGCTCTTTCAGTGATATGTCTCTTAATATTTTTTAAAAATAAAACATTCCATTTCATGAAAAAAAAAAAACAGCAAGAAATTATTCAAGTTTCTTATATATTTTTATTTTCTTTCGACCATTTCAACTCGAGCCAGTCGATAATAGAATTAAGACGAAAAGTGTTACTGAGAGTGAAATAAAAATAGAAATGCGAAAGAGGAGAAAAGACTATACATGAACAGTTTTCATCTCGAGAGAAGAATGCGATTGACGTTTCATTTAAATTATTGAAAATCGTAGACGAAATAGAAGTATGAAAATAGATTTCCATTTCCGAAAAATTCGAAGGAAATTTTAGATTAGAACATACGGTTACATCTTTCTATTTCAAACCTAAAATAGTGAAAGCTATTTGCTAATCTAGTAATACGCATGAATCGACTAGTTTGAACGACGAAAGAAGAATGCTCATTAGAACAATTGTCATGAAATTATTTATAGAAAAAAAACATAGTGGTCTATCCATCTATCTACGTGAATGCTAATAAGCCACATCAAAACAGGCTTTCACAAAACGAACGAACATTAGTCAGTAATTATTTCATTTCTGTGTTCCCCTAAAAGTAATTCACTTCGAGCACGAAATATATCTTAGATATCGTTGATGCCGACAATTAATTACCATGTTCGAAATAACGTTATTTAGAATCGTTTTGATATGTTCAAAAACCTAAATCACGTGTGCTTCTCTCTACCTGTTATGCAGGTTTTCAGAGAATACATCACAATGTATTATTTAAAAGTGCTATATTAATAGAGGAGGAGTGTTTCTTTTTGCGAACAAGGACTTTAAAAAAAATCACACTTCTCTGCCATAGTATAATTAATAATTAACAAACACTAACAAGCATTACAAATTAGAATTTCTACTATTTAAATATACGCAACCACAAAAAATAATAAAAGAAGCCAATAACCGACTTTAAAACAAAAAATAACAATACAGCCTTAAATAAAATAATAACAATCCTTACCTACCATAGTTTCACACAGAACCCATCAAAAGTACATATGTACGTACGAGAAATCGGCAACTATTCGCGCGTTGACGTTGACATCGCTACACACCATTCGAATATGCCAACCGAATGAGTGTATGCAACGGCACACATACACATATATATATACCGAACCCCGCACGATTCGCATATGTATGTTTATGCAAGCCTCAGTGACCGAAGGCGCGCGCGCACGCGCGTGTGTGTGTGGGTGTGTGTGTGTGCCCTTGCGCGCGTTGATGGGTGTACAAATATATATATATATATATATATATATATATATATATATATATATATATATGTCTGCGTCTGTCGTGACGACACTTTTTCCCCCCACTTCCACAAAAATACACGAATATAACCAATTTTTAAAAAAAAAATTAATCAGTTTGTCTGACGATCGGAAAAGCGTGAAACCCAGGATTACAAAATCACACGTATCTATATGAATATGTCTGCTCTATCACTGATATTGAGCGCTTTTAAATAAGTACTACGCATATATATGTAAACAATATAATATATATAACAAATTGCCTCTTTATATATATATACATTTTTCACACACACACACATGCAATATAGAATGGTTCTTTTGTTAAATAACATGTGCATCAAATTAATTTATAAATATTTAATAATTACTTATATTGCAGATTAATCAATAAAATAATAAAGAAAATTTAGGGTGATTTGGACAAGTTAATCTATGAACTCTTCGGAAACATGTTTTGTAATATTTTCAAATAATAATAACAGAACCATTCTATTTTCATGTAGAATTATTCACTTAAAAATAGTATGAAATACATAATTTCTTTAAAACAAACTGAGGTGGTGTAAAAATTATCGACGGTAGTTTATATATTAGCATTCTACAACTTATGAAAGAAACTTGTGTCATGAATTACATAAATCGGAAAGCAGAGATCGATTTCCAACTGAGTTCATTACATTCACACCTGAGAATTGTATGAATCGGTCTCTCTGGGTAAAATAGTAGTACCTCTATCATGATAAATCATTGTTATCGCAACAAAATTGCCAATTCAGTACTCTCTCACTGAAAAAGTAATAATTATTTTTACAATTCAATATATGTATCGTTTTAAATAACAAGGGATTGATTGATAATCCCTAATAAATAAAATATAAATTATGTTAAGAATACCGCATTCAGGATGGATCATGTTCAAGAGATGGCATATAGTTCTCAGCAATTTCTCACAGAATAATTGACAGCCTAGATCTGATCATAAAGTGAGATGTAATGGGGTTTCATAATTTATTGTTATTAGCAACTGTCTTATAAGGTAGGCTTATTAGCGGTTCTTGCTTAATAAATAATTCCGTTGCATATATTCAGGTTTCTAAATCAAATTATAAAATCATTTATGTGAAAGACGTTAAAGATTATATATATAAGAGAACTCATAAGATTAGCATAATTGGTTACTACGATTAGTGTTACAGAGTGTTTGTAGCATTCAATTGGGGAAAGCAGCCAGATAAATTTAAATGTTATAAGAAACATATACGGACCATATTTCTTACTATCCTATACAGTATGCGATGGATAAATTTTAGTAAAAATTACGCAAAAATGAAAATAACAGTACCCTCATATTTTAACAGATATTTATTACCAAAATTACACGAAATTATATCGAAAGGCTAACTAGTATATTTATTTTAAAAGCCGCCACTGGCTTTAACCACGGCCTGTAGACCACTTTGGTAACTCCTTGAAATCTTATGAAGGGTCTCCTTGTTTAAGTAGGTGAATGCTGCCTTATCTTCAAGTAAAGTTTGGTTCTTGGATGAGATTAGGTGGCCTCTTGCATAAGTGCTCCTGGCACATAACAATCAAGAAAGTTGCAAGTCATGGTAGTTTGATGGCCAGATCAAAGGGAGCAAAAATTGTCTGAATGGCATGACTGGGCTTTCCTGATTGTGCTGTATAGTACAGAGTCCTGTTTCCAGACATTAGGCTTTTCACCAGCAACCCTCTTGTCATGAAAACACTCTCCTCAATAAAATCTTTAGTTGACCTCCCTGTTGAAACGGATGCTCTGTGAGTAGATAAATAGAGGCTTAACATCTTCGTCACTAGAAATCACTCCAAAGGCCAGAATGTATCATCCAATTGTTTCCAAATCCCCTGCACTCTCGTCAGATTGACACCTAAACATTCTTAAACGTTCATAGTGGAGCTTTTGATGCAAAATACAATCATCACAGCATGTCATTTCCAAATTTCTGGTGGAATGAATCGCGTCATAGATCCTTTTCTTACAGACGTTGTCCAAATATACTTACTATAACAGGCAGTCGATAAAAAAAAAATTAAATAAACGCACATGTGATAAATTACAAACAAAAATCTTCCCACAAAGCTATATATATATATGTGAATAATTATGGACTTTCGACGTATGAGCGTCTTACTCGGTTAGACTACCACACAAAGAATTGTTAAAATGGTGAAGGCTTGTGTAGCGCCATCCACAATTTTTCGAACTGCTGATAACAAACAATCGGTGCAGACATCAGTCCCAGATCGCATGAACAAGAGATCTCCGTTATTTAACCCATAACCAGAGGGAAGGGACGGATTAATACCTTTCTCAAGGGTACCAGTGGTTAAGTGAATGCAAAGTGTTCGACTGAAATTGGAAGTCGGCTCACCGATTTCCCCCTCCGTGCTGACATCCACCTCACCACAACGCAGATCCGACAATAAGGCTTACAGCACCTGGTATTCCCAAGCGGTTACCCATGTAAGTACTGACCCGGCTCAACGTTGCTTCGGTGATCGAGCGAGAACCGATGTATTCAACGTGATATGAGCGTAAGCAGACACACACACAGATATATATATATATAGTCATCCGCAGACAGATCTGTTTCGCTCTATTACAGCTCATCAGTAAGGCTTAGACTCCGGTCGCTTCCTAAACCAGGATCGAAAGCCGATCGAATTGGTGTCAGTCGGCGATTCTACCCCTAGTCCACGAGCATACAGTAGAAGAAGGCAATCTTTTTCGCGCGTATGAACCCGCCCAATAGATACAGTGCTCCAGTTCATTATCGAATGAGCGGTGCGTAATACATATATATATATATATATATATATATATATATATATATATATAATCATTTCACCCCAAGCAAAGCATTACTGCCATTGGCGTGCAGGCTGTTACATAAGTGGAGAGTTATAAGAAAGAGAAACATGCTACAGAAGGTGTCAGATAATGGATAAAAGAAGGATGTGAACACTAATGTGAAAAGAACTGCATGAGAATACAGTAGAAAATGATAAGAACATGATATAAGTTTTGTCAGGAAAACAATGCCAGTCAAAGTGGTAAGAGACGGCAATTGTCATTGAATTTAATTTCTTGGAGATTTTAGATTTCAGGGAAGCAAGTATACGGAAGGGGATTCCACAGCGGGAAGTGCGAGACAAGAAACTTATGAATAGAAATTTCGATTGCTTTTAATCAGTTGGCTAGTCTAGTTGCTCGAGTAAACTCAAGCGGAAGTGTCACCAGGGAGCTAACCTCATCGGAGCCGAAGCCGTAAGAGTATTTGTAGGAGAGAAAGGGGAAACCACATTACGTTGGTGAAAAGGTGACTTGAATTGAGTTACCAGGTCGGGATCAGTTGCACTGCAGATTATCCGTTAGATTTTCTCAGGAATCCGGAGATAAATAGCAGGGGCACTCGACCAGATGTGGCAGCCATATCTAATGCACTGGCAGATGGCAGATTTATATATGCGCAAGATGGATTCAGATGAGAAAAAATTTCTAGCCCTACACAATGAACTGACTTTCGTAGCAGCAGGTATAACTATGGATTCAATGTAGCTATTCCACTTGAGGTAGCTGATAGAGTAAAACTGAATAGGTGCAGTGTTTCCTTTCAGGGACATCTATGCTGATAGAGAATAAAAGAGATTGTTTATGGTGGTTAAAGAAAAGCAGCCTCGTTTTGGAAGCAGTAAAATTGACTAACCATTTCTTACCCCAGTCCACCACATATAGGTTCTTTTCAAGATCAGCGGTAAGGTTTCCTTTGTTAGCCTAGGCAGATTTCTTATCAAGGTAGGAGTAAAAGATGGTGTCGTCAGCGTAGATGCCTACTTGAGAACTAATTACATCAGCGAGATTGTTGATGAAGATCGGAAAAGGCGTGGTACATAGAATAGAGCCTTGATAGGCACCCGTGTTCGTATGATATTACCTGGAATCATACCTAATCAGTATTATCTTCAATGTGCAATTTTAAAGGAACTACTAATTAGAACAAAATAAGCGTCCAGTAATACCATAGCCCTGTAGTTTGCGTAGAAGGCCAGTATGCCAGACTCTGGCAAATGCTTTGGATATATCTATGGCAACAACTCGAGATTCTTCGTTCTTATCTTATCGAGAGCCTGGTATATATATATATATATATATATATATATATATATATATATATATATATACAATATATATACTGAGATGGTCGTCAACCCGGTATACCCAGAATGAGCAGACGTTGCCACAATCAGCACACATTACAAAAGCTTACAACAGCACTACTATTAAAGCCTGAGCAGAAGAAAGTCACCTGGAAACCCTTCTTAAACAGGAAACAAGGGATGAGCCTCTACTTATGTTCAAAAACTCAGGGAGGAGTATAAACCGGGCGATAGTAGGTTCTCTCTCCTTCAATTAAAACAAATAAAAATTAAAAAATCTACTAAGTTTTAACTTAGTTAAAAGTCAGAACATCACTTTAGGAGGAGAAAATAAATGAAATTTAGTCGCTAATGCAAGAGAATTTTCTATCAAGTTAAAAGGAAACAATCCCTGTGACGACAAAATTTCAAATGTGGATAACAAAGAAAAGAAAGCAAATTAAAATTTAAAAAATATATACATTAAATGACTTACATTTAAATAATTTATGCAAAAATGAAATCAACTCCATATCCAACTGGACATGAACGAAATGCTAGAATTTAGTAAAGAACGGAGAAAAAAAATCAAAGCTCACAATTGCAATGACCAGTAAAGTAAAAATAATGAGCAGGTTGACGGGAAAAATTCTTTTTTTTTTTTTTTTTGGCACAGAACAAATCCACCAGGGATTAAATTTAGTATTAACTACACTATATATGACACACTGGTTAAAGAGGTTTGTGGATGGACTCATTCATCTAGGAAATGGAATAGCAGAATCATATAGAAGGAGAATATATGTGTGTGTGGTGCTTTCTGTCAACATTCTAATTTACCCGACTCAGAACTGACATCATTAAGTTACGTTACATTATTTTATAAAAGACTTAAAATTTAAACAAGAAACACTTTATTTGTATTTGATTTTTCCATCTCAACAAACAATGGATATTTTCCTTGATTCTAATTAAAACCTAATCCCATAAACCCATTTTCTCCATAGAAAATATGCGAACTTATGCTTGACGTTTCATACTGCGAATAAGGAAATGTCAGCAACGAATTAAGATATGCAAAGGAGGATCTGTAACGTGGTTGATACTGACTTGGCAGACCGGCTGCAACCACTCTCTCACCGGCGTGATGTGGCTTCCCTGTGTCTCTTCTACAAGTACTTTCATGGCTTCTGCTCCGATGAACTTAGATCACTGGTGCCGCCTAAGAACGAATTTACACGAGATAGTAGATTAGCAACAAGGTCTCACCCTTTTACAGTTAAACAGATAAGATGTAACCGTAAATTCTACTCCAACAGCTTCTTTTCTCGCTCTTTCCGCCTGTGGAACTCCCTTCCACAAGTCTGCTTTCCCGACAGCTACAATCTCCAGGAATTTAAATGTAGGGTCAATAGACACCTCCTATCACACTAACTCCCAAGTATTCTCAGAACGCTCTCATCTACCCAACCCTCATTCTCGGTATACTTACCCGCCTATCACCCACCCTCTGACATTTCCTATATTTAACCATTCTCGGTATCCCTACTCGCCTATCACCCACCCTCTGACATTTCCTATATTTAACCATCCTTTCTCCACTCTATGAAGCTCCCTGCGCAGTAGTGGCAGTGACATGCCTTGCTCGGTGTGAAACGCTTAGAAAAAAAAACAATTAGTATCATTTTCATGACTCTATACTTGTGCTACAAAGCTATTATACATATGCACACAGACACACAAACAAACACACGCATTATTCTCTGTCCTTACTATCACCATGTAATCGCTGTGTCAAAATCTTATACTCTTTCCTTTCCCTGTGTCTTAGAAATCTGATCTATTTGTGATGCTAGATATAGATATACTTTTTGTTTCCCTTTTCTTAAAAAATTCATCCTTGATCATATTTTCTATCTTTGATATTCTCAGTATTTTTTTGTAGAATAACATTTCTCTTGCCTCAATTGTGTGTGAGGAAATTTCTTTTTTAGTCAATTCACCCAAAGCAAAGTAATAATGCCAATAAACGTAAATGTCTATATGGAATGAAAGACGATGAATAAACTTCACAAGGAAACAGAAACAATTGATACACCTCTACTCCTATGCAAAATCGCCAGATAAGATGGCTAGTATTATGCCAGTGTTCATACTCTTCTTTGTTCTAACAAAATTTGCTTGCTTTTAAATTATTGTTTTCGTGTTAATAAGTTTAACTGTTTAAGTATGTATGCATGCACAAACACGGACAAAAGAAAGCAATCAAATATTGACAATTTATATAACTAGCGTAGACAACTCAAAACAGGATGTATTGTACTTCGAAATAAGTTTCAGATCGTGATCTTGTTCCTTTGTTTAATAATCAAATCATGCTTAATAGCGTATATTAAGCCGGTATACATTGAAATAAACAACGTTGTCATTTTGGTTATATATCATATCAATCTTAGAAATATAAAATATAATTTTATATAGCGCCTCCAGTATATTTAAAACGGTTTTATTCCAACTGTGAGGCCTGGCTTCGAATCGAGCAGTGGCTCATCAAGCATGTGGAACAAGTGTTTGCATAACATAACATTGGTTGACCCTAACTTTTTGGGTAAAATGAGGACAAAACTGTTTGCAATCAGTCGATGGTTGACCTGACAGAAATCTCAGGTCATCGTGAGTGACATGTTGATCTAATTAGTCTTATTCAGAAAGAGATAACTCTAGCTATTCCACCCCTCTCCAAGAAACTGTAACCATGCTCTGTTTACTATGGTCGCATGTTGGTGCCTATTGCAACTAACTACTACAGTAATCACTGTATAAAATCTAAACTATTTATAAATGGAACTTTGTCTGTGTGTGCGTGTGTCTGTGTGTGTCTGTGTGTCCGTTACCTATAGAGTACGAAACGGCTGAACCGATTTTCTTGAAAATTTACACAGTCGTACTATAAGCATCTGAGAGTGTTCTTAGCTAGGTTTTGTGTCGAGGTACACCCGATAAATATCAAAAATCGATAATAAAAAAAATCGGGTTATAGAAGGAGTGGTCCGATTTTAATCAAACATGATACACTCATAGACAAAGACATAAGAAACGATATTCAGAAGTTTCAAGGTTGCAGCTCTTACAGTAGTGCAGAAAATCGATAATATATATATATATATATAAAAGGCAAGATGTTTGTTTGTATGTCTGTTTATCTGTCTGTATACAAATCCACAATTTTTATCCGATTCTCACCAAACTTCACACAAATATTCTTTAGGCTGAGTCTAATCTCCAGGACCATGAATTAGTTTTAAAGATTTCATTACACCCGAGCAACGCCGGGCTATATTGCTAGTAAACGTATATTTAGAACGGTGTTATTCCAACCCTGAGACTCTGCTTCGAAATGCGCAGTGGCCCATCATGTAAGTCACTCCCTGGTAATGTAGATTTGGAGAACCAATCTCATCATGTAGGCCATTTGGTAAGTGTTTGACTAACAAAACATCGGTTGATCTTAACTTTTTGAGTAAAATGAGAAGGACAAAACAGTTCGCAATGAGTCAATGGTTGACCTGACAGGGTTCCCAGGTCATCGTGACTGACATGTTGATCTAACTGGTCTTATTCAGCAACCAATCACTCCAGTTTATGCACAACCTACAAGAAATTGTAAACATGCTCTGTTCACCCTAGTCACATGGTAAATATATAGGTGTGAAAATAAAGTGAAAATACTTGAGTAGACTTCTGCAACAATGTTTAGTTCTTAACTTTATTCTCGGGAGAATGATTGTTGCTTATTGTTATTAACTGCTACAGTAATCCCTGCATAAAATAGACGCCGATTAAAATCCTTAAATTTATGTAACAGTTTTAATTACTAAAATCCTGTTGAAACACTTTTATAGTCTATGTATACTTCTCGAGGAAAAACTTTAACCAAATGAAATGTGGTTCTACAGAAGGATGCTGTTAATATCATGGATCGAGCGTATGAGCAATGGTGAGGTCTTGGAAATGATGGAAACAAAAAGGAAATTAATACTGAGCATCAGGAAGAGACAGCTGAAGTTCCTGGGACACGCAATGAGGAAGGAGGGCTTAGAGAATCTGATACTAACAGGCCAGATAGAGGTAAAAAGAGACAGGGGAAAGCAGCGGATAACATATTTGATGGACTTAATCAGGTGGATGATGGAACGAGGATTGTATGGTGTAACAGAAGAAGGCCTGTTCACAGCCACCAGGGATATGGAAAAGTGGAGGCCATGATCGCCTACGTCCTGAAGGGACAAGGAACATAGAAGAAGAAGGCGTTTGTTGAGTGCTGCAAAGCAATAACACTGACCTACTAAACGCTGGGTATCATTACTAGTTCAAGTTATAAGGAAAGAACTATCAAAAAAAGAACATATTTTATTTAAATTAAAATATGGAAAACTAGTTTTGAAATTTTCTATCTGCATTTCGTGATAAAATAATCCTGATAATGAACAGAGGAAAAAATTCAATTTTTCTGCACGCATGTTTAATGTTATACCATCTGTTGAAGATTTTATACATTCATTAATATGTTTGTCTATTGATTAATAAATTATTTTAAGAGATTTCATTTTTTTTCGTAAATATGACTATACAGCCATTTTTTTGAAATGAAATGACTGAAAAATCGAAGTAACAAAACAAAAATAATCAAACTGGAGCACTGACGTGATTAAATGCCTTAACTTATAATTAAGGAGAATTTTTGTGCACAATTGTTTTGTCTAAATATTTTTATTCTGATTTACATTAAGTTGTGCTGTTATCTGAAAATGATTATTTAATCCATCGGCTAAAACATAACACAAATAAAGATTGTTTGAGATGGAATTTTATTCTAATTGCTTATCTTTTCTGTCTTCACAATTTATAAATCTCTTTGTAATTTGCTATGACTTCGAGTGAAATATAGTTGAATTATTTACCGTTGACTTTTTTCACGGTTTTGAATTTAGAATTTGAGAAACTAGATCTGCATGAGTTAAGATAATTTCTTTTTGATTACTTTTTAATGATAAAATATTGAATATTTATAACATTAGGTGAGTACAGGAAAATTACATTATTAGTGGAATAAGGAAAGAATATTGTACTACATCAAACATACTCATAGAATTTAGCTTTTTGCGTTGAAACATTTTATTCCAGAGCATGGTTTCTATTTGAAATTAAGAATAGAAAAATGAATGCTATTAGTGTAGAGTTTATTAACGCATCGATCCGAGTTTTCAATGCGCTAGGTTTATAATTATAATAAGTATTATAATAATATAAGTATAATTATAATAATATAATATTATAATTGAATAATATGATATTATAATTGAATAATAATATGATATTATATAATAATGATATTATAATAATAATCATTAGGTGAGTACAGGAAAATTACTTTATTAGTGGAATAAGGAAAGAATATTGTACTACATCAAACATACTCATAGAATTTAGCTTTTTGCGTTGAAACATTTTATTCCAGAGCATGGTTTCTATTTGAAATTAAGAATAGAAAAATGAATGCTTTTAGTGTAAAGTTTATTAACGCATCGATCCGAGTTTTCAATGCGCTTGGTTTATAATAATAATAAGTATTATAATAATATAAGTATAATTATAATAATATAATATTATAATTGAATAATAATATAATATTATAATTGAATAATAATATATTATAATTGAATAATAATATGATATTATATAATAATGATATTATAATATTATAATATTATAATTATAATAATATAATATTATAATTATAATATTATCAATATAATATTATAATATTATAATACAAGTATAATTATAATAATATAATATTATAATTGAACAATAATATAATATTATAACTGAATAATAATATGATATTATATAATAATGATATTATAATAATATTATAATATTATAATTATAATAATACAATATTATAATTATAATATTATTAATATAATATTATAATATTATAATATAAGTATTATTATAATAATACAATATTATAATAATATAAGTATAATTATAATTCCATCACTTTTCTCTCATGATTGGTTAAATAGCTGGTCTGACAAGTTTCAATTTTGTTCAGATGGCAATCAGTCTAGGAAAAGTGAAACTTTGAACTAAAAGCCAATTATAAGTGAAATACTTTGTATCAATCTATTATTATATAGACTCACTATTTGTACTAGGATTTCAGTGATATTGTCTCTACAATCCTAAAATGTTGCATAACCTCTGATGTGGCCAACGGCAGATGCTTATAGTAATTACGCAGCTATCTGAGTCTACAATTATCTCGACTGAACTTATATTTAACTTCTGAAATAAAGAAAATCACCGAAATATTAAAAATGTTGTTCATGTTTAAATCCGTTCTCTTTTAGCAAAAATCATATTCTATCAATTGATCAATTTGTATATCGATTAACAGCTTGTCTATGTTATGAAATCAGACCTTTTATACTATAGAGTATTTTTTAATCAGTTATAGCGACAGCAGTGTATTTACGTTTTCTATAAAAATGTGATCCTTGTATTTGTTGTTAAAGAATATTTTTTAATTGATAGGACGTGAAAATTACGGTAGATTTGAATACCGGTCCCAGCGAACTTCTAGATTATTTTGTAACACGCAGATATATGAAATAAGTTATCTTTTCACTGCAAATAAAGTTATTTAGATATTAACCTAATAATTGGGGAACACACAACGAATATATCAGATGTGTAGTTACCAATCACTATTTATTTTTATAGTCGTATTTCTTTAAAAGATTTTCTAGAATATAATTATCTTTTAAATTTTTATAATCGTTTCACCTTATGCAAGACAGAACCGCCACTCGTGCGCAGGAGGTTACAGCAAGAAAAAGTAAATAGTACAGAAGATGATGAAAAAGGATACGAGAAGATGGGAATCAAGAAGATAGATGGTAATTGACGTTACAATTAAACTTATAAACATTGTCAAAAATTTAAAAACCTGGGAAGTGTTATAACAGAAGACGGGAAGTGTGACACAGAGATCCGAAGGCGAATTGGCATGGCGAAGTAAGCATTCCAGAAGTTGAGTACTGGATTGCCATGTGTTGTCATTTCTTCAATATGGCAATGTATACTGGACAATACCATCAAAGATAAAGTAAAAACCTGAAACAACTGAAATGTGGTTCTACAGAAGGATGTTGCGAATATCATGGATCGAGCATGTGAGCAATGGTGAGGTCTTAGAAATGATGGAAACAAAAAGGAAATTAATATTTAGCATCAGGAAGAGAGAGTTGAAGTTCCTGGGACATGCAATGAGGAAGAAGGACTTAGAGAACATGATACTAACAGGCCAGATAGGGGAAAATAGACAGGGGAAAGCAACGGATAACGTATTTGAAAGACCTAATCAGGTAGATGATGGAACGAGGATTGCATGGTGTAAGAGGGGAAGGCGTGCTAAGAGCCACCAGGAATAGGGAAACGTGGAAAGACATTATCGCCTACGCCCTGAAGGGACACATAGAACAACTAACAGGAAAAAAGTGGGAAGAAGAGAGTTTTACAGGCGAGAAGTGCGAGAAACGAAACTGATGGAGAAAAAGTGGTTGTTACATTTGACAATTTTTACTGTAAAACGGTGGTATCAAAATGCCAATTTAAATTTCAATGAAAGGGAATTATTTTAAGCTGTTATTTCATAGTCGGATATCCTTCTACTATCTGCAAGGTTCCTGCTATACGTTGCCGATCATGGTTTGCCGAAACTTCAATGTCCTTAGAAACATATTTTTTTTCAAAACTGTTTTAAGTTGTTTTTGATAAATTTTTATTTACAGTAGTACTAGCTGTGTGAACAATGGATGCCAAATATATCCTTATAATGAAAAGACTTATAACGACATTAACATTAAAAGGAATTCTTTTTAAATTACCAGGTGAGTCATATAATAAACTAATCTTTGGAAGACACACCACGATTACATCAGATATATAATTCTTTTTTTCAGTGTGCCGTGTTCCTTCAGAAATAGGCGATCATGGCTTTCCACATCTGCCTTCCTCTTGTTATACCTCCGAAATCCTGATCTGCTATCCATTTACTCAAACCCGTAAAACATTACCTGCATTGCTCTCCCCTGATTTTTTACCTCTGTTTTGTGAGTATGATATCATATTCTCCAAGTCCTCCTTCCTCATTATATTCACAAAGAATTTAGCTGTCCATACCTCATGAGAATTATCAAATTTTTATTCCAAGCTCTCCAAAACTAATACCGCAACGTATTAAAAAAATGGTTTAGTTCGAAGTTTAGGGATCAGTTATTACAACAACAAAGACGAGGCCACTTGTTACAACAATAAAGACTAGGCAAATTGTTACAACAACAAAGACTAGGCCAATTGTTAAAAAAACAAAATCGAGACCAATTGTTACAACAAAAAGAGACGATGCCGATGGTTACAACAACAAAGACTAGGCCAATTATTACAACAAAGACGAGCCCAATTGTTACAAAAACGAGGCCAATGATAACAACAAGAGGCCAAATTTAGCAGCAACAAAGACGAGGCTAATAGTAGCAGCATTAAAGGCAAGGCTAATGATATCAGCAACAAAGACGAGGTCAATGATACAGCATCAACGTCAAGGCCAATGGTAGCAGCAACAAAGACGTGGTCCATGAGAGCAACAACAAATATGAGGCCAAAGTTAGCAGCAACAAATACAAAATGAATGATAGTAGCAACTAAAACGAGAGGAATTATTGAAGCAACAAAGATGAGACCAATGATAGCAGCAAAAATAGACGAGACGAATGATGACAGGAACAAAGACGAGACGAATGATAGCAGCAACAATGACGAAGCCAATGATAGCAGCAACAAAGTCGAGGCAAATGATAGCAACAACAAAGACGAGGCCAATGATAGCAGCAGGAAAGACGAGGCCAATGATAGCAACAACAAATTTGAGGCCTATGAGAGGAACAACAAAGACGAGGCCAATGATATCAGCAAGGAAGTCAAGGCCAATGATAGCAATAACAAAGACAAGGCCAATGATAGCAACAACAAAGACGAGGATAATGATAGCAACAACAAACACAAAGCCAATGATTGCAGGTACAAAGACTAGGCCAATGATAGCAACAACAAAGATTATGTCAATGATATCAACAAAAACAATTAGAGCAATTATATCAACGACAAAGACGAGACCAATGATGGCAACAACAAAAACGATACCATTGATAGCAGCTACAAGACGAGGCCAGTGACAACAACAAGAAGCACTTGGCCAATGATAGCAACAACAAAGCCGTAGCCAACAACTGAACAACTACGAGGCCAATAATAGAAGCGACGAAGACAAGGCTAAATATAGCAGCAACAAAGAGGAGGCCAATGATAGCAGCAACAAAGAAGAGGCCAATGATAGCAACAACAAATC
The DNA here is from genome assembly GCA_037127315.1 of Ascarosepion bandense. Taxonomy (NCBI): domain Eukaryota; kingdom Metazoa; phylum Mollusca; class Cephalopoda; order Sepiida; family Sepiidae; genus Ascarosepion; species Ascarosepion bandense. The sequence continues at coordinate 7,594,535 of JBBBDQ010000201.1, forward strand.
TGAGGCCTATGATAGGAAAAATAAAGACGAAGTCAATGATAACAGAAACCAAGACGAGGCTAATGATAGCATTAAAAAAGACGATGTCAATGATAGCAACAACAAAGTGGAGGGCTATGATAACAGCAACAATTACGAGGCCAATAAAAGCTGCAAAGAAGACGAGGCGAATGATAGCAGTAACAAAGACGAGGCAAATGTTTGCGGCAAAAAAGACGATGATAAATGATAGCAACAACAAAATGGAGGCTTATGATAGCAGCAACAATTACGAGGCCAATAAAAGCTGCAAAGAAGACGAGGAGAATGATAGCAGTAACAAAGTCGAGGCAAATGATAGCGGCAAAAAAGACGATGATAAATGATAGCAACAACAAAGTGGAGGCTTATGATAGCAGCAACAATTACGAGGAGAATAAAAGCTACAAAGAAGAAGAGGTGAATGATAGCAGTAACAAAGTCGAGGCAAATGATAGCAACAACAAAGACAAGGTCAGTGATAGTAGCAGGAAAGACGAGGCCCATGATAGCAGCAACAAAGACAAGGCCAATGATAGCAACAACAAAGACGAGGCCAATGATAAGAACAACAATGACGAGGTCAATAATCCGCATATAAATTATATCCATATATATATATATATATATATATATATATATATATATATATATATATATATTATATCCTAATTACTACTATTGCCTAATTAGCATAATAATCACAAATAAATAACAGATAACTCTCTACGCAGCAGTATTCAAACTCATATCATTTATGCTTCAGGAAGTTACACTTTTTGATAGAATATTCTATACTGATTAAAGAATATGAGATCAAATCACGAAGAAGTGTTAATATTTTAAGCGGTGATTCAGGCTGCGTATTTAACGGGCGGGGATTAACGATTTAAACGTTGCGATTACACAAAACAATGATGAGAAACACAAACCAAACTTTAGTAATGAACTTTGTGATTTTTTAATATAATCGTGTCGCCGCAAGCAAGGCATTTTACTACCACCGTTGTGCAGAGGGTTACATAGGAGGAATGTTGAGGAGTGAGAGGTTACAGAGGGTGTCAGGAAGAGAGTAGGAGAGGGAAGAGATTACTGATGAGAGTGGGGTGGACGAGGAGTAATGTTATGAGGAGTGAGATGTTGCAGGGGGTGTCAGGAAAGGGAATACTGATGTGAATGGGGTGGATGTAGAAAAGAATGAGAGAGAGGATGTAAGTTAGTGAGACAGGAAATGACTATTGACTTTACATTTAAATTCTTGGAGATTGTAACTGTCAGGAAAGCAAGTAAGCGGAAGAGAATTCCACAGGAGGGAAGTGCGAGAAAAGAAGCTGCTGGAGTAGAATTTGCGTTTACAATTTATTGGTTTCACGGTAAAAGGGTGGGACCTAGTTGCTAATCTTGTGGCTCGGGGAAATTCGTATATAGGGGTTACCAGTGAGCTAAGTTCATTGTAGCAGGAGCTGTGAAAGTTTTTGTAGAAGAGACACAGGGAAGCCACACTGCGTCGGTGAGAAAGTGACTGTATCGTAGCTGCCAAGTAGGGATAGATCACATTGCAGATTCTCCGTTGGATTCGGTCGAGAACACCTAAATGGATAGCAGGAGCACCAGACCAGATATGGCAGCAACATTCAATGCACGGGCGGATGGTGGACTTGTATATGTGCAGGATTGTTTGGGACGGGAAAAACTTCATGGCCCTGCACAGAGAACCGACTTTCTTAGCTGGAGATTTAGCTATGGATTTTATATAGCTATTCTACCTAAGGTCTGGAGTGAAAGTTAACCCGAGGAGGCGCATTGTTTCGCTTTCAGGGAGAGAAGCTAATGCATGTTAATGGGCTGGAGAAAATATTGTCTGTGGTGGTTATTAGATAGCAGCTTCGTTTTGGAAGCATTAAAATTTACGAGCCATTTCTTACCTCAGTCCACCACGGATTGGACGTCCTTACTTTCAGAATTTTGCTCATTCGATATTAACTAATGTTTTCTTCAGTGTATTGGACTATTGATAGGTGTGCAAAGATGAAAGCAAAAGAGATCGAATAGTACAGGGAATGATGATGATGATGATGATGGTGATGATGATGATGATGATGATGAAATAAGCATCTCACTAATATAACTCATTAAGGATTTAAATATCGTTACGCTCGGTTGAAATTTACAAAGCTAATTTGAACGAATATTTTTTTCAAAAAATTAGACTTATCTCGCTAACATTCTCTTGATTTCAATTTCTTAAGACAGCTTTTGTGAACCGAATGATTCGAAAATTACACCATTTTTATTTTCATTTCTATTTTATGAAAGATAATTTTAAGCTTTGTCTTATTGGTCATCATAATGTATGCATTCGACTTCACCCACATTAAAAAGAAAAAAAATGTTGCCCACAGTAAACACTCATCCTCTATATTCTGTGAATGTTATCGATCTATTTATTTGCATGTAGCACATTGTCAATGAATGGAGAATAGAAATAGATTATGGAGTACGAAATATATTGCTCCAAGCTAGCAGTCTTTTCAGTTATCTTGAAGATCTATAATTAAAAAGATAAAAAGGAAGAAAAAAATTATTTCAAACCTGCTTCAGGTACAGCCAAGATACAAGAGTCTCACCACATAGTATTGATTTAGATTTTAGTCTCGCAGACGCTTTCCGTTGCAATAACGTAAAAAAGAATTGTGGATATGTGCTGTAATCAGCGAAGCTTACGAACGCCTCATCATGCGGTGACTCCAAGTAGAGTAATCTCCAAGAAAAGTATTGCTTTCGAACTTTTGTTTCGACATGTAATCAGAACCCAAGTAGGCATCTACGCTGAAAACATCATTTATTCCCGCCTCTATAAGAAATCTACCACGGCTGACAAAGAATACCACGCTCCTGATCTTGAAAAGAACTTCTAATCTGTGACAAACTAGGGTAAGAAATGGCTCGTAAAATTTAATGCTTATAAAACCAAAATGCTAAGTTTAAACCACCATGGACAATCTCTTCTACCTCCCATCAACATAGATCAGGATTCTCACTGCTTGGTTTTACTATCTCAGCTGACCTCAAGTGAGACGACTGTATTGAAACAATAACTAAATGTATTGCTTTAAAAGGTCAGGTCACTGTGTGGAGCTAGGGATTTTCTTCTTAGAATTCATCTTGTACATATACAAATCTACCATCCGTCCGTGAATTGAATACTGTTGTCATATCTGGTCGGTTGTACTTGCTATTCATCTCTAGGTTCTGGACAAAATTCAAAGAATAATCTGTAATCTAATCGATTCTGATCTGACTGCACAACCCTAGTCAACTTCCCTAACTCTAATGCAAATATTTTCACGGCTTTTGATCCGACGAGCATAGATACATAGTGCCCCCTCTCAAGACATGAACTTGCTCGACGGGCATTTAGATCTCACAAATTTACAGTCAATGTAGCCACTTTGAGTGACAGTTAATTTTCTCGCACTTCACCCCTGTGCAAGTCCCTTCTGTATAATTTGCTTCCCTGAGAGCTACAATCTTCAAGAATTTGAGTGCAACGTCAATTGTTATCTCTTACCTCCTCGACTTCCATCTTTCTCTTATCCGTTTCCCGACACCCGTGTATCTTATTTTTTCTTCCAGCTCTAACCCTCAGCAGACCATTATCCCTATCTTCCTTTTGTTTTCTCCGAGACTACCTGTAACTTATTCCTCTTTCTTTTAAATCTTCTCCCTTGTAGCCCCGACACACCAGTGGCAGTACTGTCTTGCTTGAGGTGAAACGATAAACCAAAGATAAGCGTTAAGTAATAATTTCCTAGAATATCACGGTCAACATTACTACGGTGGTTTATTAAGCATTTAAATCTTTGATGTAGAGAGTATTTATCAAGATACTCTTGTATATTTTAATGATGTACTTATCGGTTTTGACACAAAAGACTTACGACCATATTACGTTAATCATCGAAATTAAGCAATGTCTTTTATAGACAGTAAGTAAATGGGTGTTCATTTGATAATACTAGGTGTTAAAAGCTTTGATAGGCGGCTGATATAACGGATAATGGGCCGGAAATTTTCATCAGAGAGTCGAATTCCGTTGGCTTCGTTATATTCAATTACATGTCAATATCATTAGGAAAGGTATTAATCAGGCACTTCTCCCACGGCTATGGGTTAATTGGTAACAATTTATCACTAACCTATTATTATCTCTAAAAAATCATTCAAACCTTCAAATATTTCCCAGCTTATGAATAACCAGCAAAGGGTTGATAAGCAGATGAAAGGAACAATGCAAAACAACCAATACGTTGATTTTTGCTTAACTATTCAAAGCCTCGATGCTGTGTACAATGCTCGTAGTAAATGAAGTTTTATCGAACCTGTCTAGCAAGCAAATACTACGGCAGTGAGGACGCTTAGAATCTAGTTTTGAAAGCTCGTTATTTCTCACAGTAGGCTCAGTATTTATGACCCAGTATCCTACAATAGAGATTAATAAGGAATATCCAAAAACGGTCCGTTAGGTGGATGGTTGTCATATTGTGTGATCAAGATGAGATATTAAAGATTGAGTTTATTCACTTGAGAGAAAAATCAAAACGCTTTAGCTAAATTCTGGCAAAAAGTTTCTTTCATCTGGCACTTAAATGATGCAATAGCGTTAATCAATCATAAAAACGGTATTCAGCCAAAAATTTCATTATACTATTGTTTATATAAAATGCAAAAATATTTCAGAATGGTTTATTTTACCCCCGATTTCATGAATTTAATTTGTCTTTTTTTTATACTGCTTTTTAAAATATATTTTTTGTGAATTAGCCAGATATTTTTAAAATTCATTTTATGATTTATTTTATTATTTTGAGCATTTATATATATATATATATATATAGTCGCTGGCAACTCATATTCGATGAGACTCGTCTACCAGCGTGGCTGGCTAATCTCCGTTGCAGACGCCTCCTCAGTCTCTCTTGTGTTTGTTCAACACCCACAGAGCCCACCTGAGGGTTATATTACAACTATGCTGAGCGGAACTTAGTTGTAGATTCTGAAAGAGAGCGCATTATTTATCGTGAACCATCGTTTGAACAAAGCCAAGGCGGTCAAACTCTCGGTCACGATGACTTCTGACTTCGATTTAGCACAACCAGCGACGACTTCTCAAAGGGAGCCGTCTACCCAATTTTATTCACAAGGATTTGGTCAACACGTGGTTTGATTTTCAGACGGATTTTTCAAAGTTACCGCCTGCTGGGATTGCTTCCTCCAGACCGAAAATATCTTCCTGAAAAGTCGGTCCTAGTGATATTCAAACCCTGACTTCATGGTTAGAAAAAAGCGTTCTAATTTCTATGTCACGCAAATAATGTAGCGTTTTAGTATAGTGAAGTGAAAAAAGTCAAATTATTTAGTAGAACAGAGATTTGAATCAACATATTTGGACATTTTTTCTAATTTCTGTAATTACATTCTAGTCATAAAAAGAAGTAAAATTTCAAGCAAAGTGTCTTGTCTGTCTTGTTCAGTGAAACTCCTGAAGACACACAAACACACTTAAATTTATATATATATATATAGAGAGAGAGAGAGAGAGAGAGAGAAAGAGAGAGAGAGAGAGAGAGAAAGAGAGAGAGAGACTATTTAAGCTCTCACACCCTGATTGAGCACTCTGGAAGAATGGTAGACTTTGAAAAACAGTAGCTAACCTAGCATATACGCATCGTTCATTCAGCAATGAATTACAACAGTCTCAGATATTGAGCGTGTATAATGATAATATACACGCAAAAAAGTCTGCTTCCTTCTAACGAACGTCCATAACTCAGAGGTAGAATCGCCGACTGACGCCAATTCGGTCGGATTTCAATCCTGTGTAAAAAGGAATCGGATACCTAACCGTACTGATGAGCTGTGATACAGCGAAACAGATCTGTCTGCGGATGACTATATATATATATATATATATATATATATATATATATATATATAAAATGCTTGTTAACCAAAGTATTTTCGATCTCCTCAGAGATGATACTCTTGTGGGAATTATAAAGACAATCTTATATATATCCCCACATAGATGTGGCTAAAAAATCTGATCACATTTGAAATGGCTTTTTATGTATTTTCAAATTGCCAAATAAGTAGTTTTCTTATTTTGAACAAAATTTGAAAAACTGTTGGAAGTTCATGCGTTGAAGTTTGTTCAAGTACTTTCGACTCTTAAACTCACTTTTCATAACCAGCCAATTATCACTGTGATAGGTAGATTTATTTTGCCTACATATTCATATTCTTTAAACAACTGAATGTTTCAAATAACTACTGTAATGTCACATGTATCGATTAATGAAAGCAAGACCGCTTCAAAATCAAAACACAGTACAACGTGAACAGAGAAGTTTGAATCAATACATGTTGCCTTAATATAACTCATTAACACTCATACACACTCAAGCATATCCAAACGCACTCACTTATACTATATATATATATATGTGTGTGTGTGTGTGTGTGTGTGTGTGTGTGTGTGCGCTCGCGCGCGCGTGTGTGTGTGTGTGTTGGGGGATTAGTGTGTCTTTACCAACATCGCATATTTGTTTAATTGCAACGTATAGCTCTATGTAATTGTCCTTTATTTGGCCGCCTGTGTGTGGTTAAAATTTTAGTGAGTCAGATACACAGATCTTTATTGCTCTGTAAAGAGATCGATTTTTGTTGTTTTTCTCTCAACTCGTAATTGCGTGCCAAAACTAAGCTAAACTTTATATTTGACGTCACCGGTGTGGTGCAATAAATATCAGTTTAATATATATAAAACATCAACGCACCAAATACGTTACCGTAAACGTGTATTAACAATGAGAGAAGTAATAAACTGAAATTCATATTATATATTGCTAATATAGTTATGTGATCGAAATATCCGTCATATATATATATATATATATATATATATATATATATATATATATATTCTCACCCATCTGCCCATATTTTCGTGTTTGGTGACTTTAACGGCCACCATATTAAGTGGCTCGAAAACTCTGTAACCGACACTGCTGGTGTCCACACCTTTAATTTGTCAATCTCCCAATCCCTTACGCAAGTGGTGGACTTACCCACGCGTTTCTCCAATAGCCCTAACGAAAGGGACTCGCTACTAGACCTCTGCTTCACTTCCACCCCAAATTTTTGCACCACCAGACAGCTCTGCCCTCTCGGAAATTCTGACCACGCCGTAGTTTCTGTCAACATCTCGTTCCACTCCACCCCTACCCATGAAACCCAGACCATCAGAATATCCTACTGATATCAAAGAGCGTGACTTCCTCTGCGACGTCCCTTGGAACAATGTTTTAGTCTTCCCGTCGAAGACTGTGCATCAGATGTCTCCTCCTGGTTTAAGGCTGGCATCGATGCTTTCATCCCTGCCAGGAAATTTCAGCTTAAATAACATTCGTCTCCCTGGTTCTCACCCGCTTGCTCGGCCGCCACTGCCCACCGGAATCACTTCTTCCGGCTTTATCTTAGCCACACGTCGGACCAAAACAGGCACCTTTTCTCCTCAGCTCGTAATAAGTGTAAAAAGATACTTAACGAAGCTAAGATGCTGTTTGCTGCCAGAATGAAGCAGCGCATAGCATCCTCTAAGTTCGGAGCCAAAGACTTCTGTCGCTTCTGTAAAAGAAGAGAGTAGTAAGTCCTCAATAACCTCACTAATCAACGAGTTTGAGGTCCTCACCTCCTCAGCGGACAAGCCTGAATGCTTTGCCCGGAGATGCTCGACCAATTCGTATCTGGATTCATCTGGAGGCCAGACACCCGATTTCCCATCTAGAACTGAGATCCAATTGAATGACGTCCACATCACGCCCTCGTTGATTTCTAGCATAATGTCAAAGCTTGACCCACACAAAGCGAGTGGTGGGGACGGAATCCCAATCATAGTCTTGAAGAAATGTGCCCCTGAACTCTCCCCTGTCCTTTCTAATCTGTACAACCTCTGCCTATCTTCCTCCTGCTTTCCTGCCTATTGGAAGCCTTCTTCTGTGGTTCCAATATTCAAAAACACTTGTGAACCCTCAGACCCTGCAAATTACCGCCCTATCAGCCTTCTTCCAATCAATCGGCTAAGTGTTCGAAGCCATTATCAATGCCGAGGTCGTTCAGCATCTCACGGCTCACGGGCTCCTATCGGACAAGCAGTATGACTTCCGCTTCACCAGGTCTATGCTAACGACCATTACCGAGTATATATACCAGGCTTTCGACAAGAATAGTGAAGTCCGAACTGTCGCCATTGATATCTCTAAAACATTCGACAGAGTATGGCATGCAGGCCTTCTACGGAAACTGCAAAACTACGGCATTACTGGACTTTTGTTGGACTTAATCCAGTCATTCCTCTCCAACCGCACAGTGAAGTTGGTTTTAAACGGACATGCCTCTCAGAACTACCCTACAAACGCGGGTGTCCCCCCAGGCTCTATCCTAGACCCTACGCTCTTTCTAATCTACATCAATGACCTCCCCGATGCCATAAGATCATAAGTAGTCATGTACGCCGATGATACCACAGTATACGTTCGCCTCGATCAAAAATCTGGTGTTGATGATAAGGCGAACCTCGCGACTGAGCTTGAAAAGCACCTCTAATCCGTGGTGGATTGTGGTAGGAAATGGCTCGTAAAATCCAATTCTTCCAAAACGAAGCTGCTGGCAATTAACCACCACAGACGACCGCACCTCCCTCCCATTAGCATGGAACAGGCATGCCTCCCAGAGAGTAAAACACTACGCCTGCTTGACCTGACACTCTCAGCGGACCTCAAGTGGAATGATTACGTCGAATCCATTGCTAAATCCGCTGCTATGAAAGTTGGTTCTCTGTGCAGGGCCCGGAAATTCTTTCCGCCTGAATCTATCCTGCACTTATACAAATCTACCATCCGCCCGTGTTTTGAATGCTGTTGCCACATCTGGTCGAGTGTCCCTACTATTCTCCTCGGGCTTCTTGACAAAATACAGCGAAGAATCTGTAACGTGACTGATACCGACTTAGCTGGCCGCCAGCAGTCTCTCTCCCACATTCGTGACGTGGCTTCTCTGTGTCTCTTCTATAAATACTTTCATGGCTTCTGTTCTGATGAACTTAAATCACTGGTGCCCCCTAGGCGTTAGTTTGCACGGGATACTAGATTGGCAACTAGGTCACACCCTTTTGCTGTGAAACCGATGAAATGTAACCGCAATTTCTACTCCAACAGCTTCTTTTCTCGCACTTCCCGCCTGTGGAATTCCCTTCCACATGCTTGCTTCCCCGACGGCTTTAACCTCCAGGAGTTTAACTGTAAGGTCAATAGACATCTCCTAACACACTAACCCTCCCATTCTCTCCAAATCTCCCCCTATGTACATCATAACTCGTCTATGTAACCCCCTGCGCTATAGTGGCAGTGGAATGCCTTGCTTGGGGTGACATGATTAAATATATATATATATATATATATATTTAGATAGATAGATAGATAGATAGATAGATAGATAGATAGATAGATAGGATATTAGTAACTTTATGAATTTAGAAATGTATATCAGTCAGTTAAGTGCCTTGCGTAATAAAGTTTTGGACGATCATGTAACGAAAGAGATATGATTGACTTGGCAGAAGATTTTCTCGCAGTAGGTTGCCATTGCTCTCTGCGAAATACAATTTGCTAAAGAATATAGAACAATCTCTTCTGTTATTTAAGCCACAGCTGGAGAAAAGAGATAGATTAATACCTTTCCCATTGGTATTGGCATTTACGTGACGGCACTGAATTAAACAGGATTTCAAACTTGGCTCTCCAGTTTGTTGTCTTAGTCGATACCTTCTGCACCACAACGCGCACTCAAATGTACATATAGAGTGTATAAAATGTATTTAACAAACTTTAGGGTCTGTTTTCTTACAGCATCACAAAAACTGTATTTTTTATATTATTATTATTATGCATTTATAACCTTTAATTACTACCAAATACATATTTGTTTATTTTTAGTTTGGTATTCACTGAAATTATTATTTTTTTAATTTAATTATAAAATTAATAGTAAAGTTTAATTCATTATGCGTGTCTCACTAAGAATTATTAAAAACCGTCAATACACTGGCATGAATAATCCTGATCTCTATTATAAGGAAATTCACTTTTGAGTAGCAAAGGAAAATGAAGGACCTACAACGAAACTACAAGAAAACTGAATGAATGTTCATCAGCAAAAAATGTATCCCAGAATGCCAGTTACAAGTCGAGTATCCTAAAATCAAACAGGATCAGAAATTGAATTAACTAGAAAGTGTTCTGACAGAGGATGAAAAGTAAGACTCTGAGGTCCGAAGGCACATTAGAATTGCGAATGAAGCATGTAAAAAGCTATGCAGAGAATTGAGAGATATGAAGATGTCGTTGGAAACAAAGAAAAAGCATTGAACTATTATGTGAAATATGTCTTCCTATATGTCTCCGAATTTTGGAAGATCTCATCTAAGTTTTTTTTTGGTTTTTTAGTTTTTTGTTTTTTATAAAATATAATTTTTATAAAATATATCCTTCAAAAAAATATTTTATAATATTCCATAATATTAAGCTATCTTATAATATTATAAAATATAATACTTATAATATTTAAGAAATATATTTCTTTTATAAAATCTAACCTTTATACAACATATTTTATAAATATAAAGTATATGGAAAGTATAATGTATGTGGAAAGAGATGTTTGGTTCCCTTTCCACATGCTTTTGGAAGCTAAAGGATTCAAAACAGAAACCCAAAGTTAAATGGAAAATCCTAGAAAAAGCTAGAACTTGCAACTCACTTAATGACATCTGCCCTTTATGTCTAAGTGAAAAACTACACATTCTCCAGTATCCTAACAGCAACGATTTACTAAACCGTAGAGACGAATTAGCAGTAATATGCAAACATCGCAAATATTTCTCGCTAAAATTTAAGTAAACAAAAAAAAAACAAAAAAAACAACAACCAGAAACCCACCAAAAGAAAACAAACCCTATACAATAGCAACAAAATATAACAGAATAGTAGATAGATAAATAAAAAATATACTTTATATTTATAAATTATGTTATATATATATATATATATATATATATATATATATATATATATGGTAACAAAGTTCTAGAGCTCGTAGGCTTTTTCAAATGCTGTTCATGCATTTACATTTATAAAGAGTTTCTCGATACAACATAGAGCATTATATTGTACTAGTTGTTACAGTGGTTTATATATTCATAGTCTAGAGCATTTTATTGTACTGTACGTTTATTTATTTATTTTATTATTGACTTTATTTAAATATTTGTTAAAAATGTTTAAATAAAGTGGCATATATTAGATTAAAGGCACTTTGCCTATATGTTCCTTAAATTATTTATTTATCTTGTCGGTGTTCAATATTTTATGCAGCTATATACATACATACATTAATTTATAAACCGTTGTAACAACTAGTACAACATATGTATATATATATATATATATATATATATATATATATATATATATTGTAACTAAGTTGTTGAACTCGTACGTTTATTTACATTTTGTTCATGCATTTACTTTTATAAAGAGTGCTCGATACAAATGTAGAGCGTTATACTGTAATGGTTGTTACAATGTTTTGAAATTCATAGTATCACTACACAAAACATTTCTCATCTTTCGAAGCCAGTCCATTATATTTTGGCTTCATCTTCAGATGATTTTTTTAGGAAGGATGAAGCCAAAACATAATGGACTGGCTTCTAAACATGAGACATTTTTTGTGTAGTGATACTATGAATTTAAAAACATTGTAACAACCATTACAGATATATATATATATATATATATATATATATATATATATATATATATATATATATATATACGATATAATATATATACGAGCGTCGGCAAATCATTCATTTATTTTTTAATTATGAAAGTTGAAAGTTCCATTGGTCATTCTTATATGTTTTGTGGCTAGTTTTATTTTCAACATTTAACGTTTGTATTAATAAGGTAACGAACAAGTGTTCTGTTTAACAATGGCAGAATATTCGTTTTGTGATTTTTTACATACTACCGCACGAATAACAATAGACGCGATGTTTCACAGATGTATCCGATTGAGTCCCCGACCGAAGGCAGCCGAGTTATCCAGCCTTTTCTGGCGTTTTTCTCCATGTTGCCGAAACAGAAATCGTGGCACCACAAACTATGAATCAAGCAAGACCGAGATGCGCTGGTACGCATGACGACAAAGAACAATTTGCTAAGTATGCAGAGTCTTTCACCGCTTGATCACTCACCGCGGGAATTTTTTTCCGATGGTTTATCGCCGATCCGTTGTTTTCCTCTTAAGTATGTTTACGTATGTGACTAATTTGGGAAGAGATGAATTACATAAGCAAACTATATAACTAATGAAAACAAACCTAATCAGCATGCTCTCCCTTTGAATTAAAAAAAATAAGTCATTTGTTTTAGTCAGCCAGTCAGTCAAGTTCCATACGGGCAACACGCATGGGCAATCATGCTCGAAAGAGACATGACTGACTGGGCATACGATTGTCCAACGGGAATTTGTCATTAGTTTCTGTTGTAGACTGGTTGACAGCCAAGGTTTTAGAATTCTGTCTCCTTATTTAACCCATGACGGAAGGAAGAGTCGAAATAATAGGTTATTTGCTCGTAAGTGAATGCAAGGAATTCAAATTGAGTTCGAACTCCTCTCCTCGATTTTTCGTTCGGAGTCGATATTCATTGCACCAAAAGGCACATCCCATTTATTTTAACAACGCTTTATTTACTCAGTTTATTTATTATTTATTTATTTATGTTATTATTTACTTTATTTAAATATTTGTTAAAAATGTTTGAATAAAGCGGAATATGTTAGATTAAATGCCCTTTGTCTAATGTCTCTTAAATTATTCATATATCCTGTCGGTTTTCAATATTTTATGAAGCTATATGCATACATACATACATACCTGCATATATATATATATATATATATATATATATATATATAATGTTTATGTTTGAAAATATGTGTATGCCAATGTATGTATGTTGTGTAGTAAATAAAACACACCTAGGTAACTCAAAGAAACTAGTCAAGACAAAGAACTCAAACAGCGTTTAGCTGAAAGTGGGTTCTGATAGAGCGTTTTTTAGAGTGCTGTTATAGTCTGGATGTGCGTTGTGGTACAGTGGATATCGGCTCGGAACGAGAAGCCGGGGAGCCTAGTTCGAATTCCAGTTCAATCCATTGTATTCACTTACGCGCAAATACCCTTGGGAAAGGTATTAATCCGTCTCTTCCTTCCAGTTATGGGTTAAATAGCAGGACAGATTGGGTTATATAGCCTTGGTCAGCAACCAGTCTACCGCACAAAGCAATGGCAACCTACTGCGGGATAATCTTCTGCCCAGTCAGTCATGTCTCTTTCGAGATATGATCGCCCAAGCGTGTATCACGTATGGCATTTAACTGACTGCTATAATCAGTGGAGACAATATAATAACCGTTAGTAGCGAGTTATAACAGTCGTGATAAAGAATCGAAAAAATACTAATACAGAGAATAGAAAAAATACATTTTTCTTTGTTTAGACGCACGAAATAGCAATGAAAACAAGGAATGAGAACCAAACTGTTGTATTCTTTTTTGTTGCTGTGCATTAAATAGAGTAAAATTATATTCTTAAATATGGAAGAGATATTGGCCAAAAATATACAATCCAATAACAGCAACAACAAAAACAACAAATTTATTGAAAACGGAAATTTACATGCAATGGATGAAGTAACATACAATTCATACAATGCTATTACCTTATCTGCTTATTCTAAAAAATGCGACCAAATATACAGCAATGAATGCAGCAAATGGGAAGACGAGAAATATTTTTGTTGAGAAGAGTAGCACCAGTATAATATGAAAAGTATTCTCATTTTGTATTACTGAGAAAACTAGTAGAAATTTGCTTTGAAGTAGCGGTATACATACTGACTAAAACTTTTAGCAAAGAAAGTTTCTTATTCAATATTCGTTGGAAGTATATGAATCTAACGAGAAACCAAGAAAGATTTTGTTACATCTGCTTAATCCTTAACAATTAGTGTGAAAAATCACAATAAAATGAGCTGACTTCGTATACGTTTCAAGGATTAATTGACAGCGAAAACTATAACATATCTGAAGAAGAATAAAATTAAACACTGTAAAAATATGAGACGAATGCTAAGTCTGAGGCACAAAACTGGACACTTTTATAGTCATTATCAAGTGTGTTTATGCCTCTATTGTGTTAGTTTCCTCATCGTTTGAATGTTACATAGTAAATTATTATTTTTGAAAAGGGAGCATTTATTCCGCGCCAGGGCGGATTTCACGAGAACACCTATTTTAAAAAGAAGCGTTAAATATTCCATTTCCATTATTAAATAATGTAATGATGATGGTAGAAGGTAAATGTTTGATATATAGTGCTTCTCGAACAGTGAGATGTTTGTGATACTGTGATGTATATAATTGTTTTGTCATTTCGATATACTCATGTGTATGTATGTTAACTCTAAAATGTATAAAATTGCCAGTCATGGTATTTATTCTGTTAGTTAAAACTATCTTTAGTCTTGTCAATAATCTGTTAGGCTTGACTTGTTAACAATGGCCAGGTAATCTAAATTCATAAATGACCTCAGAACTTGGCCAATACTCACAGTAAGTTACTGCTGGTTCTTTTGAACGAAGTGAAAAATACGTAATAACATACTAGAAAATTGATGATGTTTCAAAGAGCAAAACTACTTACAACTTTCACAAACAACTTAATAAAAGAAAAGAAAGAAAAAAAGGATATGACAATTATTCACCTATGAAAAAATAATGGACTATATTCGTGAAAGATAGAAGAAAGCGATCATATCATTCATCATTGTAGGCGTGGAGACAGACAAGAAATTTTATAGAATTTTATCTTAGCATTTCGCAGTCTTAAGTGTCTATTTATTCAGTTATTTATAATTTACCATAGACTTTCAACCGATAAGTTCTTTCTACTACAGTAAATATAATGGATACGTCTTTCTTTAAAAACTATTTTTCATACATGATACTAAAGATTATTGTTCTCATTCATCTGATGAAAATATCACAGAATGCTGTGTCTGATTAAATAATGCAAGTTAAATTTTTAAAAAACAGAATTAGCAGTGCTAAACAGTTGTATTAAAAATGCTTACAACATTGTTATAATCTTATAAATTATATGCCGTGTAGTTTTCGTTTTAAAACACATGAACACTATCAATATTAGTACTAGAAAACAGTTAGTGACAGATCACACGTTTTTTATCCGATTAAATTGGAAGGACTTAACGAAATACACCGTCGTGGATGAACTTGTATTAATATAAGAGTCTACTAGACATAAAGTGGTGCATCAATTTTTTATATATATATATATATAACAATAAATTTATTTTTAAACCCGTTTCGAAAAACCCACCGTGTATAAACGCGGAGGGTAAAAAATGAAAACAAAAAAAGAAACAAAAGTACTTGAACATAAGTCAAAGTACTCGTCGAAAGAAAAACCCCGAGACGAGAACCCTAACGCTTAAAGCGCTCAGTACAATAGTACAGCAAACAAACGACGATCCGTTAGGTGAAACCTAGGTAGGTCCGTTGGCTCTAGGTTAGATTCATACTTATTATATATATATATATATATATATATATATATATATATATATATATATATATATATAAGTGGGGGTAGTGAATGTATTAAACATTTCACACCAAGCAAGGCATTAAAAACATTAAGTGGAATGAAGTTACTGGTTGGGAGAGAATTTGATAAAAAAATAGAACTTATTTAGGAAAGATAAAAATAAAAGAATATGAATTAAAAAGACAAAAGCTAACGATTGATTTAGCATTTAATTTTTGAAGTTGGATTTGGACTTTGAAAAAGAAGCCAAACTAAATTTACACAACCGAAAATGTGTGATTAAAAAAAGGTGCTAACATAGAACATAGGGTTATATCTAGCCATTTCAAATGTAAAAAGATTATAAATTATCGTTTTTGTACTGCGCTTAATCAAATAAAATCTAGCTACCATAGAAGGAAGAAACATTTAAAGTGCAGAGAAATTACGTTATTGTAATGGAAAGGTGAGTGAAACTGGTTACGGCCAATGTCATTGCTAAATCTTCTTTGTATTGTATCAATTATCTGTAAATCTGTGATATATCAGAACCACAGGAGAAGGTGCAGTTGGAATATTCAAACTACGGACAAATCTATATATCAATTCACTTCATGCAAGGCTAAAAATCCACTACGACAGAAGGCAGCTATTTTAAATGAAAGAAAACGAGAGGAGACTTTAAAAGAGACCGTAAAATCAATCGTAAACAGAATACAAAGGATAAATCTCTACTCTCCTTTAACTTGTTTTTACATTATATTCATTGAAACAGTATAATGTAAAGTTACTGATTTGTAAAACCCACGATATTCTTAAAATTTGAACAAAGAAAAAAGAACGATATTGCAATCATTGGAATGGAAAAAAGAACTCTAATTTTATGCATGTAACAAAAACAAAAAAAAAACTTCTAAAATATTCTAAAATATCCTAAAACGTTTATAAGCAAATAAAATCAATTGACCTGCAAGAGAAAAAAATAACGTTTTTTTTTTGTTTTATAAATGAAAAGTGAATTAAAATGAATAGCATAATTACTACAAACATGATATCACATACAATACCAATTTTTACATCATCATTCACATTGAAAGAAAAAAGAGAAAATATGTTTTTCTACGGTGATTTTTAGCTTGTTTAATTCTGGATACTCAATGAAAATATCAAAACGAATAGAAAATAATCTTCAAATGGATTAACCTTTGCACCAATTTTGTAGGTTGTATAAATATATATACCTACTCATGACTAGATAAAGATTCGACACAAAGTCAAGGTTTTAATGTGGGAAGCACGAATGAGTGCGCACGGGAAAGATTAAAGATTTAACCCGCCTCCAGAACTTTCAGTTGCGCTGGACTCGGTGGCGACCACCGATTTTCCCATTTGGTGCAATAGGTTGGTGCCAACTCGAGACACTTATTCTCCGGGACCTCTGAATATAATTTGTTTAGATGCATATCTGTCCTCGGACAAAAATACAATGGAATGCACTCTGCTCGAGGACAGACGAAAATGATTATTTCAACCGGCAAAATGATCAGATAAATATACTGTATACATGTATTTTAGGATATTGTAGGTTGTATAAATCTCTTCAAAACCAACGTTTCCAAGGTAAATAAAACAACATACAGTCAACTCCTGGTAAGGAGATTTTGACTCACACTGGAGACAACCGTAATCCTTTAAACTAAAGGATAAATGATCTTACATAATATACTAATAGGATCTATAATCCCTTCCGATTTAAAAAAATGTCACAATAAAGTTTTGAATGTTTTAAAGATATTTATTCAAGAGAAAATATTAAACGTGACCTTTCGCAATAATTGTTCTCCGGAAAGTAATGAGAATGTCGGTAAACAATAATTGAATAGCAAGCAGAAAAATTAAAAAGCAACTCATGTAATATTAAATCCCGCTGACTTTAACCGGTGAAAATAATAAATAATAGCATGGTATAGGCTATTATTTTAATTGAATGTTTTTCTTGCCAATATCCTATCGACATCTTTATGAATGTTGCATAATGTGTGTGATATAAATATGATATAAAATTAATGAAAACAATGTAATATTGTTGCGTATGGATCTTTATATAAACACTATATAACAATAATGAAATAAATATGACCACAATAAAATGTTATTGCGTATTGTTTGTTATACAAACACTATATAACAATAATGAAGTTAATATGACCACAATAAAATGTTATTGCTTATTACTTATTATACGAACACTATATAACAATAATGAAATAAATTTGACTGCTATAAAATGTTGTATATTCTTTTGTATGATAAAATTTGTTATGTCGCCCTAATGTTAAGAATGATTTAGCAAATATTTGTATGTTTAAACTTGACTGAAAACATGGGCGTATACATTCAATTATATGCGGACAATTCCATCGACAATTCTAAATTAATTTTGAAAACACTGACTTTAAATATAATATGTGAAATTGTGTACTCAACGAATGAGCTATAAAATCGAGCGCTCTCTTTATGGAAATAAAATAGGTTAATGTTCTAACTAAATTGGTAGGCGTGGTTTACTTTTGATCGTATTTGTTACATTCAAAACTACTATTATTTGTACCTTAAAAAATACGGACATCGCAATAAATCCTCCAGTGTGGTTTTCCGTTCAAAATTATTCTTCCCAAAAGATTACCCATCGACAAGAAAGATTCTAATCCACCATATATTGCTTAAGTTTGAATTCAGAATTTTTCTTTTTCCTAGGGAAGTTAAATAAAGAAAAAAAATTCCTAATCTGTAAAAATATATTGAAGTAGATAACAGAAGGCGTAATACTTGTTTTATGTGCTATGTTTCTTTAGGATGTAGACAATAATGTTTCTTCATATTTTCCTGTTCTTTGAATTTCTTAGTAAGTTTTTTGCGATCTCTGCTAATCTCTTCTAATCTAATATAGTCACTTACACGAGCTTATCAGGTAAGTTGATTGCTGCTTTTGTTCTGTTCTTTTTTTGCTTTTATATCTGTCTCGAGTGTAACATATTATAAATCCTCAATGCGCAATAGTAATTTCATCTTTTGCTTTCTGATCTCACTAGAGTACGAATTAACTGAGCATATATTTTGTACAGAAAATATTTTCTTTTACTAAATTACGTTTCTAGTCAGAACGTTTAAATTATTGAAAAATATAAATGTTCGTAAATTATAGAATGAAGATTGCACTTGGGTGCATATATTTATTTTTGTTTTAATAGAAGCCAAAATGGGAACATGGGGAAGCTGACCTTCATCTCACGTATACCAAATAACGTAGCTAGCCACAATCGCTGACCCACGCAAACTGTACAATATTCCTCGCACCAAAGCATCACATTCTTACAGACCATTCTTACCACAAATACCATAATGCGTCAAAGTTTATGAAATCATAACTAGTTTCACCAATACAATTCGTTTATCGAGAGTGGGGAGTAAATTAACAGCTTTAAAATTAGAAACCCCAATAGATATTTATACAATGTGTGCTATTACATCAAATATCCTTATTACCTTATATTTCTATTTATTTTCTCCTACATATTTGAATATGTATTTTAACATTTCTCTGAGCATTTGAGATGTGGTAGTACTTAAATTATATGCACTAATCAGACTTTTGTACTCGTCGCCCATAGAACGAGAATGATATATCCCAGTAATGAAAATAAAGAAATCGATTCAACATTCACAATATTTAAACAAGAACAGTGTTTACAACGATTAAAAACTTCGTGAATATTGCAATAAAGATGAACGCAAAAGTTTGAACAGTGTAAATAATATAGTATTTCACACACACACACATTTATCCTTACATCGAAAAAGAAGAAAGAATAAAATTGCAACTTTCAAGTCATTAATTTAAAACAAGGTTCAATATAAAGATAGAATAAACATTTTTTTTAACTTTTACATTATAACATGTAAATATCTACCACAAAATTATATATTTTCTTTCAACAAGGAAAGACAATGTCTCATCAGGTATTAGTGATGATGCTAAAAAATGCTTTATTTACAATCTGTTTTATGAAACGTCACTTCTTATTCCGCTTGTAGAAAAACTTTCGTATAAGTTAAAAAGTTTAATTAATAAAGAAGAAAAAGAGAAGGAAATAAAATAAGGAATCTAATGAAGAAAAGAAAGAGGAAATAAAAAGAAAGTATAAGAAATATTATAAAAAACATTGTGAGAATATAGCAAATGTAGAGAAGTATATAAAAATTACAACGAGACAAAGGAAGTGGAAAGTAATGTTTAATGTAATTTTTAATGCAATTAAACAATTTGACATAGTGGATTATTACCCATCTGTATTTACTGACCTCTGTTATCTAACCTTTAAAATTCCTGAACTTTTATAAAGAAAAAGTACACATTATTTTGAACTGTAGAAAAATAAGTCTTAATACATGATATTAAACAGGGGATAACTAATTCGGCTAATAACTTTGATATATCTACGTGATCTTTAAATTTATATTTGAACTGTAGAAAATTATATTTGAAAATTATAGGAATTATAGGAAATTGTAGAAAATTATATTTGAACTGTAGAAAAATTGGTCTTAATACATGATATTAAACAGGGGATAACTAATTCGGCTAATAACTTTGATATATCTACGTGATCTTTAAATTCATATTTGAACTGTAGAAAATTATATTTGAAAATTATAGAAATTATAGGAAATTGTAGAAAATTATATTTGAACTGTAGAAAAATTAGTCTTAATACATGACATTAAACAGGGGATAACTAATTCGGCTAATAACTTTGATATATCTACGTGATCTTTAAATTTATATTTGAACTGTAGAAAATTATATTTGAAAATTATAGTAAATTATAGGAAATTGTAGAAAATTATATTTGAACTGTAGAAAAATTAGTCTTAATACATGACATTAAACAGGGGATAACTAATTCGGCTAATAACTTTGATATATCTACGTGATCTTTAAATTTATATTTGAACTGTAGAAAATTATATTTGAAAATTATAGTAAATTATAGGAAATTGTAGAAAATTATATTTGAACTGTAGAAAAATTAGTCTTAATACATGATATTAAACAGGGGATAACTAATTCGGCTAATAACTTTGATATATCTACGTGATCTTTAAATTTATATTTGAACTGTAGAAAATTATATTTGAAAATTATAGTAAATTATAGGAAATTGTAGAAAATTATATTTGAACTGTAGAAAAATTAGTCTTAATACATGATATTAAACAGGGGATAACTAATTCGGCTAATAACGTTGATATATCTACGTGATCTTTAAATTTATATTTGAACTGTAGAAAATTTTATTTGAAAATTATAGAAAATTTTAGAAAATTGTAGAAAATTATATTTGAACTGTAGAAAAATTAGTCTTAATACATGACATTAAACAGGGGATAACTAATTCGGCTAATAACTTTGATATATCTACGTGATCTTTAAATTTATATTTGAACTGTAGAAAATTATATTTGAAAATTATAGTAAATTATAGGAAATTGTAGAAAATTATATTTGAACTGTAGAAAAATTAGTCTTAATACATGATATTAAACAGGGGATAACTAATTCGGCTAATAACTTTGATATATCTACGTGATCTTTAAATTTATATTTGAACTGTAGAAAATTATATTTGAAAATTATAGTAAATTATAGGAAATTGTAGAAAATTATATTTGAACTGTAGAAAAATTAGTCTTAATACATGATATTAAACAGGGGATAACTAATTCGGCTAATAACTTTGATATATCTACGTGATCTTTAAATTTATATTTGAACTGTAGAAAATTATATTTGAAAATTATAGAAAATTTTAGAAACTTGTAGAAAATTATATTTGAACTGTAGAAAAATTAGTCTTAATACATGATATTAAACAGGGGATAACTAATTCGGCTGATAACTTTGATATATCTACGTGATCTTTAAATTTATATTTGAACTGTAGAAAATTATATTTGAAAATTATAGAAATTTTAGAAAATTGTAGAAATTATATTTGAATTGTAGAAAAATTAGTCTTAATACATGATATTATACAGGGGATAACTAATTCGGCTGATAACTTTGATATATCTACGTGATCTTTAAATTTATATTTGAACTGTAGAAAATTATATTTGAAAATTATAGAAAATTTTAGAAAATTGTAGAAAATTATATTTGAACTGTAGAAAAATTAGTCTTAATACATGACATTAAACAGGGGATAACTAATTCGGCTAATAACTTTGATATATCTACGTGATCTTTAAATTTTGCCGAGTCTTTGACATTATATTTTGTATAACTTCACTGCGTATGAAGAGACTGATATAAATAAGATAAGACCTTACAAAGATGATGAACTCATGAATGTATATAAATATACTGGAGGTAAGTTTGATAAAATTAGAAAATTCATCCATAGATTTCATAACTTTTTTGTCTTACCGTAGCTATTAATTCTATTATATAACAAGTTGTTAGATGTTACGTTAGATATGGTTTCTAATAAGTTTTTACCTTACATGAAAATAATGCTATCTCGATTTGTATTCACCCTGGCATTAATCACCCACTAGCTGTAATTCAATATATTTCATCATTGATTGAACAAAGTATTATTTACCACTCCTCTAGCAAACAAATATTTGTAAAAGATAAAACAATGTATGATAAAGTTTTTATGGATTGTAGTTTCAGATCTTCTGAAATTAGATTATAGTTGATCCATAAGGAAAAACAGAAACAAGATCATACGATACAATCCTCCATTTAAGCAATAAGTGAGCAATAAATTGGGACATAAATACTTAATTTAATTGATAAACTTTCCCTAAAAATGAAGTAAAATTTCAATCACAACACTCTAAAACCTTGTTTTTGTTGCATTAATAAATTAGGGAAAATAAATTACATAGCAAAATACTAAATTTAGATAACAAAATACTAAATTTATATAACAATAATAACGGTAATTCTAAAACTTATTGTAATTTGTTCCGCAGAAATGACCTATGTATTTTTAGAAATCCCGAATGCCCTTTGTCAAGTGTTTAATAAAATACCTTGTGTGTATGTGTTCTGTCTCATAAAAAAACATCCAAGTGTTATCAAAATCTATATTGGTAGTACAATGAACCAATTAAAAAAATCTTTCTATAATAATCTCTTATCCTTTACTAATACGGACAAACGAAATTTGTAAGTATGTTTGGAAGTTAAACGAGGAGAATAAAGCACCTAAAGTTAAATGTATAAACATGCTATAATCTCTAGATTGTTGAAAGACGCATGCTTCTTCTGTCTGCAAGAGGAAATCCAAATTATTGTCTGTTAATAGTGACTTATTTTTTAATCAGATATATTCAACAGTACTAAATTGTAAACGTATTAAAGTATTTACCATCCAATCCTGATAAAATCATTTTTATTTATAATCTCTCTTCCTATGATAGATTAACCCTTTACTTACATTACATTATCAGTTTTCATCTATTTTATTTTTAGGTATGAAAATATGTTTAGACATATTATTTTTTTATATTAATTATTCTTTCTCTTAATGTAATGATAGTAGTTCTAATACATAATATTTAAAATTATAATAAAAGTTAAATTAGGTCTATTTAATTTAGAATTTTTATTACTTATCTTTATCTTATTAGTTCTATGAAAAACTTTGGGCGTGTGATTGCATTTAAAAATAGTATAAGATTTTAACTGGAACATTGTAACTTACTGTTACACTTTATTTCCATTCACATTTGGATTCTAATCGTTAGCATTATTTTTATTGACTAAAAGTTTTCATATTATTATTTCATTTGATGTTATTTTTCATTTCAAATTCCCTTGTCTCGTTATAATTTTTTACACTTCTGCCATGTTGCCAATTTTTCTCTGTATTTTCTCTATAGTATGTATTTTTTAACTTATTTTCTCTTTCTTTTGATTTCATATTCTTTTCGTCTCCTTTTCCTTCTTTAAGCCTTTTACGGAAGATTTTCAAAAAAAAAAACCGAAATTAAGTGATACTTCATTAAATAAACTTAAAATAAAGCATTTATTATCATTTTACTAACTACTAGATGCGACATTGTTTTCTCAATATCGAAATAAAATGTATAATTTGTAGTAGTTATTTACAAGGTGTAATGTAAAAGTTAATAAGTATATATATATGTTGAGGTGGGGAGATAACTACATTTACGACACACACGTCTACAGATAAAATACTCTCAATAAATATAGTCACCAAAATCTCGCCATGGAAATTGGAACCTTATCATAAAATTGAATGTGTACAAAGTAATTTTTCATAGCGAAAAGAAAAAAAGCTATCGAGAGAAATCGATAAAAATATGAACATCCCGTGATTTTAAAAAGACTGGATGCGAAGTGACTATTTAAACGAAAGTTTGAGGGTGAGAATACATGCCCTTTTTTGAAAATTAAAATATGAAAAAAAACAAAAAAAAACAAACAAAACTTCGTACACTTCAGTAAATCTAAGTAATGATTTTTTTTAAAAACTTACTTTTATTTAATCCTAGCAAACAAACCGATAATTAGAAAAAATATGAAGCTGTAAAAGAAATACTGATGTATTCCATGAAGATGAATCCTGGGAAATGTCAGAGAAAAATTTCATGTAACATAAAAAAGCGGATAAATACTAACATTTTGATGAAGCTGATTTTAAGATTTCTTTAAAGGTAAATTTAGATTTTTTTAATGTAAACCGTTTTCAAAATATTTGAAAGATCGTTTTGTATTTTATTTTTTTTATCTTTCAGAAACCGTTCTCAGTGTTAGACAGTTTTGAACGAATGTTTAGTATATCTATTTTTATAATTAAAATACATAGCGATAGTCGATTTTATGTAATTGAAAATGATTTGATAAATATTCTTTGAAGTCGTACTCAATATTTTAGATGTTTTAAAATTGATAAATGGATATTGTTTATTTTGTTCTATTGGAATGTCCAAAGAAACATAAAAATATTTGTACTTTGATACTTACCATTTGATGCGATTATCTTCGCTTTCAAAATAGTTTATTTATATTTTTCTACTTCGAGAAAATGAAAGAGCTTACCTGCAAATAAAAATAAAAGAATCATATGTAAAATAAATTAAAAAAAAACATTTGTAAATTGACAAATCGTATTTAAATGTTCATATTCTTAAACTGGCAGGAAGAGTTGCAGATATAATCGTCCTAACAAGTCGCTTTTTATTAGTTTTATGAAGCAGACATTTAGAATGTGAAAAAAAGGTAAATAAGGTTATATTCTGCGCATGCTCATTTTTGCTATCGCTGTCTTTTGTTTCAACAACCTTTCGCAATTGTCTCAGGTGTTTACTCGTGCAACCAGACTGGCAACTGGGTCCCACCCATTCACAGTCAGGTTAGCCAAACGCAGACGACAATTCTAATCCTGCAGCTTCCTCTCTTGCACTTCCCGCCTGTGGAACTCACTCCCGTATTCTTGCTTTCCTGACGGCTACAACCTCCAGAAATTTAAATGCAAAGTCAATACTCATCTACTAACCACTGGCCTCTAGCTCTCTCCCCTCCCCTGTATAACCTTCCCTTTCTCTCGACCTATGTATCTGTCATCGCACCTGCTTTCTTAGCTTTCTATTGTTACTTTCTAACTAGTTTGTACTCCTCACTATTTTGTAATTAATCTTTTTACATTTATGTAACCCCCTGCACATCAGTGGCGTTTCCGCCTTGTTTGGGGTGAAATGATTAAAAAAAAAAACATTAGCAAATTCGCTTTTTTTAATTCAGTCGGGTCTGTTACATTCGGTTATGTGCGATTACTCTTGGGAATGGTAAGAATTTATAATATTTCACCGTTTATGGTTCAAATTGTAAGAAATATACATAGGAACAATTTTATCCATAAAAATCTTTGATTTCATATTCATTCATAAAAACAAATTCATACTTTCCATAATGTGTTTGGTCCTCGAATATCCAAGAATTAGCAATTAATAAACCGTTAAAACAAAAGAATATATTAGAACTCATACCATTTTTGAGAATCTTGAGCCCCAATAATATATATATATATATAATCGTTTCAGCACAAACAAGGCATTACTGCCACTAATGCGTAGGAAATTGTACGAAAGGTGAGCCAACAAAAAGAGGGACAAGATACAAGGGGATCGGAGAAAGGATATAATGTGGGAATACCAGGACGCAGAGTGATAGTTGAGAGTAGAACGAAAAGAAGAACAAGATACAGTGGGTGGTTATGTAAGGATAAGAGAACAATGTGAACCTTGCATTTGGAACCAAGATACGGAAGGGAGTTCCACAGGCGTGAAATGCGAGGAAACAAAATGGTTGAGTAGAAGTGGTTGTATATCATTGTTTTAACAGTAAAATGGTGAGATCTAGTTGGCAACCTAATATCTCTTGTTAATTCATGGAGGAGCACTAAAGTGATGAGCATATCAGACCAGAAGCCGTGAAAATATTTGTAGAAAAGACAGAAGGAAACCACATTCCTTCGATGATGAAGTGACTAGAATCTCATTACTAAATCCAGATCGATTACATTGCAGATTCTTTTATTGTAGGTGATATACTTTAATAATAATACATTTAAATGTCGTTTATTGATTTTGTTTGCCGTCAAAACTGCGACGTAAAGGATGTTCTAAAATATACTGCATGGATATAAAACTAACGATATAACGCTGATAATGAAACATCCACATCATTTTTATGTCTCTTTGTCGCCATCGCCATGACGTCCAATGTGAGGTCAACAGTATACTAACTAGACATATCGCTAACATGATAAATCCTCTTCTGTCACGTATCTTTTATTCTGCAATTTCTGTCCCAACTTTACTGATAGTGAGTTATTTTTAAAAGTTTTTATATCCACCATTGTTGTAAGTAGACAATCCAAAATATCTTTCATAATTCTGAATCAGTGAAGATCTTTCAGTTTGGTGAAACCTATTTTTAATTTTTGCAAGTCATCAGAATTAATAACTTAATCATACAATTGATTTACTGGATTACCGAGAATATATATTAAGATGAATATATATATATATTTTTATAAATGTCTATTCTGATTCATTTCCCATTTGAAGTTATATGTTTCTAGAAAGAAAGAATGTAAGAAAATGAAGACGGCGGTAGTGAAGACATCCGGATATTTAACAACTGCTTTAGGAAAATGTGCATTGACAATAATAGTATAGTAATATAAAATATTACAGCCCGAAATTGATATTTTCAGTAATAAAAATAACAAAAATATGCACTGAATTTCGACACTTCTTTGAATCATATAATTAAAATAGATAACGTTCAAATAGAGTAAAAAAACACAACGAAATAAAACAAATTATGAGGATGTTATATGTAGTACATGACTGAATAGGCATATAATGAATAGTTAAATTATAATACTAATAATAGTTAAAAATACCCATTCTTTGTGTACAGACAATTGCCAATCAGAAATATTTATCATTATTTCTGAGTTGATATAGTATTTAAATTATTTACATTATTCGGACGATTGTCATCATCTTTGTTGCCTTTTGTACAAAGTTTTGGCCGTTGTAGGATCCGGCCTTCTTTAAGTGGTAAGAATTTCGAACCGCACCCTTCATTTATTAAGATCACTGGAATATATCATCCTTAATCCTTTGAGGGAAGCGTCTTTGGTAGTCATCACATATCTCCCTCTAAACTTCTAAGTAACTTGTTCACCTGGTATACAGGGAACTGACCCAACATTTTGGATCAATTCCATGAAACTAACCCACGTCTATATTAACTGGGCCATGTGTCTTTAACGACGAGAACTGAATTTCTTGGACTTATAAACCTAATGTTCAGTAACCATTTTTTTACAAGAGTTCATACTGCAATTTTTTTTATGTTAATAGTTTTCTCTAGTATTTTTTACCAGAGCTCGTATTCCAATTTTGACACTAATGATTTTCTCTGACACTGTATTCACATTGTATTCATCTCTATGTTTGGTCGGCTTAGAAAATTAGTGTAGCCTTGCATATGTGCTGATTCCTTAACATTACATAGTTTCCAGTGGCGTTCTCTATTATTCATTTTTAGGCCATAGGGGGCCGGTTATCTCCTTTCTCTTTCCCTATCATAAGTAGTATTTATACAGGTGCAACAAAACAAAAATATACTTGAAATGGTGAAAGAATTTGATAAAATCACCTAACAAGCTTGCAGAGAGGACCTAGTTGAACATTCTGTCATGTAGCGTAGCGCAGTAAGTTAAGACTGTTCCCAGTTTTTACGAAGTCAAAAATGTGACCAAGTCTTACTGATTTTCTAATATAGAGAAAACAAACTTCCCGACAGTTGTCTATGATTCTGCTCTGCTATCAACAGTGCTCATGAAAAGATGTGCTCATTGAAACAAACTCTCATGGGATATTGCAAACAAGTTACGTTCAGTAAACTGATAAGGTAATATGTAGTACTGAACCTTATATTTACTAAGACCCACCTTAATTCACCAATAGCTATAATCTTTATCTAAATTTCTGAGATGAGGAATTATAATTATTTACACTGTATACATTTAGGCCATTTTCCTAATTATTTTTGTCTTTATCAAGTTTTGGATGTTTCATCCTTTGGTCGTCATCATCGGAGGACAAGACGTTCGAATGCCTGTGTTAAAAACAACAAAAATGGGACGATATTTCGAACATAAAGAATGTAAATTCGTATTAATATTGTTGTATGCACTATTCAGAAAAAAATATCAAATTTATTCGAATCTATTAAACTAACAATGAAGCACTAAACTAACTGTTTGATAGCGTTAGTGATTTAAAAGAATGACATTAAATTGCTTAACAATTTTCTGTTCTTCAAAAGTATTCATAGAGAATAATATTTAAAATATAAGAGTGTGAGTTTTAAAAGTGTCACAGGTATTAATATCTATGAATATCTACTTTCTTGTACCTTTTCTGTCATTAAGGTGTGTTTTTGACTTCACATTACCTATTTTGTCCTTTTTTAATAAACGTGTATCCTCTAATCTTTCATTAACGAAATTATGCTGAAAAGCCTAGGTAATAACTAAAAAAAAAAGAAAAGAAAAACAAACACTTTCTTAAATTAATTTCATGTTTGTTCTTTTGGTTATGTTTGGAAAATTGGTAAAACTAAAACGTTTTCAGAATGATCTAATAAATATAACAAATTACTTATTAGTTTTTTTCTGCAGAAAATAATAATTATTTTTGTTTTCTATTCCTATTAATAAATTTCCGCGCATATAAAATTTTATAGAGATTTTAAGTTAGCTTTACTTGGCTCTGGTGTACAAAACAGTATTTAAAAATTATTTAAAAAATTCTAAACATTAAAAGAACATAATCTTTCAGTTGAAAAACTTTAACATACTCTTCAGAAATAAATTGAGTTCTTTCGGTGACTGGCGTGTGTATACACGGCTTATATACAACACATTAAAATTTCCCTTCTCTGATTCCATGCGCCTACGGCTTAGGGGAGTAGCGACTCCGACTGACACCACATCGGTCGAGATTCAATTCCAGCCAGAAGCAAGTGTATGTGTCTAGCCACACTGAAGAGCTGTGATACAGCAAAACAGACTTGTATGTGTATGACTAATATATATATATATATATATATATATATATATATATGCGTAAAACCGAGAGAATATAGACAATAAAAATTTTATTATTTATTTAAGAATATGTTTAGATTTTTTCTTCCTTTCACTCTTGGCAAGTAAAATATCACTTATTTTCCCAATATACATACAATGTCAGTATTTGATATCATCGCAGAGAAGTATCTCGCCATCCACTCCAGGACAATTGTCGTCTTCAGTGCCATTATACCAATCTACAAAGAAATTTCCGATTCACAACTAGAATAATAAAAAATACATATGATAAAGCTATTTCTTTCCAAGAAACCGCCTCAGTTAATGCAGGACAATCATTGCTTTTTCACTTTCTGTGAATTCTCATGAATCAGTATCCGATACGAGCCTAGAGAAAAAAGTTTTCTAGCTAGATATTTTGTCTGCCTTGGCTGGACAAAGAATTATCTAGAGATATATACTGTTTCTAGATAAAGAAACCATCTTGAAGGACACAATTACAAAAAGGATATATTGCAAAATATCTGGGCTTTTTCCTACTCGCCGTGATAGATTTAAAACATATTCATTTAGCTAAGTTATATGTCAAAAATACCTGGCAAAGTGTGTATAAATTTTTGACAGCAACTTATGTAATATTATCAAACTTGGAAACATTATTCGTAGTGAGTCATTTAAAAATTGCGTGTATTTGAGAATTGATGCTAAATCCGAATCTTAAATTGCGTGAAGGTCTCCTAAAAGCTGTGTGCGTTTTATTGCATTTTAAGATGTAAAAACACGTCATAGAATTACAAGGTACCAACATAACGTCGAAGCCTGTTTCCGTGCAACGTAATTGTTTAAATGTAAAAGGGGATTTGTTTTGATGGTGAAAAAAGTAAATTCATGCAAATCGTTCAGCGTGTGGCTTTAGCAAATGGCTTTTTTAGAGATTGTATATTTCCTTATTTTTTTCGGAGTAAACACGTCTGTATATAGGAAAGCAGCGGAAAATTTTTAAAAAAATCACAAGCTAGAAGACATAAAAACAATCATTCACGAAGCAATACTAAAGAGATTTGGAAAAGCAATCAAACATTAATTTATAAATGTATATTAAGTTGATGACAAATTCAATTATCTTTATTGGCACGGCGACTAACAATAAGTAGGAATTTTTTTTAAATAATATTAAAAACTTAGCATCGTAATTCAAAAACGTTATTGAGCAAAATATGAGAATTTATACATATTTTATATTCTCATTAGTTTTATTTTAATTTAAACATGAAGCACACACACACACACACACACACACACACGCACACACACTATAAACACACACACACACACACACACACACACACATATATATATATATATATATATATATATATATAAGTACAAAATATAAATTCACAATGTTTATCAAAGATCGACTAAGAGTTTCATGTTGCTTCGTTTTCTATAATAATATTGAATTTTTATTATTTTTGATGAGATAAACTATGGTTTAGATATCTACTGAATTTTTACAGTGACATATCATTATGTCTTTTCCTAAAATTTCTGACTAAAATGGTGAAACTTCAGTAACCTTGATATACGTTGTATGTATGTATCAACATGATATCACACACACACACACACACACACACACACACACACATATTTATATATATAATAGCAAAACAGTTAAAAATGTCTTCAATGTACGCCGAACACAAATGAACCGAATATGCAGAGCTAACAATACTCACACACACACACACACACACACAGACATATATATATATATATATATATATATATATATAGTCATCCGATGTCATCTGTTTTGCTGTATCACAGCTCATCAGTATAGTTAGACATCCGATTGCTTTTACCCAGAATTGAAACCCGACCGAATTATCGTCAGTCGGCGATTCTACCTCTGAGCTATTGGTTCTCGGTAGAAGGAAGCAGACTTTTAGCCTAAAATGTATCATACACCAATAGTTAGAGTGCTCTAATTCATTACTGAATGGGCGATGAGTAGATGCTAGAGTAACTACTGTTTTTTTAAAGTTTACCCTTCTTTCATAGTGCTTAGACAGGGTGTCAGAGCGTAAGTAATCATCCGCAGATAGATCTCTTTCGCCGTATCATATCTCATCAGTACGGTTAGACATCCGATTGCTTTTACCTAGAATTGAAACCCGACCGAATTGGTGAGCAGCTTTTTAGCGTACAGAAAACGGACATGGATGAACAATCTAGGCGTTTTATTTTTCATTGTATTCTTTCCTTGTGATATTTGACTCAACCAGAATAGGAGTAACACGGTTATTCTAAGTATACTATTTTGATGTTCTATATTTTGGTAGATTTTTTTTTCATATACGTTATGTTGTAAGTTTAGAAGTTAGAATACATATAGAACCTCAAAATATACTATTATATAATGTAACTTCGCTTAGTTCTTCTGCTATATATATTACTTCCTTTTACTCCAAAATCCTGATTGAAATGTTCAGCTGGTTCTTAATGTTGGAGTACGTAAGACACTTATCTCACTTTGGTGGAGTTAAGTTGCGTGTGTCACAAGACTTCGGCTTCGTGTCGTCACTTCATAAGTATCCTTAAAGCTAGTCATTATTCTCTCAGAAGCTTCAATGTCGAGAAAAAAATCTCTCTTCTTCAGCAACTTACATGCTGTTGTTTCCATTTGTGACAAAGATGAATCCGGCCCGTGTAAATCTGGAGTCATAAGAAATGCTTATCGTAGTTAGAAGTATCTTTAAACTATATGTAAGCCCTTTCATTATGTTCCTTTAAGATATATGTAATATTCATTTCTCCACCGGATACATTTGTATGTATATATGGTTTTGTGTGAGTGTTGTAGAAGTCTCCCTGAGAGAACAGCACTTTTGTGATTCTTTTCCCTTCAAATAATTCCGTTCCCACCTGTCCGTGAGCATTTTTGTTGTTGTTATATTACGGATATGACTATGCCAATAACGGGAAAAAGTTCATGACAGAATATTTTTTCGGCGTTTGTCTTGCATCATATTATTTGCATAAATGAGATATAATTTAAATTTTTAATTTTTAAATTTCCATACAGACATTTTCAAATTTCTGCAGGTGGCAGAAATGTGGCTTATTTATAAAAATCACAAAATATCATATTGAATGCAGTAACAGATTAATTATCTTTTCGGATGTAGCATATTAAAACTACACCTGAAGTTTTATTATTTTCATGAAGCTACAACTGTTTATTTGTGCAAAGATAAACAGCTAGATAAACGTATAATTGCAAAAATTATAAATGTTATGCTTGGATCCAGGTTTACCTTCAGGCAATACTGCTCAAAAGAGGACCTTAAAGTTTAATACGAAGCTTCTGAGACATTTTTAGAAGAGTAAATGCCAAAGAAACTTCATCCAATGATGCCATTTAAAATGATTATTTATTTCTATTTCGTTCATATGTACATGAAAAATCAAATAAAAACGTTTCTTAAACGTACATATAAGATAGAAAAAATAGCAATCATATTATAAATCGGTCACTAGAGTTGTGGGCGCCCTCACACACACACACACACACACATGTGTGTGTGTGTGTGTGTATGTGTGTGTGTGTGTGTGCGCGCGCCCACTAACTCTTATATTATTATAAATATGATTATATAAAAAATATAAAAAATAATATATATATAAAAATAATATATATATATAAATAATATGATTATATATATAAGGTTGGGTCACTTTGTCGATCCTGGATGTTTTTTTCCGCCTGAATCCATCCTGCATATATGCAAGTCAACCATCCGTCCGTGCATGGAGTACTGCTGCCATTTATGGTCAGGCGTCCCTGCCGTTCTCGTCAGTGTTCCCGACAGGCTCCAAAGGAGAGTCTGTAATGTGATAGGTACTGATCTGGCGGCTCGGCTGCAGCCACTTCCCCACCGCCGAAATTTGACCTCCCTTTGTCTGTTCTATAATTAATTTCATGGCTTCTGCTCGGACGAACTTAAGTCACTGGTGCCTCCTCAACAGGTGTTTACTCGTGCAACCAGAATGGCAACTGGGTCCCACCCATTCACAGTCATGTTGGCCAAATGCAGACGACAATTCTACTCCTGCAGCTTCTTCTCTCGCACTTCCCGTCTGTGGAACTCGCTCCCATATTCTTGCTTTCCTGACGGCTACAACCTCCAGAAATTTAAATGCAAAGTCAATACTCATCTAATAACCACTGGACTCTAGCACTCTCCCCACCCCCATATAACCTTCCCTTTCTCTCCACCTACGTATCTGTCATCGCACCTGCATTCTCAGCTTTCTATTGCTCCTTTCTAACTAGCTTGTACTCCTCACTCTTTTCTAATTAATCATTTTCCATTTATGTAGCCCCCTGCACATCAGTGGCAATGCTGCCTTGCTAGGAGTGAAATGATTAATATATATATATATATATATATAGAGAGAGAGAGAGAGAGAGAGTATCTAGGCAGCAGATAATTTTCTAAATATATATTGTTAAATATAACAGAAATGTTTATTATATTTAATCATGAGCCGTTCTAAACAAATTTTGGTTTTATTTTCAGGTTAGGATAAAAACAAAAATATAAATTTGAATATTATTTTTTATTATGCGGGTTCTAAGCTTTCGGCACACATGATCCATCTTCAGAATGCTTACATGGATGTTAACGTAAAGACGTCGACCATCAAAGATATTATCTTGTGATGACATAAAACATTGCTATGCATCGATAACAGTCACCGAATAGCAGATGCAGGTCGTAAATTTGTGATGCGGTTTTATGATGTTACACTACGTGAGAGACCGAGATGTTAACAACAGAACCATATGTCTGAATGCAATGTAATGTGTTGTGACTAGATTGAAATGCGATTATATTGAGTGTGAATTGCTTTGATTTAATGTAGATGACAGCCAGATGACCTGAAGGTTCGTTTTCATGTGTGTATGTGAGAATATTTTTTGTGTTATCGACTAAAATATGTCTAGCTATGTTTTTCCAAAAAATGTTCTTTAATTCCTCTTTCATCAGAAATGTGGCAGGAAATTCTATGGGAGAGAGTAGTTGTCGCAAACTCACTATAGATGGTGTATTTACTCTTATTATCAGAGATACAATCTCTTAACAGGCGTGTAAATTGACACACTATATTGGTTTTCTGTAGGGGATTTAGTTTTGTGGTTGTAGGGTTATTAGAGACTATGTAATCAATTGTTTCAATTATTTTATAAAATATTAATTTGTTAATTATTATTATTAATTGGTTTAACTTTTCTACGCATTATGCTTTTCAGTGTTGTTTCATCATGTTTTTAATTATTATGCATTTGGTTTAAATAATATAAGTTTATAGTGTTATGTTTATTTTGACATACACTATTATTATTAATGTTATCATTATTTTTACAGGTATTATTACCTTTGAGATAAATTTTAATTTGTTGATCAATGGCGGAGTTAGGAAATCTATTGTTAACAAGTGTTTGTTTAAGTTTGTGTAATTTTTTATAGAATATGACTTTGGAAGATGTTATTTGTGAGCGTTAAATTAAGTTTTTTTTATAACAGCTAACTCATATATTTGAGGACATTCGCTGTTATAATTAAGACGACAAGAGTTTATGCTAGCTGATTTCCCACATATAGAAGAAGTAAATCTATGCATGCTGGAATAAAAGACAGCAAGAATAGAATGTTATTATTAATAGTAATTTATAATCTAAATTTGAGGAAGGAGTGACTTTCAAATTTTGTTTTAGATTGTGCAATATGATCAGTACTTTTAGATAAAATGAAAATATCATCTATATATCTTTCATATATCGGGGGCTTCCTAGCGTCATTAAGTATTTTATTTTCCTAATTTGTCGTATAATAGTTAAAAGAGAGTTAACATTTCGGTCTCTTACGTAATCGGGTCGGACGGGAAATCGGGGAGCCAAGTTCGAATTCCAGTTGGATTCATTGCATTCACTTACGCACAAATACACTTGGGAAAGGTATTAATCCGTTTCTTTCCTCTAGTTATAGGTTAAATAACAGGACAGATTTGGTCCTATAGCTTTGGCTGGCAACCGGTCTACCGCAGAAAGCAATGGCAACCTACTGCGGGATAATCTCCTGCACAATCAGTCATGTCTCTTTCGAGACATGCTTCCCCAAATCGTGTATCACGTATGGCACTAAACAGACTGATATGGTGTGACGTCATGGAACACCATTACAAATCTACGACCTGCGTCTGCTATTTAGTGACTGTTATCGTCGCATAGCAATGTTTTATGTCAACACAAGTTAATATGATTTCGATGGTGTAACTCGTAAATTCCCTGCTTAAGATTGCCTTGCAATAGTGGATGCGGAAAAAAAAAGATATATAATACTAAGTTTCATACGACGTAACGAAAGAAATTATTATTGGTGCTATTCTCGGAAATCGCAATATGAGTTAAGTTAAAAACAGTATATTTGTTACAAAACTTGTAAAAACTTAAAACGTTTGCGTGTGTGCTGGAAAATATATTTGTGTATTATATATGCGGAAATTGATCAGCTGGAGTCACGGGAGGTTATCATTGGCAGCCATTGTATAACTAAGAAAGGCACCCTTGGAAGGTCTTGGGTTTTCATGGCTGTTGGAAGTGAAAAATAACAGTACTCAAAACACGACTGTCGAAAATTTTGATGAGTGCAAAAAAGGGTTAAATTCTAGCTATGTGAATAAAAGTAAATTATAAATCTCATTAAGAATAGATTGATAAACCTAAAAGCTAGATTTGTTGACGTAATCAGTTGAATCAAAAGAAAGAAAAAGAAAAGAAATTACGTCAATAGAAATATTGTTTATTCATTGGTTAAGCCAAAAATCACTCAGCCTCGTAGTGCGAGCTGTTAGTGGTCTCATTGGTTAAAGATATGGTTTGCATGGACACCCCGGGTCCATCACGGACTTCCCAATAGAATTTGGGACATGCATAAATATCAGATCCGAAAAGGCCAAAATCAGTTGGAATCCCGTCTGTTCTCGACTCAGAGATGTAACGACTGAGGGAGTGAAGTTCCTAACTCGGAGCCACGACTGAAAGAGTGGTCGACCCCCATGGAGCTCCTGGCTGAAAATGAAAAGTAACGCAGAGAAGCCTGCCGCCGACCGACTTAAAAGACTTAAATTCGAATAATGCGCCTCCGATAGATTCCTAACTGTAGATATATGGAAACAGAAAAATCCGCGAAAGAGTTGGACTTGATCAGTTGAGTTGTTGTTGTCACGCCGAGCTAAAGAGGCAAAACGGATTTACCACCGCCGCACAGAGATCCCACTTTGGCTTTTTCCGTAAGGCTTCGGTGAAAAGCCCTGATGAGACTTTTAAAAAAATGAGAAACTTGAAAACTCTGCTTGAAGTGAACAAACATTGTTCTTAAACAAAAACTTTCGCTCCGTTGTGAGAATAGAAATTTATATATATGTTATATTCTGTTTCTGTTTGCTTTTTTTTTTTTCATATATATAAAGATTCCTTCAGCAACTAATTCAGACGTGATCGGAAATATATGTTTATTTATTTCTTTTACCTTTTTTGTGCCCTGTATTTTTTGTTAACCAAATGTACGCACTCGTCCGGCCTGGTTCGACGTGGTAAAGATACACCTAACAAAATTTCGGTGTTTATTCCTTGGATCAGAATTCACAGCGTAGGCGAGGGTGAACGCCGTTATAATTGACGACTTGATGCCCAGCTACTAGTTTCGAAGCCATCAGACTACTAGCGACCCGAGAGCGTCGTCATAATTGTATAAGCTTTTATGTTAACGCAATTGTAACCTCTCTGAAGATGGCAGAAAGCTTAAACAGGCATTAAAACAAAAAATGTCGGACTATTTTTGTCTTTGCCAAATTAAGGTTTTTAGAACGGAACATGATTAAACATAATAGACATTCATTGTCTGTTAAATTTCCGCACCCCCCCCAAAATATATATATAGAGAGAGAAAGAGAGTTTCTGTGCGTGTGTGTGTGTGTTCTGGCAAACACCTCTCTTTTATACAGGTTTAATTGAAAATGACAGATAAGGTATTATAATTAATTTTTATATAGTTTTTCATGTGTTCGTGTAATGTTTTTTTTTTCTTTTCAGAACTCAAATTATATAAGAATTACCTAAAGCTTTTGTACTTTCTAAGCCTTATCGGTGATATCCTCATTGATAATACATGCATAATAGCATCATCCGCATGCAAAAGAGAAGTGAAAGTAATGAATGCATTTCTAAAAAAAAAAGGGAAATCGTTGACTTAATAGCATCAATTATGAACACAGTAATAATGCGCTTACTCTGTTCGGAACTTAACATATGCATAATCTTTCCACATGTTTATCTATAAGCAAATCAAAATTAATTCTTAAGGATGACTAAATGTATAGCCGAAAGCGCTCCAAAGTACAAAACTGTGGACAATTCTGATATAATCTGAGTTCCGAAAAGAAAAAAAAATGTACGAATACATAAAAAGATTATATAAAAATCTTAATGATAATACTGTGTGTCATTTTCAATGAAACATATATATATATAGTACAATTAGTAAAAATTAGTACAATTAGTACAAACTAACAGGTTGGTAGTCTAATGTTTGTAGTAATTTACTCTATTAAAATTCTCGATAATAAATAGAGCCTTATAAATTGTAACATTTTTATTATAAGTTTATAAGAGAAATATAGTTTACTACAACACAAGAGCCGTTGTGTTTCCTTACTAACTTATTCGCACCTTGTCAGGCAGAGAAATATCTTCTAGGCTTAAAAACAACATAGGTTTCAACAAATCCAGACAAGTTAGGTGGGGGCGATTACCAGAGGGTTTGTCTCAGTGAATCAACAGTATGTCAAGTCATGATATATAGGAGAAGGTTCATTGTAAGTGCAAATGGGAATAGAGACTTGAAATGGCTTAAGACTCAGACATTTTCCATGTCAGTAATGAAATAAGTTGAACGATACATATATAGCATTTGACAAGTCTAAAAAATTATCGCGTGTCATTGTGAAACGGTTATAAAATTTTCTTTAAGTTATACTATATATACGTTTTTTATTAATAGACTGCATGTCAAACATATGTGGTTGACTTAGTGGGTGATCTATCCGTTAATCCGTAACAAATTAATGATCACAAGATGGGGGAATCAATCAAGATATGCTAGGGGGTAGATTATAGATGCTTAGTTATAAGGTAACCCATCCAACTATTGCCCTATCAATCTTCTTCCACTTTTCGGAAAATTGTTCGTAGTTATTATGAATGCTGAAATAGTCCAACATCTTACTGTCCCAAAACTATTCTCAGACAGGCAGTACGGCTTCCGCTTTGCCAGGTCTACGTCCGATATGATATCACCATCACAGAGTACATATAGAAGTCCCTTTATCATTCCGAAGAGGCTCGTGCTATTGTCCTGGATATCCCCAAACCATTTGATAGGGTTTGGCACGCTGGCCTTATACGCGAAGGTTATGGCATCATTGGACGCTTGATCTGATTCAATATTTGCTATCTAAACGCATAATGAAAGAAGTCTTTAATGAGCATGCATCCACACCCTACTGCACGAACGCTGGTGTTCCCCAGGGCTCTATCATAGGCTCGACGCTCTTTCTGATTTTCTAATCTCCAAGACGGGATCAAATACCAAGAAGCCATCTACTCAGATGACACTACAATTTATTGCCGTATCAGTAAGAAATCCGGCGAGGCCGACAAACATAACCTCGCTGCTGATCCTGAGAAGGAACTCTACTCAGTTATGGACTGGGGTAATAAGTGGCTTGTAAATTTCAATGTTTCTAAAACAAAACTGCTATATGTCAACCATCACAAGTGAGAAAAATATATAATGAAAATGAAAATAAATTTAATTACTTACTTGCTTACGCTGTGGTAAATTAGGAATTTTAAATTTCTGTTAACGTTACCAAATAATAATTATAAATTCCGAGAGTTCAATCCAAAACACTAAGTTTATTCAATATTAAAAGAAACAATTTGTGCAATAATTTGCATAAATAGTCCTTCATGCGTGAGATAAGCAATTAACAGTTATTAAAATATTTAATATAAAAATAAGGAAAATTACATTTAGTAATATCAAGCTTACGAGAAAGGTTTAAGTTATACCCCTTCAACTGATTGTATTACTGCTGATAATATTTTTTTTACGTTAATTTACTAACGTAACATTTTTTAAATGGTCTTTTTATTTTCAAAAGGCAATATTTTTTTAAAAACTCAATATGTATTTTTGAGCTATATTATATTATATTTTACTCGTAGAAAAAATCATTACTAATATGCATTCTAATTTAATATATTTACGTACAATTAAATACGCAAAATAGAGAAAACAATACGCTTGTATTCACCCTATTATTTAAAAGACTTTATTTAGGCTAAAAGTCAAAAAGCCATTTATATTCAAGTTATTAAAACTATACTTTTAACTTGAATGAATTACATATTAGCGCAGTTAATATGTAGAATATGAATGAAGCTTTGATAAAACGCAATAGTTCTACCTCAATTCATATAAGTAGCAAATTATTTCACTACTTAGAAAATTACGGTTTCATTTAAATGAAACCGGAGAAAATCTGATTACGTCTGTTAGTTTATTAAACTCAGATTATTCTCACAATTAATATATAAAAAAGAGACTTTGGAATATCCATTAATAGATACCAATACTTTAGCTCTAATCATCTAAGTTGCTAATTATTGCAATTGAGAAAAATAACGATTTCATTTGGAATGAGATCGGAAAAAATTCTCATAGTTAATATATAAAAGAAGAAGAAGAAGAGTTTTTGAAATATCCAAAATTAGATATTAATAGTTCTACCTCTTAATCATTAAAGTTAGATTAAGTAGCTAATTCATAACGCTACTTAGAAAATTAAGATTTCATATGAAATGAAACTGGAGAAAATCTGATACGTCCACGAGTTGGAATCGCTCAGATAATTCTAGCGTTAATTACCAAAAAGGTGTACCAATGAAACGCCAATTTTCCCATATAAGGAATTTTCCAAATAAGGAATTTTTGCAATAATAGCAAAAACACGCTCATGTTACAAATAAGGAATTTTGGAATAAATCCTAAAACCTTATAATTGAACAAATTTCAAACCAAAATATATTTTACAATAAAATATAAAAAAATTATTTCCATTCAGTTGAAATATAGAAAAATAATTTTTACACAAGTAACCTCTGCTGCCACCCATAAGCATGGACCAAGTGAGTCTCCCTGAAAACAAAATACTGTGATTCCTCAACGTTACTCTATTATCCGACCTCAAGTGGCATCATTACATTGAGTCAATAGCTGAATCCACTCCTAGGAAGATTGAGTCACTGTTTCGAGCCAGAATTTTTTTCCGACTTAATCTATCTTGCACATATACAAATCAACCATTACTCCGTGCATAGAATACGGCTATCATCAGTGTTCTCGACAGCTTCCAAAGGAGAAGGTCTAGTGTGACAGGTCCCGACATGGCATCTAGATTCCTGCCACTTTTTCTCCAGCGGGATGTGGCTTATTTCTGTCTATTTTACAAATATTTTCATAGCTTCTGCTCTGACGAACTAAAGTCACTGGTGCCCCCTGAATATGAATTTAATCGTGCATCTGTACTGGCAACAAGGTCCCACCCACCTACAGTTAGATCAACCAAATGCAGCCGACAATTCTACTCCTCTGCTCTTTTTTTGCACTTCCCGCCTGTGGAATTCTCTTCCTGACGTCTACAACTCCCAAGAATTTAGATGCAATGTCAATACCATCTTTTATCCACTTGACGCCAGTCAAATTTTTTTATATCAACCAGTATACATTGTTCTTTCCTTTCTCTGTACTTTCACAACTGTCTTCAAACCTGTGTTCCCATCCTTTTCTTACTTTTTTTTCTGGCACCCACTGTAACTGGTTTTTCTTTCTCTTCACCCTCCTGCTGTCTAAACTTTTACTCTTATATAGCTCCCTGCGCATCAATGGCGGTACCGCCTTTCTTGGGGTGAAAAGATTTTAAAAATTACGAAAAATTAAATATGCTTTAGGGTATATTTTAGAGGATGATGACAAATAGAAGAAAGTTGGTTAATTTTATTGAGTAAGATTAGTTTTGGGAATATGATAATTTATAATTTTTCTTGTAAACAGAAAACATGGCTTATATAAAGATTTACAAGTTCTGTTTTTCTTAATATGTTCTATTTTATGGTAGGGGTTTGTTGGTATCTTTTAATTGCTAATAATAAGTAGAAAGTGATGTGCTATGACGTTAAGTTTTAATAGCATATAAGGTGTAAAAATATTCTCATGTTTTAAAAGTACGCTAGGGTACATATTGTTTTTAAGATTATTTTAAAAGTTTTAAAAGTATTGCTAGGTCCTGGAAGATCTCACTGTGCTTTTCAATGAAATCAGATGGAAGTTTTGAGTGAAAGGTTCAATGTTGATCTTCTCTTCAATTTTATGGTGGTTTAGTAATTGGTCACGGTTTTTGGATAGTTGAGGAACACGGTTCTTCAAAGTACATAGAAATTTGTAAACGACTCCGATTCTCTGTAGTTTAGGTAAATTATTTTTATTGATAATGTGGTTGGCAGTTTTGAATTTTATATAATTGATAATGTAATTTTCTTGTTGAATTTCGTCGGTGTTGCAAAATTTCGGATGATATTGCAAAGTGAAAATCCGTCTTTTTTGTAGTTATTGTGCATTTGATATTTGAAAAAAAATAATAATATTTTTTTGTCTACGTGTTTGTGACTGCCATTGTTTATGTTACGAAGTAAAAGTTTGAAATGGTAATCAAGTAAATAATTTGGAAAAACGTTGTTGACAAGCATTTATTTAAATTGTGTACTTTTTGAAGAAAACCATTTGGGAAGAGGAATTCTGTTAAGCCTTTCGTGAGGAAATTTTTAATAACGCCAATTTTGTAACGAAAAAGAAATTGACTAATAAATTTAAGGTTGCAAGAATTTTTGCTCGTGGGTTTTTTTTATACTCAAGTTGTGAATGTAATACGGGAGTGAGTTCCACAGGCGGGAAGTGCGAGAGAGGAAGCTGCAGGAGTAGAATTGTCGTCTGCGTTTGGCTAACCTGACTGTGAATGGGTGGGACCCAGTTGCCAGTCTGGTTGCACGGGTACAGGTGTTTACCCGTGCAACCAGACTGGCAACTGGGTCCCACCCATTCACAGTCAGGTTAGCCAAACGCAGACGACAATTCTACTCCTGCAGCTTCCTCTCTCGCACTTCCCGCCTGTGGAACTCACTCCCGTATTCTTGCTTTCCTGACGGCTACAACCTCCAGAAATTTAAATGCAAAGTTAATACTCATCTACTAACCACTGGACTCTAGCTCTCTCCCCTGTATAATCTTCACGTTCTCTCCGCCCATGTATCTGTCATTGCACCTGCTTTCTCAGCTTTCTATTGTTCCTTTCTAACTAGCTTGTACTCCTCACTTTTTTCTAATTAATCTTTCTACATTTATGTAACCCCCTGCACATCAGTAGCGTTTCTGCCTTGCTCGGGGTGAAATGATTAAAAAAAAAAAATTATGACTAAAATCTACAAGAACATCCAGAAATGTGAGTGTCTTTGGCTAAGCTCATAGGTGAAGTTGAGAACAGAATTTAGGATGATCGATTTCGTTTTTGCTGTCAACTAAAAAGAACATATCACTGTATCGAACATATATTTTTTGTTAAATAACATTTAAAAAATTATGATTTAAACTTGCTACATATGATGTTTTTAAAAAGCAATGACCAAGATGGTTTCCTATATTGCACCATTAGTTTGAGTGTAAATACTGTCATAAGAGTCGTAAAAAGGTCATTTTCGTGGTGCAGGCAAGTAAGAGATATTAAGAATATAGGAATTAATAGCTGGATATTGGATTGAATTATGTTAATATACAAATTAGTTTTATGTCTATAGTTTCAGCAACAGGTACATTAGTAAACAGTTTTTCGACATCAAGTAATGCGAGAGTACCACAGTGTAGTAGATCTAAGAATTTGAAGAAGTTCATGAGTCGACGTAGTACTATAATTAATAGAAAAGTATAGGTGATAATATCATTAAGTAATTTTGATAATTCATGTACAGTTACCTGTATCTTTTTCATACTATTGAAAACCCAACATATAAAAATAAATTATATCGGTAGCACCAAGAATTTCCTTAAAACTAGATGAAATCAACACATATTAATTCAATCAGCAGCAATGCGTAAAAATAAAAAAATCTCTTTCTAATATTTTAGCACTTAGAATTTAACTAAACTCCTACATAAAATGAAAAACATAGAAAAAAAAGAATTGTAAATATTTACATGAGTTATGTTTCCTGTGTTTACAGGAAAAATTTAAATAATCAATTTTGCTGACAAAAATCTCTGTTAAACCAAAGAAATGAATTAACAGTGACATGCCAACACTCTGTCGTTATTTTAAAGAGCAGTCTTATGAAAGATTGCTATTAACAGCTATGTATCACAAACTGATAGCCATTATTTCATTAATATATAATGGGCCTCCATTGACTGATAATTAAATATTGTTTTTACTTAAATGATGCTTTTTTACCTTCTGTTTAGTATTATTACCATTCTATATAGACATTCCATAGTTCTAATTCTATCAAGAAGGACACGTGAAACGTAAAATAATAAATAAAACTCCTAAAAAGAGAAAGCCTTAGTCGACACATTTACGAATGCCATATCACCATAAAATACAGTTCCCGATGAAGACAACCCAAAGCTCTGTCATATTGTGACCTGTTAAAATAACTCATCCACCTACGCCATCTCATCCTATTTCCCCATTTAGCGTACACCTGATTTTCTATCATTTACTCGAGAGTTATCGACGA
Source organism: Ascarosepion bandense (assembly GCA_037127315.1). Taxonomy (NCBI): domain Eukaryota; kingdom Metazoa; phylum Mollusca; class Cephalopoda; order Sepiida; family Sepiidae; genus Ascarosepion; species Ascarosepion bandense. The sequence goes on from JBBBDQ010000201.1 coordinate 7,639,044, forward strand.
GATCATCCTGACCGTATGTCCCCATTTACCAATCGGAATAATGATAACGAATTCGTTTGAAATATCCATAAGAAACTTTCTAATCACCAGTAACCAGCTAACATCTGACGAAGTACAATTCATATTACTGAATTGCTATTGTGAAGTGATGTTATAATGTTTTCATTATGACAACTTATAATAAAAATATTACAATAATAATATACTGTACTAATTTGTATAGAGCATTTTTAAATAGAAAACACAGGAACTATGTTTTTTTTACTCCATTCTTTCTTCCACTTACTAAGTTGTTTAATATAACAATGTTTGTTTATTAGGTTCAATCTTGAACCGTTTTAAACATCATTTTTGCTTTAATTTCAGATGAAAATAAAGACAAACATTCTTCAATATTTTGAGATATTTTATTATGCTGGTTCAAAGCAATCGACAAACAAGAGCCAACTATAGAGTGGTTACAGAGACGTTAATATAAAGAATTCCACCATCAAATTGATATTAACTTGTATTAATAGAAAACATTGCTATGGGATGATAACAATCACTGAAGAGCAGACGCAGGTCGGTAATTAGTAAAGCGGTTCTATGATGTCACAGCACGTGACAGACCAAAATGTTAACAGCAGAACCAAGAGTCTAAATGCAATGTAATGTGTTGCCTACGGGGGAGAGTGGTTGTAGGAAAACCTATCTCAAAAAATGGATCATGTTACAACCAGCGTAATAAAAATATCCAAATATTTGACAATCTTTATTTTATTTTTATCTGAAATTAAAGCAAAAGTACGATGATTAAACATAGTAGACATTCATTGTCTGTTATATTTAACAGTATATGTTCAGATATAAATCACGTGACACTAACCAGCAAACAAATTATAATCACTGTTTTCTTTTTAGGTTTTAAGCCCCAGCAATCAATAATGCCATTAAACCGCAATTAATTTACATGAGTGAAGGTGATTTAAAAGTCATTAGTGAGGAGAAAACATAAAGAATAGTTTCTGAAAGACAGATCATTGTATTTAATTTTGCGAATATTGTCGATAATAGGGCAGCAAAATCTTGTAAATGTGATAATTGAGAGAAAGGAAAATATTATAACTTTCTGCTATGTTTAGATATTTTACAAGTAAAACGATAAGACCTATTTGCTAATCGGTTATTACGCTTAAATCTATGCGGCTTTGAAACAAAGAAAGAGAATTATCTGACATGAAGATATTTACAGAAAATACAGAAGAAAGTTGCAATACGGTGCTCGGAAACAAAATTAAATATTTTGATGCCGGGTCAGCACCGATAAAATGGCTCATCTTTGGATTTCTCGAGAATCCCTAGCTATATTGCAGCATCTTCAAGCACAATTTATTATTATCCAAGACAGAACATTTGTATCGTCAGAATCTTACATAATACAGTTAACCTAGTGAACATTCAATTTGTATGTACGAAAAATAGGATTGATTAGACAAGATCTCTAATCACCTCCAAGATGTGATAATTAACCTATATTTCTTGGCTGCCTAGCTTAGTACATAAAAATCTTCAAATCAATTCCAATCCTTATGAGCTGTTGTGATACCGACCAAGCAAAAGCGATGGACCGGATGTCTGCTCTCTCACGACAAAAAGGAAAATAACCAAAAGTCATCGTTGCGCATCCGGGTTCGCACAGATGTTCCGGTTGAAAATTAAAAATTAATCAAATACTACATTTCCATTTCGCGAGCCTACGCGAATATTATTTATCAGCCAATGGGAAGCCCAGAATCAAATACAAGTGTGAAATCCCAAACGAGCTGCTGTGATCCAAAAAGCAGATATAAAAAGCGGATACAGACACACCCCAGCAGGCAGACCTCAAGAAGAAGAGTATAATCAATATCCCCTTGACCTAAGTCAAGTGGCTATGACACTTGCCTCTTTCTTTCTCCCCTGTCTCAAAACTACTTAGTGACCTAAGTAGCGATTACATCAAAGACATTCCTCATTTACACGCCCCCCACATTCCTAAGCTCTAAATCTCGTTCAGCCTAATATTTGCCATGAATATTTTAACCTCCGTTGGACCTATATTCAAGTATTACTTTAATTGTAAAAACATTAATTGATATGTGTATATATAAAATGTTATTTTCAACTCAAATTGCTTTTCTTGATTTTATAATAATTTTATCACTTATAGTGGACTATCTACCACAAGGCCAAATTCCGTTAACCTGCAACAGTATACAATTACCCTTCACTAGAACAGGCTCCCACGACAAACGGGAAAATAATAGATAAGCAACCCACTATAGAGTAACGAACATAATACGTACGTAAACACTCTCGTGTCAGCGTGTCTGCCACACGTCGAGATGAGATTTTACCTACACTGATAATCAACTATCATCGTTTACAAAGAAAAATGGCGAGATATCTTTGGCACACAGAGAAGATAGAACTAGGTAGATTACTGATACTTTGCAATTTTGCAGATTTCTACTTGGTAAGCAATAAATATAAAATGATAAATTCATTCCATCCAAAAATATATTTCAATTTCGAAATTGTTTTTGAAGGTTGGACGAATCATTCAATAATGAAAATACTTATGCCTACGGTAGTAATCTCATCTTCAATATATTGCAATTTTCTTTCAATGATTAATTTTAGTCTTTAAACGTCGGTTTCCAATACATTCATTTGAAGCATCCATATTATACTCAGCTCCAAATGATTTTAATTTGCTGCGGAGCTTCGCGTGAAATTTAACTCATGGATTTATAAATTAATACAAATACAAAGAAAGACACACGAATATATATATATATATATATATATATATATATATATATATATAATAGAAAAGAGTGCAAAAATCTCAAATGCCATTCATCATAAAAGTAAGTGAATGAAGTCGTGTTATTTGTATTTATTATTTAGCTGAAATAAAAATCAACGGGGCGTTTCAAATTCCAGTAAAGCAGGTGCATTATCAGTGCCGTGGTTAAAGGTGTGAATCATCTTCCCACTGCTGTAGAGTAAGTAGCAAGGAAGTATGGTACACTAAACTTTGAACAGAGTCAGTTCAGTTGACTAAATACAAAACTTGGCTTAAGACAACGGTAATCTCAAGATGTCAGACACATCTGACTATATATATATATATATATATATATATATATATATATATAGCAACTAATGAGACAGACGAAACTACCTAAGTTTCTCTTAAACGGATCGTCAGGGAAAGCGTGTCGGTTTTTTTATTAGGTTCGTGTTGATTTCGATCCGAAAACTGTGTCTGACTTTCATACCCTACGCTCTTTCTTTTATTATTATTTTGTAAGATTTTTCGCCAATATAAGTTCGTCATCTCTGTATAACCCTATGGCGTTAATGTTGATATCATTTTGAGTAGTTAGGTTAGACAAAATGAATAAAACAACAAGGTTCGTGACTCAGTCTAACATTCCCAGGGTAATATGATTTGGTCATCAGAATTGGTTTTAATACATTGTTCTGGTTTATGGTTAAAACGGATCTTTTAGAGATCAAAATGATATTCAATTCCACGTTGGAAAGAATGAAGTAATCGATGGAGGAACTGACAGCCAATGTAAAAAGATTTCTGAGGATGGATGGGTAGTAATCCACAATATCGAACTGAATGAATAATTAGTTGTGTTGCTTATATCATTAAACCGATTGATTACATCAGTGGTATTAATACATTATGCTATTCGTGTATATAATTTGTTTATGATAATATCACTATAATCCAAAGTCTCCTGTGATGACAAGCGCTGTTTGTACATATGTGTGTATGTTTGTACACCTGTGTTTGTACGCCTGTGTATGTTTGCTTGTGCACGTATGTGCGTGCGATTGTACACGTACACAAAGTATATCAGTCACACATTAATAGATGACCAGATGGATTTCTTAAATCTAGGACCAAATTGTCATTTCAAACTAAAATTTAACCTTTTCAAGAAAAAAGACCGAAATTGAAATTCTACACCAGTCATTATGCCAAATGAAACATTATTTAGTTCGTTCGATATATTTCGAGGAAGGTTTTCGAGACGAGTATAATTACAATATATATATATATATATATATATATATATATATATATATATATATATATATATATAATTGAAATTGTCACATGATTATTTTATATTCAGCTCATCGTCTCTGTTTCTTTGGGGGGGGAACCCTTTTTTAATCATTCCATTCAGTTTTCAGGAATTTTCAGTATTTTACTTCATATTTTCTCATTTCCGATATTTTTTTTATTAAGTTACAAATTACTTCACGATCCAGTTATTAGTGTTTTTCTTCTACACACACACACACACACACACATATATATATATATATATATATATATATATATATATATATATATATAATGTTATACTACACTATGTCTGAACTATCATATCCCAAGTACCTACACCTGTGATTAGCTTTTAAAAAGCGTTAAACACGTAATTTATTCATACACACCTAACTATTACAGCACTGTATGAACAAATTCCTCTATCTTAAAAGCACCAAATCACGCTACTTTTGCTCGACATATTTTACAAAGTCTCAGTTGTAGAATAAGAAATATAATTCGTCATCTATAAATATCTTTTAATGCTTTTACGTAAAGTCGACCAGTAACTCATTGGAATCTACTTTTCGCCCTCACAATGAAAGCTCCATTTTATAATCATAAAAGAAACACCTACATCCAAATTAATAGAGTCAGCATTTGAAACCTATTTGGTTCTGCTATAAATTTTACATGTTTTATATTGAAAAACAAAGTTTATGAACAATCGAGAAAACGCAATCTAAACAAGGTGCACTGACGATATTTCTGTTTTTAATAATATATAAGGACGAAATTTTTTAAATATGAATCAAATTTGTAAATAAAATGTGCCCTAATATTTATATATGAAATTATGATTATTAACAAGGTCATATTCCTTGATTTTTATATAAAACTAAAACATATACCATTGAACACTTACCCGTATACAAAAAACACAAGTACAAACTCTTGTCTGTAATATAACAATCTGGCCCCACCCGAGGAAGGCTGATGCAAGCGGGGGTGTTTCCGGTCGTTGAAAGGAACGGATGTTTGTTTGACCTTATTTCCGGCAGTAGCGGAAATGGCTACAGAGGCAAACAGAACAGGTGTCTCTGAGAATTACGTGGGCGAGGCAAAACCGGAAGAAAAAGTCCCGGTTTGGAGATTATAAAAGGACCTCGGCACACGGATTCACCAGACAGACAGACCAGAGTAGCAGGAGAGAAAGAGAGACACAACAGATACGACGACACTCCCGTCAACCCTTAGAAGCGCGCTCTCTCACTCTCTGTTCCCTAGGATACACGGTTCATCGTCATTAATAAAAATATAACTCATATTTTTATATATATGCGTGTTTGTTGTTTGTCGATATACAACAGACGTCATAATTGGTGCCTAGTGACTTGCTGTTTTGAGACAACAAAACAGTTAGATGCGAGCTGGTTGCCACGGCGACGATTGAAAATTCAACGGACTTAAAACTACCAGATAGAAGACGAAAATAGTAAACAACAGGACGACAGCAGCCGCGCGACTATAGACATCAGCCAAGGTAGGTGACTCTTTGATTTGATAGTGTGTGTGTTTTCTGCTCGTGTTTATAAGTCTAGTTAGAAAAAAAATGCATGCTTTTGCCGATCTGGCCCTAGAGTTGAGAAATATGGATTGTTCGGTGTCGAACACATTAAGGGTAGAACGGAGGGGGTGCAGGACTATATGCAGAGAGTAGTACGCCTAGCGGGGAGCGCATAGGTTGGGGTTGACGGGAGGAATAAAGTTGAGATATTTACCTATCTGTAAGTATAAAACATCTGAGTTAATGATTTATTTTTTTGTTAATATTTTACCATATATGTGAAGTGAGTTTACTGGTACGTTGCTTACTTAATCTTACTTTTATTGAGTAAGTGAAATGTAAAATCATGTAAAGGAAGTTTCTTCTACTCTTTAAAGTGGATAATTGGATTAACTTGTTGATAACAATGTTTTCTTTGGTTTGTGCAGTGTTAGGTTTTCTTTTGGATTTCTTTTCAATGACTGTACACTATTTTTATATATATGCGTGTTTGTTGTTTGTCAATATACAACATTGTCTTCTAAACTATGATAATACACAGAAAATAGCAGTGAGGAAAACTTTCTTAAATAGATCACAGTAAATTACTCTCTACAAAGAATATTTGTGAAAGAACAAAACATATAAAACAAACATAATTTTCTTTACTACATAATTGTTAAACAAATAAATTATTTTTAAAAAATATAATTAAATAAATAAATAAATAAATGCAAGATCTCATTAATAAAAATACCACAAACACACCATCAGTATATTTTAATGCAACCAGGATTACAATAATTATAAAGAAGGACGAAATCAATTACATCACCCAGTAAAAAAAATGCTTTTTGTCACAAATTACTTATATCGGACATACGTCCACCTCCCTAAATAGCCGTCTAAAGTATCACCTAGTAGACCAATGTTCAATAGAAAATACATCTATCACCGTACAAATACAAAATTACTAAATATATATTCTGATCGAAAACGATAAAATTCTCTCTCTCTCTCTCTCTATATATATATATATATATCTATATATATATATATATATATATCACATTGTCAGAAAAATCTTTTTATTGGGGAGACTCATTATATCAAATATTTATCTCTTAATATCGACTGTACATTATTTAACAGTAGAAATTATGTGTTATTTTATTTTATTAGAATGCCAGCCGTACGCAAAATTTGAAAGCTTGGAACACACTCCTGTTCAAAACACAAAAAAAAGAAATACATTTAAACAGGGAAAAAAACTAACAATACTAGAGGAAAAATAAAAATCTTGAGAATGGCTATAGAATTTGACGAAAACATTTGGAGCAATGAACTTGTTTACTACTACAAAGAAAAACATATGGATGCTGGAAAAACTTAATATATGTATATATATATATATATATACTTGAAAAAAGAAAAAAGTTTGTTCCAATGGTATAGAAGAAAAAGTGCGAGAAGCCGTGAACGTTTTTTAAGTGTAGATTTATTATTGCTATTATTATTATTATAATTATTAATATTAGATGCTTTTCTTAAGTGTCCATAATGTTATGTGTGACGCTACACGTGTTTCGAGTCTAAAGTTGATTCTCTTCAGACGAATAAATGATGAATGCAGGATGAATTATTCTCCCGATTTTTTTCTGTCATTTGCAGGGCTAAGAAGATATATTAAGTCCATTATTAATATGCAACATCCTGCCCTGTGTAGAAAAAGGAAGATGAAATTAAAGTTGGCCTTATTCGGCAAGATTACTGATTAACCCACATAATATTTAGTTCTCATAAGTGTTCTTATTGTTTTTTTAGTTTTTATCATCGTTGTTGATAATAATTTTTCGTATCAACATCTTTGTTTTACACTGCCGACGATTAATTTTCTGACGAATTGGCGAACAAAAGGCGCCTTAAATCCCACCACATATTTTTAAATGAGATACTTTTGTATTTATTTTAATAATGAAAGAAAATATAATCCTTATACTTAAAGCAATTTTGTCTTGATGTGGCAGTAAAATGAACCTGTGTAGTATATATATATATATTCCTACGTTTTAAACTCGGCTCTGAGCTTGACTTTTTTCTATTTGATTTATTATTTTACGTATTAACATTCTTAGAAGTAAGATCGTTAGAAATTGTAGATTATGTGAGTAAATATTTTATTTATTAATTGTATAATTTAGTTAGGCTTAAACCAAAACCCAAAAATGGTGTTGAAAACTTAAATCGATGGAGAAAGATTTTCCAGGAACCGATTTTTATTAATCCTTCGTTGAAGGGGGCATAATTTGTTTGTTTATAGTTGGAAGGAAGCGTTCGAATGGATATTTCTTTTTAAGAATAAATAAAATGAAATTTGAATAATTAGGAAATTATATATATATATATATATATATGTGTGTGTGTGTGTGTGTGTGTGTGTGTAAAATATTTTTACATTCAGATTATTATTGTGAAGTTGTTATCGACAGAGGAAAAGAATCAATTAATACATTTTGGATGAAGATTACATTTTCAAAGTCTGGCGGTTACGTCTCCTTGTTACTCTCTTGTCAGAGAATATAAAAGGAAACGGTCATAAAATAGTTACATAGAATTGTATTTTCGAATTATATTCGTCCTATGGACAAAGAGTTCTAAAAGAAATCGCCACAGTCTGTTTCATTCTTGAAGGCAATCATCTGGTTCTCAGGGCCTATATTCTAGATACAGTATTTACATTATTCGGACTATTGTCCTCATCTTTGTTGACATTTGGGCGCTCCGGCCTTCTTCATGTTCTAAGAATTCGAACCGAAAACTTTATTACAGTCACTGGGATATATCATCATCATTCCTTGCGTAAAGCTCGATTGGAAGTCATGAATTATCTCCCTCTAACTCTGCAAGTTACTTGTTCACCACTGCTGTAGCCTGGTGTTGAACTCATAACTCTTAGGTCAAGTCACAGGAACTAACCAAGTTCTATATCCACTGGGCCATCCGAAATCCGTAGCACCTGAAGAAGGCCGGAGCGTAATGGCAACAAAGGTATAGACAATAGTCCGAACAATGTAAATACTACTTCATCTCAGAAATATAGATAAATACTAATTGTAGATATTGTGAACATTTAGGGGATCATCACTCAGTATAATTCTAAAGATTTGCTTGAAAAGAGAAATCACAGTATCCCAATGGTTCGTATCACTGTTTATTACATTTTAGAAAATTGACCAGTATTTAACTTCTGAAGGTATGTTGTGCAATTTTATTCGTGTGAATTTATTTTACCAAAAAGCAAGCATTTAGCTTTCATGATTTTTCTGAGAAATGCATGCAGATATTCGATTCTGGGAAAATTTCCATATTTTACATTGTCACCAGTGATCAGTGGTTGAATCTGTTCAGCTAAATGAAAATAACGATTTTTGATAGTTGCTCTATGAAGAAAGTGAACAACTTTATGACAACTTTGTAAAAGTCGATCTACCCATGCTTTCCATTACTGAATTTAAAGAGAACATTGAATATCAATATACAAATTAGTAATATTGTCAGAGTCGTTGAGATGCTGTTTTTTCTAGATGGCAAAATATTCTATTGTGTGAATATTGCGCAATTCACCCATCTTAATTTTCCCGATTAGATACTCTATCGGATGAAGGGAAGCATAGCAAATTTCTAACATGTATCATAATCAGATGTTTCATGAAAATGAATGCAAGATATGCTAACTGGTCTACTTTCAAATTTTATATAACCTTTCTAACGAAGAAGTTAGGGCACATCGACGTGGTATAATTTTAGCAAACTTATCTTGCTGAAATCATTACAACTGTGTAGTAAGTTTGATCCTCACTGGGTACGTCATATTTTCGGCCTTTTACAACATCTAAGCGGCGCTCAGAAAATCAAGTCATATTTTCGGCCTTTTACAACATCTAAGCGGCGCTCAGAAAATCAAGTCATATTTTCGGCCTTTTACAACATCTTAGCGGCGCTCAGAAAATCAAGTCATATTTTCGGCCTTTTACAACATCTAAATCAACTATGCCATCTCGGCATGGTGTAATGGTTAGCAAACTTGTCCCGCAAGAAACAGTTACAGCTCCTCACTGGGTCTCCCATACTTTCGGCCTTGGCCCAAATCTAAGCGGCGCTTAGAAATTCAACTAACAAAGGATTTAACTAGTTCTCCAAATGAGACAAATGTTATGACACTTCTAGGACAAAAGAAAAAAAAATCGAGGAAGCGGTCAAGCATTCTGACATATTCTCAAATGAGAACTTATAATCTGCCAGTAGTCAACTGTTCATGTTCTGTATCTACTGTTATCCAATAATGAATAAAGCATATAAAGGTTTGAATAGTTTATTGGTTCTTATTTGACACAAATATGTACACCAAGTGGCAAAATTCCAATTTCCTGTATTTAATACTTGCCTGGATAAAAATGTTAACAGGTATATTTTGTGTATTAACTGTTGTAAAATTTATTGTTTAGCAATTAGTAGTCCATATATTTTCGAGTCGCAAAAATATATCTTTTATTTATTTATGTGTTTCTTCAATATTTAAGTATTCATTTTGATAAAACAACTGTAGAATTAATCTATTAAATTTTCTAAATTTTTTAAATCAAAGATATCTTAATTATTTCCACCGGATCAAGAATGATTCATGGTAAAAAAACAAAAAACAAAAAAAAACAAGGGATATATTCTTTCTTTTGTGAAAAGGACAGCAACTTTAGAGTGATTTACTCTAGATTTGCTGTCAATTTCAATTGCAAGGGCTAAACTTTACCATTTGTAATGTGGCTTCCACATCGTCACTTTCAATTTCTCAAAGTTTATATCTACTTGTAGAAAACAGTTTTTTTTCAAAGCGCACATCATTAACCATCCCTTACTTTTTTTTAAAATCAACTATCTCCATAAACATCATCAGTGACCATCTTTCTATTGTTATCTTACCTAACTTGGAAAAAAAAAACGCATGCTTATAAAAAAATTGGACTGTTTGATGAACATTTACTTTTTTTATAAAAGCTAAGTGAATAGCGAATAGAAAACATTCGACATGTCTGTAACTGTCTATTCACATTTTAGGAAGTTTCAAATTCAATGTTAGAAAAAATGCTTAAGACATCGTAAAACAATCCTGATTGCTGGGTGTTCAAAAGTGACTCATGTTATTGGCAGACTGCCACACGCAAATAACATGGGTGTACAGAAACACACACAAACACACAGACTATATATATATATATATATATATATATATATATATATATATACAAGCCAACTACTAGCTAGTTGGACCAGCAGACAATAGTACGATAAAAGTGCTCGAAGCAAACACCACACAAATGAGCTGAATGGACAGAGCTAACAGCATATTAAAGAACATAATAACCACCACTTACTTACTACCCCGGATTCGAGAAAGCAGGTTTCTTCGGGTTTTTTACCTGAAAAGAACTTTCGTGATCGAAACCTGGGAAGCAATTAAGTGGAGTGCGTTCTGTTCTTATATATATATATATATATATATATATATATATATATATATATATATATATATATATCAGAGGGATTGTCAGTGAAACTATACTAACAAATATGTGTGTGCGCGTGTGTATACATAAATTTGTTATCATCACTTAATTCTATCTCTCTTTGTTCTGTCAAAAACATCATGTATTAAGCATATATCATGACTAGCTGTTGAGTCTTGTATGACGTGTACTTTAATTAAATGACGGTTGAATATACAATTATGACATAAACACAATCTATATATGGCCCTTCTTGGTGCGATAATTTAATATCTTATAAATCACTTACTCCTGGGTAGGAAACTAAATAAATTTTTTCTTAACGCATATATGTCAGGAAATTAAAACTTACATGTAAGTAATAGACAGATACACCAGTTAAATCTGATGTGAATCGGGAAATAGAATAATCTTCAGTTGCACGAAGAAATAAAGATATGAAGTCAATAAATTAACTTTTGATTTTACGTATATTGAGACAATGGGGAAACGTTCTTCCGGCTCATACGAAGTTCACAGAAGAATTACGTAGCCGATAGATGTTTTCAATTGTGAATACTAAAATAAACGGTAAGCATATATAGATGCCGTGACACTGAATTCATAGTGAACGTAAAATTGACATATACAAATCATGAGCTTATTGATATTTATACTCGACATGGTGGTTTTAATGATACTAAGTTCAAATGCATATCTGCATTCAAATCCTGGCATATATACATTTAACAAACACACACACACATATATATGTACACACACACACACACACACACACACACACACACACACACATATATATAATATGGTATAATGTATGACAATGTAAAAGCTTTCTTTCTTTAAGTCTTTAAGTAAACTTTTCCAATGTGTCATAATATAAATTACTGTTACTACTATTCTTCTTTATTATATATAATAATTATACTTATATATATATATATATATATATATAATGCATTTCCTCTCATACATTTTCCTTATCACTGTCGATCCAAATCTCACTGTGCATTATATACACGCATATATATAATAATAATAGTCAAAATAATAGTAATTATATATCTGTCTGCGGATGACAATATATATATATATATATATATATAAACGCACAGGGAGAATTATTTAATCTTAAATAGCGATCGATATAAAATAGCAGAACTGAAATTTATGAAAAAATATATGTATCGACTGTGATGAAGAAAAAAGTATGAGGAAGGCATACCTGATTATATATATATATATATATAATATTTATATATATATATGTGTGTGTGTGTGTGTATGTATGTATGTATGTATATATATATGTATTTATATATATATATATATATACATATATATATATATTGTCTTGAGGTATGCTATATTCAGTAGTAAATATGCTCATCGGAGATAGAGCATAAATAAATACAAATAGCTAGATATAACCGGATACGTATAAAAATCTTTTTACTCAATGGCCACAAGAATATTTTTTAACCTAACCATTAACGCCTACCAAGTAACCGGTAGGATGAGAAAATAGATCTTATGACACACAATGCTTCACTGACGAAAATATATAAATAGTCGAGCCAAGACACACCAAAGATATCCTAAAGCTTGTGTGGAAGCACGGAACAAATTCTTTCCGTTGGGTGCTGACATGAGTGTTGAAATAATATTTGTATTTATGTATAACCAAATTCACATGCGCATATGCATATGTAGCTTATTTGATGGTATAATACCGTTTAAAAATATATATTATAAACGGTTCCCCTGCCCATTTTATGTTAAGTTAAGAACACTCGTTGCTGGTATATTATGCTTGAGTCTTTTTTAACGGCATATCAACCTCTGTGGGTTATTTAATGCCAAAAAGGTGGGGTTTAAAGGCATTTTTTAAATGTTTGTTTATAGTAAGATGTTGATTTAATCAGATTTTGATGAAAATGTTTTTTCTTTTTAGAAAAGTGAAGATATTTTCTAGTTTTGTGTTAGAAAATATATTGCTGGTAATAACTTTTTCCCCCTCAAAAATGTGTTATGGTCATTCTTCATTCAAAAATGTATATTTTTCTATAAAAATCTATTTTTACACTTCCATAATGTTTTGATCTCAGATTGGGGTATAACTATTTTTTCATAGTTGGGACCGTAACAGGTGCTACCACTCCGAGTCAGGATTAACCTTGGAAAAACAGCAATTAAGAAGTGGTTCCATGCTCCTCACAACCTCCCAATTAGATGTCTTGCTTCCGGGTGCAGTTAACTGTTATACCCAGGACCAGGTGTAGTATGTGACCTCTCAAAAGCCTCAGAAAATGACCTAAACCTTATAAAACATTGCAGAAAATCCATACTATACCATGAGAAAATATGACAAAAATACTCAACAACAACAACAGCGATACCAACAATGAGGAAAAATTTGAAGTGACAATGTGAAGCTACGACGTCGCGTTTTTTGTTTTGGAATTTACATCATCAAGAATCTAACAAGAACATCTATAAAAAAAGATATGCACGATTTAGATTTTAAAACTTTTGTCTTCATTTTTATTGACATTATTTCGACGTTTCAGCTGTTGTACGCTTTGGCTTTCTTCAGGTCCTTTGAATTTCGAACCGAACCCTTTATTTTTTTTTCCGTTACGAGCATATGTAGCCTGTCTTAAAAAGCGTATTATAAGTAAGTATCATAACTGTTTGGTAAGGTTTTAGGGTAATGAAAAATAGCTAGTTTCAATAATTAAATGTATATTTATATTTATAAATATGCTCTGAGGTAAAAAGGCATGATTTTGTTTTGTTTTAAATTATTTCGAAAACTGGTTTGAATTTTTCGGACAACTTAGTATAATTTCTCGTTTCATTATACAAATGTGTACAGCATCACTAAACACGAAAATTTAGATTTACCCAATATTTTCAAACCAAATACAAAAATTTGTTCCTGAAAAATCACAGATGAAAACTTTTACAAAACTCCATATTTTTAGTTTATTTTATTACAATATTCACTGACGGCAATGAATCAGTGAAGAATGTAAAAAAACACCCCCCCAAAAGAAAAACAATTTTCACTTGACAGCAATCGTCGAATGGAAGCGCTTACTTCTCTGGTTACTATTTTTGACATCTTGAAGAATTAATTCGATATAATTCAATCTTTCATGCATTTGTAAAACCAAAGTAGAAATTCGTGCCTGCTTCCACTCCCTGATTCTTCCAATATTATTAAAATTGTAAAAAGAAAAACTGGTTATTTGCTTGTTTCATTTTTCGTTGTCGAATTCAAATTGCACGAACATAAATGAAGAGCGTGACGAAAAAATATGTGAACGAATTTTAGTGTTGCCAAGTTTATGTAGGGATTAATTAAATATAAAATTGAAAAGAACTACTGAATACGGCAAGGAAACAAACATTAGAGTTCTTTGTACCTGTCATATTGATCAAATAAAACAAACTCCTTTTAGCTTAATTTAACTTAGACTGCATTAGAATATAAAATAATCCGGACATCGTTTCTCCGGAATAATTATCTTGTAGAATCCATGTGTTTTGATTTAGAGGCTTGAGACAGTTCACTTTCAAATATCTAAGAATTGGACAAAAAGTAATGATCAATTTGCAAATAAATGTATATATAGCCGTCATTCTTTTATATGAAGAGCTTGTATCTACATTAAATGCACTAAAATTTAATTCTACAATATATATATATAAATGACCCGTAGAATTAATCAATATTCTACCTGATGTCTCGGAGATTTAATCAATATCGCTGAAATTTATTTTGGAGGAAAAGTAAAAAGACGATTATAATACTGGTATTTCTACTGGTTTTCAGTGGAACCAAAATAAAATTTTGGCATCACCATCAGAATCGATGTAAATTATTCTTTAGTTCGTGTTTAGTGGGCAATCTTATTTTTACGACAATTCTTATTATTTATAGTAGAGATTCTATTATTTTACTGGTTGGACAATTGTTTATTTAATATCAGCAGGTAGTGCTATATGTGACATTTCGTCTGCACTGTGAGAGCTACTGGTACTATGAAATAAAAACAAACTGTGGCATGTTTTCTTTGTAGTGGGGTAAACAGGATTCAAAATGCTACGCAAACATGAGGTGCATATTACATACTGATGTTTAACGAGACTTTAATGTAATTTCACTCAGTGGTCATAGGAGTTAGATCTGATGTTAGTGTTCTATTTTTTTAAAATTAATCATGAATATTGAGTGAAATTAAATTCAATTCTCCTACACGGTCAGTTATTAATATGTACTTGATTGCTTAACACATGAAAATCAGAGTCGTGTCAGTGACACATGTAAGTATATATATATATATAATTGTAATGAAGATTACTGCTAAAATTATCGTTTTATTCTTAGAAAGGCAGTTAAAGAAAGCAGGGTCTTGTCATAATCTACTCG
The DNA here is from genome assembly GCA_037127315.1 of Ascarosepion bandense. Taxonomy (NCBI): domain Eukaryota; kingdom Metazoa; phylum Mollusca; class Cephalopoda; order Sepiida; family Sepiidae; genus Ascarosepion; species Ascarosepion bandense. The sequence continues at coordinate 7,654,691 of JBBBDQ010000201.1, forward strand.
ATATCAAGCTGGAATAGTGTTTACAGAATAAATATCACGAAGTGATATTTTGTGGCGAATACAAAAATTTCTTCACTATTTTCAAATTTGCGAGTCAGTGCGAAAATATATTCTTTAACAAATAGAAAAATGGTTGACTCCATGCTGAGGAAAAGATCAAGAAAATTTCGCAAGCAAGTATGAAAATATTAATTAACCATTGAAAACAGAGCGTTTTACAGAAATTAACAAATTGAATTTGCAATGACTCGTGTAATATTTCTTCTCTCCCACAAAATGAATTTACGTTTGGAGCCGACCACGTGACCAAGTCGAACATCTTGTTTCACGGTTTTCGGTCGGCTAACAGTGTAACAGAAATTCTCAACAGTTGAGTGGGCAACACTCTCTCGGTGACAAATATTCGCACCCTCTCACTTTCTCTCTCCTGCTGTTTTCTTTATTTCCATTTTCGTCCTCATCACCTACCCGCCTTATACAAAAACAAAGACCAACAAGTCATTACTAATAGTTTGTTGATACACTCAGCGAAAACGGGACTTATCTTTTGATGGAAATTTCACATTTCGCTCAAAAGAACGAATTCTTAATCCTTTAAACATTTCACAGTTAACAACTTCATACATAAATTTGATGTCATGCTGTTCGATAAAAACATTTTTATTTGTTTTTTTATATAATCTAAACTGTTTTATCCTCTCAACCTTCGTATCATTAGTCAATGGCCAGGAGTTTGGTTATGTTTAGTACAAAGATAGTTTAGCAATTAATTTCGAGATTCCTAATTCAAGTTCAATCATTCCGATATCAGAATTTCGGGGAAGAAATCTTTGTAATGTCTTCACTCTTCAACCAATATATATATATATATATATATATATATATATATATATATATAAGATTCCTGTCAAAGGGAACACACTTTTTTCTTAAATAATGGTTTCCTAATATTCAAGATGATTGATGAAAATAAAAATAAATGCTGTGTAATAAATGAACACAATACCTTCTGAAATACAAGAGAAGTTTCGTTTAAACGACACACGCCGTTTTACCACCTAGAGTAAAGCATACCGAGCTATTACTATTTGTCTATATTTCTGAAATATGGTATTATTTATATTATTCGGACTCTTTTTCTCATCTTTGTTGACATTTGTACGACGTTTCGGCTGTTGTACGATCCGGTCTTCTTCACGTGCGAGGAATTTGGAACCGAAACTTTTATTACAATCACTGGGGTATATCTTCCTCATTCCTTGTGTAAAGCCACGATGGGAAGTCATGCCAAGAGTTATCTCCCTGTAACCCTGCAAATTACTGCTGTAGCCTGGTATTTAACTCACAATTGTAAGAGGCAAGTCATGAAAAAACCAACGTCTATATCCACTGGGCCATGTGTCCTTAAGTTTGATGAAAAGATGAGGACGAGCTATTCGTGTAAAAATATGTGGTAGTATGTAGTGTTATAATATCAAACATTACTTTTAATGTATAAATATAACTTCCTAAATAAAACAACATGCAGTCTAAAGTCCCCACAATAGCCAGCATTGGAAAAATAAGCAAGCAAATTGTAGAAGAAATATGATCAAAAACAGAGTGTAAACTATAAATAAACCAATAAAAAACAGCAAAGATACAACTGGTTCAACAATATTCTTGACAAAGAGGAATGACCAATCATAAAATTAGATATATTTCTACCCATACATCAGCAAACTAGTTCTAAATAATGTATTTAAGTAAACAAGACAATATATAAACATCTCAGAAGCCTCAGAAAATGACCTAAACCTTATAAAACATTGCAGAAAATCCATACTATACCATGAGAAAATATGACAAAAATACTCAACACCAACAACAGCGATACCAACAATGAGGAAAAATTTGAAGTGACAATGTGAAGCTACGACGTCGCGTTTTTTGTTTTGGAATTTACATCATCAAGAATCTAACAAGAACATCTATAAAAAAAGGTATGCACGATTTAGATTTTAAAACTTTTGTCTTCATTTTTATTGACATTATTTCGACGTTTCAGCTGTTGTACGCTTCGGCTTTCTTTAGGTCCTTTGAATTTCGAACAGAACCCTTTATTTTCTTTTAATCATATCGCCCCGAGCAAGGCGATAACACCACTGATGTGCAGGGGGCTACATAAGATTGAAGAGATTGGAAAAGAGAAAACCGAAAACCGCATCCTAAACAGGGAACAAGGGATGAGCCTCTTCACCTGTTCAATAGACGTGGGTGGAGTGTGAACCGGGTGATAGTTTGGTCTATCTACTCCAATTGAAAAAAAAAGTTAGAAGATTGGAAAAGATAAAGCCGGAAACCGCATCCTAAACAGGAAACAAAGGATGAGCCTCTTCACCTGTTCAATAGATGTGGGTGGATTGTGAACCGGGCGATAGTTTAGTCTATCTACTCCAATTGAAAAAAAAATAAGAGTGAAAAGATTGGTAAAGAGAAAACCGGAAACCGCTTCCTAAACAGGAAAATGGAGTAAATCGTTCTCATTCCCTGAGGAATGCTACTTCTGGTAGCCACGTCGTTATCTCCCTTTATCTTAACTCTCTAGGTTATATGTTCACTACCATCATTGGCGAACATATACATGGAATACTTTAAAGAGATGACATTAGAACCCGCAGTTCTAAAGCTGTATCTATGGCTGCGATACGTCGATGACACCTTTGTACTCTGCACCCCCTACACATGAAGATGTCCAGACACTATTAGACGATACTAACTGAATAAGATCCTCGATGCACTTCACAATGGAAAAAAAGTACAACAAACTAGCATGTCTGAATGTATTAATATTTAGAACTGAGAGGGGGGTCAAGACATCCATATACCGGAAGCTAACACAATAACATAATATATATATATATATATATATATATATATATATATATATATATATATATATATATGTGTGTGTGTGTGTGTATGTGTGTGTGTGTGTGTGTGTGTGTACATAAGAGAGTGTGTATATATGCAAATAAGAGGGTTATCCAATAGACAGACACGTAGTTAATACATTATATTAGATTAGAACTTTGCCGATCAAATTTGAGCTAGGTAATTGTTATATATTAGAGAATTATGTGCATATTCAGCGGATGATATTACGTTAAATATTTAACAGAATTTCTGTAAAATAAAAAGGTTTTTCCCTAATTAGTAATAATCGGATTCGTGTATGTAAATTGCATTTAAGAGAATGCAAGAGATGGAATTATATCATGGAACACAAGTGATGGCTTCATATACCGTATATAACGGTGAATTGCACCTCAGTGACTGTAGCTAACATGATGGGAATAGAATTTGGAACTCAAATTTCCAATAATTCAATCGGAACTGTTATCCATTTCTTTTCCCTGCTTCCACATACAGAATTATTTATATATATATATATATATCAGTACCTTGAATAATTTAGCACTTATTTTTAAAAAGCCATGCATTATTCACAAATATTAAGAAACATGTCCCTGAAAGGATTAGGCATCATCTTCGTCTTCAAATTTTTTCAGTGCGCCAGATCGTTCTTTATCTTCAACAACAAAACAACATCATTATTTTTGAAACGTCTAAATCAGTTTCTGCGTGTTGTTTTCAAAAGACATGGTCGTTGTAAGTCTAAACAAGTATTTTGTGTGCTTCAACTGCAAATATTTTTTAATAAAGTAATGCAGTGAAATTCTTTGTTGATAAACTGTTTTTGGCAGGAAATCGGAAATGTTTAACGTTATGAAAGACAAAGACTTTTACAATTTGACGAAATGAAAAACTGTATTTCAAACTTGCTTCTGATACTTCCTTGTAGATGCGTTACCATCTGAAACTATACGCAGACACTTCTTAGAAAGCCATCTGTTAGAAAACAGCGATGACTTATTGAAGGTCCATATAAATAAGGTATAATTTAGAACCTGTACAAATTATAATTTACTACAAAAGTTTACATTTTGTTTCGACATCGAAAAAATAATGTATCATCAGGTATTTATTAATGATGGTACTAAACGTTATTTTTGGAAAAAAAAGATTAAAAATTCTTTCTCCTTTATTTTTTGAAAATTGTACAAGGTAAAGAGGATAGAAAAGAAGGGAAAACGTAAAAGGAAATCGAAATCGAAAAAAGGGGGTAAAACAAAAAAGAAAGAGAAATACAAAAGAAATAAAGAACGTGATACAGAAGATAAAATGAATATAGAGAAAATAAAAAAGTGAGTGCGTGTGGGAAGGGCTGTGAACTACAACGTGTTACAATTTTTAGGAAAATGGTCTTGCTAAATTAATTTTGATTAAAATGTGTGTACGCTATACTTTCAGCATTGTGTTACATCTAAGCTTTGCTTAAAAAATCACTTACACAATTCGACATAATTTAGCAAAACAGGCTTGTTTATATTAACTACGACTGAGAAGCAAGTACGATCGTCACAGGTAGCTTCGTTCGTTTGGCCTTGTGCTACATCATGTGTGTATACTTAGTGTGTATATGAAGTTTATTTTCTGAATAAATTGAAATATTGAAAAATAAATATAAACTATTATTTTAAATATTTAACATATATTTTTTATTCTCTCCCATTTTCTTTATATTTCAACTTGGAAGAAGTGCTGTCTTTATTTTATATACTAATGTTTTTAGAAATCTCAAATTTTTATTATAACTTTCCTCTTCAACGAATTACAAGTACTACGAAAACGCTGTGTCCGTCTGTTCAGATGAAGAAACGCTTTTTCTTTCGTTTTCCCTACAGTTCGCACATATCCCAAATGCAAAGATATCAGTTTCCGTATTTTTGGGGAATTCATTTTTCCCAAATGAAATCACAAACACATTAAAACATTTTTTTTTGTTTAAATGATTGATGGAACAAATGATTTCCTACATTTTAACAAATCTTCGCGGGTTAATTAAATCTCGAATAAAATTCATTTCATAAGAATACATCTTTTTAGGGATTGGGTGTATACGTCATTTTTGTGCAATAACTGAGGACAAAAAAGACTTGTTGGTTAGGTAAACGTCATTTTTGTGTAATAACTGAGGGCAGAAGAGTTTGCTTAATACCTTTTCCAATGGTATTTTCGAGAAAAGGGAAAGATTATAACGAATCCAACAAGAATTGAAACCCAGCCCTTCGATTAGCAATTCCCTGCATCTTCCCATTACCCAAGCAACACATTCAAGCTTACATTACCTGGCATTACGAAGCAATCATACATCTAGTTACTGACCAGGTTTGACTTTGCTTCGGTTATCGTACGGGGAAAAGTGTTTCAAGCAGCCTCTTTTTAATTGCATTGTTTCTTCATGAAAACCGTTGTCTTGGATTTGTGGTGATACCGACCGAACAAAAGCGATGGACCGGATGTGCGCTCTATTATAACTAAAAAGAAAATGAATAAAAATAGTCGTGCGCATCCGAGTTCGCGCAGATGTTCCGGTTGAAAAATAAAAATTAATCAAAGATCAAATTACCAATTTTATTTACCAGCCAATGGGAAGCACGAAACCAAATACAAGGATGAAATTCGAAACGACCAGCGTTTTGATCCAGAAGGAAAATATAAAAAGCCGTGAAAAAGGCACCCAAACAGACAGTCAGAACTTGAGGAAAAGAGTGTAATTAGTTTCTCCCTTGACCTACGTCGAGGGGCTACTATGTTTGCCTCTGTCTTCCTTCCTTGTCTCATAAGTACTATTTTGACCTCTTCCACCTCACTGTCTCAAACGTACTAACCGACCTTTTCAAAGACATTCCACACAAACTAACTTACTGACACACTGACCTTAGAAACGGCAACTTGAAAATGAACATACTTTTCTTTCAGCTCATCAGTATCTTCCATGAACATTCTCTTATCTCTTTCATATTATTATTTTGCCATGAACTCTTTTACCTCCGTTGGACTTTTATTTCAAGTATTAATTTATTTGCAAAACATTAATTGAAATGAAAGGTTGGGCCACTATGTCGATCCAGGATGTTTGCATATGTACAAGTCAACCATCCGTCCGTGCATGGAGTACTGCTGCCATTTATGGTCAGGTGCCCCTGCCGTTCTCCTCAGTGTTATCGACAGGCTCCAAAGGAGAGTTTGCAATGTGATAGGTACTGATCTGGCGGCTCGACTGCAGCCACTTCCCCACCGTCGAAATGTGGCCTCCCTTTGTCTGTTCTATAAATACTTTCATGGCTTCTGCTCGGACGAACTTAAGTCTCTGGTGCCTCCTCAACAGGTGTTTACTCGTGTAACCAGACTGGCAACTGGGTCCCACCCATTAACAGTCAGGTTAACCAAATGCAGACGACAATTCTACGCTTGCAGCTTCTTCTCTCGCACTTCCCGCCTGTGGAACTCGCTCCCATATTCTTGCTTTCCTGACATCTACAACCTCCAGAAATTTAAATGCAATGCCAATACTCATCTATTAATCACTGGACTCTATCTCTCTCTCCACCCCCGTATATGCTTCCCTTTCGTTCCACCTATGTATCTGTCATCGCACCTGCATTCTCAGCTTTCTATTGCTCCTTTCTAACTAGTTTGTACTCCTCACTCTTTTCTAATTAATCTTTTTACGGTTATGTAGCCCCCCGCTCATCAGTGGCAATTCTGCCTTGCTAGGGGTGAATTGATCAATATATATATATATATATATATATATATATATATATATATATATATATATAAATGTTATTTTATACTCTAATTGCCTTTCTTGAATTTATAATCATTTTTTAATTATAGTGGGCTATAACATCATCGATACCATAGATACAGCTTTATCTTCAACATCAAAACAACATCATTATTTTTGAAACATCTAAATCAGTTTCTGCATGTTGTTTTCAAAAGACATGGTCGTTCTAAGTCTAAACAAGTATTTTGTGTGCTTCAACTGCAGATATTTTTTAATGAAGTAATGCAGTGAAATTCTTTGTTGATAAACTGTTTTTGGTAGGAAATCGGAAATGTTTCACGTTACGAAAAACAAAGACTTTTACAATTTGACGAAATGACAAACTGTATTTCAAACTTGCTTCTTATACTTACCATCCGAAACTACACGCACACACTTCTTAGAACGCCATCTATAATCCCACAAAGCCAAATTCCGTTAACCTGTTACGGAATTCTACTACAACTAGAAAAGGAATAAGAGATACCCGCTATAGATTAACATATAATTAGGGTCTTAATAAAATTAATTTTTTAACTCTCAAATTACTTACTTGGAATTTCGTAGAAAATGTTTTTATCCAACATCTCTAAACTAACATTATCGATCATGGTGACTATTTTTTCTAAAGTTCAGAAATATCCTACATTATCATCCTTTTTGTAAAATTGAATGTCATAATTATTTTTAATGAGTTGCCTCAATGAACATCTGAAAGTACAAAATTTTTCAAACGCCAAAAATCAGATTACTTTTTCCCCCTCCGTTACTGTCTTATCTCCCGCGAAGGTGATAAAATTATCTCTTGAAGGAGATCATGACGACTTAATCACCTTAGAACTTGCCTTTCCATTTAACGTCGATATCGATTAGGACTGTATCTAGTCTGGTGGAAGTCTGTTAAAAGCACGCAAAAATAAAATTTGTGGACATGAGGTATCAACAAAGCAATAAAAACGTTTCTTACCACGAAAGCTGTCGCTTTTGAAAACGAATTCCCCAGTAAATGAAGTAAACTGACTTTCAGTTTAATATGTGAGACTACATGTTGCTCGTTCTTGCATTGAATTTCTGATTAACTTTTTGAACGTAAGAAAAATAACTATAGACTATTCAACGTAAAATTAAAGCTAGTTAATGAATCTATGTTGCACGAGGAACCTGTTTCCTTACTAAAATTTAGATTGGTTTGCTTAAGTCGATAAAATAGTCACGCTTTTCCAAAACCATAAGTGCGGGCCAACAAATAATGCGAAAATTTACTGCGAATATTTGTAGGTGATCCATAAAAGACAAGCCTAAAACAATATTCTCCTCATTGTGTTGTATGCAGATGAGATTATCTGGAATCGATAAAATAAGAAACAAATATTAAATAGTGTCAATTTTATTAAGCAAATGTAGAAGAATGATGTTATTTGACAAATTTGTTTTTTTTTTTTACAGAATATCATTTCTTTGTGTGCTTTTTCTTTTTTGTTATGACAAAGTTCGACCTGTAGTAGGCCTTGGGGGCATCGACGTAGATGCTTGCGTTAAGGTGTAGTTTATACCGATAGAAGGTAATGTAACAGTTAACTTTAGACCTTAACAGGTTAATGTTGCAGTGATCAAGGAAACATCATCCTGTGACTTTGTTCCACAGAACAATTGTTCATTGGAAAAAAACTATTCGAGTGATATTACTTTTCACCGATAGAGTATGGAGTAAATGTGAGTAGTTTTTTACTACTTAAGTGACATGTTGGATCCTAGCCGTGAAAGTCAGATTTGCCAGTAACAAAGGATACAGTCCATCAGAGCACTTTCTATATTCTATAGAAATAACGATAGAATATTAAGATGTTCGCCACATCCTGCCTGTGAGAAAGAGGTTGAAAGATGGAAAATATTTGTCACCCAAAAGGACACGTGGACGCTTTTGAATTCCGAGTAAAACAGGAATCGCGGACTGGTAAGCTCCTGCCCAAATATGGAAGCAGTACTCCTTCTATCTCTTAAAATGTGAAAGATAACATGAGGCGTCAGGTACTTATTGCGATGTACAAGAAACGGCTCATTTTACTTGAGTCTTTAGCAATAGATCGTATATACGAGTTTTACATTAGGTCAGGTGTAAGCCCAATATTCTTTCAAGGCGACATCTCTTCATCATGACTGAAGCTAGATCAGTTCTAATCAATGATGACGAAATATAACAATCCATTTTAGCCTACTGAAAACTGAATGCTAGGGCAGAAGAGATGTCAGCTCTTAATGATCGTCCAGCGTTTTACATGTGCACTTGTATATCGTCGTCGTATCAACGGGACAGATGTTTAGAAAGAATATGAGTACATCCTTAGGCAGATCATTTATGTAAATTAGAAAGAGAATTGTTCCGAGAAGTGAACCCAAGAGGACGATTGCATTGCCAGCCAGCTTTCAGATGACAGGTTGTTATTTACGATATTCAGGGAACTACTTGTTGGAAGGATTTTATCATTGAGAAAACACTTCCAGTAATTTCATGAATATGAAATAAATTAATGCAAGAGTATTTTCAGCAAATGTCTCTCATTAGCAGTTTCTTTAGAACAGCAATGACTTTTGTAGATATCCATCATAAAGTTTAATCTATAGATTGTGTAAGAAGATGAATTCATAACATTTGCAAGAGTCAGTCAGTTAAGTGCCATACGTGATATACGTTTGGGCGATCATTTCTCCAAAGAGACATAACTGCCTGGGCAAAAAATATCCTACAGTAGGTTGCCATTACCTTCTACGGAAGACTCGTTGCTATCAAAGGCTGTAAAACCCAATCTGCTCTGTTATTTAACCAATAACTGGAGGGAAGGGACGGATTAATACCTTTCCCAAGGGTACTGCCTTGTAATTGAATGCAGAGAATTCAACTGGAAATCGAACTCGGCTCCCCGATTTTTCGTTCCGAGCTGATATGCACAGCACCACAACGCACGGTCCCAAGCGTATTTGTTCGAAAATGAATCTGAAGTGAACTGGAATTCAAACTGTACTACGATTTTTTATACCGAGCCGCTGACAATTACACAATCTGCACACATTGTACACTGTGAGAATAGTCAGCAAGAAAGATGAAGTCGGAAAATTCTGTTTTCGTCTAAAATTGCTAATGTTTTAGAAAGAAAGGAATCCATTTTTTAATTTTCAGGGCATGATGATAAACTAGCATCCAGCAGCAAGGACTTTGATTGGGAGGATTTGAGGAACGTGAAACCACCTCTTAACTTCTGTTATTCTTAGTTCTAATCTAACCCGGAGAGATACCACATGTTAGGATCCTGGATACGGGCAAATAGTGACCCCTACCTAAAATGAAAAAAAAACTATGTAAGTATGAAAATACATTTTTAGAGTACCAACAACAGCAATATATTTTCTGAGGAAAAAATTAATAGTACTTCAGAGAAAATTACATTTCGACATTAAATGACCTATAAGGAGGTGATATGCCGCTAAACAAAAAATCCATTTCTAAATTCCAATCACGTCATCGGAGTAATATCAGCTAAAATTCTAGCACCGTTCATCACACCACCTTTGAACACGTAAATCCCTTCTGTGATCACTGCCGTCTTATGCGATTCAGAACCATTTATTTAAATCATCAATTGCATAAGTTCTACTCTAAAAACTAATTTTATTTTCAGTAAAATTTGTAACCATAATCAAGCATAGTATTAAAATGAGCATGCATATTTGCTAACAGAAAAAATCCTACACATACGACAAATGTCAAATGCAGAGTTGCCCGTTTGATGTAGAGCAGATAACACCCTTCTAGCGATCTCAAGATGGAATAGATGTGGTCCGAGATTACTACAAATCTAAGAGCAGTAAGCAATAGAATTCGAAGAGTCAATGAAGATTAGTATCGGGCGGCGTTCTCTGCGACTCTAACGACTTAACTTCTCTGCTCCTGTTTGTTGTTCTGTCTTCTGGCCTTTTTCTTATTTGTATTAATATCCCTTAGCACAGATATTGTACTATAGATACTCAGCACACATCTTCTGGGTATCGTCCTGCAACCTCGGCTATACAAAACCGTATAAAACAAAATATGTAGTTGAGCAGAAAATTATTCTCTGTGGAAAAGATTACTTTAACAAAACTTGCACATACCCTAGATAAATTAGGTGTTAGATAAGTTGTTACATAGTGACACAAAACTCAAGATATCTAAATAAATTCTATGTTTAAGTAGTAAGTCAGTCAGTTAATTGACGTACGTGATATACTCTTTGGGGAATCATGTCTCTTTCAATCTATAATTAACTAGGCAGAATAATTTCCTGCAGGAAATTGCCATTACTCTCTGCAGTAGACTGGTTTGTATAGCCTTAGTTGTCAACCAATTATTCCTGCTATTTTACCCGTAGCTTGTGGGAGAAGAGATTTTATGCATAGCTGGAGGGAGAAGAGATTGTTTTCCAAGAGAATTTGCGCGTAAGTAAACCCAACGAATTAAACTAGAATTTGAATTCGATTCTCCAATTTCTCGCTCCAAGCTGATATCTACTGCACCACAACGCCTATCCTATTTAAGTAAAAAAAAAAAAAAAAAAAAGGCACTAAGCTTGTTTTGTTCTAGGTATTTCAATGTTAATTAGAATTAATGGCTATATAAATTATATCGTCTATTGTGAATTTGTTTCCAAATAAATTTTGTAGACCAATACTGGTTTAGCGATTTTAGACCTCACGTTTTTCTTCAAATTGTTTTCATTCTAAATTAATATAATGGTTTATAAAAATTAAAATACAACGTTTACAGGTCCCACTTGCAGAGATAAAGTTGTGATTGGCCCACTATTGTTCACATAAAAATATATGACTCCATCTATCACATCTGTAGATTAACAGCTAAATAGACATAATTCTCTTGCCTTGGGTGTCATCACGTCTATAAGCAGGAAAATAGGAAATCAATCATCTTTTTTGGAGAATACACTCTGGAAATGATACGGTTAATGACTAGAACTAAAGATATTCTTAGAGATACAACTTGTGGCAGATCCTGTAGCTGGACTCATACAAAAAATATTGATCTATTTTTTCTTGAGGTTATACCAGTCGAGAAGATACTGAACGAAAATGAACTGAAAATCTATATAATCCTGCTACGCTGTTTCGCTCTGCAATTCAACAAGATTTCCCGACAAAGACATGCGATATAGCAACGTAAAACTCTACACCATTAGTTCACTTAATCACTTAATAATTGTCTCTTTACTATTATGGTTCAATCCTAGCGTAACTAATGCTTAATTATAATTTCTAGAGGTGGTTATATTCTGTTTCAAGTAAAAATCAATATTTCTAAATGTTTTATATTTGCACCTGGTTAAACATGGGCTGTGGTTGATGAACTTTAGTAATATCTTAATGTTCTCTTGTTTACAAGTCAGTTATATGTTTATTGGATTTTGTTTTTATTTGGTGATCCATTATCGTTAATGTCAGATGAATCTTTTCTGGAGTGTGAGGCATTGCTAGTCTGTTATTCTGTTGAATAGTGAATGTGATTACAAAAGAACAAACTATTCATGCTGCATGAAACCACGTTAATCTAAATAATGAAATATCTATAAGAAACCCTATTAGACTGATTGATTCGTTTTTCTTTAGTTGATTAATGAGTAATCACAATTAATCAAGCGGTTTCATATAAATTTCCAGAAAAAACGCGGTCATTTTTTATTTCATCTGTGTAGGATGTTACTAGTTGCAGTGCGGTAATTATCATACATTAATTAATTGATTGATTGATTTAATTTTTAAAGATTATCAACAATTTCCAGGTTATTTAAAGTCAGAAATGATTAGATTGTAAAACAGTTTTTTTAAATATTTTTTAGTTATACATGTTAAGTATTTTTTTAGTTATACATGTTAAGTATTTTTTAGTTATACATGTTAAGTATTTTTTAGTTATACATGTTAAGTATTTTTTTAGTTATACATGTTATACTAATTAAGCCACAGCGCCTGAGAGAAGAGATAGATTCATACTATTCCCAACTGAAATGCGCCTAAGTGAATATAACAAACCCAACGTGAATTAGAAATTAGGTCGCAGACTAACAACTCTGATATATTATCCGTTATAATACCGCACCTCAGTCCTCATATTCCCAAATGCTAATCACCCAAAACACTAATCCTGACTCTGGTAATTAGGATTAAAATCACAGAGTCTCATTTTATAAGAGTTAAACACAACAAAGCAGGCATAGCATCAACACTGAGTAAATAATCTAATTTGCCGATACGAAAATGGCTTTGTGAATGTATAGTCAATACACTGGTGTGAGTAGAGAAATCAATATGGCAGAAAAGTCTGAGGGTGCCAGTCTTCAGGTCTGACTGATAACAGAAATCGGTCGCGTAAAATCAACGACTGGAGGGAAGACAAGTATGCTGAGAGGAGGTGGGGTCATTACTTTGAGGTAAGCAATTTCCATTGTTGTCTGCCAGTTCCTGAACAATAGCAAGTGCAACGTTCCGGGTATTTTCCCGAAGATAATGTGGTTTATTGTTTATACTAATATATATATATATATATATATATATATATATATATTAAACACACACACACACACACACACACACACACACACACACACACACACACACACACACACACACTCTCTCTCTCTCTCTCTATATATATATATATATATATATATATATACTACATGCTGTAAGTGGTTTAAACTAATGTGTATATATATATATATATATTCCATTTTTATAAAAAAAGTGCTCAATACTAATGTAGCGAATTTATAGATATATAGTCAATATTGTTATAATAGTAGCATAATGCAAGTCAAAAGCTATCAAGTTTCCGTGCTCAATGCACCATCGTCATGAAGTGAAAGTTTAGTTCAGTATATATATATATATATATATATATATATATATATATATATATATATATATATATGCATATATATAAAGGAAATTTAAAATACAAATTAAAATAAAATTATGTCATCAGATTAGGTGAATATAGTGGAGTGGGAGTGAATGTGACTTAAAAGAATCGTGAGTTTAGACCGACGAATATTGAGATATTAGAGTGTTGCAATGAACTGTTTTGGCAGGAGGTACTGTCAGTTGTTTCAGCTTAAATAATGATGGAACGAAAACGTAGCCAATATACTATTTTAGATACGACGAGTTTAAAACTAAAACTAAAAGATTTGTTTTAAATGGTGTTTTTAATATATAAACGCAATTCTATGGTATAAAAATAGACGTAAGTGTATCAGGTTTCTTTGTAAATGTAGAATTACTCGATTTCATGGATAACTGGTAGCGAAAAAGAGCGTAACAGCAATGTAACAGTTTATATAATTAACAAAAATGGACAGGATTACAGATTATAATAAAGAGATTAAGATAATTTTAGATATATTTAAGAGTGTGAATTATAGTGGCAGTAATAGTAATTTCATTATGTTGGTTTAAAACTTAATTATAGATGCACTGAACATCCTAAAACTTTTGACAAACAAGATTTGCAAACAAAACTATCCAATTATAAATAAAGACAATAATACGAATACTTGCAATTGTCGTTGCCCAAATGAATGTCCTCTGCAAATTAGATGCCTTACAGATTCTATAATTTACCAAGATACCATTCTCGCCACAGAAAATCGAATTTGAAAAACCAAACACATAAATCCCAAAAACAAAATATATACAAAAACACCCAACCATGATAGAGAAAATTCACCTTTACGAGGCAAAACACATCAAAATATTAAGAAAATGTTAAAACCAATAAAAGTCAGGTTAATGCAAAATGGAGCACTCATTCACGCATACATTAAAAAAAAGATGAAACAGCTGAACAATAAAATAAAAGAAAATGAAGGAAAAGAATTTTAACTAATAATAAATAATAAGAACAGAATAACCAGCAATCAGTAAGTATCACTCTTAGAAAATCAATTTCTTTTGTATCTAAACTATAAAACACGGGACATAACGACAAACAGCCATGATGAGTGAGAACATCATAACGTTTACGTCCCAAAACTTCAAAGTCAACATGAATTTGTTATGTTAAAGTGACAAACTCTTTATGCCTATATACAATGTTGTGGGCAGTGGATATCGACTCAAAAATCGGGGAGCAGAGGTCAAACTCCAGTTTTATTCTTTGCATTTGCTTCCGCATAAATACCCTTGAGAAAGGTATAAATCCGTCTCTTCCCTTCAGTTATATGTTAAAATATAAGATATATGGGGTTCTATAGCCTCGACTGGCAAAAAGTCTACCACAGAAAACAATGGCAACCTACTGCAGGATAATCTTCTACCCATTCAGTCATGTTTCTTCGGGACATGATCGCCCAAAGCGTGTATCACATACGGCACTTAACTGATGCGTATATATATATATATATATATATATATATATATATATATATATATACAACACACACACACACATAAACAGAAAAATTATAAATACACACATCTATACAATATTTATACATAACAGATACATAATATATATACACTATTATATTATAAACATAATATACCTATTTATGTGCACAATATACACACATCACATTGCGTCTAGTCACTGGAACTAACCAACGTCTATATCCGCTGGGCCATGTGAGGTCGAGGACATCAGCATGTGAATTTCTAGAACATATATACCAAAACGTTTCATTAAACATTTTTACTAAAGTGTATTATAGCATTTTTTTTTTACCAGAGTTCATATTGCTTTTTTTTTACGCTAATAATTTTCTCTCGCACTCACTATTATTGATTCCCATATTGTATTCATTTCTATGCTTGGCTGTCTTAGGAAATTTTTATAGTATAGCGTATGCGCTGATTCCTTAAGTTTATGCAGTTTCCTGTAGTGTTCTATATCTATTATTTCACCTTCATCTCATAGGGGCCGACGATTCCCTTTCTCTCTACCAGTGATACTAATAAAAGATTCGGTTCGAAATTCTTATCACCTGACGTAGGATGGAACGTATAATGGCCGAAACGTGGTAACATTAGTCCGAAAAATCTAAATATTATATAACACACACACACACACACACACACACACACACACACACACACACACACACACACACACAATTATGTTATCCGCCAAGTTCATACTTTGTTTAAGAGAAATTAAAACAGAAATAAAAATTATGCTATTAAATATTTATTCAATTAAATATGAACTTATTTCGTTGCATAAATTTTCTTTTTTTTCTTTCTTTTACTTTAAATATTCCCGGAATTCCGATAGTTTCTCGACTACGAACCATGGTGTTTTTTTATATATCATTCAATGTATTGATATTTTTGCCATTGAATTATTGGGCAAGGTCATGAATATATAAAAAATCGAGCGATCACTAAATAAATATATATAAATGTAATAAGATTTGCGATTGGAATCTTTCATTGAATTTTTAAAATTTATTATTTTTATATCAAAATAACAATACGATATTTGAAAATGTTATAATTTTTCATTTCTGTGTTTTGAAAATAATTTTTTATTGAATTTATATCTATGTATTTAGAATATTAAATTAATATTTTTTAGAACCATTGTATTTAGTTCGAGTATAGAATATTATGTGTTTGTGTATACGGCTGAGATGGAAAAGTATTTACATTTTTTGGACTGTTGTCTTCATCTTTATTGCCATCTTCACCAAGTTTCAGCCATTGTAGGCTCCGGCTTTCTTCAGGTGTTAGGAATTTCGAAAAGAATCCCTTAAATTTTTAAACATCATTCTCTAATATTACAGGGTTCGGTTCGAAATTCCAAGTACCTTAAAAAGGCCGGAGATAACTACGGCCGAAATGTCGTGGATATGGCAATGGAGATGAAGGCAATGTAAATTTTGAGAATATTTTGTAATTATAGAATACAGTGAGTTACTTTGAATACTTAAAATAATATTCGGAAATGTTAAAAATAAAAATGTGGTTAGAATCATACATTGAATCGAATACCATTAATATCTAGACCATTAAACATTGCAACATTATGTAATATAGTATACAGTGCATAGAGAATTTTATTGTAATTATTATAACAAATTATTATATTATGTAGTAGCAAAAAATGAGCATATTAAATTATTATAAATTCATCAATTTCTTAGAATATCAGTACTTAGAATATCTGGAAGTGTTATATATATATATATATATATATATATATATATATATATATATATATATATATATATATATGGATATAATTTGTATTTATGAATTTGTGATTTGTAGAAAGACGGTGAATTGATGTAATGTATCAGTGACTATTTATAGTTGGTAGTAATGCTAATTATACATTTTAAATATAATTTCCGATTAAAACCTTAATTTTTTTAAAAAACTAAACTAGCATTAGAGAATTTAAATTTATGTTCCGTGTAGTTTCGATGTAATATAAGAGAGCTGGGACGTTTATTTATAGGCAAGTCTCATTTAAGATCGTATATCTAGGATTTTAGATTCATGTCAGGCATAAGCATTATGAGTTGTTCACACAACAGTTTCAACAATTTTGAAGCAAGATCCTCGGGTGCCGTATGAGTTGAAGTGTCGTGTCACATGTAAACATTTGCTTCAACAGTAGAAAAAAGATCTTGCATCGTAACATGACCGGCGATGAAAATTAGATGAAAATTAGTTTTGTTTAAAGTCATATCAACCACTGTGGGTTATTTAATGCCAAAAAGGTTGGGTTTAAGGTACATTTTTAAATGTTCGGTTATAGTGAGAAGGTTGATTTAGTCAGATTTTAAAGAAAACGTTTTGTTTTTATTCTTTTTTATTTTAGAAAACTGAAAATGTCTTCAAGTTCTTTATTCAAAATGTTTTTTCTGATAATTTTTTAACTTCAAATATGTGTTATGGTCATATTTTTTCTTTAAAAATATATTGTTGGTAATATTTTCTTTCAAAAAGTATATTTCTGTGCATATATTTCTTTAAAAGTGTATTTTCATACTTTCATAGTGTTCTCACCTCTGTTTGGGTGTTAAGTATAACTGAAACGTAACCGGTCCTAATACTCCCGAACAGGGTGGACCTGAGAACAACAGCAATTGTTGAATTGTCCATCCAAAAATATTTTGTGTTTAAAAATGTCAGAGAGAAGTAAGCATACAGCGGTGCGTAAATAAATGAAGCCAAGCCGCCAGATCAGGACCAATATTTTTGCCGATTCTTCTCTGGATCTTATCAAGGAGCTCAAAGTAAATAGTATATATATATATATATATATATATATATATATATATATATATATATATATATATATATATATAACCCCTGGGCCCGCGCCGTGAAAAATGACAGCAAATATTTATATCGATATGATGTCTAAAATATCCGCAACATATATATTGATGTACCTAATATTGAGCAATTTACATTAAAACGAAAAAAAAAAAAAAAAAAAACACATGAGCGTAACTGGAGCATATATATATATATATATATATATATATATATATCATTCTCTCTCTCTATATATATATCCTATCTCTATCTCTCTCTATATATATCCTATCTCTCTCTATTTATATACATACATATCCTTCACCCACATCTATTGAACAGGTGAAGAAGCCCATCCCTTGTTTCCTGTTTAGGATGCGTTTTGCGGTTTTCCCTTTTCCAATCTTTTCACTCTCTTTTATTTTTTTTTCAATTGGAGTAGATAGACTAAACTATCGCCCGGTTCACTCTCCACCCACGTCTATTGAACAAGTGAAGAGGCTCATCCCTTGTTCCCTGTTTAGGATGTGGTTTCCGGCTTTCTCTTTTCCATCTTTTTACCCTTACGTAGGCCCCTGCGCATCAGTGGAGTTATCGCCTTGCTTGGGGTGATATGATTAAAAAAAAGTCTATCTCTCTCTCTCTCTCTCTCTCTATATATATATATATATATATATATATATATCCTATCTTTCTCACTCTATATATATATATATGTATAACCTATCCCTCTTTCTATAAATATATATATCCTATCTGTCTCTCTCTCTCTCTCTCTCTCTCTCTCTCTCTCTCTCTGTCTATATATATATCCTATCTCTCTCTGTATATATATTTATCCTATCTCTCTGTTTATATATATATATATATATATCCTATCTCTGTCTCTCTTTATATATATATATATATATATATTTATATATATATATATTTATAGAGAGAGAGAGAGAGAGAGAGAGAGAGAGAGAGATTTCTTCACTACAAGTCGACGTAATTATTAGAAAACAAGAAAATATTAAGCCATTGTTAAAGAGAAAAGACGCATGAAAATACTACACAACTGGCAGTAAAAAGAATGAAATCAACCGACGACGCATCGCTACTCTCTCTCTCTTCCTCTCAATGCGAGCGACAGAAAGAAGTATATAGATAAGTGATAGATAGATAGATAGATAGATAGATAGATAGATAGATAGATAGATATAAAACTTCATATATAAAAGCGATGGTCGTTCATTCTGCTTTTGAATGGAGAAAGGTAAACCTACGAAATATGTCTACATTAATTATTGATATATTTCGATTAATGTCAGTGTCACAGAAACAGTGATGCTGTAATTCGCCGTATGTAAGAATTGATGGAGGTGAAAACAGGGCAAGAAACAGTTCAAGGGAAAATTTTGAATCGCAGTTAGAGGTTAAAAGCCAGGACAGCTGTTCTGTTATGATGATTGATACAAGTGCGATGGTTTGAAATAAATGAAAAATATATTAAGATCACTGTTGGCTAGCCATCCATTATATATACATTTATATGCGGACAGCGTGTGAATAGTCGCGCTCTTTAATATTAAACGTAGTAACAATGTAGTCTAATAAATATAGAGATACGTTTTTGTAGATATTAAAGCTAAGGACAGGAAATAAATACTAGTACCACGTTTAATTAAACATTACAAAGGGAATCAAGTATTTTAGGTAAAGTAGTATATAGTCATTTATTTGTAATCCCTAATTTATCATAATTATGATTGTAGAGCTATATTGGTTGAACATGAAGGCTGAGGTCGAAGTGAGACATTTCATGGAAATGGATTAGAATATATCAATACCTCCCTAGGGTAATGACATTTTTTTCTTATGCTTAGGGTCTCACATAATTTTAAAAAATGGTGTTCTCTTCAGGTATCTTAAGCTGTTTCGTTACTTTCTATTCTTACCAAAGCATTACGACGGCGATTTCACATCTTAGAAAATCCTGAAGACGCTAAAATTGTCGTAGACCAGAATGTTGTAGAGAGTTAGTATCATCAATGTTCCAAAGAAACACGGTACATGAAAGAAAGAAGCATATAATGTGTCCATATATGAAAAATACATTATTTTTACTATGATACTTACAAATGTAAAGCATGGGACGATGTAGATAACTCTTCACCAGTATCAATAAAACAAACCGAAAAATTTTCAGCATAACTATCAATAGATTTTATGTAAGAGTTTTTTGTTATTCGTAGGATGAATTTGTAACAATAGCCGTTCAAAGCATGCTTATCTTCTGTAAGAATTGTAGCGTTCACAACAGAAAACTAAATGTACGAACATCGATGACGAAACGATAGTGGGGTAGTTTTGGAAAAGCTCTAAGTTACATGCTCGTGAGCATTACAGCACCTGGCATTCCCAAATGGTCATCCATTTAAGTACTGACCAGGCTCGATGTTGCTTAACTTCGGTGATCGGACGGGAACCGGTGTATTCAACACGATATAACCGTAGACACAATAATGTTTTGGAGCGGATAAAAAAGAAAAGGAAACTGATACTTAAAATCAGGAAAAGATTGCTGAGGTAATGGATTCATATATTTCTTATGGTATTTTCGTAAATAAATCTAACACATCTAGCCGAAATTCGAAATCGGCTCCCAGATATTTATATTGTAATATGCTTTCCATTACACCACCTGCACCTCCATGAGATGCTTTCTAATATTCTTACAAAATATAATTATACTATATTGCGGTGAAGTTGTTATGAACTAAGAATACTCACAATAAAACAACTAGTTTGAGCAATGTTTTGGCTTGTAGGCAAAACCTTTATAGATTCCTTCAAATGTGGTTATGCTTCCACGATAAAAGCAATCGAAATTTATGGAATGTTTTTTTTTCTTTTACTTAATTAGCTTTCATCAAAATATTATATACGACAATTCTTCAACTTAAAAAAAAGCAGTGTATTTTCTATATTGCCGATGTTTTGAAATATACCAAATTAACGAAATTGCCTGTAGCTATTCTGGATAACATTTCAATCGGAAAATTGTTGTCCATCTCCGTAAAGTTATATGCATATGGGAAACGATAAACGAATGATATCTTTACTACGACTTGAATACTGATGGACATTATATTAAATATCTGAAATATTCATGAAACTTAGAGAACGACAATATATTTTTAGTAACTAAATTATTTCTGTCGTAAATATTCGGTTAAACGACTATATATTTATGTGAGTAAAATATTATATTGAACTTAAACTGTTTGAGCCCACCAGTATGCTGTCATTTCTTTTTATAATGCTATCTATTGTAAGTTGAAAAGTTAATAGGATATCAATCATGAAATATATCTTTATTCATAATCCTTCCCAGATCTTTCCACTACCCTCCCTTTGCATGGTATTCTGATTACATTTATCTTTAAATTCTCATTGTTGTTCCCGTATTCAGTCCATGGATCTCTTCGCATCTGTCAATAGAACGGCATCTTTGGGTCTTCAAGTTTCATATCTAAGTAGACACAGTAGAAAATAGATATAGTATACCAATTCACAATTATTTTATTTGTTTCTGACGAAATTTATATATTTAATATTTTGCTTAAATGTTGGATGCCATCTTTCACTATACAACCAAGTGTTATTTCAATATTTTCTATGTCGATATAATTTTCAGTGTTACGCTATATTTTTTTTAACAGACGTTTGGTGTATTTTTCAGAGAACGTTAGTATGACATTTTAAGTGATAGCAAATAAATGCTCGTAAAAATCACCTGCATTCACAAGAGTATTTCTCCATAAATAATTACTGTTGCTTTTTGGTTATGAGCAAAATACAAAAGTCACTGCGTATGTGCTATTTATCAAATATATATTCAGTATTAAAGGATTTTGCGCTACATTTAGGGGCAAAAATGCGAGAAAGTAGTGACAAATTTTCCGCTCGAATGGAAAGAAAATTGGGGCAGAATTTTGAAAGTAGTTTGGCATGATATTGTTCCTGCGGTTCTCATATTAACAATTGCGTCTAGCAAACCATCTGCATCTTTCACGGGTTCGAAAGCTTAGTTTTCTCAGCAAACGGAGACTTGAGCCCCGGTGAGCGATGTTCAGAAAATAATTATCGCTCGTACATATCTGATCATTGAGGTTAAACGTCATCCAACCTGTACAGTTAGAGTAATTGAATGGGTTTTGTTAGATTGAGTAGATTTGTTAATATAGATATAGTCCGCAGTATTTACATTATTCGGAATATTGTCCACATCTTTGTTGCCATTTGTACGACGTTTGGGCCGCTGTACGCTCCGGCCTTCTTCAAATGGTAAGAATTTCGAACCGAACCATTTATTACATTAATATATTGTAATAAAGAGTTTGGTTCAAAATTCCTAGCACCTAACGAAGGCTGGAGCGTACAGCGGCCAAAACTTCGTACAAATGGCAACAAAGATGAGGACAATAGTTCGAATAAGGTAAATACTGTAAATATTACCTCATCTCAGAAATATAGATAGATATAGTTCAATATTTCAATATATTGTATAAATAGACCTTAATATGCTCTCTGGATTTTCTGTTTGAGGCTGGTGGGCAGTAAATCTATTCCATTCCGGCTGTTGACTTTAGTTACCCTCTAGCTACCATCAACTTTGCATCTTCAACTTTTCTTTCTTCAACCTTTTATGTGTTAACCGCATTTTATGTTGCCAAACAATGGCCCGTATTATGAAATCTGAAGCTCTAAATGGGTTCTTCCTCCATTTTTTACTATATCTTTGTGATCAGAATTTCAGTTTACGTGTATGTTAGTAAGAAATATTACCAACTGCAGAATTTTCATACGGAAACAAAAGTTAAGAGGATAAGATAGAGTATGAAATATCTTAACGACACGTTTCGCCTAGAGCGTCTGCTCTCTTTGGCTTTCTCACGTAAGGATGCAAGGAAAACAGAATTGTACCTGAAGCAAAATGTATTGGGATCTCTGAAGATGAGTGAAAACTAAAAATACAATTATATTAGAATGCCTTATCACCTCCAATGTTCAGGCTCATGATAATGTCTGCAAACTTCTTGGTTTTATCTATATTCGAGCCTTAATAAAGAACTCGAGAGTATTAGTGTGTGTGTGTGTGTGTGTGTGAAACACATCATCTTCCCAAATACCCATGAAAATAACGTTTAAACACAAATTAAGATATGTGGGATTGAACCCATTTCCTAAAAAAGAAATTTTTTTATGCCAGGATATGAAACAGCAGATATGTATATTTCAAGAATCGGATTAATATGTTCAAAAGCACTATTTATTCATTGATCGGTATATCCTACGAGGCCAAGCGTTCTAAGGCATGTCAAATATCAGGTTCAAATCGCATGCTTTTTAACTAGATTTCTCGAAATTTCAGGTCCGTAAATGTAAATTAATAAATTCAGGTCCGTAAATGTAAATTAATTATTAATTAAAATAATTAATTAATAATTAAACTGTGCATCTACTTAAATATGAGTATCCATTAAAAAGTAAATATAAAAAGAAAATATTAGTCGAATTTTCTGTATATATATTATCAAAAATACTTTTATAAACATTCCTCACTTTAAACAACAATAAAAGTTTTTTATAAACCTATGTCCGCAAACAGATTATTAGTTTTTGACTTATTCATTTTAAGTTAGACATTGTTAAATGTTCAATATAAAAATAAATTACTAACACTGGTAGCAGATTCTTTGAAACCAAAACAAGATAAAATGCCTTTATAAGCAAATGGACAAAAAGCATTCTTGCACAGCACAGTAACTCAGAACAAATGTTCAAAATATCATCCGCTTGTTTCTATATATGCATGCACCCATGAAATCATAGACTGGTGTACCCGTTAAATATTCCCACTCGGTGATGAATGATTCCGAAGAAACTCACAACACGTTCATGTAGTGTATCAGCATAAACTAATTTTTCTATGTGGCCCCTAACAAAAATATTCAAAGGATCAAGTTCAGGAGAACGTGAAGTTCATGGAATCGATCCTTTTCTACATATCCATCCCTCATGGTAGAATTTAGCGAGTGAATCTTTAACAATATGATTAAAAGGTGCTGGAGTCCCATAATTCATGAACAACCTTGTCTTCGTATTAGTAGAAGAATCTCCTCTAACATTTCTGGAAATGTGTTCGAAATAAAGTCTTTTCAGATAGTTCACGTAAGACGTGCTGAGAGAACATATAAGCCTATCATACAGTCATTTACAATTCCAGTTCAACTCCACATATTCATCGTCAACTGATGCTTGTGTCTAGCCTATATTTTGCCGTGGGGTTTTGCCCACAAATTTTGGTTTGGCAAATTTGTTATTACATCTCTTGTTTCCAGTTAATGCTTTTTTCGTAGGAATTTGTGCTGTTGGAAGAAATTATTTCTAGCAGGGTCTAATCTATTTTCTGGTCTGGTATAAGAATGTTTGATTTGATTATTATTTAATTTTTGATTATTTTTATGCTAAAATGTTTATTATTTTTTATTTACTGCAGCGATAAATTCCTTGTTTACACGATAATCTTAATTTTTAAATATGTTATCTCTTAATAATTTCATTATATTTTACAGCTTAATATATTTCGAATTTTCAAATAATATCGTACTGATTATGTACAAATACTAAATTAAATAGCGTTGTCGTCGAAAAATATATGACCGTACGCAACATTCGGCATTTTCTTTGTCATTGACATAAACTATTTTACAGTTTTAATTGGGATGTAGTGTTTTAAATATAGTTAGTAATAGAAGGTATTTGACTTCAGCGGTGTCTGCTTGCGGTTGATCAAAGAGATTTACAGGCCATCATTGATTGCAAATATTTAGAACCGTGTGATCACTTTAGAGAACCTTAAGCTGGTATAAACTCATATGGTGTTTCAGTACGATTGAATCAGAGGGTCGATACTACATAGACATACGAATCGGCAAAAATACAAAGTAATTGCATTCAATTTCAACAAGAAGAGGCGGTAAGTAATAATTACATGAGAATTAACATTAAAGCAAACCGATCATTTGTATTGTTTTTTATTGTTAACATATTCAGTGTGATACAAATACACAGAACAGAGACATTGATGAAAAGAAGTCGACATTCAGATATACGAAGATCAAAAATTAATTAGCTGATCAATAAACCAATAAGAGATACTATCTTATAAACATGCAGAACATTAGTGTGTGTAAGAAAATCACTTTCCACATCAAAGTTGCAACTCGTTATTCCCAGTTCACAATTTATGAAAAATAATTTAGCCAATCAAAGTCTGATGAGAGCATTTTAAAGAATAAATTAGTAAATGTTACAAAGTTTTCTTTCTCGTTGAAATCTTAGCTTATTTCATATTCCGAAACATTGTAATCCATTGACTTTATTTACATTCTTCGGACTGTTGTTCTCAGTTTTATTATCATGTGACACTATCTCCCGTGGGTATACTTTATTTTGTTTAGTTTAATACAGCGGAGAGAGAGAGGAATTAATATTAGTAGTATTATTATTGGTTGTTCTTTATTATAATTCTCGATGTGAGCTTATGAAAAAAATTATTTTTAATACTGTCATATACTTATAAAATCCGCGGAATAGAAAAATTAACTATTTTAATACTATCATGTACTTCTAAAATCCGGGAAATAGAAAAATCAACTATTTTTGGGAAAGAAACGTAAGAATATAATTATTTTTCTTTCCTGTTCGAAGATGAAATCTTACTAGATCAAATATTACCAGTATTTGGATATTCATTTAGCGATATCACAACCCCAGATAACGACAGCTATTGTGTTCATCGGGGCATTCTGGTGGTTTAGCTTCTCCTATATTGCATAGAAGCTAAGGAATTTGAATCTGCCCATTTAAATCTGGCGGTGTGGGGTTGGTTTCCTTGTCGTCTGGAAGCTCGCTCCTGGCTAACTAATAAAAATTATTTTCATAGCAATCCGAGCTTTTTGTCGAGAATAATCAGAAATTTATATTCGCCCAAATTTAGGTAAAGCTAAACTTTTATGAGTAGCCATAATAAAATGTCAGGATTATTTGATGAGGTCATGTAAGGTTAGATCCCTCAACAGATGTCCCTGAGAATAGAAATTCTGGGAATTTACCTCATTCGTCGAGCCACAAATCGTGTGGGTGGAAACGATCTCCTTGGTCAAAAGATTTGAGTCGGCCAAATCCCCCGAGAGGATTGGGGATGGTTATAAAAATCCGAAGTTGGCGAGAAAAATCAGCTAGTTGAGTAGCTATCAGTAATTATGAGAAGCTGTGAGTTATTCTCAGTTTTTTTTTTTCAATCTGTGAGTCGAAATGTAACGACTGCGGAAAAGAGTTCCCAACTGAGGGAGCCATGACCCACGGCTGGTAGTCTACCATAAAACTTATGCCTAAAGAGCTAATGTCGAATTAAGCCTGCCGCCCAATAACTTAAAGAGTTAATGTTGAATAATGCGCCTTCAATAGGAATCCCGAAAGACTGATTGCTTTAAAACTTATTTGGGCGAATATAAATTTCTGATTATTCTCGACAAAAAGCTCGGATTGCTATGAAAATAATTTTTATTAGTTAGCCAGGAGCGAGCTTCCAGACGACAAGGAAACCAACCCCACACCGCCAGATTTAAATGGGCAGATTCAAATTCCTTAGCTTCTATGCAATATAGGAGAAGCTAAACCACCAGAATGCCCCGATGAACACAATGGCTGTCGTTACCTGGGGTTGTGATATCGCTAAATGAATATCCAAATACTGGTAATATTTGATCTAGTAAGATTTCATCTTGTTTTTGGCTGATGAACAATTAACCCTTGAGATTTTTCATGTTAATCATTTCAACCCAAGTCAGCATATTTTTTTTTACAATCGTTTCACCTCGAGGAACGCATTTCACTGCCACTATTGCGCAGGGGGTTACATAAAGGGTAAAGTGGTGAGAAAGGATGGTTAGACATAGGAAATGTCAGAAGGAGGGTGATAGACGGGTAAGGATATCGAGAATGAGGGTTGGGTAGATGGTGAGAGTGTGGGGAAAATAGATGCAAGTTAGTGTGATAGGAGGTGTCTATTGACCCTACATTAAAACTCCGGGAGATTGTAGCCGCCGGGAAAGCAGACATTTGGAAAGGAATTCCACAGGCGGGAAGCGCGAGAAAAGAAGCTGTTGGAGTAGAAATTATGGTTACATCTTATCAGTTTTACTGTAAAAGGGTGGGACCTAGATGCTTATCTAGTATCTTGTGTAAATTCGCACGTAGGCGGCGCCAATGATGAAAGTATTGATAGAAGCACAGGGAGGCCACGTCACGCCGGTGCGAGAGTGGGTGCAGCCGGTCTGCCAAGTCAGTATAGATCACGTTACAAATTCTCCGCTGTATTTTGTCAAGAAGCCCGAGGAGAGTAGCAGAGGCACCCGACCAGATGTGGCAGCTGTATTCAATACACGGGCGAATGGTAGATTTGTATATTTGCAGGATTGATTCAGACGGGAAAAACTTAATAAAACTGTTACAGAGAATGAAAGAGTTGAAATACATTAGTGGTGATGATTGTAGAAGAGAACAAAAAGGATAAAATACAGAAGATAGCGATTAACATTGCAATTAATATTTTGAAGATTGTAGTTTTCAGAGAAACAAGATATCAAATGTGAGTGCCACAGGTCGAAAATGAGAGAAAAACTTTTAGATTAGAATTAGAATTGACAGTTGCATCTCACTTGTTCAACTGTAAACGTTAAGACGTAGTTCTCAATCAAAGAGCACACTTAAATTGATGTAGTGACGCCAGTATAAAAAAAGCTTATCAGAAAGTTTGCCATGAAAATATTTGTAGAAAAGATTGAAGGAAGCCGCGTCAAGACGATGTGAAATTGACTGAAATCGAACACGTTAGTTTATCATTATACATTTACTACGGGAGTCGAAAAATGTCGTTAGACTACAACAACAGATCTTCGCCTTTTTTTATATCCACGGAAAAAATTTACTCTTAATTAGTTTTGGTAGACCACCCCCATTAATATGGTCATTCGATGGAAAAAACAAAACAAATTTTTTTTTTTGTCATTTTAATAATAAATTTAGGAATTGTTTTATACAAATAGTAAATATTTTGATTCTTATGTATATATCATTTCCATATAATCAATGTAATAAATCAATTATAATCCTACTTTTTATTAAGTTAATATATTTAAATCAATATCAAATTTCAATATCGAAAAAAATCTTATTAATATTCAAAATTCATATTATTTATTATTGAAAGTAAATTAATTATTATAATAAGCTATAATTTTTACATCATGCTTATATATATATATATATATATATATATATATATATATATATAAGTTCGGTTTTATTCCACTTTCAGAATTAAAACCTGTGGTAGGGTAAACGGGACACAACTTTCATCGCTTAATATCGTTTTCTGCTAGTTTTAGATTTGTTTCGTCATTTTTATTTTATTTTATTATATCCTACGAATTCCAATTTTAACTTGTAACAACCGTTCTGAAGTGAAATTTACCAAAGAACCATTAAAATATTACCATGGACCCCCAGTAATATTACATTGACTTTTCAGTGTCCATGTGGACCAAATTTGTGAACCGCTGGTCAAGAAAGCCTAAGCTGCTAAGTATTTATCTCATTCAAGATGAACCTAGTTATGGCATAAGAATTGTTTAATTTTTTTAGGCTCATGACAGAAGCTACCAGCTCTGTAGATCGAGCAGGTTAAATATCGCACAATATTAAGCATCCATGAATAGATTAACAAATCTTTGTGTAGCATAAACCACAGAAAGTATCGAACTATTATTAAATAGAATTAATGTTTGTTATACATCTCGTTAGGAGAGGAAAACGTGTGTTCCTATTGGCTTCAGGGTTTACTGAAAAACTCTTACCGTTTTTCTTTTAATCTTCAACAGTTTTTTTTTGTTATTTTGTTCTCATTGAATAGTTATTTTAAATAAAAAGCAAAGGTTTTTTTGCACAACCATTCCAATTTAAAAGGGCCTGCTTATTTTTCAGAATAAATATTTAAACGTTTTTTCTTTGTTTTTGTTTTCGTTTTTTTTTTACCAGGACTCAGTCACGGATCATGTACACCGGTGGAAAGCAAAAAGACTTTCCTATTCCCTTAATTTCTATGTAACAAACTAGACTTTTCGTAAAAGCAAGACTCCAATATTAAAATCAGGTGTAGCGGTCTTAGTAAAATCGAAAATCGATATCCCAAAATAATATTATATTAAACAAATACATGACGAACGTACACAACAAATTTAACTTAGAAAAAAAATAAACACAGCGGCCTGACAAAGCTATCATCCCCTTAATCGGCCTTTGTATGACTGAGAAGTATAATTCGTCCTGGTAACGATATTAAATTTTACAAAAAGTAATTCTTATAACAGAAAAATAAAATAAATGTAATTTTTTCCATACTGAGTAAATAGTAATCTTAAGGCATTAAATCACACTACCTTATTAAAGAAGTCTAATGAATTGATGATTACATGTAGACATAAAAATAAACATCTGCTTAAATATGTTGATCTGGATGTTTTTTAATATAGAACAAATTTTAATTGAAATTGCTTTTTAATATAAATTAAATGAAATTACGTTTTTTATAACAAAAACGGAAAGAGAAAAAAACAAGTAACTTCCCATCATAATTATTTGCAAGATGGCTGTAGATTTAGCTATGACTTGAATATAAAAGCAAGTAAAATAGTTGTAGTAAATGCTGAGATTTATCATTTCCTTAAGCGCCTTATTTCCCCCAAAGAATGTAAAATAATAAGCTTCTAAACGAAAGTGAATGCTTTCATTTGAGAAACAACGGGTGTGCTTATTTGCTATTGAGAGTTTGCAGATAAATGTATTTAATCAAGAAGGTAATCAATCTTACGGTGTTTTATTTTTCCGTTTTATGTTTCTTTTTTGTTTCTTTTATAATCATTTCACCCCGAGCAAGGCGGAAATGCCACTGATGTGCGGGGGTGGGGCTACATAACTGTAAAAAGATTAATTAGAAAAGAGTGAGGAGTACAGACCAGTTAGAAAAGAGCAATAGAAAGATGAGAATGCAAGTGTGATGGCAGTTACATAGGTGGACGGAAAGGGAAGGATATACGGGGTGGAGAGAGAGCTAGAATCCAGTGGTTAATAGATGAGTATTGACATTGCATTTAAATTCTTGCAGGTTGTAGCCATCACGAAAGCAAGAATATGGGAGAGAGTTTCACAGGCGGGAAATGCGAGAGAAGAAGCTGCAGGAGTAGAATTGTCGTCTGCATTTGGCTAACCTAACTGTGAATGGGTGGTACCCAGTTGCCAATCTGGTTGCACGAGTAAACACCTGTTGTGGAGGCATCAGTGACTTAAGTTCGTCCGAGCAGAAGCCATGAAAGTATTTATAGAACAGACAAAGGGAGGCCACATTTCATCGGTGGGGATGTGGCTGCAGTCGAGCCGCCAAGTCAGTACCTATCACATGACAGACTCTCCTTTGGAGCCTGTCGAGAACACTGAGGTAAACGCCAGGGGCGCCTGACCATAAATGGCAGCAGTACCCCATGCACGGACGGATGGTTGACTTGTATATATGCAGGATGGATTCAGGCAGAAAAAAACATCCTGGATCGACATAATGACCCAACCTTCTTAGCAGTGGATTTAGCAATGTATTCGATATAGTGGTTCCATTTGAGGTCTGAAGACAGGGTAAGGCCGAGGAGGCGCAGTGTATTGCTCTCAGGAAGAATCGCTTGGTCTCTGCTTATGGGAGACAGGAGAGGTTGCCTGTCATGGTTGACAGACAACAGCATTGAAGTTGACAAGCCACTTCTTGCCCCAATTCATCACAGAGTGTAGATCCCGTTCAAGGTCAGTAGCGAGATTATGTCTATCCGCCGCGACATGTTTCTTACTGGGGCGGGGGGATATTGTGGTGTCATCTGCGTAGATGCCTCCATGGCCCTTGATCTCATCTGGGAGGTCGTTGATGAAAATAAGGAAGAGCGTCGTGCCCAGGATAGAGCCCTGTGGTTCACCAGCATTCATGCTGTAGGATGAAGAATCATGCCCATTCAAAACAACTTTCATTTTGCGGTATTTGTCTTTATTGTCCTTATCACTGCTTACTTTGCTGGGACGACAAGGCAGCCTCTGTGTTATATTTACCAAAAACTGATGAGGACGAAAGCAGATTTTCATACTGAAGGAATATGAACAATTTAACGAAATTATCCTTGTGTTAAATTGTTAAAATTGACAGGTTATCAATTTTTATGTTTTTCTGGTGTTTCTTGCCGATCTATTGTTCTATAAATAAATTATGTAAATGGCTCAGAAGTCCATGTTTTTAAATACCCATCCCTCTTGATTAAGTGCAAACCTCGGACAACATTTTATTCTTAAAATAAGCTTCCGTGTTTTCAATTGAGCATTTACAGAATGCACATCATAAAGGACATTTAAAACATATTCTATTATAGAAAAAATAAATCAAGTAAAAATGCCATAGATTATGTAGTGTTTGACTTCAGAATCTTATTTTTAATAAAGGTTATATTTATTCGCAAGGACTTGAAATATTTAATAAAATTTCAACTGATTTGACACTGCTGGTTATCCATGAAACAAATATTTGTTTGATAAACGATATTATTTTAGAGATGTGTTAAGATATAATCAAAGTATCTTGAGAAAAATCCCTGTTTAGTCAGGTAAAATTATCTTAACAAAAAATTATAAATATGTATAGAAATTTTAATTTAAATATTTTAATTTTTCTTAGGTTTTAATCATTGAGAAAGCTTACAAGTTTTACTCGAGTGCATAAAGAATTATTTTTACAGACATCTAAGAATATACAATGTTAAAAATATAACATAAATCTTCTGTACTAACTACTACTAACAACACTTAAAAACATTGTCGTACTATTTAATTTCAAATTCCTGTTGATGGTCAAGAAATGACATAATTTACCTAAAATTTGACTATCGAACGGCCAGAATGAAAACTTGCAATTTTTTTTAAGTGTACATTTTCTCTCATGAAGGTTTCTGCATTTTTCTGTGCCTTTTCTAAATACTCTTTGCCATGTTTAATACTATAAAAGCAGATGTCTTGAGGTGTTGAAATGGTAGTAAAATACAGTTTCATTTTGTTTGAAAGCCAGCACATTCATGCGAATAGAGGCCATATTGTACTGATATTAACATAAGACCGCCTCTGATTGGTCAGTCCAACCTGCTTACATACGTTGTTACTGATTGGCTTCACTCTTGAATACAAGTTATTCACTAGTTTTTCCCATTTATCGCTTTTTCTTTTTATCTTTCAAATTTTGCAGACAGAAAAAAAAATTTTGCTAAAGAAAACTGACAAGAATTATAAAATATATTCTTTCATTAAAAGTATGCTATTTTAATTCCAACGGCACTGGTGGCTACGTGATTAAAATAAACACAGACAATACCAGGATGGCAACATATATATTCCAAAATATTTGTTTAAGGTGGGTACCTCCAAAATTAAGAATCTTTTCGGCACTTACAAAATGTTTAAAAAAAAGAAAATTAACAAATTTCAATTAAATATTCAGTATAAATGTGTAGGAATATTTCTATTAAGTTGGTTTGTTACACGTCAAATACTAGAGTGACGTGATTCGATGCAATAAATTACAATATTGTCGACGAGTGCTTTATTTCGATCGTTCAGAATAATCCCATGATTTCCATTGAAAGAATAAAATTAGAGAGAAAAAGATAATGTAGTATTAACAAAAAACATTAATTTTAAAAAACAAGAATTCAAGCAGTTGATTAAAAGCATTGACTTTTTTAAATCGTTTCACCCACTTGCCAAATGGGGGGGGGGTCATGTTTTGATATTATGTAAACATCTTTCAGTTGAGCCTTAATTCTAAGAGGGAAGTTGGGTGTGGGTACTCCAGACGAGTCAAATGTAGTGGTTATGAGAATCTGTGAGCAAATGCCATGAAGACCTCGAAGCCTGAAGTAGTGGTTCCTGCGGGCAATAGCAGCCAAACAGACAGGAGGAAATGAGTTTTGGGACGGAACATCCTGATCGTCATGAAGACATCAATGCTAGCCTTTTACCCAGGCAGGGACCTCAGAGGCGCAGTCTTCAACTAGGAGACTGAATAATTGTCACTTGGGACATCGCATAGGAAATCACGAAACGCATCCCAGTCTGCTCTTTGGTAGCAGTAGGAGATCCGGATGCTAGAAGGCTCCTCGAGATGTGAGAATGGCGATTTTTGTTTTCTGTTTTGTAAATTTATTGGGTAGAATATGAAATGTATTCCGTACGTATATGAGAGCATTTAAATGTTCTTGTCTGTGTGTTTGTGTGAAAAATATTAATATATTTATGCGTGCGTAGTAGTAACGGAGCTAATGTATAATTTATTTTTTACTCTAGTCTTTTTGTAATTTGGTCAGTGCTTATAAGTTGAGCGTTGCTTTTGCATCTGGACAAGAATGATGTCTTGGATATAAACAGCTAGAATGATGTGGAGCATGGCTTTGTGGTATTTATATAATTTTTCTAAGGTATCAGCTCCAGGATCATATTTTATTTGTTTTTAATTGGCGCTAAAAAGCCACCTTGTATTCTACTGCTATCTCGGCGCAATATTTTGGTGGTATCTACGGTATCACTATGATGACTAGTAAAATAACCTTTATGATTCGTATTCTATGGTTTTGTATTGTACAGTTTAATTGGAGTGATTTAAAATATATTCTGTGTAATATATTGCATATATATTGATGATGTGCGTTGTGGTGCAGTGGATATCGGCTCGGAACGAGAAATCGGAGAGCCGAGTGCGAATTCCAACTGAATTCATTGCATTCACTTACGCGCAAATACCCTTGGGAAAGATATTAATCCGTCTCTCCCTTCCAGTTATGGATTAAATAACAGGAGAGATTGGGTTCATATAGCCTTGGTCAGCAACCAGTCTACCGCAGAAAGCAATGGCAACCTACTACGGGATAATATTCTGCCCAGTCAGTCATGTCTCTTTCGAGACATGATCGCCCAAGCGTGTATCACGTATGGCACTTAACTGATTGAATATATTGCATATTTTATTAGATATTTTAGTGGACAGATTAAATGATGAACGTTAAATTTAACGTTGATTTTTCATGTCACTTTTCTCTAAGGATTTTTTTTATTACAGCTATACGCCCGGTTTCTCTAACTACTACCTAATCTCTACTTGTGAATTTTTATTTTTATATTTTTACAAGAGAATATCCTCAAAGGTGTTATATCATTAACCTACCCTTATCGAGAGATATCACATCCAAAATATAACCCATACCTTATGAAATAATTCAAGATAACTCATAAAATATTTGTTGTTGTATTGTGAAAATTAATTATAATTATTTATATTCGGTATCTTGAACAGGGGAAATCAAATGATTAATATTTTTGTGAATAATTAATTTTTATAGGGCGATTTAAAATTTAATTCACATCTTGGTAGTTGCTGAAAAAGTAGATTTAAATCCAAAATAGTAAATTTCCGTGTAATTTTTAGTGTGAATATTATCTAAAGTTAATTATGTTTTCTTTATTTAGGAAACCTTTCAACATTTCGTGGATTTATACTGACGAATATGAGTAAAACGAGCTAATTGTGCGCAATTAAATATTTTGATATCAACAATTAATATAATTTCAAAAAATAGTTGAATGCGACGTAATATCACTTAACAAATTTTAATTTCTTTCTTTTGTTTATTTCTTTTTATAATGTTTTAAATTCAAAATTGCTTATTCAATGATTCATAAAGTTTACTTATTCATGAGCTTTTCGTCTTCTATTTCTTCTTCAAAAAAGAAAAGTATCATTATAGTTGTGAATATGGTCTTCCATACTTCACTGGATTTTCTGAAATTTGTAATGTCGGAACAGTGTTTAAGATTAGAATTCTGAGACATTTTAATGTGTTGACAATGAAAGACATACGCTGATGGGGAAAATGTATTTTCGTTATATTGATTTAAAAAAGGCAATATTAAAAAAAAATTAATTAATTGATCATGATATTTAATATTTGTTCAATAAAACAAATGCCTGGAAAATATTGGATTTTCAAGAGAACGTTTTTATTTATTTTTGTCATTGTCCATCAAATTTGAAAATCTATGTTATTAGAATTTTTCTTTTTTTAAATGTTTAATATATTTATTTTATGGAGAAAATTATTTTTTTTTTTTACGGATTAAATTTCGACGATTATAGCTCAAATAAAACTGATATTTAATTTCAAATAAAACTTTTAAATCAAATTATATTGTTAGTGATTTGTTTAGAAAGACTGTCGCGGTACTTAGCACTACACTTTCTATTATAACTCTGAAGATGTATTTTAAACAATACAGTTTTCTTTAAAAGCATAATAAAAATATGTTTTCATTGAGGAAACATTACTACTAATAATAATACTACTAGTACTTTTACTACTATTACTTCCACTACTTCTAATAACAACAGCAACAATAGTAATAATAATAATAATAATAATAATAATAATAATAATAATAATAATAATTTTTTTTTTTTTTTTTTTTTTTTTTTTTGCAAGGACAAAGGTTAATAGTAGCAATAAATGTTTTTTTTTTTTGTTTTTTTTTTTGTTTTTTTTTTGTTTGTTTTTTTTAACAATACTCTCTAAGTGCAGTGATGTTTTTTTTTTTTTTCTCCGATGAACGGCCGTTACATCCAAGTTTGTTTGTTTGTTTTTTCAACCAGCGTCTCTCTCTTTGAATTTTTCTTTTTCTCAATATGAAATTCTGTTTTAATATAAACAGGATTTTTTCTTTAGATATTAGGGAATAATGTTTTTTTTTTTTTTTTTTTTAACGAAATTCTGCTTTATTTTAATTTATCTGTTTGTTCTTTAAATTAACCTAAATAAAATCATCCGTATTATATTTCCTTTAGCTGTCGATATTTCGTGTAAATTTTTTTTTTTTTTTTTTTTTTTTTTAACTATTATAATTTTCTTAAAAACAAAACAAAACAAGAAAATAAATTAAATCCGATGAAAAACAATTTATATGGTATTATTTTATAGAAAGTCTACGTATTTTTTTGATAAATTTATTTTTATTTATTTATTGTTTTAATTTACTTATTTAATTTATCTTATTATGATAATCCAATATTGACCAACGACTTTGTTGAAAAAATGAAAGGTAAAGTGGACGAACAAATTATTACATTTTTTTTTTTTTTTTCAACAAACGTCTCTCTATTTGAATTTTTCCTTTTCTCAATATGAAATTTTGTTTTAATATAAACAGGATTTTTTTTCTTAAGATATTATAATTTTTTTTTTTTTTTTTTTTTTTTTAAACAAACTACTCTAGTAATATTGATGTTTTGTTTCGTTGAGCCGTCTTTCTCCTTGAATTCCAATCGCGTCTATGTCAGATGTTGCTTGGCAGCCCATTTAGGAGAAGGAAAACTCCGAACAACAACCCGCAACTCAAGGTGTTAATCGTGCCGAGGAGTGAATGGCTACTGCGTTATGAGGTCACAAACGATTCCCTACAGGCTTCGGGACCCTGTTTGTAAAAGACCGTTACCCAACGTGCCGGGCAACTTTGGGTGGACTTTTGGACCCGTGCGTCACTCGTGGGAAAAACATGAAAAACACAAATAGAAATAAAAAGTCCAGTATGGCTCTTCCAGTGGATAAACAGGGAGCCCGTCCTTCAGGAGGGAACCTACCTGAGGTCGAAAAATCTGCCATAGGAACAAACTCCTACACAAAGAATGTATCTTCAGGTCCCCACAACCAGGATAATCCTAATGATGGTCCTGAAAATTCACCAGCTAGATCTACAACCGTATATTTAAAGAAAGAAAAAATAAAATGGTCTCGTGAGGAGTACAAAGTCGTTATGACTGCATTTCATGAAGCGTTACTCAAACCTCAAAAAAACATGACTCGCCAAACATATGACATTTGGCGTGAAAAAGTTGGTCAAACAAATAGAAAGTATATTGACGAAAATAAATTGGCCAATGTACGTAGGTACATTATTCGTAATAACCGACTGTCAGAGGCTGAGATTCACGAAATTAAAAGAATTGTAACAAGAAGAGTCGAATCAACAAAATATGAAAAGGAACCGGAACCAGAAATAAAAAGTAATAACATCAAACAAATCACAGGTCATAATGTAGAAACCGTGAAACACGCAAATCACTGCGAAGATAATGATGTAAGTCTAAAAGTGCTGGAAAGGTGCGATCTGAGTCTGAGTCAGTTAAAAGACAAAAATAAAATTAGTTCAGAACACATCGAAGATAATTATTTGACGGAAAATAACAATATACAGGAAGCCAAGATAGAAATAAAAAACCAGCTAAGTCAAATACAAAGTATTACAATGGAGGAACGTGAACAGCTCCCAAAATTCCAACCAACAAAACAAAACCTCCGAACTATTAAATTGTACAATGCAGCACTGAAATCAATACTGGATGAAGACCCGAATACAAATCTTAACGAAGTAATATATGCATCAGCAACAGCAGCAACAAAAAAATTAAACATCAAAATAAAAACAAGGCAGTCACGCAGACGTGAAGATCCACCTTGGAAAAGAAAAATCGAAAAAGAAATCGAACAACTAAGAAGTGAACTGTCAGTACTGGATGAACTGAGTAGAGGAATAAATGTAAGAACTAGGAAAAGAAGAAGAGCCGAAAAAAATATAACATCAGGAATGAAAATGACGTCTTATCAAATAAAGAAAAAATAAAGCAAAAAATCCAACTGAAGGCTCAAAGAATAAGACGCTATGAAAAAAGAGCAAAATTTTACAGACAAAACAAGATCTTTCAGACTGATACAAAGAGATTTTACAGGGAAATAGGTAAAAAAGAATTGAAGTGACAGTACCCCCCAGAATGGAAGAAGTCACACAGTTCTGGGAAAAGATATGGGCTTGCCCTAAAGAACCTAGCAAGGAAGTACATTGGATTACGCAGGAGATAGAACGAATGAAGAATAAACCCGAACAGACATGGTCTGGAATTACAGAAGATGATATTAAATTTGCACTAAAAAAAGCACACAATTGGAAAACTCCAGGTATAGATAAAATTCCTAACTTTTGGCTATATTATTTAAATGCAGCACATAAAAAAATAGCCAAAGAACTCCAAGAAATTGTTGACGATCCCACTAAAATTCCTGCATGGATGACAAAGGGAATTACATTTCTTCTACCCAAGAATGGTGACACAAACAACCCGAAAAACTACAGACCAATTACATGTCTTCCGACAACATATAAACTACTAACATCTATTTTAACAAAACAAACATATTTATTCTTAGAAAGAAATGACATGATACCGCTTGAACAAAAAGGGTGCAAACGTGGCTGTTATGGCTGTAAAGACCAATTGCTAATTCACAAAATGATCCTGGAAAATTGCTACAAGACAAAGAAAAATCTTAGTACTGCCTGGATAGACTACCGAAAGGCATTCGATAGTGTGCCACATGAATGGATTTTAAAGACTTTAAATATATACAAGATATCGCCCGTCATCATCAATTTCATCAAACAGTGCATGTCTATATGGAAAACAACCCTTTAGCTCAATCATATAAATGGAACCTATAAGTCTGATGAAATAAACATCAAAAGAGGTATATTTCAAGGTGATTCTTTATCTCCCTTACTATTCTGCATATCATTAATAGCACTAACCAGTCAACTTAATAAGACAGAATGTGGTTATAAAATAGGCCAAAAGAAAATAAGCCATCTATTTTACATGGATGACTTAAAGTTATATGCTAAGAATGATAATGAGCTGGAAGGTCTTCTGCAAACTGTAAAATGCTTCAGCGAAGACATTGGAATGAAATTTAATTTGAATAAATGTGCTAAAGCTACAGTTTTACGTGGATCAATACAAGAAACATCCTCAATTAGCCTAGACCCTGCTGTAATAATAAAAGAATTGAATCCAGAAGAAGCTTATAAATACCTAGGTGTAAATGAGAGCGAAAACATTCACCATAAAAAAATGAAAGAAATAGTGCGTAAAGAGTACTATAGAAGGCTACGAATGATATTAAAAACTGAATTAAATTCACAGAATAGAGTTATGGCCATTAATAGCCTTGCAATCCCAGTTGTTCAATATAGCTTCAACATCTTAAACTGGACTCTAAACGACATCAGGCGAATGGATGCTAAAACAAGAAAGCTTCTTTCTAAGCATAGGATGCATCACCCAAAGGCTGATGTAGACCGTCTATACATACCCCGTAAAGAAGGTGGAAGGGGTCTTATTCAGCTGGAATTGTCATACAAGACAACAACTATTGGCTTACTAACATACATAGAAACAACAAAGGATTGGATGATACAATTAGTAAGGCAACATGAAGAAAGAAAGAAAAAATATTCAATAATAAAAGAAGGCAGTAAATACAAACAAGAATTACAGTTAGTAGATTCTGTAGAAAAGCAAAACAGTAGCCAAGAACCAACTATTGCGGCAAAAAATATGAAAATGAAAGCCAAAGATAAAGCTCTTGAAAAGATGAAACAGCGCTGGCAAGACAAACCTCTGCATGGCCAATATCCAGTACGTGCCAATAAATCCAATGTTGACAAAGTTAATACTCATCGATGGTTACGTGCATCTGGATTAAAGTCTGAAACTGAAGGATTTATACTTGCAGCACAAGACCAAAGTCTTTTCACGAGAAACTTTCAGGCAAATATTATGCATAATAATATGGATCCAAAATGCAGGTTTTGTGATAAACACCAAGAAACAATAGACCACCTAATCTCAGGCTGTTCTGTGCTTGCCCCAAACGAATATAAAAATCGCCACGATAGAGTTGGGCAATATTTACATTGGGCAATGTGCAAACATTATGGAAAAGCTGTAAACAAACACTGGTATGAACATCATCCAGCACCGGTTACAGAAATAGAAGATGTAACCATTCTATGGGATTACACCATCTACACAGACAGAAAAATTGAAGCAAACAGGCCAGACATTATTGTTAAAAACCAGAAGGAGAAAACTTGTCTATTAATTGATATGGCTTGTCCAGCGGATTGTAACATAGCAATCAAGGAATTTGAAAAACTGTCAAAATATAAAGACCTGGAAATTGAAATAGAAAAAATGTGGAAATTGAAAACAAGAGTTGTGCCAGTGATAGTAGGTGCACTTGGAATGATAAAAAATGGAACAAAACAACACATTGAAAGAATCCCTGGAAACCCCAGCTTAAGAGATATACAAAAAATTGTATTATTAAGTACAGCCCACACACTAAGGAAAACGTTATCTATGTAATGCTGGGGATGATAGGGAGGATAGAAAAACATGAAATGGAGTCATAACAACACGCCACTACCTGCCTTAGGTCTCCTCGCAGACTTGGTTGGTAGTGAGACCAATGCAGAAATCGAAATATGATGAAAAATGACATAATAATAATAATAACATTGGATTACGCAAGAGACAGAACGAATGAAAAATAAACCCGAACAGACATGGTCTGGAATTACAGAAGATGATGTTAAATATGCACTAAAAAAACACACAATTGGAAATTCCCATAGATAAAATTCCTAACTTTTGGCTATATTATTTAAGCGCATCACATAAAAAACTAGCCAAAGAACTTCAAGAAATGGTTGACGATCCCACTAAAATTCCTGCATGGTTGACAAAAGGAATTAGATTTCTTCTACCCAAGAATGGTGACACAAAAGATCCGAAAAACTACAGACCAATTTCATGTCTTCCGACAACATATAAACTATTAACATCTATTTTAACAAAGCAGACATATTTATTCTTAGAAAGAAATGACATGTTACCGCTTGAACAAAAAGGGTGCAAACGTGGCTGTTATGGTTGTAAAGACCAATTGCTGATTAACAAAATGATCCTGGAAAACTGCTACAGTACAAAGAAAAATCTTAGTACAGCCTGGATAGATTATCGAAAGGCATTCGATAGTGTGCCACATGACTGGATTTTAAAGATTTAGATATATACAACATATCGCCCGTCATCATCAATTTCATCAAACAGTGCATGTCTATATGGAAAACAACCCTTTACCTCAATCATATAAATGGAACCTATAAGTCTGATGAAATAAACATCAAAAGAGGTATATTTCAAGGTGATTCTTTATCTCCCTTACTATTCTGCATATCATTAATAGCACTAACCAGTCAACTTAATAAGACAGAATGTGGTTATAAAATAGGACAAAAGAAAATAAGCCATCTATTTTACATGGATGACTTGAAGTTATATGCTAAGAATGATAATGAACTGGAAGGTCTTCTGCAAACTGTAAAATGCTTCAGCGAAGACATTGGAATGAGATTTAATTTGAATAAATGTGCTAAAGCTACAGTTTTACGTGGATCAATACAAGAAACATCCTCAATTAGCCTAGACCCTGCTGTAACAATAAAAGAATTGAAACCAGAAGAAGCTTATAAATACCTAGGTGTAAATGAGAGCGAAAACATTCACCATAGAAAAATGAAAGAAATAGTGCGTAAAGAGTACTATAGAAGGCTACGAATGATATTAAAAACTGAATTAAATTCACAGAACAGAGTTATGGCCATTAATAGCCTTGCAATCCCAGTTGTCCAATATAGCTTTAACATCTTAAACTGGACTCTAAACGACATCAGGCGAATGGATGCTAAAACAAGAAAGCTTCTTTCTAAGCATAAGATGCATCATCGAAAGGCTGATGTAGACCGTCTATACATACCCCGTAAAGAAGGTGGAAGAGGTCTTATTCAGCTGGAATTGTCATACAAGACAACAACTATTGGCTTACTAACATACATAGAAACAACAAAGGATTGGATGATACAATTAGTAAGGCAACATGAAGAAAGAAAGAAAAAATATTCAATAATAAAAGAAGGCAGTAAATTCAAAGAAGATTTACAGTTAGTAGATTCTGTAGAAAAGCAGAACGGAAGCCAAGAGCCGACTAGTGCGGCAAAGAATATGAAAATGAAAGCCAAAGATAAAGCTCTTGAACAGATGAAACAGCGCTGGCAAGACAAACCTCTGCATGGCCAATATCCAGTACGTGCCAATAAATCCAATGTTGACAAAGTTAATACTCATCGATGGTTACGTGCATCTGGATTAAAGTCCGAAACTGAAGGCTTTATTCTTGCAGCACAAGACCAAAGTCTTTTCACGAGAAACTTTCAGGCAAATATTATGCATAATAATATGGATCCAAAATGCAGGTTTTGTGATAAACACCAAGAAACAATAGACCACCTAATCTCAGGCTGTTGTGTGCTTGCCCCAAATGAATATAAAAATCGCCACGATAGAGTTGGGCAATATGCAAACATTATGGAAAAACCTGTAGGCAAACACTGGTATGAGCATCATCCAGCACCGGTTACAGAAATAGAAGATGTAACCATTCTATGGGATTACACCATCTACACAGAAAGAAAAATTGAAGCAAACAGACCAGACATTATTGTTAAAACCAGAAGGAGAAAACTTGTCTATTAATTGATATGGCTTGTCCAGCGGATTGTAACATAGCAATCAAGGAATTTGAAAAACTGTCAAAATATAAAGACCTGGAAATTGAAATAGGAAAAATGTGGAAATTGAAAACAAGAGTTGTGCCAGTGATAGTAGGTGCACTTGGAATGATAAAAAATGGAACAAAACAACACATTGAAAGAATCCCTGGAAACCCCAGCTTAAGAGATATACAAAAAATTGTCTTATTAAGTACAGCCCACACACTAAGGAAAACTTTATCTATGTAATGCTGGAGATGATAGGGAAGATAGAAAAACATGAAATGGAGCCATAACAACACGCCACTACCTGCCTTAGGTCTCCCCGCAGACTTGGTTGGTAGTGAGACCAAAGCAGAAATCAAAAAAATATGATGAAAAATGACATAATAATAATAATACTACTACTAATAATAATAATGACTAATAATATAAATAATTTGATCTTCGAAATTAATAATAAAAAAAACATTGGTAATAGAATTGATTCAGTGAAATTAATAAATAATAAAAATAATTTGATCTTAGAAATTAATAATAAAAAAAGCATTGGTAATAGAATTTATTCAATAAAATTAATTAATAATAGAAATAATTTGATCTTTGAAATCAATAATAAAAAAACATTGGTAATAGAATTGATTCAATAAAATTAATTAAAAATAAAAATAATTTGATCTTCGAAATTAATAATAAAAAATCATTCGTAATAGAATTGATTCAATAAAATCAATTAATAATAGAAATAATTTGATCTTCCAAATTAATAATAAAAAAAGCGTTGGTAATAGAATTGATTCAATGAAATTAATTTATAACAAAAATAATTTAATCTT
Source organism: Ascarosepion bandense (assembly GCA_037127315.1). Lineage (NCBI taxonomy): Eukaryota > Metazoa > Mollusca > Cephalopoda > Sepiida > Sepiidae > Ascarosepion > Ascarosepion bandense. Next base: position 7,698,293 of record JBBBDQ010000201.1, read on the forward strand.
CAAAATTCATAATAAAAAAAAAGCATTGGTAATAGAATTGATTCAACAAAATAAACTAATAATAAAAATAATTGGATCTTCGAAATTAATAATAAAAAAAAATTGGTAATGGAATTGATTCAATAAAATTAATTAATGATAAAAATAATTTGATCTTCGAAATTAATAATTAAAAAAGCATCGGTAATAGAATTAATTCAATAAAATTAATTAATGATAGAAATAATTTGGTCTTCGAAATTAATAATAAAAAAAGCATTGGTAATAGAATTGATGCAATAAAATTAATTAACAATAGAAATAATTTGATTTTCGAAATTAATAAAAAAAAGCATTGGTAATAGAATTGATTCAATAAAATTAATTAATAATAGAAATCATATAGAAATAAAAATGGTTTGATAAAAGAAATTAATGATAGAAATTCATTGATAAAATAAATTAATTAATAATAAAAATCATTTGATAATAGAGAATATTAAGAGACATTAATTGATAATAGAAATGATTTGACAATAGTTATTAATAATATAATTGATTTGACAATAGAAATTGATTGATAATAGAAATTAATTCATCAACCAAACAATCAATACATCACTGTGTTACTAAAAGTCTTTTCCTTAATCATTTCAACCTGATCTCGGCAATAAGGTCACTAAGACACAATGGGTTTACTAAGTATTAGATTAGCAACTAGATCCCACCCTTTTACAGTGAAACCGATAAAATTCAACCGCAACTTCTACTCCAACAGTTTCTTTCCTCGCACTTCCCGACTGTGGAATTCCGTTCCACACGATTGCTTCCCCGACGCATACAATCTTCAGGAGTTTAAATGTAAGGTCAATAGACATCTCCTAACACACTAACCTGCTCCCATTCCTCCTGACATTCCCTATGTCTAACCACTCCTTCTCTTTACCTTCCCCTATGTAGCCCCATGCGCAATAGTGGCAGTGGAATGCCTTGCTTGGGGTGAGATGATTAAAAAAAAAAATAAATAAAATAATAAAAACATAGGTAAACAAAATAGCATTGATGAACCTGTGAATTTGCCAGAGAAAAAAATCTAATACAAACAGCAGTTACAATCCTCGCAGTGGTTAACACTGAGAGTCGAAAGAAATTACATGATATGTAAGGAGTTTTGGTCTGCTATCAGTATATATCTAAACTTATTTATAAATGGAACTTTCTGTGTGTGTATGTGTGTGTGTGTGTGTGTGTCTGTGTCTGTGTGTCTGTGTCCGTTAAATATAGACTCCGAAACGGCTGAACCGATTTTCTTGAAAATTAACGCAGTTGTACTATAAGCCCCTGCTAGTGTTCTTAGCTAGGTTTTATGTCGCAGTACACCCGATAAATATCGAAAATCGAAAAAATCGGGTTATAGATGAAGTGGTCCGATTTTAATCAAATTTGATACACTCATAAACAAAGACATAAGAAACGATATTCAGAAGATGAAGTGGTCCGATTTTAATCAAATTTGATACACTCATAAACAAAGACATACGAAACGATATTCATAAGTTTCAAGCTTGCAGTTCTTACAATAGTGCAGAAAATTAATAATATCCCCGATGTCAGAAATCGATACCCCCGATATTCTATTGAATCTGATCACAAAACGATATTCAGCCATCAAAATTGCTCATTTTCTCGAATTTTACTCCCGACGGGTACAATAAGTTTTCATGGACTTAGGTTAGTTTATCCTTGGATGACTTATTTGTTTCCTATATTGGAAATAGATACCCGATATCCTAGCGGGTCTGATAAAAATCAGCTTTTCAGCCCTTTTATTTTAGTTTTTGCTTCATGATTGGCTCTAAGTAGGTATAATTGTAGTTCTTAGTCTCAGCCATGATAACATTTACTCAAAGGACTTATTTAGCTTTCAAAATTTAATATACGACGAAAAACACTTATTTGATATCGATACCAGGAAATCAAAATTTGACTTACACCCATTCATTTTTCTTTCAATCTACGGTTTCGCTTTAACTGGAAATAACTATTGCTTTTTAGTCTTTGGTGCCAACGTCCAAAAAGTCTGAGCTCCAGGATCGTGGATTAGTTTTAAAGATTTCATTACACCCGAGCAACGCCGGGCTATGCTGCTTGTATATATATATATATATATATATATATATATATATATATATATATATATCTGTGCCTCTTCTACAAGTACTTTCATGGCTACTGCTCCGATGAGCTTAGATCACTGGTGCCGCCTAAGCACGAATTTACACGAGATACTAGATTAGCAACTAGGTCCCACCCTTTTACAGTTAAACAAATAAGATGTAACCGTAAATTCTACTCAAACAGTTTCTTTTCTCGCGCTTCCCGCCTGTGGAATTTCCTTCCACAAGTCTGCTTTCCCGACAGCTACAATCTCCAGGTGTTTAAATGTAGGGTCAATAGACAACTCCTATCACACTAACTCCCAATTATTCTCAGAACACTCTCATCTACCCAACCCTCATTCTCGGTATCCTTACCCGCCTATCACCCACCCTCTGACATTTCCTATATTTAATCATCCTTTCTCCACTCTATATAGCCCCCTGCGCAGTAGTGGCAGTGACATGCCTTGCTCGGGGTGAAACGCTTATAAAAAAACAGTTATAGTAATCATTTAACCACAAACAGTGTGCTAAATACAACACAAGAGGTTTATCAAAGTGAAAGACACAAAGGGGATACATATCAAATCCGGTATACACTCTAAAAATAAGCCACGGTGTTCTTTTGGGATTTGTGCCGATGTGGTTATAGTTTTAAAACTAATGTATTCATTTTATCTATACTCCTAATCTATGTGTTAATATATATTGATTTTTCATTTTTTTTATTTTGTTAAACAAATAGGATCAGATATATATCGGTAGGATGGAAGCTTTGCAAAGGGCTCGTCATTATCACCATCATTGGCTAACGTATACATGCAATACTTCGTAGAGATCGCAATAGAATCCACATCAATCCACAATCTCTATGGCTGAAATACGTTGAGAACACCTACATATCCTGGCCACACGATAAAGAGTTCAACAGTCGACTGGACATTGTGATCTCAATAACACCATCGATTTCTTTCACAATGGAAAAAGAGACTACAACAAACTAACATTCTTGTACGAAAAGAAATCTCAAACAGAGAGGAAAAGCATCCGTATTTTGCAAGCTAATATTTAACAAAACAATACATCAACTTCAGCTCCAACCACCCATACAAGGTAAGGAAATGGATCGTCCACTGCTTGCAACATCGAGTAAAAGTCCTTAGCTGCGATCCAGAGACATCGAAAAAACGTGAAGGTGTATGTGGATAACAACACTCAGAAAACACAGAAAACAGTCTCGATTTGCCCACCTTACGTTAAGAGATTAAAGGAGAAAATACAAAATATCTGGGGTGCATACAGCATGAAGACAACTTCCGAAAAAGGCTTTACACTCCGCAGATACCTCTCCGAAATACAACCGCTAATAGAAGAGAACATGTCTATGGACTACTTGTACACCATTCCATGCGGAAATAAACATAGAGAAGAAATGGGTCTTCCACATAAGGTAAGGCTGCAAGAAAACCGCAAGACCGTAAATCGAGGAGAAATAGAAAATATCAGGCGTAGCTGACCACTTATAATAGAAGAAAAGATATAATTCCCCCCATAGGATGAACGTAAAATGATAGAAAACACCATTGGAAATAAGGTAACTTATATAATCAGCGCAAAAATATCTCATAAACTGAACAAGCATAGAAATAAATACAATTTAGGAACTAGTAATGGAGTGATTGAGAAAACAATTGTAATATGAGCTTTCGTATAATATTGTTTGTGAGACATTAGATATACATATATCCTCAAAATTCATACACTGATGTGTTCAGGGAGACATAGTCTAGATGATAAAAGCTTTGGTTATATCCAGTGACAAGACAGTGATTGTTCAATACCTGTCTACAGTATTATTGAACAAATAACTTACAGACATCCAGAAGTGGCACGGAAAATGGAACGAGAATGATATAACACAGAGTTCGAAATAAAGGGTTCGGTTCAAAATTCCGAACACTTGATAAAGCCGGAGCGAACAACGTGAATATTGCAATAGTGATGAGGAGAACAATACTTAATATCTGAAGTATAGACAAATATTAACCAAATAAAATTTAAAATATATTTACTCTATTACATCACTGTTAAAAACAAGTCTTGTAATTGTTTTATTTTCTGCTATGTCAAATTACCTTCTCTATTATAATAATGTCCGTTATATATATATATATATATATATATATATATATATATATATATATATATATATATATCCCGCCTGTCACGCTCAGGGCTTTGGGGTTGCTTTTCTTATGTTTTCATGTAAGACACTCAATAGCAGTTTCATCAATAAATATGATGCCGTCATTTTACACGGCATACCGATATAAATATTTTATATTTTGTTATAAATAAATTTCTGTTTAGTGTAAAAATGGGTGACAGAAATGTGACACAGAAATCCGAAGGCTTATAAAAATAAATTCAATTATAAAAGAAACAGGAAAAAATGAAAGAGAGCTGCATTACTTTTCAATCATTGATTTACTATTTAAGCATACACACGAAACCTTCCTACTTTCATTTTTGTATCTGCTAAAGATTTGCACTGTGGTGCATCATGTATCGGATGTGCATTGTGGAGCGGTGGATATCGCTTCGTTGCATTTACTTACGTGAAAAAACCTTGAGAAAGGTATTAATCCGTCTCTTCTCCCTCCAGCTCTGGGTTAAATAGCTGGAGAGATTGGATTCCACAGCTTTGGTTGGCAACCAGTCTACTGCAGAAAGTAATGGCAAAATTCTGTGAGAAAATATTCTGCCCAGCGAGTCATGTCTCTTTCGAGACACGACTCGCCCAGCGTCTCTCCCATATGGCACTTAACTGACTGACTGATATGCTGGAGCGTAGTCGTAATCTAATTCAATTTCAGTGAAAATATTTTCTAGTTGCCGATTTTCTGAAAACTTTGTCGGGATTCTATATCCTATTCTAAACGCCCCACAAAGAAACATTTCTAATTAAAGAAAAATATGCATGTGTTATTCTTTTTATTTGAATGTAATAAGCCAGATATTGAAATTCGTGAAATAAAAACTCAGCAAGATAATAACAAATGTGCCAGTAAGATTAATTGTATTTATTATATATTTGTAAACCCTTACACTAAAGTTGATTTAAAACATTGGAACTGCTACTATAACTACTTTAACCACTTTTAAAATAGTCACCTTCTAAAGTCACACGCATCATCCTGCGTTGGTTCCTGTTTGATGTAAGCATTTTTGGAAATCTTCTTTGAGGAATAGTGGGCAGTTGACTCGTTGCATTTACATGTCTAGTGGATTCTTGTTCTTGTTCTTGTTCTTGTTCTTGTTCTTGTTCTTGTTCTTCTTCTTCTTCTTCTTCTTCTTTGTGCTTTGTTCCTTCAGGACGTAGGCGATAATGGTTTCCCACGTCTCCCTATCCCTGGTGGCTCCTGTAACGTCTCGCAGCCCCCGTTCTGTCATCCACCTACTCAGGCCCTTCAAATATGTTATCTGCTGTTTTCCTCTGTCTCTTTTCCTTTCTATCTGGCCTGTTAGTATCAGATTCTCCAAGCCCTCCTTCCTTATTGCATGTCCTAGGAACTTCAGATGTCTCTTCCTGATGCTCAATATTAATATTCGTTTTGTTTCTGTTCTCTCCAACATCTCGTCATTGCCCACATGCTCAGTCCACGATATCCGCAGAAGTGGATTACATTTTTGAAAAAAGGAAAGATCGCAAATGTCAATATTTGGGACATATGGTTGTTGTCGGTCATGGAGAGTATTTATTTGACTAAAATAAGCTCTGCAAGCCATGATTATTGATTGTGGTGTGCTGATTTCCTGCAAAAAAAACAGCCACAAAGAACAAAAGTGAACAGGAACGTTATAACTTATGCATGTGCGACAAATTTTAAAGTCAATTTTTACCAAATACTTTTTACTCATAACTCTTGTAGAATTGGGTTCTAATAATATTCAGTGTCTTTGTTGTTGATCTTTCAGTGGTTTTAATAATAAAATGTATTTTGGCTAGCAGAGAATTTTTGTATCGTAAAACGTACGATAACGAGATGGAGATAGTGTCGATGAGCACCAAGAATTTGTAATTTTAATTGACAGGTTAATGCTGATTTCTAATTTTTGCAAAGATACCACAACGATTTGCAAAGATAAAGTGAAAATTATATATATATATATATATATATATATATATATATATATATATATATAACCATAACAGGAAAAATAGAAATAGAACAATAAAATTGGTATACACCTCCTTTCAACCAAATGGTAAGTACCAAGATAGGGCAGAAGTTTCTCAATTTAATTAAAACACACTTCCCCACTAACAACCCTCTAAATAAATGTTTTAACAAAAATACACTTAAACTGAATTATAGTTGCACAAATCGCCCCGAACAACCATAACTAATCATAATAAATATATCTTAAATCAATACGTTGATCAAAATAAAATTAACTACCAAAATAATAAAGAGGACAGCAATAAAAAACTTACTGTAGAAACCCCCAATATCTGCCCACTACAAAATAGATGTAAAATAAATTAAGTTATCTACCAATGCAATATAACATCAATAGAAAACCCCACTATCAATAAAGGTTATATCGGATCTACAATGAACACCTTTAAGTAGCGCTGGTACATGCACTTAACTTCATTCAAAAACAACACATCTCTTTCACTATATTTTTGGAAATTTAAGGGACACAAAACATAAACCCAAAGTAAAATGGAAAATCCTGGAAAAAAACTAGAAAAATGCAACTGGCTTAACGACATCTGCTCTTCATGCTTAAGTGAAAAGCTGTACATTCTAAGTACCCCAACAATGGCGAAAGAAAAATAAAAATAATCCCCTCCAAAAAGGTAATTAATACCCATGTTTAATCTTCAAAATAAAAAAACGAACGCCGTATAAATAAATGAAAATAAACTCACACAACATTAATAGCAACTTTATTCCATCCACTCAAAGATAGTAGTAAAATAAAAAAAGTATCTACCCTTCCTTAAAAAAACTTACATCCCAATATAAGAATTAGCCAGACAAAAGTAAAAAGTGACCTATCCAAAACTAATCTACGCCGTACCCCTCTCCTAACCGACGGCTGCATCACTATTTCTACAAACTGCCGGCTAAATCGTAGTAAACTCCCACCACATTCACCTACATATCATATTACCAAACACAAATAGTTTTAACCATTTATTTTTCATTTCAACTTATCACAACATGAGGAGCAAACGTACCCCCGAAACGCAAAAGTTTTTTTGTGTAGTGATACTATGCTTTTATAAACCATTGTAACAACCATTACAATATAAATCTCTAAGTTGTATCGAGCACTCTTTAAAAAAGTAAATGCATGGACAGTGGGTTTAAAACCTACGTGTTCCATAGGTTTCTTACAAGTATATATATATATATATATATATATATATATATATATATATATATATATAATTAAATATGTTTTTATTTAAAATTATTTTAATTTACATCTAAAACACTGGTTTGGTTTAGCCGGATATATGTATATATATATATATATATATATATATATATATATTATTGAGAGACACTAATATGTCTCTCAGTGAACGCATAATCTATCTACCTATCTATCTATCTATCTATCTATCTCTGCATGAAACTCTTATTCTTTATATAATTATCTATTATCATTTATTCTAATCTCTTTCGCTATCTATTATGTACATGATGCTATTGATCCTTATATAATCATCTATTTTCATTTAGGTTAATCTATCTATCTATCTAGCTAGCTAGCTTATTTTTACTGAAAAACATGTATTTTTCATTATCTCTTTCTTTACATATCTATAACATTTTTGATACGTTTACATATCTATCATAATTTACTGTATTTTCTATTGTGTATATGTGGAGATACTTATGAATGCTGACATTGTTTATATACCTTCAGGCACATATTCGCAGGTATCAACACATATACACACATGCGAACACACACATATATATATACACACATGAATATGTACATGTACACATTCAGATATATATATATATATATATATATATATATATATATAGAGAGAGAGAGAGAGAGAGAGAGAGAGAAAGAAACAATCCTATACTCCTATATTATTAATTTAAACTAATATGTATATTTAAGAATTCATATTAGGAATTTAACTGTAGGTAAATTTTAGTTTAAAATATTAGCTACTTTTAATATCTTATCTTGTAATTTGATGCAGTTAATATATTTAAATTGTAATTCATTTTACATTGGTCAATTTTCAACAAAATCTATGAGTTTACGGCCAAAATAATGGCATTCTACAAAATCCATTATGCATTTTCTGAAAGTAATAGGCAAAATGATTTTGAATTCAAATTATAATCAGCTTTAATCACGTAATTCTGAATGCTGCCAGAAATATTTATTTTATTAATGAAGAAAATTTTTTAAAAACAACGTAATTGTAGAGTTTTAGATGTAATTTAATTCAAATGAACTAAGAAGAGGCCGATAACCTGCTTATGGATATCTTATTCAAATGCTATCGGCGTTAAATTAAAATCGGAATCATTATTTCAGTTCCCTTCAATACATTTTGGTGTTACTATATGTGTAATAATTAGAAGGATGGAACAGTTTAAGATAAGAGATTTATTCTACAAGATTTATTCTATATATATAAAGAATATGAAATGTTTTTGTAATAGATATGTTGAATGCATTGTCTTCTAAATTATGGAAAAATGAAAATGACTCTGACATCCAATTTTAACAGAAATAATTACAAAAGAATTACAAAAATATATTGAATACTAAAAAATAAATTTATTCAATAAAATTGACATTGGCTTTAAACACAACCTTTAAACGACTCTGGAATCTTTTGCAACTCTTCTGGCCTATCTCATTGTTTAAATTTGTGAATGTTGCCCTAATATTTGTCTTTAGTTCCTATTTGCTGTTACTTTACGTTTTGCTGTACTCTCGATTACTGTATTTACTTGCCTTGCATCTCAAGGCCGGATGTGACACATGGTCATTTTAATGTGGGTATTCCCGGGCATATAGCCGGGCCAAAAATATGTCTATTTTTACCGAGTCGTGGTTCTACCCTTCGGCGGAACCACGACTGGGTTTGTGCTCTCTGCTCGGAAGCAGAGAGCGCCCCCTGCCCGAAGGCAGAGAACTGACAGTGTAAAGGCAGTTACAGCGAGGCAACTACGACGTCCCACTAAATAATAATCAAGATGGATTTCTTGAGAGTTAGGTGACCAGAAGTAAGGAGTGATGGGGCTGCAGAAATTGTTTTACAGCCATGAATGTGTTCTCCTGATTAGTGTGTCAATATGAGGAGTATTTTTGCGAAACATAAAGCCTTTCAGCAGCCAGCCACTTAACGCTTAGCAGCAGTACAACCTCAAGTCATTTGATGTTGGTCTGTGTGTTGAGCTTGAAGCTTTGTGGGAGGAAGAACGAAAGTATAACTTCGCGTCATTAGTGATCACTTCAATAATCCGTAATCACATTAAGACTCATCCAACTCTTTCCGAATCTTTTGCACTCTCATCGAATTAACCCTAAAACACTCGTTGGAACTGGAGCTTCCAGCGTGAATGGCAGTCAGTACTGCATGCCTTTCTCAAATTTCGGGTTGAGTGCTTTTTTCACATACAGGGCCTAACGTTTCCTCAATATTATACAGTCAACAAAATCAAAAGAACAACACAACGCATGCGCGAAGTAAAAATGTAAAATAGCAACAATTTACGAATCTCACCCCATATATGAATGTTTACTGCGAAACAGGAACATTTAATTAGAAACAAAGAAAATGCAGAATTGCTATATTTCATAGTTAAGAGACTAAAACGTCGATAATTCGAGTAAGTCATGTAAGTCAGAGAGCTTTGCTTCGAAAGTCACTTCTAGTTGTATGAACCTAAGTGTTACAGGTTGACACAACGATGGATAAAAAAGTTAAAATTTCTTGTAATTTTAAAAAATGCGTGCTTAAAAAATTCCCTGCCACGTGAGTGTTCAAAAAAACAACTGTTACGTGAGATTTGTTAAAATAGGTAAACGGTAAAATAAAATAAATTATTGAAGATCGCCTGAAGACACATCTCATGTTAGAAACATAGGTCGAGTTATAACTCTTTTACAAATGAACAATATTCAAAAGTTCTACAATATTGTTGTATTGAACACTTGTTAATACAAATAAGCACTGGTATACTTTTATTATGACCTAAAACAAAGTAATTATACAATAAAAATAATTTAGACAAATACAGGTTATCGTTAATTTTTAATACATTTCTAAGATATATATATATATATATATATATATATATATATATGTGTGTGTGTGTGTATGTATACGTATGTATGTATGTATGTATAAAGAGTAAGAACATATGGATTAAATATTCTCAGTTCGTATCATTTACTTTTTAAATATATTTATTAGACGTAGAACAATATATCAGGATATATCGCACAATGAATGTAATACTGAACGGACTTGCATGCCGATAATATCATACAAACGCAGGTGTCACTCAAGGCTCTATTCTAAGTTCTACGCGTTTTTTGTTCTTCATTAATGGTCTCCCTGATGTAATAAAATCCTAAGTAGGCATCTATGCTGACGACACCAACATTTACTCTCGCCTCGATCAAAAATCTTCTTAGGCTGACAGAGCGAACCTCGCAGCTGTGGTTGAAAAGGACACTCAATCTATTGTGGAATGGGGTGAGAAATGCCTCGTGAATTTTAATGCTTCCGAAACGATTGACCAGCAGACCATCGCATTAGCATGGATCAGGCTAGTCTCCCTGAAAGAAAACACTGCGCCCCCTCGGGTTAACTCTCTCAGCAGATCTAAATTGGAATTACTGTGTTGGGCCAGGAAGTTTGTCCTGTCTGAATCCATCCTGCACTTAAATATCTATATAAATCCACCATCTGCCGGTGTATTTATTACTACTGCTATATCTGCTCTGGTGCTTCTGCTATTCACTTCGATCTTCTTAACAAAATCAAACGGAGAATCTCTAATGTGATCGATCCCGACATGGCAGCTTAGACACAGTCACTCTTTCACCGGCGTAATGTGGCTTCGCTATGTTTCTTCTTGAAATACTTTCATGGCTTCTGCTCCGATGAACTTAGCTCACTGGCGCCCCATATACATGAATTTACACGAGCTGCCAGACTAGCAACGAGGTCCCTTCCATTTACTATGAAACCAATTAAATGTAACCGCAAGTTCTACTCTACATCTTCTTTCTTGCACTTCCCGCCTGTGGAATTCCCTTCCGTATGCTTGCTTCCTCGACAGATACAGTCACCAAGATCTTAAATGTAAGGTCAATAATAATCTCATATCTGAATAGCAGCTCTTTCTTTCATGCTTTTTTCTCCGGTCACTCCACTCTCATCACACCAGTATTCTCATCCTTCTCTTACCCACTTCCTGAAACCCCTTATAACTTGTCCCTATTTTCATCTCTTTCCGCCTGTGTAACCCACTGCACTACTGCACACCAGTGGCAGTAAAACTCCCTTGTTTGTGATCAAATGATTTAATATATATATATATATATATATATATATATATATATATATATATATATATTAACTAGCCTTCCTGGTAGACAAGCTTTCTCGCTTACGAGTGGCCAGTATATATATATATATATACTGGCCACTCGTAAGCGAGAAAGCTTGTCTACCAGGAATATACTGGCCACTCGTAAGCGAGAAAGCTTGTCTACCAGGAAGGCTAGTATATATATATATATATATATATATATATATATATATATATATATATATTAAATCATTTGATCACAAAATATACTGGCCACTCGTAAGCGAGAAAACTTGTCTACCAGGAAGGCTAGTTAATAACCACTGCAGACGCCTGCTCAGGCACTCAGGCACACTTGTGTTTTTCAACAGTCACAGAGCCCACTTATAGTTTATAGTGCAAGTATGCTGAGCGAACCTTAGTTATAGTTCCGGGAAGAGAGCTACGTGAACAACAGTCTGAACAAAGCCATGACACTTAAAACGACGTGTCATATGTTGCCCTTACTGGGAGGGACGACTAAATAATGAGTCGGCAGAGAGTCACTTGAGAGTCTCTAATCAGTTACTGAAGAGTAAGTGCGAGTCAGTGAAGAGTTAGTCACACTTCCGGTGGCGTACCGGAAGTAATCACGTATACACACGTCTTACGACGGATTGGACTCTTTAATCTTTCTATTGTAAATATTACTAATCACTTCTGTACATACTAACCGTCTTTCCGCGGAATACAACTTATATTCTAATTCTGTTGTTGAGTTTTTCATTTATACTTGGCGACATAACATTTTCAAACATTATCCAAAGGTGCCACAAGCTGGGATCTCCTCCTCCAGACCGATAACATCAAGAATCACATTGCTGACATATCAACTGTGGTGAAATTCGAACCAGGGCTTCATAGTCAGAAATTGAACGTTTTAATACTCGATCAAGTGCACAAACACACATGTGTGTGTGTGGGTGTGTATGTATGTATGTTTGTATGTGTGTGCATTTACATACACACATATATTCACACACACATATTTAGAGGAGGAGAGATGCAGAGATATAGAAAAAAGGAGAAATAGCATAGTTTAAAAACATGCATATATTAATTTAAACAATATAATTCTATGCAAAGGTATTTATTTAGACTATGCTTTTATTTTATATTTCTTAATTTTTAATACAAACATATAAGAATATATATATATATATATATATATTGATGTACGCATGTTCGTGAATGTATATATATTTTAATATATATATATGTATATGTATATAGATATAATTGATTATATATTTGTTGAAGGATATATACATCCGAATTAAACGCTTAATTTAAGTGTCTTTCTGTATAAAATAAGCCATCACTAAATTTTTATGTAAATAGAAAGGTGTTAAAAATGTCGGAAATTGGAAATTTTAGTCATGTAAACAAAAACAACGAACAGAAAATTGATTCTTGCATATTGAATGTAATGTCGGATTTAGTTATTTTTATTTAATCTTAAAACGTGTATCTTACATCTTAATGTATGCGAGTATCTATCTATCTATCTATCTATCTATCTATCTATCTATCTATCTGTCGGTCTATCTACTGGGTGCGATTCATAAATTGTCACTGACATTTCATTTTAACAGTTATATTTACAAAGATTTTACAAAATATCTCGAAATACTAAAGTGTTCATTTATATAATTAAATCGCCATTTAATTCAACCACAATCACTAAAAGATTTCGGGATTTTCTGCATCTCTTCTGGACGGTATCCTTTTTTAGTCTGGTGAATGCTGCTCTAGCCCATATCTTCACGCTTCATCATGGGTTTTACAAGGAGTTCCGTTGGTCTCATTCTCAACTATGAACCACATATAATAATCAAGAGGGTTGTAAGAGAGTTAGGAGGGGTAATGTGTTCACAGAAATTGTCTGAAAACATGAGTGGTTTCTCCAACTGGTATGCTGCAGAGTCTTGTTGGCAGACATGTTCTTCCAGCATTCACCTATATAAACCAGGTTAGCACTACCCCCCATCCCATTTGATGGTACCCTCCGTGTTGAGTAAGAACATGAATGGATACATAACCTCGCTGTCACTAGTGATCATTCCAAACACATTCATAATCACCATTACATTCATCCAACTCATTTCGAGTCCTCTGCACTGTTCTTAGATTGACACCCAAACGCTCTGGAATTTTTGTGTTAAACCTACAGGCGAGAATGCTAATCAATACAGCATGATGTTTCCTGTTTTCTTGTTATTTGTGTCATTGCATTCATTTTCTCCCCTTTTTCTCAACAGACATTATTATAGTGTATCGTCGACAAAGTAAAAAAAAACAATGCGCATGGGTGCTCCCAGAGAGTAAAACACTACGCCTCCTTGGTCTCACATTTTCAGCGGACCTCAAGTGGAATGACTATATAGAATCCATTGCTAAATCCGCTGCTATGAAAGGGCCCGGAGATTTTTTCCGTCTGAACATATATAAATCTACCATCCGCCCGTGCATTGAATACTGCTGCCACATCTGGTCGGGTGCCCCTGCTATTCTCCTCGGGCTTCTTGACAAACTACAACGGAGAGTCTGTAATGCAATCGATAACGACTTGGCAGACCAGCTGCAGACTCTCTCTCACCGACGCGACGTGGCTTCTTTGTGTCTATTCTATAAATACTTTCACGGCTTCTGCTCCGATGATCTTAAATCACTGGTGCCCCCTAGGTTCGTATTTGCACGAGATACTAGATTAGCAACTAGATCCCACCCTTTTACAGTGATACCGATAAAATGCAACCGCAACTTCTACTCCAACAGTTTCTTTTCTCGCACTTCCCGACTGTGGAATTCCTTTCCACATGACTATTTCCCCGACGGCTACAATCTCCAGGAATTTAAATGTAAGGTAAATAGACACCTCCTAACAAACTAACTCGCTTCCATTCTTTCAAACACTCTTACCACCCACCCAACTATCTATCACCCCCTTTTGACATTTCCTATATCTAACCACTCTTTCTATTTACCTTCCCCTATATAGGTGAAATGATTAAAAAAAATTACCCATCACACGATGCATATTTAAAATCGAATTACTGAAATATAGATACGAGTTAAACTTCTATGCCGATTTATCGCTGCTCTCTTATGAAAGCTAAAATCATGGATGAAAAATATGGACATCAGATGAAAAATAATACTCCAGACTCAAGTTACATGTTAATCGTTATTATTTGTTGTATTACCATTTAACAGTGTTGTTGTCACTGCTCTTTTTGTTATAAAATGCTTTATTTTTATGGGTTATGAAATGCATTCTAATATCTATAATTTTATTACTTTAATATCATTTTGAACGACAACAAAAAAGGACACATGACCCAGTAAATATAGACGTAGGTTAGTTGCAGTGAATTAATCCAAGATTTGTGAGTTCAATACCAGGCTAAAGCAGTGATGAAAAAATAACGAGTTATTAAAAATTGCCTGAGGACACCACTCATGGTAGAAACCTAGGTCGTTTAATAACTCGTTTACAAATGAAAAATAATAAAAAGTTCTACAATATAATTGTATTGAACACATTTTAATACAAATGTGCACTGGTCTAGTTTTATTATGAACAAAAACTATATATATATATATATATATATTTACACACACACACACACACACACACACACACATATATATATATATATATATATACTAATTGTACAGATGTCAGTAACTGCGTTTGGCCTGAACATCATCGAATTAAGGCGGAAAACGCACAGTCAATATGTAGTGTTTATTTCAGTGTCTTGATTTGCAAAAGCTATATAAACGCTGCATCTGCAATACGGATCTCACTTATATATATATATATATATATATATATATATATATATATATATATATATATATATGTGGGGGTTGATGTGTGTGTAAATATTTGTGTGTGTGTGTGTGTGTGTGTGCTTATATGCATGCAAATCATCATTGAGAAAGAGGGAGGCAAAAGGTTCATTATTAAATTTTGCACGAATATGTTTACCATATGAATATAAATTAATTTATTACACGCATTCTATATTAAAATATTTATTTGCATTTTGTTTAATAAATTTTATATTATTTTCAAAATATTTTCTAAAGACGTACGCTTGTGTTTTTCTCATCAGGTGTTTGTTTATTTGTACTCTTGAGCTTATCTAAATTTACATGTATATGTTGTCAGTTTATTTGCTTTAAATATTTACGTTCGATTATCACTTTAAAAGGTGATGTCCCGAATAAGATATAAAAAAGTATTTAACAAATTTTTTTACACAAATAAAAATTTAAAAAGTTTTAGAAATATGTATTCGATTATATTTTGCTTTCTCTCTTACATGCTTTGAAAATAAGACTGTTTATGAATGCTGAATTAGGATATTTGTACAAAACACAACTGCAAATCTTATATTTTAAAGATTCAGCTGTATGTATTGAGTTTGTGCATACTGTTTATCAAAGCGATGATATGTATAAATAAATCATACGTTAATGTATTGATTTATTTTTAAATACACTTTTCCTTCAGGACATTAACAATTATGGTTCTCTACAACTTTCTTCTCTTTAATATCTAACAATTACGCTGACATCTTACAGATAGTGAAGCGGTTTTCCATTGCCTCCTCTTAATATTCAGAATTGTTTCGTTTTGAGGAACTTCTTCGTTCTTGAGAGTCATGAAAGACTAGCATGCTTTTCCAAAAGAATAAAACGTATTCGTGCCAATTCTAAATGCAGTAATTCAAATATTAATGCAACAGATTAGACATAAATTTGCAATCGACCAACCACTTCTATTTTCCCACTGAAACGATACACTATTCACGCGTCACTTCCAGTGTTTGAAGCATATTAATAACACAAACATTTATATATACGTATCTTGCACGCAATAGAAGTTCCGACTTCATTCATAACAGTCAAGGAATATAACCTTTCATGTCTCCTGTTCACCAGGTTAGCTTTATCATTAAAACGATATAACATTTAGGGGCTGAAATCTGTTTCTCGAGAAAAAATCCTTTCCACAAATAAACGGATGTTTAGCTATCGTTTGATTTTGTAATGCGACAACTCTGAAACAGACACTCATAATTCTGGTGTTACATAAAAAATATGATTATTAATGTTATACATTTTTAACAATGTTTTAAATAATTTTAGAATGTCAAACACTAATTTGTTCATAGAATATCATTACGTAAAATATTTTCATTAGCATGCGACTAAGACAATTACTGACAAAATATTGTTCATTTGTGTGTCTCTAAGGATATGCATATTTTTTCTACAATTTCTTTCCAATGAATTATATTTAATCCATTTAAACATGTTAAAATGTTACTCATTTTCTAACTCTTCATGAGAATTTTATTTGCCATGCAATTCCGTTTTTTGTTTGTTTTTTATTTTTATTTTTATTTTTATTTTTTGCTTGTCTCTCTTTTGTGGGGGATAATCTTGTCCACCTGAAGCACTCCATATTCTAATTTGCTTTTTTCAAAAAGGAGTCGTTTTGGAGACTTGTGACATTAAAGTGACGGTGTTGATTCAGATTTCATCAATTGTCATGAAATATCAAATAGTTATAAAACAGAAAAGGCACGTGAAAATATTTTATAATATAATTATCATGTAATTACATTTAGAAAATGTTTAAAATGCATTGAAGTTAAAAAAAAAAGAAATGGTACCTGTTCAAAGGATTTCAACTTTGTGAATAGGGACTTTATATTTTTTTAATATAAATGCGCATTTAATTCATCTTAGAAATAAAAATAGCCTGACACTTGGCAGACGTTAAATGGAGAAGATTTAAATTTATTGCATGTATAGATTAGATATACCTTCTTAGCCATTTTAATTTACATTGCATGTTAAGAAATGCTAAAATAAAAACAAACACCAAAATTCCAATAATTTCCAAAATACTGATGATCATCACAAAATTCAAACAGAAAATTCAAAATTTTACACATCAAACGAAATCACAAAATCTTAAATGTAACTGTGTGTTTCCAAATTACTAACACAGAAGCAAAGCAAAGCAAAGCAAAAATCACAGGTCTGTCATCATTTTTCAATTTCTTTAAAACTGTTTATTTATAAATCTATAATTATTTAGGTTTGCAAAAAGGAGATTAAAATTATAAGCTTTGTAAAAAAATATTAGTTGTTGCAAACATGAATGTATTATATTTATTTAATTATTTTCTTCTCATTCTATAGTACTTGTTTCTGGTGTCTGTTACGGCCAGCGATAATGAAAGTCTTTCTCTTGAATTGTACAACTTAATTTTAATGAATATAACACTTTAAATAGTACATTTATAAGCCCATACTAACATGCACGCACACACATACGCAAACATATATATTAATAAATATACATATTGCCCTACGTTGATTACACGACTCGGAATTTCATGCGTTATGCCATCGTCAGGTGCATATTACAAACTGTTAGTTTGTAATATGCACCTGATGATTGTATAAAGCCTGAAATTCTGAATCGTGCATTCGACATTATGTACATTTATTAATATACATATGAAATAGCTCTGTTCATACTACATTGTGAACTGTTTTTTAGCACTTGAATAATATTATACATGTGTGGACCTTCATGTATAGATTTATGAAATTCTCATAACTCCCTCTAAATCTCTTTTCTTCTCTCTTCCTTACTCTCTCTCTCTCTCTCTCTCTCTCTCTCTATATATATATATATATATATATATATATAAAGACGCATTTCAAAAATTAGAAGAGACAGAATAATTTCGTTGGAAACAAAGAAATGATCGCCTATGTTTTGAAAGAACACTGCATTAGAAGAATATATTCATCATGAAATTCATAATTTTTTCTTGTAGTCTTACCCAAATAAGCAATGGGGTCATCTGAAGTGGCTTATTCTATTGACTGTACTCTTAAACAGCTTTCCTATTGGCAAATTTGAAAGATAGAGACTTACAATTTTGATGATTCTGCCTATACTGTGTCGCGTAAATCATTGTCTATTAAATATCTTCAACGGATATAGCAGTTTCGAAATAAATCTCTTTAGAATTAAATTTCTTCTTTCAGTACAACTATTTGATATGAATTTATAAATATACTTAACTCGACAAATTCATTTGCAGTAATCATTTAGCCGGTCATAAGAAGTATATGCACACACTATAAACTAATTTGTAGCAATAGATATAAGGATGAATGTATTATGGCTATGTGAGGCATATTCTTAAAAATGGTATGTGTGTTATTTTGTGCTACGCTTCTTCGTCGTTTTTGAAGAATTAAATTAAAAGGATATATCTTTATTTAAACAACACACATAAACGCACACGAGCATACATATATACACAAAATACACATAGTTTAATCATACAAACATATGCATACATGTTTGTGTCTAAAATTAGAAACTGAAGTCGGCACCAATCGGCCGCAATCAGTTTCATTCTTGAATAAATTCCTTTAAGCAAGAAACTGTCAGTCCGAGTTCAGTTTTACATTTACATATACTCGACGTCTGATATGTAGTACTTTTATCATAAATATTATCATAAATCGAAATTATATTATATCATACCATATAAACAATGTGTATAAAACGTAGGTTTTCTAATTTTTGAGGTGGGTGCGTCACACTAAAAAATAGGTCAAATGTCCATATAATCATATGTCTGTAAATCCTTCTTTTCTAAGTTACGAAATTTAAAGAAAGTTTAAAGTAAAAGATGCTGTGTTTTCATCAGGACAAGGCTATTTTTTCATTTGTGTACATGTTGGTCTAGCCTGTCTTCAACGCTTAACGTGAGTAACAGTGATTTAACTCAGAACTTTTCCATTTAACAATAGCATAATATTCATATCGTGAGCAGGGAGATATGATATTTGCATACGACGCGAGAATGGTAATAGAGAAAAGACTGCACGGCTGTATCAAATTGCGTTTCCACACCAAAAACAGCCGAATCATCCAAACTTTGCTCTTGTTTATCTGGTACAGGATCCGTGACACCACAAACGATGGATCGAGAAAGACCAAAATCCGCTCAGATGTATAACCACGAAGAACACATTATACATTTTGTCGGACGCAATCCAGATATCAGCATCAAGGGCTCTAGTATGTCGTACATCTGATAATAACACATGAAGGGTATTTGAAGAGCTGTTCTTGTAGCCGTATCATTTGAATTTGTGCAGCGTTTTTGCCTTATGGTCACTCAATACAGTAGAACATTAGCTAATAGTATATTGCACAAACTGTCGATCAGTTGTTTGTCAATTCAGTCTCGTAGACGAATGAGATAATATTTGGGAGAGATGTAATAACAAATTTAAGCAACTAACATTTGTGAACTGATTAGAAAACTCATGGTAAAATAGAGGCTAGACAACGGCATCAGTTATTCTGACTGTTGTTCTTATCTTTATATATTTAATTATTGTTATATTAGAGATGATGACAACAGTCCGAACAATTTAATAAATGTAAATACATAATCTCATAAATATAGACAAACATAAACATCAGTGTATGATTTGTGTATGGAATGAAATTGTAGGAGACTCTCTGGTAGGTACATACTTTCTCCTAGAATATCTTAGTGCAGCTGTCAACAGGGAACTTTATTTAATACATTTCCAGACCTGCTAGAGAATGTATCCCTGCTAATAGGAATATGCATGTGGTTCATAAAGATGAGGCTTCAGCATACTTTAGTCATAATATTTGCGATGCACTAGCTGACATCTACTATAAAAGATCGATAGGTAGAGAAGGATATGCCTATGGTATGCACGTTTCCCAGGCCTTAATCTTTTAGATTTTTACCTGTGAGACCATTTAACAGAATTGAACAATGCAGCAGACATTAATAATGCAGGGACACTTCATCAACGTGTCATGGCTTCCTGCGAATCTGTTCGACATTATGATACGACGGGTGCATGCAAGTGTATAAGCAAGCGGGTACATTCTGAACATTCTTTTGGGCTTATGCTTTTGTGTCGAGAATTCAACTCCACTGTTTGTAAAGATATGTTTGACGCACACACACAAACACACACACATACTCTCTTCTCTCTCTTTCTCTTTATATATATATATATATATATATATATATATATATATATATATATATATATTTAATGTGTACTATATTTATGAGATAAAATATTCAATATCAGGAATAGAGTGAATGAAAATATAAAAGTTCACACTGAATTCAAGTAAGTTTATAAAATCACAAAGATTCAATCGGTTATTGATTGATACAGAATATAAGAATATAAGAATATAAGAATATACGCTATTAAAGAGAGGGACAATAAAATATACAAAATATGTAGATAGAATATAAAGATTGACATTTCATTTATATTTTTAAGATCATAGTTGACTGCGAAGCAAGAATCCGGAAGAAAGTTTCACATTCGAGAAGTTAAATAAAGGTTAAGTATTATTATAAAATTTACGGTTAAACTTACGGTTGGGATGTGCATTGTGGTGCAGTGGATATCGATTCGGAACGAGAAATCGGGTTGCCGACATTAATCTGTCTATTCCCTCCAGTTATTGGTTAAATAATAGGACAGATTAGATTCCATAGCATTGGCTGGCAACCAGTCTACCGCAGAAAGCAATGGCACACGACTGCGGGATAATATTCTGCCCAGTCAGTCATATCTCATTTGCGACATGATCGCCCAAACGTGTATCACGTATGACACTTAACTGACTGACAGTTAAATATTGCCTTTTCAATTGGGAAATGATGAGACTTTGTTACCAATCTAGTACTATTCTTACATTCATAAAGGCTATGTAGCATAGTTTATCGAATAGATTATTAGGAAAAAAATTATAGAACAGGCACAGTGAAGCTACATAATGGAGGTGAGAATGTGATTGAAAATGAGATACCAAGTCAGGACAAATTATGTAATCTTCTTATTTGAATTTGTTCAAGAATATCGAAATATATAGCAGAAGCACCAGACCAAATTTCGCAGTAAAATTCAAAGCATTAGTGATTGGTGGACTTATAGATATGTAAGAGTAGCATCTTAGCCCGGCGTTGCCTGTGCAACTCAGAACATTTTAGTAGTAAGAGAATATACCAATTTTATTTTCCATATTTTGTTTTTGTTTGAAAAAACACATTTTTTAAAAATATTTCTTTTGTTTCAAAATTACGGGAAAAATATTCACATTTTTTTTGACCAAATGAACATTTGAAAAACATCGGAAAAAAATTAAATATAAAGTCTCATTTTTCTTTTTTTTTAATAAAAATATTTTAATCGGGTTTGACACATGTGATTTGATTGCTGTGACGTAATTCAGCAACCATCTTGTATCTTAGATGTTTTACGGAGCAAATGTAAACAATCGTGTTCATTGGAAAAGGGAAAATTGCTAAACTTAAACTCAAAAAGTATGTGTCGTCCTGGCTTCCCTGTAGATATATGTCTCTAGAAAGTTTTAATGGCGTAGCTTAAAAAATGTAAGCGTGCATAGGGAACAGTCACACACAGACTCACAAATTGCTTTTTATATATAGACATAAATTTGAACGAGATAAATTACCTAAAACCGAACACAATTTTCTAGGAGCAGATTTGTAACTGATTCAGTACAATTTTTCCCCTTTATATCAGCGGAAGACATCATGTCAAGAAGAAACTATGAATCATTCCCCAGTGTGTCGCATGGAAGACAAATTGAGTTCTTTCAGATGAATTAAAGAAAGCAGTTTCGTTTTCCAGGTTTAAAAATAGCAAGCCATTCATTGCCTTAGTTAACACAAATTGTAGGTCGTTTGTAAGATGTTTTCCCAATTCAACATTATCCGACCTATCAAACTTACTGTCAAGAGAGCAAAGGTTGTATCTTCAGCATAGATTTCCTGTTGAAGACCATTATGCTCAAACCTTTCAAAAGGGATCGAGATATCTTAAGCAACATCCGAGCTTCACATTTCTTCTCTAAATCTTCGTAGTCACTTTTATCAGCAGTTGAACAAGAGGTATCAACGCCATAATGCTTATGTGAAAGTAGACACTGAGAGCTGGGATGCTTTTCCAATTCGATGTCGATTAGAACCTACAGTATTTTACCAAAATCTGGTAGAAGTTTAATAGGCTGATAGTTTAAAGGATCGGCCAAATTCTTAAAGACATTGATGACAGAAGAGTATTTTAACAGGTAGTCAATCAAGAAGCAGAAAAGAATTTATTTCATATAATATCATCAGAATTCTCTCTTTGATATTCGGATCTTGCTGTTGTATCTGTTAATATTTTTTACGTCCTCTACTAGAAAGGTATATTTTACACACTTTCTTACCAGACTAGTTATTGGATCAATTTCCTGACTTAAATCGAGGCGGTTATAAGATTGATATTCTTAATCCTAGCTGTTGAAAATTGTACCACATTTCTTTTCTTTTGGGTTAAAGCTGGTATGGATGCTTTTTTTACTTCTCGTACATACAAGCTGAAACCAAAATGTTTTTAGTTTCATACCGGCCTTTTCAGCTACTATGGCTCCCAAGTAACACTTTTTCAAAGGTCTACCAAATTGATTCTTTGGGTAAGACTACAATAAGAAATAGAGAGAAAGAAAAAAGAAAGAAAGAAGGAGAGAGTGAGTTTTTTTATATTATGATAATTATGCC
This sequence comes from Ascarosepion bandense, assembly GCA_037127315.1. Taxonomy (NCBI): domain Eukaryota; kingdom Metazoa; phylum Mollusca; class Cephalopoda; order Sepiida; family Sepiidae; genus Ascarosepion; species Ascarosepion bandense. The sequence continues at coordinate 7,721,774 of JBBBDQ010000201.1, forward strand.
TAATATGCAAGGTACCAAAAAGTTATGTCTGTTTTTAAAGGAAAAAAGTTTCGCAGTAAGTTTAACTTATATTTAGTCTTCGAACTAATCGCAATCGGCATCCAGCAACTTCTGCCAACGAGCATCTACCTATTCAATGTCCTTGCGGTAGAACTCGGTGGTTTTTTACGCAAAGAAGTCTGTGAGGGCTTTGAGCAAGTGTGTTTCATTGGTGAAGGATTTCTCACGAAGTTGATTATCCAGGGAGTGGAAGAGGTGGTAATCGGATGGCGCAAGGTCAGGTAAATAAGGTGGATGGCACAATGTCTCCCACCCAAGTTGCGGTATGGTATTCCTGACCACTCACGCGACATGCGGCCTAGATTTGTCATGGAGGAAAAGCACACCTTTGCAATTCACCAGTGATGGCTCCTTCTGGCCCAATGCCTGTTGCACACATTTCAATTGCTGCGAGTATGTGTCACCGTTTGGCCAGTTGGTAGCAGTTCATAATGAACCACTTGACGACCTGTCCACCAGACACAAAGCATAATCTTGCGTGGGTGCATAGGCGGTCTTGCGGTGTGAGGGACAGCATCCTAAGAAGACAACTAATGACTGGAACGCTAGGGAGTTTCGTACAGAACCCACTTTTCATCATTGGTAAGCACTCCATTGAATAAGGATGCGTTACGATGGCTAGAAAGCAGCGATACGCAGGCTGCCACTCGTTTCCCTGTGGACATCCAACAGCGTTTGAGGAACCCACTGCTCAGTGTTTACGTCTTCCCTAGTCGGTGCAGGTGAAGTCTAATTGTTTCATCGGAACCGTTGAACGGTCTTGCAAGTTCACCACACGTTAGACTACTGCCCTCTTCAATCGCCACCTTCAGGACTCCGTCATTCAAGACTTGTGGTCATTCACTGCGAGGTTCTTCATGGAAAGACAAATCTTCCGACTTGAATTTTCGAAGCCAACTACTTACGGTACATTCATCCACAGCACTATCCCCAAACGCTTGATATATGCAGCGACTTGATGCAGCTGCTGATAAGCCCATTTTAAAGTCGCAAAGCAACAAACAGCCTCTAACAAGATCCTTAGACACTTCTATCTTTCTCACAACCATCCGGCTTATAACTGATGGCCGGGCACGCTGCGAGTGTTTTTATAGCGTCTGATGTTCCTACTGCCGGCTGTTCGAATTTGAAAACAATTGCTACACGCATTTCGTATATATGACTAATAAAAACCGACAGAACTTTTTTGGTTACCTTGTATTACAGTCATGATAAGAATGACTGTGATAAGGGAAAAGACATCTACTAGTGTGCGACAATGGAAGTCGAAAAAACATGAAAAAATCATGTGTTACAGAAGAGGCAATTCCTTTAAAATTTGGAAATTATGCCTAATATAACCGCCAAGACGATACATCTTAGAACCATTTTGACGAAAAGGAAAATAACCTGGGGCAGGTTGACAACAAAAAAATTAAATTGGTTGCCTAAACTACAAAGATATCTGGATAATGTTTTCAGGGAAAAGATTCTACACTATAGAAATTAAAAATTCAACGAATGTTGAAAAAAGAAATAGTGTGGGGTGTAGGGGATTTTGTTTACTGGTTTAGACGTATTTATTTTCATAGTATCTTCCGCAAGTGAATTTTATTCTGATTTTTAAAAAAAATTAAATAATTACCACAACAATCTATGGCAAAACAAACTAAGTAAGAGGTGAGGAAGAAAAATGTATAATGTAGCTTCAGGGTTGTCTTCAGAATAAACACAGGGGTACCTATCCATGGGCGTCATGGTAGTACAAATACGCATATATTCAGTGGCTGTTGATTATAGAATCCAACTATAAGTATTACCATAGAGTCCGGTATCCTTGCTGGCTTCGGTAAGCATTAATCTAAAAACAGCTAAATTGGTACAATCATCAAGAAATGATGCAGCCAAGGATCAGTCAGATTATAAAAAATTAAAGATTTAAATCATGATAACCATGAAAGAGAACGATCGATCTATCTATCTATCTATCTATCTATCTATCTATCTATCTATCTATCTATCTCAATTGGTTTTATCTTTATATCTATCTATCTATCTATCTATCTATCTATCTATCTATCTCAATTGGTTTATATCTATCTATCTATCTATCTATCTATCTATCTATCTATCTATCTCATTCTATATCTATCTAATTTCTATCTATCTATCTATCTATCTATCTATCTAATTCTTTATCTATCTAATCTATCTATCTATCTATCTATCTATCTATCTATCTATCTCAATTGGTTTATATCTATCTATCTATCTATCTATCTATCTATCTATCTATCTATCTATGTCGATGTATGTTTTGATCCATTCACACAAACGCGGGCGCGCACGCGCACACACACACACACACACACAAACAAACACATACACACACATGCACACACACACATACACACATATATATATATATTGATCTCAGTTGCTAGTTATTATATCTGTCGGTATTATCTTAGTTAATATTCTACATCTATATCTATATGTATATAAGAATTGTAAGTTATATATATATATATATATATATATATATATATATAAATATAAACTTACCGCTATACTCGTTTCGTAAAACCCTCCAAGTAAATACGCAGAAGAAAAAAATGGTAATAAAAAAAGAACGAGCTAAGCGCTTGAACATCAGTCAAAGTACGTAGCCCAAAGAAAAAAACCTGAAACGAGTAACCTAAAACAAAAAGCGCCCCATACACAAGTAGAGCAAACAAAGTAAATAACTAACCTAGAGAGCCAAATTGGAACTTCAGAGAATATATATATATATATATATCACACCCATTTCTTTACAGGAGAAGGCTATGTCTGAAAAGTTAAACAGAGTTAACATGGTCTCGCAGATTATTTCGTAAATTATCCTCTCTGCTGCAGATTATCTAAATGTAATCTAAACTTATTTATAAATGTAACTTTATCTGTGTGTGTGTGTGTATACGTTACCTATAGACTCCGAAACGGCTGAACCGATTTTCTTGAAAATTTACACAGTTGTAATATAAGCATCTGCGAGTGTTCTTAGCTAGGTTTTGTGTCGAGGTACCCCCGACAAATATTGAAAATCGATAATCGAAAAAATTGGGTTATAGAAGGATTGGTTCGATTTTAATCAAATTTGATACACTCATAGAGAAAGACATAAGAAACGATATTCAGAAGTATCAATGTTGCAGTTCTTACAATAGTGCCGAAAATCAATAATATATATATAAAAGTTTTCATTACACGCGAGCTACGCCGGGCTATACTGCTAGTTTCACATACATGATAAACGAAAAATTTAGCATATTCTTGAAAGTGACAATATATTAAATATTCATAACAATATGATCATTTCAGGCATAATAAATTAGATATTGTGTAATAAAGTTTATTCAATAAATCGGTTATTTTAAAACAAAAAACAACTGATATATATTACTATTTTAAAATATCTATTTTAAAGAATAAGATATTAAAATAAGATATTAAATACATAAGAATATAATAGAACGCAATATCATAAATAATAAAATTGTAAAAATAATATTTATCACTGTCCTACATTAAATTATGATATATATATATATATATATATATATATATATATATATATATATATATATATCACTTTGTTTATACCTATCTATTTATTTATATATTTCAGATTGTTCATATCCATCTATCTTTATAGGAGGGATGTTCTACTTATTGTGATTTCAGTTTGCTTCCTCATAAATTGCACGAGAGAGAGAGAGAGAGAAAGAGAGAGAGTGTGTGTGTGAGAGAGAGAGAGAGGAATATTTTTTCTACTAAACCACAATTTTATCAGATATTCGCTCGAGTTGAAAAAGAATATGGACGCTGTTCATTAAAAAAAGCACTAAATCTGAAACTCCATATAACCCATTAAAACCAGCATCGATGACGATATACTTGGCCAGGTTTACGCATGGCGAGAATCAGTGACAGGCTGATACTTCGGAAACAATTTTATGAATTATACAAATTTTTCACCATCCCGCACGAATTATCTCTGTGAAAAAGCAATAAAATATGTCGCGTATTTGTGGCTTTGATCAAACACCAACATTAATTTTTGACGTCGTTAATAGAGGTTATATTTATTTTTATAGTTTAATCAAAATCATTAAACCTACTCAATGCAATACAAATAAATACAACATTTTAGGTACGGATTATATATTTTCTGCATCAATCATGGCACAAAAATAAAATCATATATATTTTTAGAGATATTCATCTATACAATTAATAATAAGATTAAGATTATATACAAATATGTATGTGTGTGTATGTGTATGAGTGTGTGTAGACATGTAGACATATACGTGGATATATTTCTGTATATAAGTGGACACACACACTCACACACACACACATGCACACACACACACACACACACCCACATACACACACACACATATATATATATATATATATATATATATATATATCTAAAACGCAATTATATATACCCTCCTGTCACGGTAATGAACAAGGAAACCATAACGAGGTAATGGATTAATTCTCTTTACTACCAATTCTTAAATTTTATTAATAGCTCTGAAATCTCTGGCTGCGTGTTTATTCATAAAAAATAATATTTTATATTTATTTTTTGCAATAACTATATATGTTTGCAATAATTATATATATATATATATATATATATCTGTCTGAGGATGACAATATTTACGCTCTCACACCCTGATTTAGCACTCTGGAAAAATAGTAGACTTTGATAAACAGTAGCTACTCTGGCATGTACGTATCGCTCATTCAGTGAAATGAATTAGAGCACTCTAGCTATTGGGCGCGTACAATGATATGCGCTAAAAAGTCTGTCTACTTCCAACGAACGCCCATAGACCAGGGGTAGAATCGCCGACTGACGCCATTTCGGTCGGGTGTCAATCCTGGGTAAAAAAGCAATCGGAGTCTAACCGCACTGATGAGCTGTGATACGGCGAAACAGATCTGTCTGCGGATGACAATATATATATATATATATATATATATATATATATATATATATGCAAGTTGACATTGATTATTTCAGAGTTTGAATAATCTGAAACGCAATTTTCATGGTAGACTGCGATCAGTATAAATCAGACTCTCGTATCTGGCTGTTGACTTCAATTTCCACTTTTTTTTTACATATGCTCTCTGCGTAATATTGACAAATTTAACCCATAAATAAAACTATGTATACTGTATTATATATATACATATATATATATATATATATATATATATATATATATATAGTAATTTTTTCATTACATTATTTTATAAAAGCATAATATCACTAAAAAAATGTTGATGTTTCAGAACAACACTTATTTTTTAAGTGATATGTTAAAATGAATTTTAAAAGTGATTTATTTTAAAATATAAAATGAGTTCATCACTTTAATAACAGAATTATAATATTAAGCACTACTCAGTATACTTTATAAAAGTAATTGCTTGATCAGTTGCTTTTAATCTAAGTGTTGTTCCACATTTTTAAATATATATATATATATATATATATATATATATCAAAATTGTGGTTGAATTTATTTCTGTAAATCATAAATGCATTTGTTAGATTATTATTAGTGATGTTTCTTTTGTGTTCATATATACGTTCTTTTAGATTTCTACTTGTTTCTCCAATGTAGACGGAGGAACAATCCCGGCAGTTTAATTCCTTATACACCTGCTTGTTCATCATTTTGATTTCGGTTATTTTTAGTCTGTTAATGTCCATAATAGTTTTTGAGGTAGTTGTTACTATGTGTGTGTTTTTTATATGAGACAGATTTTTTTTATATTAAATGCAATGGTGTTGGTTGGTAGTATTATGTATTTATTGTTTAAATTATTATTGTTAACGGTATTTCTTTTGTTGTGGTTGTATATATTATATGCCTTTCTTTTTGCATTGTGAATAAAGTGATACGGGTAATGCAAGTTTCTGAATGTGCTTTCTATGTATTTTTCTTCTTTTGTGAAATACTGGCGGCTGCATATTCTTAGTGCTCTTAAAAACGAACCTATAATAATCCCAGATTTGATTTCAGAAGAGTGGCCGGAATAAAAATTTATCAGGTCGTTTTTGTTGGTAGCTTATCTGTAGACGTCAAAATTAAGTTTGTTCTTATTTTTGTGTAATATGACATCTAGGAAAGGAAGAGTATGATTAGATTCAGTTTCGAAGGTGAAATATATAGTAGCTTCAATGTTATTGAGTTTGTTGACAAGATCTGCTATGTTAGTAGTTTCTGGATAGATTAGAAGGGAGTCATCTCTATATCTAAAGTAGGAGGAATTATTATTAAAATGTTTCTGGAACAATCTCATTTAAGAAATTCTGAAAATAAACAAGTGAAAACACCGCTGATAGGCAATCCCATTGGTAAAGCAAATGTTTGTCAATAGAATGGTCATTGAAAGTGAAGAAACATTGCTTAGTAATTAGATAGCATAGTTTTCTGATTTTCTGTGTAGGTAGAGGTAATTTTATTTTTGTTTTTGTTAAGTGTGTTTTTAATTAATTTAAACATTTATCTATAGAAATATTTGTGTATGAGGATTTTAGGTCTAGACTTGCCATGTGTTTGTTTTTTATGTCTATGTTTTTGGTTTGTTCAAAAGGTCACCATGTTTTTTATATGTGACTGACTGATTGTGCCGAGAAATGGTGTTAAGTTTTTGCTTAATTTGCCAGTTATTTTTTGTGGGATGCTGCCTATTCCGGATATGATAGGGCTCATTGGTATATTTAGTTTATGTGTTTTGGGGAGGCCGTATAGTGTAGGTGTATATCGGAGAAACAAGTAGAAATCTAAAACAACGTATATTTGAACACAAGAGAGACATCACTAATAATAATCTAACAAGAGCATTAGTTATTTACAGAAATAAATTCAAACACAATTTCGATTTTATATATATATATATATATATATATATATATAAAGAATCCCTAGAGAGCCAGAGTCAGGGAAAGCTTTTCCTAACGATCTCTTTAGGTGAAGCCTAGTTAGGTTGTCTGGCTCGCTAGGTGTTCTTTATTTATTCCGCTCTACCTAAGTACTGGACGCTTTTTTTGTTAGTTGATTGCTCGTGTCAGGGATTTTCTTTGACCTACCTGCTGACTCGGGCTGATTTGTTTTGAGTGATATTCAAAAAACAATTTTCCCTTCTTCGTAGATCCGTTTCATCAAGAACTAAGTGTAAACAACATTTATTAACGCTTCTACTTTATACACAATCAAGAAATGCGATTTGCTCATACTATTTGATATAATTCATTAATTTATTGTTCCTTCAGCATATTCATTGTTTGATTAGGCATTGATCACTTTTGTAAAATAGACATCCTATTTTACTTTCTGTGTGTATGTTTGTGTGTGTTTTTATGAAGCGAAATATGAGTATAAAATTGATTTATTGAGAAAAACATACTTGCTAAATAGCATTAAATTTATAGCTTTTAATTTGATTTTAAGCGCTGATAAATTATATTGTGAGAAATAAATTAATATTATTGACGTGCTAATTATAGGATGAATAAGGTATTGCAATACACTGGGGCACAAAATTTAAAATTCTACCTATTAAGGAACACATTTCTTCTGCGAATGAACAATTTCTCGGCAATTTGTGAGAGTTACTTTCAGTTTTCTGCTGTGCAAACCTGAATGTGTACAAAGCACTGTTCAGTTTGGTGAAGATGAAATATAGGGTAGAATGGTTGTTTGGAGAAAACTTTATTTTGTTTCTTTTCTCGGTTTGAGTACTGGTCCCTGATATCAGCGGAAATGAATAAATATTTAGCCTCACCTGCCAAGGAGTAAATATGCATCAGCAGGAGAAAACGCTATAGCAATACCCGGAATCTAACAGAAGTATTTGCAGAGTCAATAAATAATCAAAACGCAGAGTGGTCTGAACCTACGAGGGAAGTTTTGTAAGAATACGGAAACGCACTACCATAGTTTGCTGTGGGAATTAAAATAATATATAGACTTCTGGAAAAGTTTGATTGAAAAGCATAAATCCGAAACATTCGGTTGCACTCTCGTCTCTAAATCAATAATGTCAGCAAGACCTTTTTGAAAATAACCTTTTACCAGTTTACCTTCGATATGCAACAAGGTGACAGCAATGATTGGTGGCAGAAAAATCGACCAATCAAAAGAGGCAGGACGTCAAGAATATTTACGATCATAAAATGTATGATGGAATAGCAGCCGCCATATTCCCTGAAACTCTGGAGTGTTAAAGGTAACTTCTATGCTGTGCATAAAGTGTGTTTATGGAAAAGTGGTAAAAAGAAAGATTTATGAGGAAAAGAAATGGAAATGTTTAAATATTCGTGACGTTCATGGATGTAGCGAGAGATAGATAGTCAAAGGAAATTTTACAGAAATTGTGAGTCCTTGGAGATAAACTCGTCTGCTTAGGAATGAATCGGGGAAAACAATATACATCAAACAGTTAAATAACACAAACAAACATACATATGATAAAATATTGTTTATGGTATGCTACATTTCTGGTTAAAATAGTCAACATCAGAGATAGAACATATATGGATAAACCCAAATAAAAATGTCTTATTAAATAAAAAATAAGCAAACAACGAATGCACAAATAAAAAAATCCTCTCAATTATAATAAAGACCGATAAATACATACATATATATATATATATATATATATATATATATATATATATATATATATATTAATGCAGGTTTCATTGAATAATATAGACAAGTTCTGTCTATTAATTTTGTGTAGGATCCGTTCAAACCGTCTGATATACTTGATGGTGATATCGTTGAAAGACAACAAAAAATCACAGTTGATTTTTTATCGGGTCTAAGTTTCGGCTCACATAAGCCATTATCAAAGAGTAAATATTAACACACAGTAAACATAGAACATTTAAGCTATTAACAAGAAAGAGAATTAAATTGAAAATATAAGTCCATCCATACCGTGGCGGATGGCCGAAGACAGTGACAAAATAGTGGCGTTGTGGTCCCTGATCTGATTTACAGGCTGCCAAAATACACACAATTTGAATTACATAATCCAGCAGCCCAACACACCATCACCACCTGGAAATATATATATATATATATATATATATATATATATATATATATATATGTTTACTCTTTTTATTAGTGTGGCATTTTTAAAATCGAAATTGTGGTTGGATTTATTTCTGTGAATCACTAATGCATTTTCTTTTATTTTAATCGTGTCACCCAAGCACGGCATTCCGCTGCCACTATAGCGCAGGGGGTTACCTATAGCGATTGGGTATAGGAAATGTCCGATGAAGGGAGATAAACGACTTAGGATGTACATAGGGAGACGGTTGGAGAGCGTGGGTGTGAGTTAGTGTGTTAGGAGGTGTCTCTTGACTCTACATTTAAATTCCTGGAGGATGTAGCCGACGGGGAAGCAAGCATGCGGGAGGGAATTCCACAGGCGGGAAGTTCGAGGAAAGAAGCTGTTGGAGTAGAAATTGCGGTTACATTTCATCGGTTTAATTGTAAAAGGGTGGGACCTAGTTGCCAATCTAGTATCTCGTGCAAATTCACAACTAGGGAGCACCAGTGATTTAAGTTCGTCAGTGCAGAAGCCATGAAATATTTACAGAAGAGGCACAGAGAAGCCACGTCCGCCGGTGAGAGAGTGACGGCAGGCAGTCAATCAAATTACAGATACTTCGCTGTATTTTGTCAAGAACCCCGAGGAGGATAGCAAGAGCACCCGAACAGATGTGGCAGGAGTACTCATTACACGGGCGGATGGTAGATTTATATAAGTGCAGGATAGATTAAGACGGAATGAATTTCCGGACCCTGCAAAGAGAGCCGACTTTCATAGCAGTGGATTTAGCACTGGATTCGACGTAGTCATTCCACTTGAGGTCCGCTGAGAGTGTCAGGCCACGCAGTCGTAGAGTTTTACTCTCTCGGAGGCAAGTCTGTTCCATACTAATGGGAGGGTGCGGTTGTCTGTGGTGGTTAATTGACACCAGCTCCGTTTTGGAAGAATTGAATTTTACGAGCCATTTCTTACCCCAATCCACCACGGATTGGAGGTCTTTTTCAAGCTCGGCAGCGAGGTTCGCCTTGTCATCAACACCAGAATTTTGATCGAGTCGAAAGTAAACTGTGGTATCATCGGCGTACATGCCTACTTGTGATCTTATGACATCGGAGAGATCATTGATGTAGATTAGAAAGAGCGTAGGACATAGGATATAGCCTTGGGGGACACCCGCGTTTGTAGGGTAGTTTTCGGAGGCATGTCCGTTTAATACCAGCTTCAGTGTGCGGTTAGAGAGGAATGACTGGATTAAGTCCAACAAAAATCCAGTTATGCCATAGCTTCGCAGTTTCCGTAGAAGGCCGGCATGCCATACTCTGTCGAATGCTTTAGAGATATCCAAGGTGACGGTTCGGGCTTCACCATTATTGTCGAGAGCCTGGTGTATATATTCGGTGATGGTCGTTAGCATATCAGCAGTGGACCTGGTGAAGCGAAAGCCATAGTGTTTGTCCGAGAAGAACCCGTGTGCTGTGAGATGCTGAACGACCTCGGCATTGATAATGTTTTCGAACACTTTGCCGAAGATCGGAAGAAGGCTGATGGGGCGGTAATTTGCGGATTCCGACGGTTCACCAGTGTTCTTGAATATTGGAACCACAGAAGAAAACTTCCAAAAGGCTGGAAACCAGGAGGAAGATAGGCAGAGGTTGTAGAGCTTAGAAAGGATAGAGGAGAGTTCAGGGGCACAATTCTTCAAGACTATGATTGGGATTTCATCCCCACCACTCGCTTTGTGAGGGTCCAATTTTGAGATCATGCTAGAGATCAGCGAGGGCTGATGAGGACGGCCTCAGTTCTTGATGGGAAATCAGGTGTATGGATTCCACACGAATCCAGACACGAATTGTTCGAGAATCTACGGGCAAAGCATTCAGCCTTGTCCGCTGAGGAGGTGAGGACCTCAAACTCGTTGATTAGTGTGGGTATTGAGGACTTACACTTGTTAAGCACGCTTTTACAGCGGCGCCAGTAGTCTTTGGTACCGAACTTAGAGGATGCTATGCGCTGCTTCATTCTGGCAGAAAACAGCATCTTAGCTTCGTTAAGTATCTTTTTAAACTTATTACGAGCTGAGGCGAAAAAGCGCCTATTTTGGTCCGACGCGTGGCTACGATAAAACCGGAAGAAGTGATTCCGGTGGGCAACAGCGGCCGAGCAAGCGGGCGATAACCAGGGAGACGAATGTTATTTAAGCTGAAATTTTCTGGCAGGGATGAAAGCACCGATGTCAGCCTTAACGCAGGAGGAGAACTCTGATGCACAGTCTTTGATGGGAAGACTAAAAACATTGTTCCAAGGGACGTTGCAGAGGAAGTCACGGAACGAATCCCAGTCAGCTCTTTGATAGCAGTAGGATATTCTGTTGGTCTGGGTTTCTTGAGTAGGGGTGGAGTGGATTTATTAATCTAGTTTTTATCCTATTCTCGAAACTGGGTTTATGATCTTTAAACAGGAGGTAGGCGTTTCTAGTACTAAGTTTTAAGCAATTTATCCCCAATATTTAGTTTGCCGGCAAATTTAGTAAACAGGTTTGAAATTGCATGTCTTAAACGGACATGTTGACAATGGCTATTCCCCTCTAAATATTATATGAATTTACACACACACACACACACACACACACACACACACACACACACACACACACACACACAAAGACACTCTAGTTCTCTCACCACCCTGTATAACCTTTCCTTTCTCTCCACCTTTGCAACTGTCATCACACCTGCATTCCCATCCTTTTCTTGCTCCTTTCTAACTGGTTCGTCTCTCTCTTTACTCTCTTCTAATTAATCTTTTTACCTTATGTAGCTCCCTGCACATCAGTGGCATTACCATCTTGCTCGGGGTGATACGATTAATATATATATATATATATATATCCTGTCACGGTAATGAACATAGAAATCATTGCGAGGTAACGTCAGCAAAGTTCATTCCTTTTACTACCAATTATTAAACTTTATTACCAGTTCTGTAATCTATTGCTGCGAGTTTGTTCTATAACTGTGACATTTTATTTTAACTTTTGGCAAAATTACATATTTTTTTGCTTTTTTAAATCGATTCCCCGAAAGCAAGGCGGTACCGCTACTGTTGCGCAGGGGACTACATAAGAGTGAAACTTTAAGCAAGAGGAGAGCGAAGAGAAGGAGGAACCTGTTAAAAGGGTTGCCGGAGAAAGGCAAGCAAAGGATTGGAATAACAGTGTGAATACAATTACGAGGTTAGATTGAGAACTGAAAAGATCAAGATACATGGGATAATGGGGAAAGGACGAGGGAAGAACTGGAATCAAGTGAACAAGAGATGGGAATTGTCATTGCATTTAAATTCTTGAAGATTTTAGCCGTCAAGGAAGCAAGTATATGGAAGGAAGTTCCACAGGCAGGAAGTGCGAGAAGAGAAGCTGATGGAGTAGAAGTGGCGGTTGAATTTGGTGGAATTAACTGTAAAAGGGTGGGACCTTGTTGCCAATCTGGTTGCTCAAGTAAATTCTTGTAAGAGGGGCATCAGTGAGCTAAGCACGCGAGGCAGAAGCCACGAAAATATGTGTAGAATAGACAGAGAGAAGCCACATTCCGCCGTCGAAAGAGTGGCTGAATTCGGGTCAGGACCGATCACGTTACAGGTTCTTCGGAGCATGTCGAGAACCCTGGGATGAATAGCAAGGGAGTCCGACCAGATATGACAACACTATTTAAAGTAGTGTCGGATGTTTTTTCGGATATGTGCAAGATGGATTCAGGTGTGAAAACCTTTCTTGAAAGCCACAGTGACCTAAACTTTTTAGGAGTCGATTTAGATATTGATTCAATGTTATTGTTTCTCTTGAGATTGAAGTAAGATTGAGACAAAGGTGGTTCAGTGTATTTCTTTCAGAGAGAATCGCTTGTTTCATGCTGATGGGTGGTAGGAGGGAATGCATGTGGTGGTTGACAGAGAGCAGCTTCGTTTTAGAAGCATTACAATTTACAAGCCATTTCTTACCCCAGTCTACAAAAAGGGGATGTCCTTTTTGTAATCAGCATCTTTGACTGCCTTGTGAGGTTTCTTACTGAGGCTGGAATAAATATTAGTGTTATAACCGTAAGTGCCTACTTGGGATTTGATCACGTCAGGAAGGTCGTTTATGAAAGTAAGAAAGAGCATCGAGCCTAGCATAGAGCCCTGGGGCACACCAGCTTTCGTGTGGTAGTATGTCGAGGCATGCCCGTTCAAGACGGACTTCCTTATGCGGTTTGATAGGAAAGACTGGATCAAATCAAGCAAGCGTTCAGTGATAACATAACCCTGTAGCTTGGAACAATATCACACTACTATTCAAACAATCAAAATTCTGACATTTATGTATACGAAGTAGCCATATTACTGACTGGTTTCCTCTGATATATTCCCCCTTTTTGTCAAATTCTCTAATCCGTCTTTCTATCATCTTATATCTCCAAAAGTTCAACTCAGTTTTATAAGTTTGCGTTTTGTTCTAATTTTCGTTAAAACTTCGACGTACTATTCTTTTGTATAATCACATCTATTTTAAAACTATTTGCGATAGAAAACTAGTATTCAGCTATTTGTAAAATCTTGGGATATATTACAAATATTCTGTTATGTTGAATGATTAGTCCGAATAATATTAATTTAATTCATTGATGTACATAAATACTATATTCGGCCAATAATCTTATAGAATAAATCTTTGACGACCTTTAGAGTTAAATTTTGTTGTTAACTTTATTTTAAATGATACTGGCTAATAAATTAAGATCCTGACAATAATTAAGGACTATAACAATTGATCATTGATTTAAAGCAGTGAAGATTGAATTTTTTTCTTTTTAATCATATCACCCCGAGCAAGGCGGTAACGCCACTGATGTGCAAGGGGGCTACATAGGAGTGAAAAGATTGGAAAAGAGAAAGCCGGAAACCACATCCTAAACAGGGAATAAGGGATGAGCCTCTACACCTGTTAAATAGACATGGGTAGAGTGTGAACCTGGCGATGTTCAGAGATATAACCGCGAGGCACTGTTACATAAAGTAACAGTTATTAGAAGAACAAATTATCTTAGTGAAAATGTATTCATTCATTTAGAATACGAAGACAAGAGGTAGATTTCACATTCTGGATGTATCCTATGCACTAAAGGTTTGAAGAATTGCCATTTTAGAACTGAGCTCATATCCATAAATCATGACAGGCGTCACACGTTTTCTGAACACGCATATATATCTACACATAACTCTTACAGTCGTGTGTTCAGGCCCATTTGCGCTTGCTCAAAACCCACGTAAACTTCATGTGATTTTTTACGGAGAACTTACCGATAAATAAATCTAGTCCTAGTTTAGCAACTTGTTTAAGATGTACTGACTTTTGATCAACTATGGAAACTAATACAATTAAAACAACAAAAAATAAAGCAGTCGGTAACTGAAATTTACGATACGAAATCTTTAGCCATGCCAAAATTATTTACGGATTGTTTTATCATGTTTACTGCTCTCCTGTTTAAACATCTGTAAATAAATTAAGCATATTACATTATATAAGAATTATTCAAGCTATCTGAGACGAGTTCGTATAACTATTTACTATTTCAAGCGTCAGTCAGTTAAGTGCCATATGTGATACACGTTTTGGGCGATCATATCTCGAAAGTGACATGACTGATTAGGCAAAAGGTTGTCATTGCTTTCAACGGTAGACTGGTTGCCATCCAAGGCTATAGGACCCAAACTGTCTTATTATTTAACCAATAACTCGACGGAAGATGCGCAATATCTTTCCTAAGGGTATTTACGCATAAGTGATTGCAATGAATTCAACTGGAATCTGAACTCAGCATTCCGATTTGACGTTCCAAGTCGATAACCTCTGCACCACAAAGCACATCCGCGCTTTACATGCATAGTTTCACTGAAAAAGTAGTTCTTTTCAACTTCTCATTTAACGACCAGTCCTGACTCTCTTTTCCTCTTTCTCTTTCTCTTTTCTTTCTCTTTTCCTTGTTATTTTTATTTTCATATTTATATATTTTTTCCTTCTTTTCAGGGAAAGAAAATGCTTATTCCGGCAATATTTTTTGTACCAAATGGAAGGAATATTGTGTGGTCTGATGAAATGAGCTAATTAAGCTCATAGAAACAAATTATAATTTATAACCAATTTAAATGACGTGTTGAGTTTTCCTTTATAAATATCATATTGCTCTTGATAACATCCATTGAGCTCTCTATATAGATATAACACTTAATATTTTATATTATGTTAATCTTGTTGAATTATCCTCACCGTTTACGGACTGGACACACACACACACACACACACACACACACACACACACACACACACACACACACATATATATATATGTGTGTGTGTGTGTGTGTGTGTGTGTGTGTGCATTTGGACAGCAATCTCTCTTTTATGCTAGTTTTATTGAAAATAACAGGCAAGGTATTTTCCTTAAGTTTTGTTATAATTTTTATGTGTTCTGATGAATTTTTTTCAGAACTCAAATGATATGAGAATTATCCAAATATATTTTATTTTGAGCACTATCGGCTATACTTTTAGCCATTATCAAGGACTAATTAGGTTCTAGTAGAAGGTATATATGTGTAAAGTTTATTTATATACAGTCATGTACATCCTTTATTCGGAACGCGGTAAACATATTGTTATCGTATTTCTCAATGATAATATTAAACGTAGCATTTCTTCTTGATAATCTACTTTTGCATATATGCTATCTTGTATGGAATTTTCTCCACAAAATGATTAGATATTACATTTCTTTTCTTATCAGGTGTACCAGAGTCCATATTTGGATTAAAAGCAGAACATTATATATATATATATATATATATATATATATATATATATATATATATATAGTCTGTAACTGTTTGTCTGTGGGCGATTCTGTATGTAAACGTGTGCATGCATTTAGTAAGTAAACAATCTCATTCGTTTCACAGAGATTTTATTTATAATGTTGTCTCTCTTAAGTAACATTCGCCTTCCTGTAAATGAAAGAACAAAATAGACGATATCTATCTATATTGTCTTTTACGCAATAGGGGGTATGTTGTTTAATCCAAATGTTGAAATACGGTCGAATAGTTTGAATTATTTTCTTTCTTTTTTGGAAATGTGACGTACATGATCCTCCCCCAGGTAGACCAGAGCCATTAAAAATAGATTTTTTTCTGAATACAGGAGATATTAAGAAAAATTCTTGGTTAATAGTCAGTAGAAGTTTCCGACTATTTACATTTTTTTTACCCAAGAACATGGGTTAATATGACAAAACAGGAAGGTGGCAGCCATTTCTTATTCAATTCATAGATCAGCAGACAGTTGAGAGGCGGACACTTCAGACTGTTGATTTTGCTTCCACTTTTTCAGTTCATCTGCGCCTTCGTTTGCTCAGGATTCCAGCTGCGGATAGATCTAAATCTGGATAAACCACCCGTATTACAAAATCGAAGACAAATTTTTCTTTTTTCGTTTATCTTTTTTACTTTTGTGGAGAAATGTATGAAGCGCTTGTTTAAAACTATTTACCTAAGTAGTGATTGTAGATAAAGAAACAAAACAGAGTTGAGAGCAAAATGTCTCCATTCATGCTTTAATTAAATTCAATTAGTTTTCTTCTCTGCATGGAACTGTAAAAAGAGAAAGAATTAGAAATTCAACACGGTTTCCATTTATTTCATTACAATATTCTACAAAATCAAAAGAATATATTGTTCAGGCATTTGTCCTATATTCTATACTCATATATATCCAACTATTATAATGTATTCCAATAAAAAAGCAGAAAATACGTACACACATACATATATATATATATATATATATATATATATATATATATATATATATATATATATAGATACTGGAGTTTTGTAATTACAATAGTTTATAAAAGCATAAGGTCCCTACACAAAAATTTTCATGTTTCAGAACAATACTTTAATTCATCAGGTCATATGTTAAAATAAATGTGGAAAATGATTTATTTTTAAAATATAAATTAATTCATGGTTTAAGAGAAATACTTTAGATGTGTTAATATTTTTCACTTGAAAATGAGAATTATGCAACCATAGAATTTTGATATTATGGTTATGAAAGGAGGTAGGGTGGGTTGGAACCAGACATGTCACTTTTTAATTTTGTCTGGATAAGATAAATACTGTGACCTTATAAAAATTTTTAAAAATTCGTTAACAATTATATATATATATATATATATATATATATATATATATATATACTGAGAAGAAAACACAACACATAATTATATGTTCAGATTTTCACTAAAGGTATTTACTCTAGATAATATCCATTGAGCTCTTTATTTTTATAATATTGATCATTTATATTAATTATATAGCATCTTTAGGATTATCCTCTCCACGTACAAAAGCTGCCATTTTCACTCTCATATATATACATATAACTGAAATTGTTATTTATTTAAATTTAATTTAATTTACATTGCGACACTTTAAATTCTGTTTTGAGATTTTACCTTATTATCAGGCAATGATGAATATTTTCTGTGAAAATGCTTTACATTTGAACGAATGTAGAAAACAATACGTTTGTTATTTAAAGATTTAAATATGGAGATGGTAGAGAGAAAACTTTATTTGTGTGTTTAAGTACGCAGAATGAATTTCCACTTTGAAATTTGAAAATATAGTTAATATTTTTGGGGATACGGAGTTGTTTTTTTTTCAAGCTTAACTAGAAAGTGTCATTTTGTTCAGCGTGTGTCTAGAATGCGTTTTTTCAGACGTTTTTTTATTTCTTGCTTAAATTTTTCTTGAATTTCTAAAACATTCCCAATCTTTAGATTGTTGATAAATCGTAGAAAAAGAATCATTCAATTAAACTCTTAAGATTTGTTATATAGTTTTTCCAAATGTCTACTTTATATTTCAACTCCTGAAATAAAAAAATAATAAGATTTTACTCATTCTCACATTCGTACCACATAATTCTGTATAAATAAATAACAATTTATCTTCAAAATAACAGCTGCAATTTGGTTGTTTCTGGATTCTGACTGCTACCTACCAAGCTCATATAAGATTGGACACATTAGCTCTTTACATGGCGTATGATCGATGAGGATCTGAGATGCGAGGGAGACAATTAACGGACAACTAAAACATAATATTAAAACTACTTTGTCCGACATGGGAATAAATCATTACAGCGGGTCAATGTTGGTTATACACGTGTTTGCATCCACATACTTGTAAATATTTCAATGATGAATTGCATAAGAGGAAGATATACACTACCGGTCATAACTTTTTGGCCACCCCAGTGTTTTAAAAGATGATGTATTTCATACGACTTTAAGTATTTATTGCCAAATGAATATTGTAAGTGAAAATAGAATGCTTTCTTTGTTAATACTGCACAATAGCATGTGCATCAAATGAATTTATAAATATTTGAAAATAACAAATTTTGCAGTATCATGAATGAAAGACTGAAGAAAATTTACGGTGATTTGGACGAGTTCATTTTAGCTTCTTTGCCTTGTAAAATTTTCCAAATAATAATAACAAAAGAACCATTCTATTTGCATTTAGAATTATCTGCTTGGCAATAAATACTAAAACATTATGAAATACATAATTTGTTTTAGAAAAATGGGGTGTCCTAATAATTTTGGCCGGTTGTGTGTGTGTGTGTGTGTGTATATATATATATAAATATATATATATATATATATATATATATATATACACACACCATCAACTATCTATCTATCTATCTATCTATCTCTCTCTCTCTCTCTCTCTATATATATATATATATAATATATTATCATTTATATCTATCTATATATATATATATATATATATAATATATTATCATTTATATCTATCTATCTATCTATCTATCTATCTATCTATCTATATATATATATATATATATATATATATGTATAAATGATAATATTAACCGTTTCCGTAGAGAGAAACAGTCAGCATTAAATCACTGTCTAGTAAAGTTTATAAAATATATATTTTAATTATTTTTCCGAAGAAATAGTTTTCTCAAGTTCAGTCGTTGTTATCGATCTTTCCAGTATTGATTGGGGATTTCTTCCTACTCATTTTTTTATGTCGCGTGGAATGTCATCATATTCATGATGTCTTTACATACTTTTCTTGTTACATGCGGTATTCATTTTTGTTGATACTGCCCAAATTATGCGGTTCATGTTATTCAGTTCACGTTTTCTTTGTGTTTCTGTAGCGCCAGTGCAAGATGTTTAAATACATGTTATTCTCGCCAAAAACCAACACGGCTTCATTTGATTAAATACAATTTTTATACATTAAATATCGAAAGCCTTTGTATACAGCTGAGAGTTTATATAATTCTGAAAAGCGCTGGCTTTATAGGTTTGTGCGCAAAATGTGTCAATCAATGTTTTTAATCAAATGCACCTAGTTTTTTATCCTGTATTAAATTTTTAAACGAGAAAGACGGAAAAATTTAACACGGCTTCAATATATTTCGTTACAATACTTTACATAATCAAAACAATATATTGTTAAGCTATTCGTCACTATATATATATATATATATATATATTGTTTAATACTTAGTTTTTGGTCCTAATAGGGTTAGACTAGTACACATTCGTATTAAAAAGTGTTCTATACAATTATATTGTAGAACGCTTGAATATTTTTCATTCATAAACGAATTATTTCGCTACCTTGGTTTCCACCACGAGTGGTTTCTTCAGTCAATTTTTAATAAGTGATTTTACCTTTTACTGTTTTTCTTTTAAGAACGCTCTTGTAATGGTGACATACTCAAATAAAGACGAACTGCTGAATGAAACAACAGAAATTTTGAAAAATGCATCCACACTAAGAAATACCAATTAGGCTCATACAAACATGGATAAAAACGTCATAATTAATTTGAATTTAACGAATGCGCATTCATAAATTCTCTGCGACGGGAACGTTCAGCTAAAACACCGTTAAAAGAGCATTCTTAAAAGAAAAACAGTAAAATGTAAAATCAGTTATTAAAAATCGCCTGAAGAAACCACTCGTGGTGGAAATTAAGGTAGCGAAATAACTCGTTGATAAATTATATATATATATATATATATATATATATATATATATATATATATATTAGTCTACTTCAAATTATCTCCAGTTTCGGGATAGCATTTGTTGCTGAGGTGATGTGTTATCCCCTTCGGGGATTTCATTTCGAAATGTGCATTCAACATCTTTGAAAAAATTTAATTTTATTTATATGTTAATCTATATATATATATATATATATATATATATATATATATATTTATGAAAATATATATATATATATATATATATTAATCTATATATATTCATGATAATATATATATATATATATATATATATATATGATAAAAACCTGCTTTAAAAATACTATTTAACAGTAAAATTAATGGAAAAATGCAACAGTTTTGGTAGTAAACTCTATCATAAAACACACTCTCTCCCTTCATCTTTCTCTCTCTCTCTCTCTCTCTCTCTCTCTATATATATATATATATATATATATATATATATATATATATATATATATTAATCACCTGCAAACAGACCTGTTTCCATGTATCCTTTATTTTGTGCAATTCCCATTCCCGGAATCCACAGCATTATCTAATAAACAAAAGTAATGAAATATTCTTATTGTTCTTGTTGAAATAGTTTTTATTATGTAATTACTACTTACATTATTTTAACTTGAAAAATCATAATATATGTTAAATAAAGGTTTCGATTTTAGTGTTTTCCTACCATTTTTATATGTTGACATCGGAACAGAATATTTCTTTTAGCAAAGAAGATATTTAAAACATAGAGGGAAGTGACATATTTAGGTAAGAGTTGATAGATTTGCACTCTCAGCGGAGCATATCATTATCGAGGGTTCTGCTATTGAATCTTACGAAAATATAACTGTACGCCTCTTTTATTTTCAAATATCACCATTCTTAAAATACATATTGCAACAACACCAGCCCCGATGAGTGAAGACATCATAAAGATGTCCTCAGGAATTTCGAAGTCGTCATGAACCTGCTTAGTTAAAGCGACAAATTCTTTACATTAAACCTATCATTGCTCTATCACCACCTCGATATCAAGCACTTTATGATAAAAAACAGTTTTAGAAAATATTATTTAACAATAAAATTAATGGAAAAATACAACAATTTTGGTAGTAAACTTTATCATAACACTCTCTCTGTATTCCCCCATCTCTCTCTCTGTATATATATATATATATATATATATATATATATATATATATATATGTTATTTCCGCAACCTAGTTTCAACCAAGGAATCTTCGGGCGATTTATCATAATTGAATTTCCATTTGTCAAATGTAAAAACAGTTTTTTTTTATGAATGTGCATTTATTAAAATGAGTTACTTAAGGATCTTAAAAAAAACTTTCATTCATGTCTGTATGAACCTAATATGTATTTATAAGTATGATTACATCTGAACATTACCACAGATGGGAGTACGGGTCTAATTTTATAAGGACCAAAAACTAACTAACTAAGTAACTATATATATATATATATATAGTTGTTTTTTCTTTCTGCCTAACATATAACCATGTTAGGCATGAAGATTTTGTCACGAGTAAAAGCTACTTCTATTCCAAATTTTCACTTCGGATGGAATATGTAACTTCTTTTGAGTTCTATATTGTTTTTCTCTACAGCAAGGATGCTGGAAATTAACCCGTAACAAAGATTGGCTAAGACTATAGTTCTCATCTTTATTGCCACGTTTTTGATGTTTTGGCCGTTGTACACTCCGGATTCTAGGAATTTCGAATCGAACTCTTTATTTAGAACATTTTAAATATTGAGAATTCTACCACGTCTCAGAATTATAGACACTACTAATAGCTGTCATCTTCCGTATTATTGTGAGGAATCCACAATCTATAATTATAATGTATTCTCCGAAAGAAACTATCATCGATAGGGGCTACTGTATGGTAATTTTTGAATCGATCTGGATTCAAACATTGTGCAAACATTTTCTTAATCTATTAGTGCGATGTGAGTTTCTCTTGAGCACCGTTTTTCCATGAAACATTTGAAGTCTTTCCTTCATCCCTCAATTTTCTGTGTGACGTCTCTTGGAAAAAATTGTTTAGCCTCCCCGTTGAGGACTGCACCTCAGAAGTTTCCTCCTATATATATATATATATATATATATATATATATATATATATAATACAACGAAGAAACTGTAACGTGATTGATACCGACTTAGCTGACCGCCTGCAGTCCCTCTTTCACCGGCGTGACGTGGCTTCCCTGTGCCTCTTCTATAAATACTTTCATGGCTTCTGCTCTGATGAACTTAAATCACTGGTGTCCCCTAGGTGTGACTTTGCACGAGATATTAGATTGGCAACTAGGTCCCACTCTTTTACAGTGAAACCGATGAAATGTAACCGCAATTTCTACTCCAACAGCTTCTTTTCTCGCCCTTCCCGCCTGTGGAATTCCCTTCCGCATGCTTGCTTTCCCGACGGCTGTTACCTCCAGGAGTTTAAATGTAGAGTCAATAGACACCTCCTAACAAACTAACTATCCCATTCTCTCCAACTTTCCCCGTATGTACATCCTAACTCGTCTATCGCCCTGTGTAAGCCCCTGCACTATAGTGGCAGTGGAATGACTTGCTTGGGGTGACATGATTATATATATATATATATATATATATATATATATATATATATATTCATTCAGCGAAATGAATTAGAGCGCTCTAGCTATTGGGGGCATATAATGATATGCGCTAAAATGTCGGCCTACTTCCACCGAACGCACATAGCCCAGGGTTAGAGCCACCGACTGACGCCATTTCTGTCGGGTTTCAATCCTGGGTAAAAAAGCAATCAGTGTCTAACCGTACTGTTGAGCTGCGATACGGGGAAACAGATCTGTCTGCGGGTGACTATATGGAGTACTCATACACATCCGTCCCTTTCTTAGACGTCATGGTAAAATTAAATAAACATACACTTTCCACCAGTCTATACAACAAACCCACAAACCAACATAAATTCCTACACTGTCATCCCCTCAAATTAAAAAAATCTATCGTATACAGCTCATTTATTAGAATAAAACGCATTTGCTCAGACCATCCAGATTTTCTAAACAACATTAACAACCTAACAAAACAGTTTCTAAAATGTAAATATCCAATAAAAATAATAAAGGAAGCACTACATAAAACCATCCACATAGATCGTAGCACACTTCTCACATACAAAAAACGAAAAGATAACAACCGAATTCCCATGATCAATATTCCTACACATTTATCAAAAATTTAAAAATTGATTACAGGAACCTCCAATCAAACAAAAACATCAAAGTTCGATAAACCACCCATAAATGCAAAGAAACAAACACCCAACCTATCAACTATCCTCACTTCTAACAAATATTTAAATAATACAAACCTATCAGGGAATTTAAAATGTGGAAAGCCTCGCTGTTTAATTTGTAAACATTTAATAACAGACAAAACATTCTCTGTACCCAACACCAAAATAAAATTACACCCACCAAACCTTACTTGTGACAGCAAAAACATCATCTACTTTCTCTTCTGCTCAATTTGCCCCAACAGTGGATATATCGGCGAATCCGGTAATAGCTTTAGATTTCGCTTCAATAATCACAAACTAAATATACGACAAAAAATGTATACTCCCCAATTGCAGCCCATTTTAATCAACCTGATCATACTTTAGAAAATTGCAAATGTTTACTAATAGACTCCAATTTTAGTTCTACATACACACGCAGAAAGAAAGAAAAATACTGGATTTTAAAATGAAATACACATAAGCTAGGGTTAAATAGGGACTTAGGTCTGTTGAATCTTTACAAATATTTCAATAGGTTAAAATTTTTTTTAAGATATTCCAAGAAATTTTTATCTAAAACGAACAGACTTTCTCTACGGACGTGCTGCCTGTTGTGAACAAACACACCACGTGATGTAAACAAAAAATATTCGGACGCTATCGTGAAATACGTTTCTAATTCAAATTTAAAAATCACTTGTTTCTGATGAAGGACCGAGGACGGTCTGAAATATAAAATATAATAAAAATAAACAAATACTGTTAAAAAAGTACATTTTTAAATTCAAAACTTTTTATTAATATTCTTTCCTATATATATATATATATATATGTATATATTGTGCATTGGGCCAACAATCTCGTTTTATGCAGGTGTATTAAAAATGAAAGACAAGATATTAATTTTTTATACATATATTTGTATGATTATTTATTTTCAGAACTCAAATTGTCTGAAAGTTTTATATTTTAGAGCGCTTTCAGCTATACTTTCAGCCATGATCAAGAATGAATTTGGTCTTACTTGTAAATAGCTATGTGTAAGGTTTAGGTATACGGGGTAAAGTGTAATGTTAAGTTCTGAACAACATAAGCACATTGTTACCGTGTTCCTATTTGATGTTATTAAATCTAGAATTTCTATTTCCTATTAGTTATACCTCCATTATTTTTAATATTGTTTTGCATGTGGAGGATGCGATTATGTATGTATTGTTAAAAATTATGTCACGGATATATCCTGAAGGTTCCCGATGTTTAAATGAAATCTGATAGAAATGTTGTAAGAAGTGTGCAATTTTGTGGTGGTGTGGCCAATGTAATATTCCATGATAATTCTTTGTCTATCATTTTTAATGAAACCTGCATATATATATATATATATATATATATATATATTCAGGTAAAAAGAACTAACGGATATAGAAATAGAGTTCTCAAGCATATACTGATTTTTAAATTGCTGAATGTAACATATATTTTAGAGAAAAATATAAGGAAAACTTCTATGTTTCGCGATTTCAACTTATCATCATGCAATATTGAATTCTTGGTGTGATAATGATTTACATTTCAATGTATAGAACCATACTTTCTTATTTAAAGAGTTGATATGGTTGGAAATGACAGCAAAAATGTATGTGTATTTTTAATCTAACCAATCAGAATAGAGTTACAATTTTACATTCGAAAATATAGGTTATATATTCAGGGAATACATGTTTTCGTTTTTTTAAATTTAACGGAAATGTATCAGTCAATTGAGCCACTGTCTAGACTGCTTTAAAGACTGCGCGATATATCAATTTTTGTTACAAGATTATTGTCTTAGCTTTCTCTGTATCCCTGCATTGTTTTAAACAGAAAAGAAAGAAAGAAAATATTTTATATTTTTGATCTTCCTTAAAGGGACATTTGAGTATGATTATACAGTTTTCTTTTTCAGTTCAGATTGCATATTTTAAATATTTCATAATCTCTTAATTTGAAAAAATTAATATCTATTTAATTAATATTATATTATAAGACAAAACAATTTATTGGATCTAGGTAATTTGATGGAAATTCATTTATAATATTTTTTATCCATATTCTAAATGAACATTATACAACGTATACATAAGACATTTATTTTATTATGTTTATTTAATAGTTTGTTATTCTTAAGAAATTTAATGATACATAGTTTTTATATAGACACAAGGGTCATATGTCGATCAAAGACTGATATATTCAAGCGTATTGTGTTATATATTCAAATTAAAATCATTTTCACAACAATAATTCAAAGTTGCCTGAAGGCAAGGTAAAATCTCGAAACAGAAATTTCTGTGTCGTAGGGTACATTAAATAAATTTTAAACAAATTTAATCATAATTATATATATATATATATATATGTATTTTTATATCTTTTGTTAAAGGAATTATTAATTTTAAATTGTTTTTAAAAAAATTTATATAATACATTTTTATAGTAGTTTCCTCCTAATCTAAGCAGTAATGCCACTGATGCTCATAGAGGTACATAAGAGAAGAATAAAAGGATACATAAGATGAGAGCAAAGAAAAAGAGGAACCGGTTACTGGGCATATTTCTTCAAAGCAATAACCGAGAATTCATCGCCTCTCCTCGAGTTATGTGCTTTAAGCTTTGAAATTGTTAGAGATTAAAGAATGGGTTATTTAAACGTACCTCATTCTTGAGGTGAAGTCGGGTGCAGACAAGTCAAATATGATGCTGGAGGATCATCTGCAAACAAATATCCACTGTAGCTATAATGTCCACATTTTTTCAATTAAAAGAGATTGAAGATTTGCTGTTTTTCACAACACCTTTGCAGAGTGCCCAGTAATCTTTGAAAATAAACTTGCAGGCTGCTATAGGCTGATTCTTTCTATCATCTAACAAACGGCTTTGCATCATTTAAGATCCTTTTACACTCATTACGAGTAGAAGCAAATAGGCCCCTGTTATGGTCAGATGAGTGGCTCCAATATAGACGGAAGAATTGATTCCTGTGCGAAACTGCAGCTGAGCAGACAGGAGAGAACTAGAAAGACGAATGAGGTTTAAGATGGAACATCTTGGCTAATATAAAAGCATAGATGCCAGCTTTCATCCAGGAGGAAACTTCTGAGGTGCAGTCCTCAACGGGGAGGCTAAACAATTTTTTCCAAGAGACGTCACACGGAAAATTGCGGAACGAAAGCCAGTCAGCAATTTGGTAGCAGTAAGATTTTCTGTAGGTAAGAGGTTCCTGGAGGAGTGGAAATAAAAAGAAAAGTTAATAGAAATTACAGCATGATCGGAGTTTCCCAGAGAGCAAAGCTGCATGACTTGGCAGGAGTCAGAGATGGAAGTGAAGCATAAATCTAGCAGAGGAGCTTGTCCTTCAAGGATACTGCGGGCGCGTAGGGAAAATCTCCACTTGCGTAAAAGATTGAGTAATTGCAAATTTCATAGCATGGAACCCAGCAAGTTCAGCAAAAGATTTTTCCAGCAACTTCATATTGTAGAGATTAAATTCACTAAATTTTAGCGGACGTGAGGAAATAGCCTCATCTATACTGTTAGAGAGACTGCTTAACAATGAGTAGTCGAGAGAGGAAGGCTAATGGTTTAAAAAGAAGAATAGCTAACTTTTTTTAGGAAGGAGAAACGGAAACACATGTATCCGTAGTTAAGGGATTCAAGAAAAGTTACACTAGCTAGAGGGAGGTGTTCGTTAAACCTCTAGACCATGCATATGAACAATGGAGTCTATCCTTAAGAGAGGAAGGTAGCCAGGAATCAATAAATCAGAAGAGAAAATTGAAGGGATAATATTGATTTCTCAATCCTGGAGGATATCAGGGAATATTTCGTGGAGGAAATATTCCACACTTCGCTTGTTACGCATATAAAAAAAGAAAAATGTTAATTGTTTTAGTTGATTCTTTGTTTGGGGGGATTAGCTTTGTTTCTTGAAATGCAATCGTCCATTTTTATGTTGTTTGATGCGGAGAGACCTCAAGTAGAAGTAGAAGATGGTCATTGATTGCGACATGCGCAGGAAAGACGCAGACGCAGAAAGTAATTGTAAAAATTTCAAAGATCCCTTACATTTTTCCTTCGGTGACTATGGCTGACAGTTTCTTTTAATCTAACGAGCTTCTTTGAAAAGACTATTTGCGATTAACTCGACAGTTCCATATTTGTGGGATTTAGGAAGTATAAATCCTCGGCAAATGAGGCGTCTTAAAAAGAGATAATATTAGGTCAGTGGGACACTGAACCTATGCATTATTATGTATTCACACTTAATATCAAATCTTGTGCCGCACATCATTTGAGTAAACGCGCAGAAACGTAGTAATAGTCTAGAAATTGGACAGACATTTATGATTACTAGTAGATAAATATTAATAAAACAAATGTGTAACCTGAAAATATCCTACGAAAGGTCACAAATGATAGTTCCAGATCTATTCAAGTTACTTTGGAAATGCTTATGAGGAATGTGGAAATGTTAGGAAGTGATGGTTATAATCTCTGTCGCAATAGATAAAAGTATTTAAATAAGCGCACAATGCACAGTTTCTTTTTTTTTTTTTTGTTTATCGGAAAAAAGCACCCTTTGTAAACTGCATTCATTGGTGGTTTAAAAATAATTTAAGACGCTAAATACAAATCGATTTCGACCAGCAAACAACCCTTGGATTTTATTCTATTACAGGTAATGACTGTAACCTGCTCAAAAGCAACACGCAATCGTATCAATGAATTAAGTCACATCAAACTAAAATGTAATGAATAAAAACAATCAAGAAACATTTCTTCTACCAAAAGTCTCTATTCTTTGCAAAATCAAAATTCGTGATGTCCCTAAGAAGGAAGCGAGAAAAAAGATGATATTTGATACGAGTAATCTTTTTACAATTTTTGAAACTACCTCCAGGCTCTCCGAAAAGGTGGGAGATAGAAAACGAAAGAATGAATAACTGCTAGAGTCAGATATATATATATATATATATATATATATATATATATATATATATATATATATATATATTCACCTATGTATACATGTGTGTATAAGTGTAAAATGAATTGTGGATAACTCGCATATCACGATGTTACATTCAGTAAATGCTTTTTCAGTTCATTGAAAGTACAAAGTTCTATTGAAGAAGACATTTTAAAAATCTCAAAAGAAAATAAATATATATAAAATGGTAAGGAAACTTCGGCGAAACCTGAAAATCGTTCAGAGTTTATTTTATATTTATTTTTTAACATTTTTTCGTCTTTTTTTAACAACTCTTAGCGATTTCTATTTTTTTCCCATCGCCTATCAAATCCTTTTCTTCATTCCACGTCTTTCAGTTAACAGTGAAATGGCAAATGATCGAAATTCAAATGGACCGAACTTAATTCTATTTACAGATTATTCACATTCTTTAGCTGCCAATGAATAGCGTATTTTTCTCGGAAGGATAGTGTGTTAAATGAGCGCGTAATGCGGCGGAAAATAGATCGAAGTTTCCATGGAGTCACATGACATGGGGTTGGTTTAAAGTTGCCGACTGGACAAGGATCAGATTTTCCCCGAATGTCTTTAATTCGTTCGTGTCATCTAGTGTTTTCTTTTTAAATAAACTGATTCCAAGAAAAGGTTGCATATTTGTGTTTGAAACATTTACTCAGACTAATTAAAACTAAATGATTATTGTATCGTAGGGGGGGTCATTTATAAAAATTTGTAGGGCAACATACGAGTATCTATCTATCTATCTATCTATCTATCTATCTATCTATCTATCTATGTGTCTTTATACCTGTCTAGGGCTATGAAATGTGAATTAAAGTAAATACTATCTTCAAGGAAACAAACATTATCTATCTATCTATCTATCTATCTATCTATCTATCTATCTCTCTCTCTCTCTCTCTCTCTCTATATATATATATATATATATATATATATATATATATATATATATATATATATATATCACTAAGAAATCCAGGAGAAGATTGTTAATAATCCCAGTGGATCCTAGTAGAGCTCGATGCAAATTGAATTTAGACAGCAGATATTCATTTAATTCATATGTAAATTCAAATACATTTGGATAGAAAATTAGGATAATAAAATATCAATATCAGAATATAATTCTTAAACAGCTTAACCAATGAATTAGCAAGTCGTGTCGTCGGAGTGGTTTTTAATATTCAAATTTAATCATTATAATTTAGCCTATTTTTTTTATATTAGTTAGAACTTAAATTTGGATACCGTAAAGGTTATTATTACAGGGTACATTTCCGCTCTCGGAAAAACTGCTGCTTGTTATTCCAAAATTGAGTCTGCTACTATGAGGCTATTTTTTCCTCTTTTCGGGATTTTCCTTACCAACCTTTCTTACCGCATTTTTTCTTTGCTATACATTATTTCCAGTATATTAGAATTTCTTTACTTCACGTTTAACGGGGGTTGAAAAATGCATGCCTCTAGTTGATATGTTGAAATAGGTATTTTTTCGCACAATGTAAAATTTGAATTTACATATGAAACACACACACACACACACACACACACACACACACACACACATATATATATATATATATATATATATATATATATATATATATATATAACATACAAATGAACAAGTTCCGGCCTGACATATACATAGCACTACTAATAAAAAATCTATATGATTTTTATAAATAATAACCTTCAAATGACACGTGACACTATTTAGACCCAATCGAATTATTAATTTACAAATCCTAATTATTTAAATGAAGCTAATGTTGCAAATTTTCAAAACAAAGGAAAATTTTTAATTTTGTGTGTTGATAAAGCATTTCTTTCTCTTGGGAAAAATGTTCAAGCAAAGCAATGGCTTCTTTATTGTTATTCGGACACTGCTCCGTCAGAAACAACGGTTAAGAAGTGGTATGCCGACTTTAAAAGCTTTCGTATTGACACAAATTATGATGAACGCTCAGTTTGCCTAAAATCGGGAGTTGTATCGGAAAACACGAAAAAAATCAACAGACTCGTTTTGGTCTTTCGTAAATTGAAGTTGCGTAAAATAGCAGAGAATTTGAACATATAATAAACCGGTGTAAATTCGATTTTTCATGAATATATGTCATGAGAAAGCCGTGTTCAGAGTGAGTGCTCAGTTTGCAACCAAGCGTCGACGATTCAGTGCGTTGTTTGCAACAGTTTCAACGCAACAATAGAGAGTTTTGCGTAAATATGTGACAATGGCTGAAACATGGATCCACCATTTCACTTCAGTGTGAAAGAAGCAGTCAGCTGAGTGGTCAGCAGTAAGTCAAAATCATCCGAGCTACCAAAGAAGTAAAATCCATCAGGCACGGTTTTGATTTCAAATATCATGGATCGAGCATGTGAGCAATGATGTGATTTTGGAAAAAATGGAAATGAAAAGAAAAAAATATTAGTGAGTATCAGGAAAATACAGGTTAAGTTTCTGGGACATATTAAGATGACAGAAGACTTGGAGAATCTGATACTCGCAGGTCAGATAGAGAGAAAGAGAGACAGGAGAAAGCAGCGGATAACATATTTGATGAGCTTGAGCAGGTGGATGGCAGAGCGGTGTTTGGGTTGGGTAACAGGAGAAATCTTGTTAAGAACTACCACTAAGGGACATAGCTCACAGAAAGAGAAGAAGGTTTTGGAATGTGCAAGGTGTTTCGTTCATCGATTAATGGAGAGAGGAAAGACTATCAATAGCGAATATTCCACAGCATTATTGGTGCGGTTTGAAGGAAGAAACAGCCAAAAGCGACCACAAATGAAGAAAAAGTGATCTTTCATCAAGACAATGCACCATCTCACAACTCGATTGCAACAATGGCAAAACCACTTGAATTGCATTTCGAATTGCTTCCACATCTACCCTATTTTCCATATTTGGCCTTCAGGGTGTACTGGTTGTTAGCATACCTAAGAAGTATCCACCAGGAATGCAGAATTGATATGGGAAAGTGAGGCGTATTTTAGGCCAAAGACAAATTGTTCTTCAAAAATTGCATCGAATTATTAGAGAAGCATTAAAATAAATGTATCACCTTGGAAGGTGACTATGTTGATGAATAAAGTCGAATATTGCCTAAAAGTTGTTGATTTATTAGTTAAGCCCGCGATTTATTGAGTGATGTGATATATCATTCTTATACCTGTCTAGAGCTATAAAATATGAATTGAAGTACCGTCTACCTGCAAGCAAGCAATCATATCTACTATTTATTTACTGGTTGTAGATTCGGTTGTCTAACGAAATTTCCTTATTTGTATGTAAAAGAATTGACTTTATCCTGACTCTTTCTTTCCAGAAACATTTTCATTCACTATATTAATAAGTTCATTGAAATATTTACAATGAAACAATGTCAATTAATCATAATGTATGGGTACAAACTTAGAAAAAAGAAACATTTTAAAACAAATCATTACATGTAATGAAACATAAAAACTCTTTATCAACGGTAAACCAGTGGTTATATGCAAGTGAATCACCAAAATGATAGCCCAAACCTTTACTGCGCCCTAATAAGTAAATGGTTAATCTATAGTTGTTTTTCAAGGGTTTATTCAGTATTCATTCTTGCATTCAAAGATAAACAACAACAGCATACTCGTATTTTGGAGCATAAGGCATGAACATATTAGAAGAATAGACAGCGGGAAGTCACATTCGGTTGGTAAGAAATTGACTGGAGTCGAGCAGCCAGGTCGGAATCGATCACATTGCTGATTCACTTGATTTTATCGAGAAACCCGAGATGAATAGCAGGGGCACCAGACAAAATAAAACAATTGTAGTCAATGCATGGGTTTTTGGTTGATTTTTATATGTGTAAGATTGATCCAGGAGAGAAAAAACTTCATGGCGCTACACAGTGACCCAAGGTTTCTAGCAGAAGATTTAGCTGTTGATTTTATGTAGTCGTTCCGCTTGAGGTTTGCTGGAAAGGTAAAGCCGTGGAAAAGCAGTGTATTGTTTTCAGGGAGACTACCATGTTTCATGCTGATGGTGGGCAGGAAAGACTTTTTTCGTTTAGGAAGCATTAATGTATTAATTTTAATTAAATCATTAAAGTTTAATCAGCATTAAAACAGAATTCCTGTTATAATACTGTTGATGTTAGACATTATGTTGACGGCATAATTATTCCTACATGGGATAAATAATAACTGCAAGAAAAATAGAAAATACTACTGCCCTTTTGTTTTCCCTCAAAATAATTAAAATAAACATTTTCATAACAGAAACAAGGATCTAGAATTGAAATGTAAATGATGATTGCGTATTACCTGAATCTCGCTAAAAAGTAGAATAAGAAATTAGTAATTTCTAAAACCTTTAGTTATTTCGAGTTCATTTTTGTTTTTGCTTTTTTTAAAATAGTTTAATCCAAAGCAAAGCAGTACTGCCATTTGTGTGCAGGGAGCTACAGCGATAGGAGAGGTAAACCGATGTAGTTATTGATTCAATGTATTAATTCATCTTGAGATCGGCTGAGAGAGTGAGGCCGAGGAGGTGTATTGTATTGCTTTCATGGAGACTAATCGAATGTAGAAATGCTTCACTATGACGGTTAAAGGAGAGCATCTTCGTGTTGAAAGCATTAAAATTTACGAGCCATATATTACCCTAATCCATCGCAGTTTTGATATCTTTTCCAAGAACAGAAGCGACGTTTACTTTGTCAGCTTTTGCATATTTCCTACTGAGACAGGAGTAGATGGTGGTGTTATCTGCCTACTTGGGATATGATTACATCAGGGAGATCATTGATGGCAAAAAGGAAAAGCATAGGACCTACAATGGAGTCATGAGGAACACCCGCGTTCACATTAAAAGAATTGGAAGGATGCCTGTTCAAAACGAACTTGAATTTGCAATGTGTCAGAAACGATAGGATTAAATAGAACAGTTTTCCAGTTATAACGTAACCATAGTGCTTGCATAGAAGGCCAGTATTCCAAACTATTAATGTCCAACGTATCATTCCGTTAGAGCCGGAAGTAATTCCTGTGGGCAATAGCGGCTGAGCAAGCAAAAGATAATCAAGGAGATGACTAAGGGTTAAATCGAACTTCTTGGCTGGGATGAAAGGATCGATGCCGGCTTATACTCAGGATGAATCTTGGAGGCGCATTCGTCAACAGTAATAATACAAATTTATTCTTAGGGACATCACAAAGGAAGTCACGAAACGCCTCCCCGTCTGTCCTTTGAAAGCAATAAAATATTCTGCGGGTAAGATGTTCTTTGAAGGATGTGGAGTGGATCAAAGTTGCCGAGAAGGCTGTGTTGCGTGGCATAGCACTAGACAGAGAAGGATCTAATAATGAATCGATTCCATCAGGGTTACTGTGGAACCGCAAGGGAAAACTATGATCTGTGTGAGAGACTGACTGATTAAGAATTATAGGTAAGATCTAGGGCAGGATTTTCCAGCTACTTAGCAAGGTAGACATTGAAATCTCCGAACACTAATATATTAGCAAAAAGATGAGAGGAAATGGCCTTGTTTATATTGTCTGAAATGTGTAGGAAAGAACAGTGTGAGGAGGGGGAGCAATGGTAGAGGAAAAAGATAGCTAACTGCTTTTAGTAGAGAGAGACGGACACACATGTAATAATAAACTGGAGAGTCAAGAGAAATAAACTAAAAGAAAAGTTTAGCTCGGCCATGCATATGGACAGTGGAGTACTTCATAAAGAGAAGAGGGTGACTAGAGAAATCAAAGGAAGAATTTGAAAGGTTAATATTTTCTTCACAGCGAGCTATTATGTCTAAGAATCCTCTATGGAGAGAGGATTGCCCACTGCAAACTTTGGTTCGTATACTGAGAATGTTTCAGTAAGAAATGTTTAGGGGTTTAGGTATTTTTGATTACCTGACTTAGCATTGCGTCTTAGTTGTGAAATTTTATGTTTTTTGGTTATTTTTTACTAACGAGAGGCCTCAATTATTGATAGCAGAGATTAATTAGCTGCGGTATTTAGAAGACAAAAAATGATGCCGACTTTAGCATAATGTGGCCTCAGGATTGCTCACGCGAAGCGCTTGCAGAGAAACTCATCCATGCGCTTCATTGCACCGAAATAAAATTTATCAGTGCAACCTCTCTAGACGCTATGAAAGAGTTTAGGCTTTAAACTAGCAGTCGGAAGCAAGAACCAGAAGACTGCCGAGCCGGTAAACTAAGTATCATTCGGTGGTGACAGAGTTACCGTCAGTTGTCACCGACCACACGCACCGCAATAAGATTGCGGTTGCACCACTCACTCTTAAGGGCGTGAAAAGGGGAAAAGAACTGGGAACACATTTCTAATCAAGAAACAAGAGCTCTAATAGAAAGAAAAACATAAATCTAAACTTATTTATGAATGGAACTTTGTCTGTGTGTGTGTGTGTGTGTGTGTGTGTGTCTGTGTGTGTGTATCCGTTACCTATAGACCCCGAAACGGCTGAAACGATTTTTTAAAAAATTTACACAGTTGTACTATAAGCGTCTGCGAGTGTTCTTACGTAGGTTTTGTGTCTAGGTACCCCCGATATATATCGAAAATCGATTATCGAAAAAAACCGGGTTATAGAAGGAGTGGTCCGATTTTAATCAAATTTGATACACTCATAGACAAAGACATAAGAAACGATATTCAGAAGTTTCAAGGTTTGCAGCTCTTACAATAGTGCAGAAATCGATAATATATATATATATATATATATATATATATATAAAAGTTTTCATTACATCTGAGCAACACCGGTGTATACTGCTAGTAAAATTAAAAATGAATTAAGAAAGTTATAACAATTTTAGTATAACAGATTAAAAAAATAAACTTATGATAAAGTGCGTTTTGTATAGTTTTGCACATACCGCAAGATGCTGAAAAACAAAACATTAAATATGAACACGAATCATAATTTTCAATAGATTCACGTCATGCATATGACGTCCTGGGTATAACGATGAATTACACTCGGCAGCAAAGCCTGTGGTTTAGAGAGTGGAGGTTTTGAGGAATCTGGAACGACCTCATAATTGCTGTTGTTCATAGGTTCACCTGATTCAGCGTTCATAGCTTGGTTCATAGCTTAGGTCATAGCTCGAATCCTGTTAAGATTAGTCCTAACAAAATTAGTCCCCCATCAAACAAAACAATTATGAAAGTATAAAGGTACAATTTAAGAGTAAAATACCAGCAATACATATTCTGTAGTTTATGCATACAATTGCTATCAAAATATAATTACTTAAATTCATAAAACTGCCTTCAAATTATTTAGGTTTTGGTATTAAATGACCCATATGTGTTGATATGCCACTAAAAAATATAAGCAGCCGAATTGAATTTTCCTGACAATAATCTTTATAATATTCTAAAATTTCTTGAAGAAAGCTACATTCCAAATCACAACTGAAAAATTATAACACATATCATTGCCTCTAGTAATTATAACAACACAAACATGTTTATGTACAACATCTGAGTATCAGCTACCATGTATTCAATTCTGAAATCAGAATAACAATATAGTATTTCTTATTATTACAAAGCTCCCAATAAAATTAAATTTTGGCTTTAAATGACCTAGAAGTTGCTGATATGCCGTTAAACCAATAATCTAACTAAATTATTAATAAAATATAACCATTGTCTTAGATTAATTATTAAATATAAATGCATATTTTATGTTTTAAAGAAGACACTATTTCATAAAATCTGTATCGACTGATGCTATATATTCACAAATAATTTTATCAAAAAACAAAGAGCCCATCACTTTAAGGCACCTACCAGTAGTACCAGGAGGTGCGTTGTGGTTCAGTGGATATCGGCTCGGAACGAGAAATCGGGGAGCCGAGTTCGAATTCCAGTTGAATTCCTTGCATTCACTCACGCGCAGATACCCTAGAGAAAGGTATTAATCCGTCTCTTCCCTCCAGTTATGGGTTAAATAACAGGAGAGATTGGGTTCTATAGCCTTGACCGGCAATCAGTCTACCGCAGAAAGCAATGGCAACCTACTCCGGGATAATGCTCTGCCCAGTCAGTCATGTCTCTTTCAGACATGATCGCCGAAGCGTGTTTCACGTATGGCACTTAACTGACTGACTGACTGATCAGTAAGATCACGTGTAACGTGAAAGAAAAATAATGTTGATGCTAATTTTCCTCATCATCTTAAACAAATTATTTAGAAGGATAAGTACTAGAAAAAGCGCTAGTAGTTATTTATTTTCCTAAAAACGATTTTTAAAAAAGCTGTTTGTTGATATTTCTGAGAGGTAGTATTTTCAGTATTTCAACATTTTGTGCGACATTTTGGCCGTTGTATGCTCCGGCCTTCTTCAGATGCTGAAAATTTCGATAAGATAATCAACTAGGTGGAAAACGTTAAGTAGAAGATGACTGGATTAAACATAAACATTTTAGACATAAGTGAGACGATGTGACCTAACAATAGAAACCTCATCCGTGACAACCCCAGAATTGTATAAGCATGAGGGAAAATTAATGAAAAGTGAGTAAGATATAGACACGAGTAATTGCATACTGGGGAATGCCAGGTATCTGAGAGCTTTCTGTTTGTTAAACTGAAAGTGAAGCTCCGTAGTATAACAGTTATAGCAGTATATGAACCGACAACACAAAGTAAAGAAGAAGAGGTCGAATATTTCTACTCCATGCTAGACAACGCTTAGGCTCACTGCCAGTCACAAGTAAAAGGAATTATCTTGGGAGATCTGAATGCTAAAGTTAGCCAAGTGATTGAAGTTGGTGATTTTGGACGCTGCCATGACCGCAGTGAGAAATGGGCCTAATGGTTCACAGTGAATGACCAGATAATAACCAACACCTTCCAAGAGGACTCAAGACGACTATAGACACGGAGAAGTTCAGTTGAGAAAAGAAAAAAAAATGCTGTCAGTTTTTGTAAACTAAAGATGAGATTAAATAAATCGAACACAATACCCAGACTGAAGTAAAACAGATTCGTGAACGACCCTAACCTGCAAGAAATATCTATAGACAGCTGAAAAAACACGGCGGACACATTAGAAACGAAGCCTCAAATAGTAGGCACTAGGAGAAGCTCTAGTGACATCTGCATACCTCATCATCCCAAATAAAAAAGCACGTCAGAAGAAAAATGAGTAGCTCACTGAAGAGATCCACGACATGATGCAAAAGAGACAGAAAACAATGCCAAGATATGGAATAGAATATAAGAAACTACGCACGGAAATAAGGAGCAAATGTACAGAGACTAAACAAAGAGGACTCAAAGATTAATGCGACGATTACCGAGTACATATACCAGGCACTCGACAAGAATGGTGAAGCCCGAACCGTTGCCTTGGATATCTCCAAAGCATTCGACAGGGTCTGGCATGCTGGCCTCTTGTGCAAACTGCGGAGCTATGGGATACCTGGACATCTGTCTGACCTCATCCAGTCCTTCCTCTCTAACCGCACATTAAAGGTGGTATTAAATGGGCATGCCTCCCAAAACTACCAGACGAACGCGGGCGTCCCTCAAGGTTCTATCCTAGGTCCCACGCTATTTCTGATCTACATTAATGATCTCCCCGACACCATTAGATCCCAAGTTGGCATGTATGCCGACGACACAACAATCTACTCCCGCATCGATCAGAAACCAGGTCTGGACGACAAAGTGAACCTCGCTGCCGCACTGGAAAGGGACCTCCAATCCGTAGTGACCTGGGGTAGGAAATGGTTGGTAAATTTCAATGCCTCCAAAACAAAGCTGTTATCAACTAACCACCATAGACTATCGCATCTACCTCCCATTAGCATGGGACAGGCTAGCCTCCCAGAGAGTAAAATACTACGCCTCCTTGGCCTTACACTCTCGGCGGACCTCAAATGGAATGACTATATTGAATCCATTGCCAAATCTGCTGCTATGAAAGTCGGCTCTCTGTGCAGGTCCCGGAAATTTTTCACACCTGAAACTATTCTGCACATATACAAATCTACCATCCGCCCGTGTATTGAATATTGCTGCCATATCTGGTCGGGTGCCCCTGCTGCTCTCCTTGGGCTTCTTGACAAAATACAAAGGAGGATCTGTAACGTGGTTGATACTAACTTGGCAGACCGGCTGCAGCCGCTCTCACACCGGCGTGATGTAGCTTCCCTGTGCCTCTTCTACAAGTACTTTCATGGCTTCTGCTCCGATGAGCTTAGATCACTGGTGCCGCCCAAGCACGAATTTACACGAGATACTAGATTAGCAACTAGGTCCCACCCTTTTACAGTTAAACAAATAAGATGTAACCGTAAATTCTACTCCAACAGCTTCTTTTCTCGCGCTTCCCGCCTGTGGAACTCCCTTCCACAAGTCTGCTTTCCCGACAGTTACAATCTCCAGGTGTTTAAATGTAGGGTCAATAGACACCTCCTATCACACTAACTCCCAACTATTCTCACAACACTCTCATCTACCCAACCCTCATTCTCGGTATCCTCACCCGCCTATCACCCACCCTCTGTTATGTCCTATATTTAACCAGCCTTTCTCCTCTCTACGTAGCCCCCTGCACAGTAGTGGCAGTGACATGCCTTGCTCGGGGTGAAACGCTTATAAAAAAAATAAAAAAAAAATGTAGTGTCTAGGCACGACAAATAAAGAACATTTTGTAATCCTTTCATCCTAAGCAAGGCAATACTGCCGCTTGGGCTCAGGGTCCGATGTAAAAGGAGAATAGAAAAGTTTACATTAGAGGAAAGCAAAGAGAAAGAGGAAACGGTTACAGCGGCAGTTAGAGAATGATTAAGTGAAGGATAAGAATACTGGTAGTAAAGAGAAGTGTGTGAGAGTAGAGTGAGAAGAAAAATAAATTGATATAGGGGGTGTTGGGGAAAGGATTCGAAAAGGATGTTATACACGGGGATAAAATTTTGCAATTGAAGTTGCATTTAAACTCTTGGAGCTATCAGTAAAGCAAGTACACGGAATGGAGACCCAGAGGCGGGGAGTGCGAGGAAAGAAGCTGACAGTGTAGAAGTAGCGGCTGCATTTGGATGTTTTGACTGAAAAATAGTGAAACGTTGTTGCCAGTCTTGTTCCTCATATAAATTCCTGTAGTGGGGGAACCAGGGAGCTAAGCTCGTCGAAGTAAAAACCGGGATAATATTTGTAGAAGAGACAGAAAGAAACCACATCCCATCGGTAAGAAGGTGACTAGATTCGGACTTCAGTGTCGGAATCGATCACAGTGCAGATTCACATCTTGATCTTGTCCAGGACTTCGAGATGAATAGCAAGGGTGCCCTACCTGATATGACACCATTATTTAATACAGGAGCGGATGGTTGATTAGTATATGTGTAATATGGATTCAGTCGTGAAAAACTTCCTGACCCCATAGAGTTACTCAATATTCCTAGCGGTAGATACAGCTATTTGTTGGGGGAGCACCCCTGTTGACACATAGGAATGGATTAGACTGATATGTACATATAATACTGCCTATACAGAGTACGGCAGGAGTTGAGTAGTTGTACCCTCGCTAGTTGGTCAGTAAGGATATATACTCATAATCCGGACATACCCAGATATACTGCTGCACTACAAGATTGTATATATTGTTTCTACTAACAGTATTCCTAGTATTCCTGATGTGAATAACCCGTGTTTCAGTTTGTATATTTTTATTCAATATAACTTACATTTTCTATCTCCATATCTGCTTTTGTTATTTATTATTTTGTGTGGTTTCTCAACAAGAACCCACAACACTATGCATTCAAAGTAGCCATTTTACTTGAGGTTGGCTGAGAGGGTAAGACAGAGAAGACTCAGTGTATTACTTTAATTCATACAATGAAACAATTCTGAGGTAAATAAAATCGCTACCAATTTTCTCAATAACGGCCACAATCACCAAAGTATAAGATATGCCGATGATACAGTGCTGATAGCAGACACGGAAAGAAAATACAAGAACTGCTGCAGAAGGTTACAAGAGAAAGTAAGAATAAAAGACCAAACACAACCTTCAAGAAATCTGAATGTATGTTCAACAGCAAAAAGGCGAACACAAAATGCCAACTACATGCCGGAGAAAGTAAAAAAAAACTATAGATTTCTAAATACCTGGAAAGTACTCAGAAAGACGTTGTAAAATGCGACACCGAGATCCGAAGACGTATTTGCATAGCTAATGACTTATTTCAAAAACTAACCGGAGTACTGACAGACAGGAAAATCTCATTAAAAACGAAGAAGAGTGTGTAGGACTGCTATGTTATATCTGTTCTTCTGTATGGTAGCGAATGTTAAACGGTCTCTTCAAGGATAAAAGAGAGGCTCTATGTAGCTTTAGAGAAAAATGCTGAGGATACCATGGACAGAACACGTGAGCAATGCCGAGGTGTTGAAGAGTATTTAATAAAAAAAAATCATAATTAACATCAATAATAGACAGGTAATATTCCTAAGACAAGCAATAAAAAACAGAGCCTGGAGAATATAATATCCAGAGCACTAAGCGATGTTTAGGAAGAGAAACCAAGAGGAAAGATCTTAAAAGTGACAAGAGACACGGACAAATGATCCATGATCACCTACGTCCTGAAGCGACATGGCCTATGAAGAAGGTGATCTGAAAAAATATTAATTTTAAAATATTACATTTTTATGCAATTATTTCGAAAATCAATGTGTGTTATAGCATGGAAAAAGGAAAGCATGTTTGTAGATCAACAAAGAATTATTTAAATAAATAATACACAATAATGCTCTTAAAAAACCTCGTTTAAACATGAAAGCAGTAATGTAGAATATATATCCCGAAAGTATGTTTATTTTATAAATTACCTTTATGTTTTCTACTCACAACTGAAGAAGTTAATTTTAACATTTCTTGAAGAGTAATGGCTTTACAAACCCTTAATATTGCTTCTCAATAAGTTTGATGCCTTTTTGGATATGCAATTTCATTTTCTGCTTCCATGTGTTGATAGACTTAATGAAGTGATTGACTCCAAAACAGAGTAAAAATTTGTCTTGGTAGACGTTGATAAACGTTTCGCTATACAACATTCTCGAAACATTGGGAAACTATATTACATTGATTATCACGGTATATATATAGGTGACTGCTCATTTCGACTTTCAGTAAGGTTAAATTTTAATCTTTTCTCTGTCTGTTCATGAAATGAATGTAGCAAACTTTTTCGTAAATTTCTGAAGATGATGGAAGCGATATATTTCTGATGCTGCTAAAATTTAATGGAGATTTTGCAATATTTTTTACATTTTATCATTGCTCAAAAATGTTTTACGCTCCACATGACATAAGGCGAATTCCTAATCAGTTAACCACTTTGGAATACGAAGGGCATAAATTTTGGTTGTGCAAAAGATGTAATAGGGAGAAGCTTAGAATTCAAAATCGAAGAGCTGAGTTCAAATTCTTGTCGAGTCAGTTCTATTTACATACATCTACATATCTGTAGAACATTATTATTTTCACAAACATCTTAGAACATAAAAATATGTTTTGGATTTATATAACGCGCAAAGAATTATGTTAAGCACCAAAAAGTCATATAATTATGTCTATAAATCAAGTTAAAATGCATTTTCTTACGCTCACTAAGACTAAACAAAATTATGAATCCCAAACCTCTACTAGCTAAGGGTTAAAAATTAGAACATTTATTTAAAAGACCTAATTGCTATATTCAAAAGAATTGTGTATTGAGTATTCACTGTCAAAAAAGAATTAATCTTACAATCCAGGATATATGTTGACTTTAGATTAACCACAAACGGTTGATAATCTGTAAAGAACAAATACATTATTTAATCAGGGACATGGGATAAAAATTTAATCTATGACAATGAAACAATTGCGTAATATTTTCAAGACGTCTGACATTTATGCAGTTGCCCAAACCCAGACACACTTGTGTCAAATAAATGCAGTCAAGGAGAATAGATTTAAACCAATACAATTTGAATAAAACCTTGGAAAATACGTCATGATTTTTAAATTTCGAACGGTACAAATTTACCTTCTAGAGATCAATTTTTTATGACTTGCCGTCAGCTGAGAAATATATATTGTATTTAATTTGAAAAAAAATCACAATCTTTTTAAAAACACTAAGATAAAACCAACACAAACACTTTCAAATCCCAAACTAATTGCATTTAAACATAGATAGATAGATAGATAGATAGATAGATAGATAGATAGATAGATAGATAGATAAGTGCCATACGTCATACACGTTTGGGCGAAAATGTATCGAAAGAAACATGACACATCGAGCATCGGGCTAAAGATTTTCCCGCAGTAGATTGTCATTACTTTCTGTTCTTGACTGATTGCAAATCATGGCTTTAGAGCATAATCTGTCTTGTTATTTAACTAATAACTGGAAGAAGAGACTGAAGGGTATTTGATCGTATTTAAAAGTACAAATACCATTAGATAGATAGATAGATAGATAGATAGATAGATAGATAGATAGAAAGAAAGAAAAAACAAACATACAAACAAACAACCTAACAAAAAAGCAAATAAACTTAGATGTAACCACAGACAGCTGGCTAGCTAGATAGATAAATAGAAGCTTCTGTTGGCCTCTATAATTAATAATATTTCTCTTGTATTAGGCACATGAGCGAATGGGTAATGTTTGAGCTCTCTAAACATGAGAAGGTGGTTTGAGTAGTCAAGATGGTTGATAAAATACAAACCCTAGTTTGACAAGAGCCTGAAAACCGTACTTTGTTCTGACACAAGATATGAGTGAAAATATGTAAAATAAATTTTCTACGGCAAACATTTGCAGGATATTGAAAACCAGATTTTTTTTTTTAGTTTTCTAATATTTTTTAAATAACCATTTAGTAGTACAAGATCTTAATGATCAACTCATTGCAGGGATAGATAAAAAATGTATTCATACTTTTCCAAAGAGTTTTGGCGCGTAAGTAAATAAATAGAAACCGGAATGGATTTGTAACTCGGCTTTCTGTTTAACAATTCCAAGTCATTACCCAGTACCCCACCCACAAATCTAAGGTAACATCACCTGATATTCTCAAGCGTTTTCCACTCTAGATACTGACCAGGCTTGACGCTGCTTAAATCCAGTGAATCTTTTGGTAACCAATATTT
The DNA here is from genome assembly GCA_037127315.1 of Ascarosepion bandense. Taxonomy (NCBI): domain Eukaryota; kingdom Metazoa; phylum Mollusca; class Cephalopoda; order Sepiida; family Sepiidae; genus Ascarosepion; species Ascarosepion bandense. Next base: position 7,765,675 of record JBBBDQ010000201.1, read on the forward strand.
TGATATGATTGGTTATAAGTTTATTACTGAATATTACGAACCTAATGGGAATTAGAACAGGAACTAATTTCTCCGTTTACTAATTCCAAGTCATTACACCCCCCGCATACCGAAACTTACAGCACCTCACGTTTCAAAGCAGTCACCCATCTACGTACTGACCAGGCTGATCGTACGGGGATTGTTGTTTCAACGTTATTTGGCCGTAAACCTCAAATGTGTTTGTATATTTTGGATTGTTATCATAGTTCATAATCATAACGATTGGCATACAGCTGTTTTTTCTTCTTGGTTGGCAATCTATCTGGGGATGGAATCCCGATAAAGACATACATCATCCAGCATCCGAAACACTCCCACTTATTATTCCGTGGGAATTATTCAAAGTGGATTAAATAATAGTCAGGAAAGGCAAAAATTGTGAAACGAGAATCGGGAACAGAGGTTCAGTTGTATAATGATAACGTATGACGAAAAGCCACACAAAACGGTAATCTGTAGTTTCAAGTAAAATCTTCAGTGTAGTTAAACATAACAATCCATTTCACAGATGATGTAACTTTAGGTACCAAGCAAGGGCATACTTCTTGTCAGGAAAGCAGATTAGTTGTTGTACGTGATACACGCTTGCGCGATCATGTCTCGAAAGTGACATGAATAACTGGGCAGAAGATTATCATTTAGTAGGTGACATTACTTTCTGCGGTAGACTGCTTGCCAATCACCTATAGAATCCAATCTGTTATTTAACCCATAACTGGTGGGAAGTGACGGATTAACAGATTCCCAGGGGTATTTGTGCGTAAGTGAATGCAAGGAATTCAAATGGAAATCGAACTCGATACCCCAATTTGTTGTTCCATGTCACTATTCCCTGCACCACAAAGCACATCCTAATCAGGAAAGTCAGTCTTTAAAAACATGTTTTGGAACTGAGGCCAGACTTAAAACGGAGATAATTTTCATAAGCTTTTACAAAATAAAAGATAATGCGGCTTTCCTGGTTCGAAATAAATTCTTTTATATGTTGTGTAGTTGTAGAATTTAGGGCGATTATGTCTCTCCTCAATCACCTTTACTGTGTATCTTTAAATAAGCTTTTGTCTTTCTACTTTCATTCCTAATCCCTGTCTTGTTAAATATTTACTCTAGCATCTGTTTAACTTTTCTTACACATTCCCTGTGAGTGTCAAAAACTCTAGACATTCTTTCCTCATTATTATTCATGAAAAATCAATTGCCTATTTCTGATTCTAAGTATGACATTTTGTTTCTACTTCATACATAATAAAATATTGCTTTGGCAGTGAAATACGCATATTTGAAAAATCATAAAATTGTTCACTGGACAATCATATGAGAACAAACATTTTGGAATTTCGAGAAGTTTATCAAATATATGAGAAACGGTCGGAATTGTTTAACAGCGTAAGCGTTTCAAACTCCGAAAGTCAAATGAAGACAAACTTTCAAATAAAACAGTGTATAATAATAAGTTCTCTTCTGAAAAATTCAAACAGACAGTTGGTTATCTAGTTGTGGAAAATCAGTACAGTGTGTCTTTTAACATTTGCTCTCTCTTCTTCACCCTCAGTTATTTAGTTAAATCCTATACTTAAGCTATTCAGAGATGAATAACATCGAGCTTCAATAAAGACCGGACCATAGACAGATGGATTGTGCAACTATTGGGATTACAGAAGAGTTGCATAAGAGGCAACCACATAACGATGTTAAGACCAATTTCTATGCACGGCAGCGCCCGAATGAATAGCACTTCCTCAAGTTTAATCCAAGTTGATTTCCTTCCCTTTTCTTAAGAAGCCGTTTATCGAAGCAATGTTTGGACACCTGCTCTCTCGGCCGCAAGGAAGCAGGAAAGGCTGGAAATATTCAATAAACTGATTTAGTAGCTGAAGAAAAACGCCCTCACTTAACTTCTTATTAAGTAAGTTTATCAAGAATTTACCGACCTGACATCTCATATTCTGTGGATGTCAACGCTGAATTAACCTCTTTTCTCTATTAATCACTCTATCTCTCTTTCTCTGTCTATCTCTCTCACACACGCACAATAACATACACACACACAATATAGGAGTGTACTGGAAGTTTAATGTTAATTTCCAGAAGCCTCATACATTGGGTAGTTAACGATGAGCCAATGACGAGATGCCTAACACTAATCCCTCTCTCTCTATATATATAGTTTCTCAGAATTAGTTAATCCTTAGGTTTTCAACATATACTATCGTACACACTCATGCATACTTTTGAGTGCGTGACCAGACGCACACAGCGGCACACATCTGTATGTGTATGTCTGTGTAAGCTCGATGACCTGTGTGTTTCTGTGCAAAGGAGTAAAACGAATCCTAGTTTCATAATGATGTTGACTGCAATTAAATATTTGATCGGTTTTCAGAACGCTGTTTTTGGCTTTCTCTGTAGTTTCCGTACAGACACACATCAGTACACATAGATAGATAGATAGATAGATAGATAGATAGATAGATAGATATGAATAGACTAAGATAGATAGATAGATAGATAGATAGATAGATAGATATGAACAGACTGAGATAGATAGATAGATAGATAGATAGATAGATAGATAGATATGAATAGACTGAGATAGATAGATAGATAGATAGATAGATAGATAGATGGGAACAGATTGATAGATAGATAGATAGATAGATAGATAGATAGATAGATGTGAACAGATTAGATAGATAGATAGATAGATAGATAGATAGATAGATAGATAGATAGATAGATAGATATGAATAGACTGAGATAGATAGATAGATAGATAGATAGATAGATAGATAGATAGATAGATAGATGGGAACAGATTGAGATAGATAGATAGATAGATAGATAGATAGATAGATAGATAGATAGATGAACAGATTGAGATAGATAGATAGATAGATAGATAGATAGATAGATAGATAGATAGATAGATAGATAGATAATGAAGAGATAATAAATACAGTGTGATAGATAACTAAAAATAGACAAAAAATGAATAGATAGATAGATAGATAGATAGATAGATAGATAGATAGATATTTTTATATAAACTCCGTATTTGTTCAGATTACTAATTTTTAGGTGGAAGCATTTGCACACATGCCACACACAGTCATATACATTAATGTATCGTCTCTCTCATCGTCTTTCTCTCTATATATATGTATATATAGAGAGAGCTAGAGGTAGAGAGAGGACTTCATCAGAATAACTCGATGTTTACGTGAACGCAAGTACACATTAGCTCGAAGAGTAGGAGATAATGAAATTTTAATATGATTGGGTATATAAAGTATCAAATAGACTTAACAATTTAGGTTATTTTTATTTTTGTTTTTGAAATATTTCTTTTAAATATACCCAATCGTGATAATAGAAAATCTTCAAATAAAGTCGTAAGAATCTGGATTCAAATCTAGTGTATATAATCTAGATAGTAAAGTACTTTTTATACGATTTTATCATAGTAAATTCTTAGAGAATTTTATCTTAGTAAAATGCTTAGACATTTAAGTAAAGTAGCATTCTCTCATATTATTGTCTTTTTCACGATAAAAACACTGTCGGATCTATCTAATGAACGATTAATATAACTTCATACATAATAAAAGCAGCATCCGTACATTTATCTGTCACCCCTTTCTCTGTCTATATCCTCCCTATTACAATAAATACAGTTGGATATATATATATATATATATATATATATATATATATATATATATTTCCTTCCGGACATTTTGATTATTTTCCATTTTGTTTTCTTATGTCTTAATGTAAAATACTAAATACTAGATGTACCAATAAATGTGTTGCCGTCATTTTCGACGGCATATCGATATAAATATTTTACCATTATAGACTCATTTATATATATATATATATATATATATATATATATATATATATATATATATCAGTTAATAAACTGCCATACGTGATAGATGCTTGGCTCATCATGATTTTCCCGCAATAGTCAGTAGTTTGCCATTACTTTCTGCGGCAATCTGATTGCCAATTGAAGCTATATAATACAAACTATCTTGCTATTTAACCCGTAGCTTGAGCGAGAAGAAACGGCCTAACAATTTTCCTAAGGGCATTTGCGCGTAAGTGAATGCAAGGAATTCAAATAGAGTTTGAACTTGGCTCTCCAATTTCTTGTGTAGAGTGGATTTCCACTGCACCACAACGCACATCAACCTTATTGCCAATATTTTATCAGTTTGTTTTTTTTGTATGAGTCAGGATTTATTTTATATACACGCATCTTTCTTATTAATCGCAGACAAGCACTCACGCACGTAAACACACATACAGGGAAATGGATAGAAAGAGACAGAGACAAAATCAGACGGACAAGCAGTAAAAGTGAGAGAGTTCAAGGTATAGATTGGTAAGATTGGTATTTCCTCCTCCATGTACTTAACACCCAAACATGTAAGTTTCTCCAATGCATCCGTTCAATTGTAATAGTATCCACGTTATTGTAGAAGTAACTGTTCATAATGAGATTATTCCGCACCTTATACGACACAAATTGTAGATATGTTCAAGACAAAATTTATCTTTGAACTTTTCGATTGATTGACTGATCATTCGGCACGTCTATTGATTGAATCAATATTTACGATCGACATATATTTCTATTAATCAAAAGACCATATGTTACCCAGTCATTTTCAATGTCTTCAAATCGCTCTCTCATTTTACACTCATACTTTTCCTTCTCTTTTGTTTTCTGTCCAGAAAACTAGAAACACTTTATTTTAATCTATTTAACTACATTAGACTGACCATATCTATCTATCTATCTATCTATCTAAAAAAGCAGATATTTTGTTATTAACATGTCAGATTACTTTTCATTTTAGACATAATTTTTAGTTGATACTCCTATTTGAATAGACGTTCCTTTTAATTTCAAAACAGTATATTTATATATTTTCGTCTTTGTTATGAAGATGCAAAAAATGTTATTAGAGAAAAAGATCCGTCCTCCGGAAGGATTCGAACCTGTGTAGCCATTCGCAGGAGAAACCGTTATTCCAATCCGATGTGTTTTAGACTGACTCGGTCAAGTAACCCGTTGTCCATCTCGCAAGGTCTAATATGGGTCTCGGACAAAAGGTACTATTCGGCCTTGCTTGACCAGCGAAGATTTGCGGTGGAACATTTCCAATCGTCTATGAGCTGAGACTGAGACAGTGAAGTTGCGGTCAGGAAATTACTTCTTCTTTCACACACTGTATTCAATTGGGACATTGGTGATAATGCCTCTCCACAATTTCCTGTAATTTTTAGCTCTGTGCCAATATTGTCTGTTTGCTCTCTCTGCATTTATTTACAGAAGCATGTTACGTAGACATACGTTTTTTCCTTCTATACCGCTTGCTTTTAATATATCCTGCGAGTGTCAAATTTTCCAAAGCCGCTTTTCTCATTGTATATCCTAGAACCTAAAACTGGTTCTTAACTGAATGCCAGACATCAGTATCATTTTTATTAATAATAGTTAATGAATTCACTTGAACACAGAATTTTGAAAACACCGTTACTGATGCCACAGCCATATTGTGAGTAAATGTTAAAATCTAAGATTATTTTGTCATAAGATTTGGATTATTTGTTCTCCTTGGGTTATTTGAACTATTTCTTCTATTCAAACTTAGCCCGGCGTTTATGGTTGCTCTTTTTCTCGCCTAATAAAACTATAATTTCCAGTGAAAACTTTGTGGTACTTACGGATTGGAGTCGATGCAACGGCAGATAAACATATCTTAAAACATACCTCTATGTTATCAGTGTAAACCGACATCTTTTTTGTAACAATTTTGCTTAAATTTCGTATATTATTTATTTCTGTTGAAAATATACAAATGTTCCAATATATTTCAGTGAAATTTTAATTTTTAGTATTTAAAGTTTATGAAAATAATAATCATGAAGATGGATGGGCTTCGCTAGGTTACAAACGTCCAAGACACGCTACATGATGCGTGCACCAGGAAACCTTTTACGGAGACTTAGGCTCTATCATAAGACAGCAACAGATGGATGCGTATGTTGGACAGCTCAGCACGACGGCGTCTTAAAGACTTTTTAATAGTGAAAGATGAAAATGAAGAATGAATTTTATAGTGATATAAAAAAGCAGATGATGATGTCAGTATCTTAAGTAAGGTATTTTAACGTATTTGGGGTTAGAAATAGTTTGCCTAACACTGCGATTTGCCATAGAAGTGAATCTTTAATATGAAAACACGTGTCCTATTCTCATATAACCACGTCTGACACTCATATGGATCCCATACATAGCGACAAACACGTTCAGAAATTTCTAAACTCTTAGCTATATGCAATTGCTTATTAAGATTGACAGTTAAAAAGGTTTTGAGCAAGTGAAGCCTAAGAATCTAGGCATATATCAGCATTCATTGAATACTGTACAGTATAACAAAGAACCGAATTTAATAATATAAATTAAATTAGTTGAGAGCTACCGGGGTCAGCAATATCTAAAACGAGAAAATAATGACATAAAATTTTCACATTCCACAATGATTTAAATAAAAGATTAGAAAGGAAACTCCATCAATTAATGAAAGAGCTGTAACATCTTGAGGAGGTTATGAAAAATATATTTCTGCAATATTGTTTAAAGAGAAAAAATTTATAAATGTCAATGAATACGAAATGTGTCCTTCTAAGGAAACGTTTGATATTACATTATCATTACCAGTGTGTCAATTTTGGTACACGCCAATATGTACTCTAATCATAGCTTACCTAAACTATTACTTTAATTTTGACCACCGATATTTTTTATTTACTGATAAATCTTGAAAATGACAAATCACTCAATACCAAAATTATCAAGTTATAATTCAGAGAGGCTATTCTGGGTATTTTAATCCTTAGAAAATGTGGGATAGAAATTAAATAATTATAACGATTTCATCCAACTTTGAAAAACTTTTTAATAAATAGAGTATTAGAAGATTATTTTGGTTTGACATCGATCCATACAAAGTCCGGTGAATTGTCTTGTGAACTAAAAGGAACTAACACCACAGTCAATCATCTGTCAGGAGAAATAGGTAATAAGTGTTTAAGAAAAATTGCGTGCTGATATGATATTTGAGAAAGATGAGTAACCCCATGAATGGTCAGGTTCAATTTAACAATTTTTGTTGGGTTTGTTTGAGTGGAGTAAATTATTTTACTATGCGCCGTATCCTTTCAGATCGTAGGCGATCATGGCCTTCCACATCTTCCTATCCCTAGTAGTTCTTAACCTATTTTTTCTGTTAACAATTCCAAATCTTCTTTTCAAGCTTATCAAGTATTTTGCTCGTATCTTTCCCCTGTATCTTTGACCATCTATCTGAATTGTGAGTATCAGATTTTTCAAGCAATCCTTCCTAATCACATGTCCTGAGAGTTTTAAGTGGATTTGTTTGATAGAAAACGTTCGTTTTTTTTCGTTCCCATCCACTCCATGTCCTTATCTTTGCACACATATTTACATCATGATATAATAATCAGCCATCTGTAAAACCACATTTCAGTTGCTTCAACTTTTCCCTTAACTTAAAAACTACCAATTTGCTAGGTGAGGATCAGGCAGAATCACATCAACTTTCCGGCTTTTTGGTTAAATATAATGAGAAATAAAAACCTTTAGCAGTCACGAACTGTTTTTTACTAAGTAAACATCGGAAAATAGTGAATACTTTACGTATAGACTTTGAATGAAAAAGTGGCAAATTAAGGACAGTGAAGTATAGCAAAATATTCGGGCAGCAAAAAGCAGGAATGTGTGGCGAGCCATACACGCATGTCCTTCGGTGGTACGTACAATAAGATATCTACTTGAATGATCTCATAATAAACCTGGCAAACAGGTTTGTTTTCAGATAATATTTGATTTCTGTTAAATTTTATCGCTGCTTTGATTATATTTTTCAACGAAATGTAATATTTTCTTTCAGGCTTTCATATATTTAATAAGAAAGCCAATTAGTTGAATTAGTCACTTGTATTTTTTTTTGGCGTTTTATGTAACGTTACTATGCTAAGTTTCATCAGCAGGAGATAATTATGACAAAGTTTGCTAAAAAGAAGCAATTATTTCGAAAATTGTAAGGACATTATAAACAATTTGCCATTCAGACATTTTTAAAATAGAAAGGAGAAATAAGAGGAAAGCAGACATAAAATTCCCAACCATTTACAGGAATCTACGATTGTAATATAAGAATGAACTTTCTCTCTTTTTCTCAGAATGCGTTTGTTTGTCAGTCAGTCAGTTATATGCCATATGTGATTCCCACTTGGGTGATCATGTCTCGAAAGAGACATGACTGATTGAACATAATATTTTCCCGCAATAATTTGCCATTGCATTCTGTGCTAGACTTGTTGCCAGTCAAGGCTAAAGAACCTAATTTGTTCTGCTATTTAACCCATATCTGGGGAGAGGAGAGACGAGTTAATATTTTCATATGGTATTTTTGCGTGAATCAATACAATGAATTCGAATTCGAATCCCAGTTGAATTCTTTGGATTCAATCTACTATTGTAATATTAGAACGAACTCTATCACTTCCTTTCTTTCTCTCTCTCTCTCTCTCACTCTGTGCGTGTAATTGCGTGTGTGTAGGGTGTGTGGCTAACAAATATCGTAATCATACAGAAAACATTCGCTTCAGTAGGGTCACCGAGATGGTCAAAAATAAAAGAAAAATCAACAATATGATTCACATATATCTGGCACAGAGTTATTTTTGTCAGTCACTTAGCAACTGAGATTTTCTGCACAGAAATAAACCGATGTGCGCAAGCGCGCACACATACCAACAATCTCTCTCTCGCTCTCTCTTTCTATCTTTCTTTCTTTATCTTACGCCCGCACACATAGAAAGTAGTTCATAAAAAAATGATAAATTCATAAACATTTAGAAACTATCACTCATATCTGAACGGCATATTAATTTCAAATGTGAAACATTTTTTTTTAATAAAATTATATTTACCTCCCTTGTTAACACACACGCCAACACCTGTGAAGTCAGACCAAAAAATGGAAATGAACATTTAAAGTATCATTTACATATGCGAGTAAAGTATTTTTTTTATTTTATAGTCATTTCACCCAACTGTTTCTGAGAGTGTCTTAGAAGGAGTAGAAAGAACGATAAGAACTGGTTTCAAGGAGACTATACATGTGAATTTACTTTCTATTTAGAGTTGGGAAAATCATAGTTAACAGGGAATCAAATCTACAGGCGAAATCTGCAAAGAAAGATACAATTAAAGTAGTATTTATGGTTACATCTTAGCTCTGTTATCAGTAAAATGATGAAACCTACGTGAGAATATACAGCGTTTGGTGGATGAATTGCGGTTTAAAATACCCGAAAATGAAAATAAATCTGATATCACATTTTAACAGATATTTTACCAAAATCACACAAAAATATCATGAAATACTAGAGAGAAAAAATATTTAATAAAATTGCCCTGAGCTTCAACCACGGACTAAAGATGTCTTTGGAATAACAAGTAACTTTTCTAGACGGTGTCCTTGTTTAAGGCGGTTAATACTGTGACAAGTCTTTCCTTCATTTCAACTTTGGTGCTAAAAGTAGTTCTGTTAATTTCTCACCCAGCTGCGCCAAACACATAATAATAAGGCGTTGCAATGTGAGAAGATAATTGGCCAAATATAAGGCTGATGTACTCGCAGAAATTCTCTGTTAGTTTCTCCTGATTGGGTGGCATGATACAGAATCCTGTTGCTAGATATAAGGACTTCTAACAGCCAATATCATGACCAAGAACAACACTAACTCCTCAAGTCACTTGATGTAGACCTCTCTGTTGACCTTGAAGTCTTGAGGTGAAGATGAATGGAGTAATAACGTCACCACCACTAGAGATCACACTAAACACATTCGTGTTCAACATAAGACTCCTCTATTTCCGAATTATCTGCACTGTGTTCAGATTGACAATAAACTGGAATTTTCGTGCACCTTAGCATTTGTTTAACACGAATGCTAAACTGTACAGATTGTCGTTTCCACATTTTTGGGGTAGTGAATTGCGTCTTGGTGCTTTTCGTCTCATAGACAGTGCCCAACTGACTCTACTATATTATTTACTCAACAAAATAAAAATCAGCTTGAATTTAAAATTGTAAAAAGGCGACAATTTACCAATCACCTTCTGTAATCAATCAGTCAGCTAAGGGCCATACGTGATACACGCTTTGGGCGATCATGTCTCGAAAGTGACATGACTGACTGGGCAGAAGATTATGCCGCAGTGGCTTGCCATTGCTTTCTGCGGTGGTCTGGTTACCAGCCAAGGCTATAGAACCCAAAATGTTCTATTATTTAACCCATAACTGGAGGGAAGAGACGGATTAATACCTTTCCCAAGGATATTTGTGCGTAAGTGAATGCCATTAATTCAACTGGAATTCGAAATCAGCTCCCGGATTTGTCGTTCCGAATCGATATCCACTGCACTACAGCGCATATCTGTATTCCCCTCTGTAATCAGTCAGTTAAGTGTCATATGTGAAACACGCTTGAGTGATCATGTCTCTTTCGAGACATGACTGACTGGGCAGTAGGTTATCCCACAGTTCGGTTGCCATTGCTTTCTGGGGTAGATTGGTTGCCAGCCAAGGCAATATAACCCAATCTGTCCTGCTAAATAGCAGAACAGATTGGGTTCCCATAACTGGAGGGAAAAGACAGATTAATACCTTTCCCAAGATTATTTGTGCGGAAGTGAATGCAATGGATTCAACTGGAATTCGAACTCGGCTCCCCGATTTCTCGTTCCGAGCCGATATCCACTGCACCACAGCGCATATCTGTAATAGTAGGCTTAAATTGATGTGGCCGAGGTAAGAAAGAAGAGAGCACATTAGAAAAAATTACCATAAAAATATTTGGAGAAAAGGTTGGGATAAGCCATATCACAGCGGTGAGAAACTGAATGTAGTCAAAATACTATCTCAAGACCAATAACATTACAGACCATTCGTTGGATTTTATCGAGAACCTCGAGATATATTGCAAGATCACCAGACCAGATATGGTCGCAATATTCAATGCACGGATGAAAGTTTGCTTTATAAATGTTAACGCAATACAAAAGAAAATGTATAGTATTATATAGAAAAATAATTTTGGTCTTATATATTTTGATTCTAGCGTTACGTAAAGTCATATCTATGATGCGAATTGCTTCAGGCATGTGAAGAAAAAGATTGTTCAGATAAATGATGTAATAAGCAATAAAGAGTAAAAAATGACTCATTTATCAGAAGCAAAAAGAAAGAAGCGACGACAGCAGAAAGGACGGCATAATGTCAACGTGTTATATAGTCAATGACTATAATATCCAATCTCTTTTTACATGCCTAAAGGAGAAAATATCGCAGCATCTACGAACATAGGCAACTATAAACGTTAATCATAATAAATGTCACAGAGTGCTGGATACACAGGGGGAAAAATGTATTATAGATACACATAATATACGATCTCTTAAGAAGATATAAAAAAAGAACAGAAGGTATGAATATATGTACACCTATATCAAGAGACATATTTATCAATGATCTGCTGTTTGTCCGTTTCATGCATGCACGCACACATACATGTGTGTGCGTTTTTCATAGATATATATGTACGTATTGTGTGAGTGTAAGTGTATACGTTTGCTTGTGGGTGTGGATATCAGTCTTTCGTTTAAGCATGATCCCTGATCCCTGATCCATAAAACAGAAGAGATAATATTTGGCAAACCTTTGATGAGTTTCGTTTACGACTCAATTCAATTATTCAATTTCAGGTAGAGACTGTCATTCAGTTAAGTGCCATACGTGAAACACTCTTGGGCGATCATGTCTCGAAAGAGATATGACTGACTGGACAGAAGATTATCCCCCAGTAGGTTGCCATTGCTTTCTGCGGTAGACTGGTTGCCGACCAAGGCTATAGAACCCAATCTGTCCTGTTATTTGACTCATAGGTAGAGGGGAATGAAATGTATTATATTATGTAGTAATTAGTGGGGGATCGGTTTCCTATTGTTATGAAGTAATAAACTGATCCGGCACTTTATGACCAGTAGAAGCCTTAATCATTATTCCAACTATTATATTCAGTCATATATGTACGTATTGTGTAAGTGTATACGTTTGCTTGTGTGTGTGGATATCAGTCTTTCGTTTAAGCATGATCTCTGATCCCTGATCCATAAAACAGAAGAGATAATATTTGGCAAATCTCTGATGAGTTTCGTTTACGACTCAATTCAATTATTCAATTTCAGGTAGAGACTGTCAGTCAGTTAAGTGCCATACGTGAAACACGATCATGTCTGGAAAGAGACATGACTGACTGGGCAGAAGATTATCCCGCAGTAGGTTGCCATTGCTTTCTTTGGTAGACTGGTTGCCAGCCAAGACTATAGAACCCAATCTATCCTGTTATTTAACCCATAACTGGGAGGAAGAGACGGATTAATACCGTTCTCAAGGGTATTTGCGCGTAAGTGAATGCAATGAATTCACCTGGAATTCGAACTCGGCTCGCCGATTTCTCGTTCCGAGCCGATTACAACACGCAAATACACACACACACAAACATACATTACATATTAAAATGTACGTAGAATGTTCGATCAGTTTACAAAATTCATTGCTTGACTGATGAAATATTAAAATACAGATTCGACAGAAAACTTTACAACATTCCAACGTAGAAAGCTAAGAAATAACTTGTTCGAAATGAATGAACCACGTCACGCGGCAATGAACATTGTGGGGGCGTCGGACTATTCTTTTTTTTAAATTTCAAAATAGACAGATGCTCACACGTTGTCGGCCGCGCGCATCACATAACAGCTTTAAAGATATCTCCTTTTCAAAAAAACAAAAAATAAACACTAAAAACAGATTAATCACACACACACACACACACACACATATATATATAGTCATCCGCGGATAGATCTGTTTCGCTGTATTACAGCTCATCAGTACGGTTAGACTCCGATTGCTTTTAACCCATGATTGAAATCTGACCGAATTGGCGTCAGTCGGCGATTCTACTTCTGGGCTATGGGCATTCGGTAAAAGAAGGCAGACTTTTTAGCGTGTATATTGTCATTATACCCGCCCAATAGCCAGTGTGTTCTAATCAATTACTGAATGAGCGATATATATATATATATATATATATATATATATATATATATATGTAAACATGTTACGGAAATTAACGAATTTTAACGAAACTTGGTTATAAACAACCGACAATTTGAAATGAATTGTTTGAACATTATTTTTATCGATACTCGTATTTAAGTAGATATTCTTTTTTTTTAATTAAAAAGTATTATATATTTATTTCTACCGGCCTGATTATTTACGATAAATTTTTATTACCAAAATATGTGTCATTCGGTAGGATTTGAACTTGCGACCCCTATCTACATAGGGGAAGCTACCATTTGATCTGGCAACGTCTTAGACCGCTATATGTAGATAGGGGTCGCAGGTTCGAATCCTGCCGAATGACACATATTTTCGGAATAAAATTTTATCGTAAATAATCAGGCTAGTAGATATAAATATATAATACTGTTTAATTAAAAGCAGAATATCTACTTAAATACGAGTATCGATAAAAAATAATGTTGAAACAATTCATTTCATATATATATCGAAAGGTTACGGTAAGTTATGAAATGGAATTTACCGACAACTTTTTTATTCGTCTGAACATTATTTTTAATGGGTATTCAATTTGTGTAGATATTCTATTTTTATAGTTATACAGTATATTTATATACATACTTACACACACACGCACGCACGCACGCACGCGCACACACACACACACACACACACACACATATATGTGTGTGTGTGTGTGGGTGGGTGGGTGAATGTGTGGATGTATGTGTGTGTGTGTATGTGTGTGTGTGTATAGCGGCCTGAATATTAGAGAAATGCTTTTAGGGATATATGCAATTTCCGGAGGAAATAAAACCTGCTACTCCTATAGACCGAAGTTGTACCGTCAAAAGATCCCACGTTTCTTAACCACTCGTCTAAATATGATTCTCCGTTAGACAAAGTCGAATTAAGCCGTATAAATACCTATGGATGTAGAAGGACATTTATCTGTGCTTTATAAGCTACGCAAAAGTGTTCGACAAAGTACAACAAAAAGACTTGATAAAGATGCTCGACAAGACGTTAGGATAATCAAGAATCTATACTGGCAGAAACCTCTTGTGTACGGCTAGAAAGCAAACTCAGCAGGTATGCAAAAATAGAAAGGGGCAAAAGACAAGGATGTGTTTTCTCACAGGATCTTTTCAACCTGTACCGCGAAGCAATTATGTGAGAAACAAAAGCTTTGCTGGGATTCAATATTGGCGGCCACAATCTCAACAGTATCAGATACGTGGATGACATGGTGCTGATAGCAGACAGGGAAAGGAAAATGCAGGACTTTCTACAGGAGGTAGCAATAAAAAGTGAGAAGAAAGGACTGAGCATAAACTTTAAGTCAATTAAAAAGCGTTTCGACAGAGAATGGAAAGTGCGACATGGAGATCCCAAGATGCATTGGCATTGCCAAAGACGTATTTGAGAAGCTAACCAGAGTACTGAAAGACCGGAAAATATCATTAGAAACAAAGAAAAGAGTGATGGATTGCTATGTTATATCTGTTTTTCTTTATGGAAGTGAATGTTGGACCATCTCATTCAGGATGAAGGAGAGGCATGAGGTAGAAGAAATATGGTTATACAGAAAGATGTTGAGGATACCATGGACAGAGCACGTGTGCAACGATGAGGTGTTGGAAAGGATGCAAACGAAAAGTAAACTCATACTTAATGTCAGGAAGACAAAAATGAGGTTCTTGGGACAGGAAATGAGGAAGCAGGGATAAAGCGAAGGAAAGAGAGGGGAAAGCAACGCGAGACGTACTAGTTAGGTCTGATCAAATGAACGGTGGAAGTGTTTTAGAAGGATACCAAACGAAAAAAAATATTGAGAGCGACAAGAGACAGAACCAAGTGGAAGTCTATGATCTCCTACGTCCTAAGGAACACTGCACATGAAGAAGAAGTAGAAGTACATAAATATCTGATTTTTAGTAAAATTTAAATCTGCTCAGTTTTCGTATCCTAATGTAAACAAAGATAATCTTATGAAATGTTACGGAAAAATACTAAATGGATATAACCAACATATTTTTCAAATATTTGTTAAAACTTTATTTTTAATGAATACTTGTATTTGACTAGATACTCTGTTTTTATATATAAACCGTATACACACACACAGACGCGCGCGCGCACACACACACAAACACACATACACACACAAACACACACACACACACACACACGCATATATATATATGTATCGGCCTGAAAAATCGAGAAATCTTGTAAGAAAATTTCCCTATCAAGATTTGTAGTGTATCTACTAAAAATCCATTAAAATATGGATCAAACAAATAAATTTATATAAATCAATTTGAAAATTAAATCTATATAAAACTATTTATACATACAAATAAAATTATATATTTATATATATAGGTCTTTATCCTACTCCCAGATTGGAGCGGGACGTGAGACAAGGTCAGTTTTTAACGTTGGGGAACCTGATCCCGTACGGCCAGGCAACTAGTCAAAGATTACGCAGAACCTGGGTGTAGAGCTGATCTTAGCTTGACATTGCTTGTCATACTCCTTACTCTGTCCACTCCACTCTCATGTACTCTCATCCTTCACTTACCTATTTTCTGACACCCCCTATAACCTGTCACTCTTTCTCATAACTTTCTTTTTAGGTATCCCACTGCGCCCCAGTGGCAGTAAACTGCCTTGCTTGGGTGATATTATATATATATATATATATATATATATATATATATATATATATATATATATATATGCAAAGGATAGATGATGAGATCTAGCCCCCCAAAAAAAGGCTTTCTCTTGTATGCGATACTAAAATTAACGGGCACGTTTTTCTTTTATTGTTAGTTGATCCATTAAAGAAAGTTATTGTCCACTAGATATTAATTTTCAGTTAATAAAGAAGACGGTCGTCTTCTCAGACATGAATGCAATGATTTTTCAGATTTTCTAGATAAGAATATACATGTTTATTCTTCTGTCTTTTGGTCTTTGAATTGCGTTGAAAGATTACTTGGTTGTGCAAGAACCCCTCCCGAAATGAAATGAATTTAATGTTTAGACATTGTCAGACTTTAGGAAATGCATATATGTCTGTCTTTGAGGAGCTGCCTATGTAGGTTATGGATCATGTGAAAACATACTTAAGCAATTTATTAACGCTTGAGGAAACAAACACTTTACTGCAAAAAAATTATATTTTTTAATTATTTCACTTAAGGAAGGTAATAAAATCTGCAGATGTTATCAAGAGTTGAAAAGTGTGCAATAAAAGTTCAAGAATCAAAAAGAGAGATGTTTGCAATTTATATTGAATTTAATTCTTTGAAGATCATAGTTGACAAGATAGGAGGATAGAACTGAGTTCCGCATGCGATAAGGGTGACAGAAGAAACAATTAACATAGAACATTATATTATGACTGGCAACTTCAAGAGTACAATTATGAGAGAAACCTAGGAATCCTGTAGTACGCATGAATTCGTGAAGTCGATATACTTACGATGAAAGCTCATTAGAAAAATTATCATGGAAATATGGCAAATGTTACAATGGTTTTTTAAAGCACTGATATTGATATGCAAGTTAAGGAGAATTACTTTCGCCGATTTTTCTATAGTTTTGTCAATAATATCTCGACACATAACAGAAGCGTCCGGATAGATATCGTAAAAATATTCGATGCGGGAACAAATAGTAAACTCAAAACTACACAAGATCTACTCTGGGGATAAAATTTGGTTAGCATAACATCGGTAAGCGTTTTTCCTAGAAGGTGCTTTGACAGTTTATTAATATAATTATTCTGTTTTATGTCAATAGAAAACGTGAAACTAATTGAGTTGTTCCCCTGGAGGTTAGAAGCAGGGATTCTGATGGAATACAAATGTTCTATTGGGTTGTTACAAAAATAATAGACACTCGAAGTGTTGTATTTTGAAAAAAAACATTTTAACATAGTATTTACGATAGATATTAGGTGAATGATGAGTAACATAATAATTAATGCATGCTTTTTTATAGTTTCTAACTTATCTTCAGACAGAAATATTTTTGAAGTATAAAAGCCCTTCATAATTGATATAACAAAACATGATGCTCACTTACTTTTCCTGCATGAAATTAAAATTGGGTGCAGTGCTTTGCAAATTTCTGCCAATAACAACAGAGCCTTGGGAAATTGGTCTACAAGTGATCGGGCATTATGATGTTGGTTCCAGAGCTTTGAAGAAGGTAGAGGACGGTTATGTAGTCTTAAGAACGCACAATTCCAAGCAGATATTGAGCAAAACCCGCGTCAAAGTGTCACAGAAATATTTCAGACGCTTAGTATCAGCACTGCAATTATCTCATGCCATTTGCGGAGTATTGGCAAGGTAGAAAAGCTTCATAAATCGGTTCCCTTTGATATAATGAAAATCAAATCGAAGGCGTATTGAAAAGTTGCTCGATGATTTTTCTGAGTAACACAATGGATCCCTTGACCGAATAGTCACTTAGGATGAAAAGACTGAGTTCATTATGATAATTGTAAACGATCAGGTCAATGGCTTTAGCGAGATGATTCTCCTAAACATTTCCCAAAGCCAAAGTTGCATTAATAAATATTATGGCGACTGTCTGGTAGTCTACAATTAGTGTTATCCACTACAGCTTTATTGAATCCAATCAGGACCTTAAGACAGAGCTGTTTTTGCAATCAAATTGCTAAAATGCATGCACGCCAGCGAAAGAAAAACAGATCTGCACTGGTGAATCGACAAGGTATCATTGTGCTCTATGATAATGCGCTTATGCATGTTGCAAGAATTACTTTGTAAAAAATAGCATATTTGGATTACGAGTGTTTACCACATCGTCTATATTCTGCTGATCATTCACAAACGGATTATCATTTTGAAGCAGTGAAGCAAATTTTTAAATGAAGAAAACGTTTTGATCCAAATCAGTGGTGACAACAGCTTTCAGATATTTTGTTACATCATTACTAATAACTTTCTATCATTAAGGAACAAATAATATCATCGATCAATATCAGATGTGCATAGGGCTCGTATTTTGATTAATGTTAACATTACTAAAAGTAAAAGTAATTCTTTCTGAAATTGGCCATTATTTTGTAACCACATAATATAAGATGATTCTCAATTAATCTGTACAGAAGGATGCATAAAGGGAACATGTGTTCAATAACGAAGTTCCATATAAACAAAATTGGCACTCATACTTATTTCTTTGTCTTTTCCTGATGACATGTATAAGTTTAGTTTTCCTTAGAATCCTTTCAAAAACGTCGTCGTTGCCCACATGTTTAGTCAATGTTATCTGTATCATCCTTCTGCAGAACCACATTTCTGTTGATTCGAGTCTCTCCTTCATCTGACCAGTATTCGCTGTCATATGGGAGAACAGATATCACATAAAAATCCAGTAGATATTTTTTGTTGTGTTCAACGAAATCTTCCTGTCTCTCAATACTCTGATTAGCATTTGAAACTTGTCTCTGGCCAATTCAAACTTTTCACGTTTAACTTTTTCCAGGTACTTTAATTCCAGTACCTGTTTGATTTTAGTATCCCCGATCTGTAGACATTTAGCACATTTTTTCAACTGGCAAACTTGTCTCGAAGTTCCATCATCCATTTACACAAGTTCATCTGGTAAGTGGCTTCTTAACTTCTCTTCTCTATTTGCCCTCAGTATGCTTTGGGCAATTTAAGTTTTTCACGCCCACCTTCTGTCATTATGTGGCTAATGAATTTCAGTTGCCTTTTCATGATTCTGAGTATGTGAGGTTTACTCGTCCGCTCCATAGAATCAGCATCCTTCTTCTGACAATACTGCTGTCTCTAGTTTTCAACATCCGTTGGAAAATTTTGCTGCAATAATTGTAATATAAGAGAATGAACAACACATAGCAATCTTTTCTTTGTTTCAAACTAAATTACCGCAATTAAATGTAGTTTACGCTTGTATGAATTTAATTGCACCTTTCTCTGATTCGCACCGACTTATTCTGTAGATATAGTTTACAGAAATAACATTTGTTTCCGGCGGTACCAGTGTGATAATTCAGAACACAGCAGAGGCCTCTATTTGTCTGCCCGTAACAATAGTAAACCAGTCCCCTAAGAGGCAACCACTTTGTTTGTCGATACAATGAGGCTCTGTGAAGCCTATATCAAGATCATTAGTCGCGACTACTGGCGCCTTCGAAATAGTGCGTTAAATAAAAGTAAGTGTTCTATAGATCCTATGTTTACTCAGTTTGATGTGTTATCCCATTCTGCTGATAAAGTATAATGTTCTCTAGTGAAACATCTTGAAATTATACAGTTGACTCGTCTAAACTATTCTTTCCAGATTTTCCGAAATAGAACAAAGTCTATATTAAGCGAAAGGCATAGAACTGTCAATAATTTATTTTGTCGTTTCTAAATTGTATCAACTCAATTTATATAGACATGATGATATTCTTATAATAGTGCTTAAGAAATGCATCTCCTCAACTGTCTTTTATACTCTCTAAATTCTACAATAAATGTCTTGCTGTTTCTTGATTTCCTGTTTGTTGGCAATATTTTTCTGTAACACGTATCTTTAAGAACTAAGGTGAAACGTCTGATACTTCTACCTATCGCCTGATTAGCCTGTTATCTCTTTTCGGCAAAGTAATAGAACTTCTAATACAATCAAAATTGATTAAGTAACTCCCCTAGCAGGATTTTCTTTCAGATAAGCAACATAATGTTAGCTTCCTTAAATCAACTGAACAAGTATTTACAATTATAACTGAAATAATCTATCAAGTTTAAAAAATTGCCTTGAAGCTCTGGCGTTTTTCGTAAATATCACAAAGACATTTGTAAGGGTTTGACATGCAGGTTTTTTCAAAAGTTGAAAGGTTACTGCATTTATCGACACCTTTTTTTTGACTGAGTTCATCTGTCTTATCAAATTCTGAAATAATCAAAGTCTTGAATGTTCACACTTCTAGAGATGTTTGCATTAATTCAGGTGTCTCCAAGAATCTATTGTTCCTAATTTTCATCAACGACGTCCCTGATGCCATAGGTTATTCACTTGGATATTTATGCTGAAAGCACAGCTATTTACTCCTGTCTTAATAAGGGCAAATTGGAAGATTACCTAAAATAACCTAAAATTCTGTGTTAACTGGGTCAAGGAATAGTTTGATAATTTTAGCCAATCAAAAACAAACAACTCTTATTTAATTGCTCGAGGAAAACAATTTTCCTTATAACAGCAAGGGAGATTCTAACCTCCAGTTGTGTGACTCACTGAGTTTTCTACTGACATGTTGTGGAAGGAACATATTGAATCAATTGCTATGTCTGCTACTACAAATATTGGTTAACTGTATCCTGCTAGTCAATTCTTCTCCCCCAAACGGATCATATGCATTTGTAATCGTTCGTTCATGCATTGGATATCGTATTCTATATATCTCTATAGAATTTGTGTGTCACTTCGTTTTCTCCATAGCTTGCCTAGACTTTTCGGCTAACCTGATGTGTTTTCTTGAATTTAAATTAAAAAGTTAGAAAACGAATAGAAATACTTTTATAGAAATACTTTTTACGAAATAAAATCTTTGAATTTACATTCATAGAATTCTTCAGAATACGAAACGTGTCAGCTAAGATAAGTTTTCTTTTTGACTTTATTCATATCTGTGTGTGTGTGTTTGGGTACGCGTGTGTGTGCATGTGCGTCTTTATAATTGTCTATCCTTTTATACTATAATATATTCAAATAAATATTATTCCCTTATATTCGCGTTCACTTTTGCTCCAACTTTTTCTGCGTCGTACAATAAGAAGCCAATCTTTAATTGAACGAATATGTGCTCATCAATCTTTGCTTTTATGTGTGAGTCTGTGGGGGATACTATTTGACATGCCGGTGATAAATTCTACATTATCCTGCCGTTGTCCCTGCACTCTTTCAACATTTATTCTTCTCTCCTGCCCCATCAACTTATAACACCAGTCTTCCTTGGCAGTCATTTTCTAGAATAAAATATGACTCTGACTGACCTTCTTTCCCGTATCTCCCCTTCTTCGCGGACATAGTCTCGTGGACTATAGCCAGCAATTTTGACCGCCCACGCCCTGACGGGGTCATCTTTTTAAGTTAAATGGTCATTACATCTTAACTTCAGCCAGCCATGCATTGACAGTGACCAGTTTCAAATAACACTGGATTTATACTCTCCAGTATATCGCATTGTTTTCGATGAAGAAAAATGAGAGAACTGGAAATGAATCATTAGAACGGAAGTCATTTTTACGCCCGAATTTTTTACCTTGCTTTTGTGTGGTTATATCTATGATTCAAATAAAACTAAATGTCTAACATTAGGAAATATTATGCAAGTTGGTAAAAACGAAAATAATCATTTATATTTGAAATTGACGAATGTTTGTATGTGAATTAGTGATAATATGCATATATTATTGTGTAAATATGACTTGGTTATTGCGTTTCTAGATTATTACAAAAAATACATACGTAGGTTGTGCGTTTGAAGAAAGCGTTGGAGAATCAATTGATATAAAACGAGTGAAGATGCCTAAAGGTTGAAACCAAGTTTGAGTAATCATTTGACTTTGTAATCAACTGAGCACTTTTTAATACAACTATTTACTAGCCAGGATGTGCGTTGTGGTGCATTCGATATCGGCTCGGAAGGAGAAATCAGGGAGCCGAGTTCGAATTTCAGCTGAATTCATTGCATTCACTTACGCGTAAATACCCTTAGGAAAGGTATTAATCCGTCTCTTCCTTCCAGTTATGGATTAAATAACAGTACAGATTGGGTTCTATAGCCTTGGTCGGCAACCAGTCTACCGCAGAAGGCAATGGCAACCTACTGCGGGATAATGTTCAGCCCAGTCAGTCATGTCTCTTTCGAGATATGATCGCCCAAGCGTGTATCACGTATGGCACTTAACTGACTGATTTACTAGCCTAATTTAATTCTGACCATTACCTGGTAAATAATTACATACTCACATATACGCACACACGCACACATACACACACAAATATAAAATAAGGATATAAAGTAAAGGACATAAATTACGCAGTTTAATAATGTTTACTTTTTATAAGGAGCTCAATAAAAATGTAGAACTGTTTCAGTGTTTTAGTTACTATGAGTGTTTTAGTGCTCTAATAACATTTAGGACTGCAACATAAAAGCTTTCATGCAGTTGTTATTATCATAATACTAATATTAACTCTCTCTCTTTCTCTCTCTCTCTCTCTTTATATATATATATATACTTGTGTGTGTGCGCGTGTGTGTGTAATTAACGGATTTTTATATTTTTATTGGAAATACACACATATATCTGAGAAATAAATACACACACACACACACAGACACATATATATATATATATATATATGAATGTGTGCGTTGAACTAATGGATTTCTAGAGCATTATGGGAAATACTTATATATACAAAAGAAATATATATATATATATATATATATATATATATATATATGTATGTATGTATGTATGTATGAATGTATGTATTTCTTATGTATGTGGGGGGAATACATACATATAAATGTGTGTTTGTGTGCGTATGTTTGAGGGAAATACATACCTATGAGCGTGTGTTTGTGTGTATGTGAGAGAAATGCATACATATGAGTGTGTGTTTGTGTGTGAAAAATACATACATATAAATGTGTGTTTTTGTGTGCGAGAGAAATAGATACATATGAGTGTGTGTTACTGTGTGTGATGTAAGTACACACATATGAGAGTGTGTTTTTGTGTGTGAGAATGCGTATGTAATTAACGAATTTCAAGCATACCGGACTAGACATGGGTTCCTTCTACTAAAGGAGACTCAGGTCTTGAAACCTGCGAGAGAGCATGTTATCTCAATTAACTTTTCGCAAAAGCCGCAACTCAAGGGACGTCATAAACACAGTTTAAACATAATTTATCTAATAAAACACGAGTGTCCACTAACAGAATGTTTGAAATAATAAATATGTAGGATAAAAAGAAATCTATTAATTCTTTATAAATTTATTTGTTTACGATATCGAATAGATACAAGTTTGAGTTAGAGGTGAAGTTCAGTTTAAAAGCATATCAACTATTGTGGGATATTTTATGCGATAAAGGTTGCGTTTAAGGTGGTTGTTAATGTTCGGTTATAGTGAGAAGCTTGATTTAGTGAGATTTTGTGAAAACGGTTTTCATTTTTTTCTTTTAGAAAACTGACGATGTCTTCTTGTTTTGTATTCAAAACATATTGCTGGCAATAATTTTTTCTTCAAAAATATATTGTTAGCAATATTTTTTTCATCAAAAAATATATTTTTTATAAATGTCAATATATATATATATATATATATATATATAAATATTTCAATAAAAGTTTATTTTTGTAATTTGATAGTGTTTTGCCCCCAGTTTGGGGGTTATCTATTTGCCCATAGATGGTTTTACCTCACCGGGTCAGAGTGGACATGGGAACAACAGCGATTAAGAGGTGATTCCATGGTCCTCACAACCTCCGTAACATAGGGCCTGCTAACGTATGCAGTTTATTGTCATACCCGGGACCATAGATATAAGGTTTTCAGAGGGAGAAAATGTACATAACTTTACTGAGCTGTGACGATATCTGTGAGCGAACAGTGAAAAATATGACAAAATAGTCGTTGTATTCTCCGAAATAGGATAATGCAGGTTTGAACACTGGCGGAGAGTACATCACGAAATGACACTTGCATAGATAATTAAAACACTTATAAAAGGCATTCAGTACTGGAAAAAATACAGATTGAATTAGAATAATCCTAATTGCAATTTTAAAAGGGCTAGAGTACAGCCCACGTAATATACATTATGTTCTTATTTAGGAGGCAAAGAAATTGTGTCGTGGGCGTGGTCAAGCCAAACGTAACTGTCTTCCATGTCTGTTTCTTTCGTTGTCTAAACGGAAAAAAAATACCTGTCATTTCTTCTTATGTAAAGGGAGATAATGTCTTTTAGACATTGCGATAACTTTGTATTATTTTTTAAAGTATTGATTCTCTACGGCTTATTACCCATTTGTAGGTTATTTGAAGCCATAAATAATTTTAGATTGTAAGAATTTTCTGAGATTATATTAGATTAGTTAGACAAGTTTAATAGCTTAACCCATAGACGCTGATAAGGGGTGGATTCATACCTTTGCGAAAATTATTATCACGCAAGTGAATATAATGAACTCAACTGAACTAGACCTCGACTCACCGATTAATAAATTCCATGTCATTAACCATTGAACTACCCACGCATCCAACCGTAAAGAACGTGGTATCCCCAAGTGGTCACCCATAAAGGTACTGACCAGGCTCGATGTTGCTTACTGTCAGTGACGATACGGGAACCATATAAACTTGAACATGGCAGGTGAGTAATTACTGAACTGATTAATCTCTCTTAATAAGGAAAGTGGAAGGAGATTATTCTAACAACTGGGATAACATAAAGGGTTCTTATCGGAATTTAGAATAAGCTATCGACTGTATAGTGTGGCAGGTGGTTGTATAGAAAACCTTGTTTCAATGTGATGCAACCATAAGCTTTTGTATTAATGTAATAGCTCAGTTATTGCTAAGTGACTCTAGAGAAGTTAATATCTCATGAAATAATTTTTCTTTTGTTGCAATTGCATTTAATATGTAAATACATCTAATTTAGAACTTGTATTAAGTCAATTTTTGAGTCCTTTCTGTGCGTGGATATTAACCATCTGCAGGGGTTTCTGCCGACGTACTATAAAACCTAAACGGCATAAAGAAATCTTTTTATTTAAATGAGTACATCAATTTTTGCAGGGTTTACAAGATAAAATAGTCAGTTGACAGGTTGAATATGCTTCATTCTTTTTTTAATTAACTCTGGGTTACATTTTCTGTGAAGGTTTTAAATTCTGATACCCTTCCATTTAAAACCTTTAATTCTCAGAATAATAGCTTCTCTTTTATATCCTATTTAAGTTTTCCATCTATCTGCACAAATACAGATTAGTTTGTTCGTTGTTTCTTTATTTTCTTAATACATTTTCATAATCGCTTGAGAAAGGCAACTCAAATTTAGTTCATTATTTCTTTTTCGTCAATAATCATTTTTCCCTTGGCATTTTATTCGTCTGTTATTATGTGCTAATCTACATTAATTTGGTTCTCTTGAAAAAATATTTCCACTTTTTACAGCGATTTTTTTCAAAATTCTGCTATGAAAGCAACTGCAATGTACAGGAAAAACAAGAGAATATATATATATATATATATATATATATATATATATATATATATATTCCTAAGACTTCAGCACAGATCGAAATTTCATGCATTATGAAACAATCAGGTATAGAGTATGCATATTATATTGCATTATACATTGATCTATTAATACCAGATAAATATTTATAATTTTTTATGTATCAGCGCATACACACACACACACACACATACACACACAAATATATATATATATATATATATATATATATATATATATATATATATATTTACCCTCTCTGATACATTTGAATTTATTTCATTTATGTAAAGTATTTATATTTCAACTAATTTTAAATTTTGGAATACGCTTGATGAATTATTGTTCAATATTTTCATTATTTCTGTTCGTATATTTTGCACCAAACTCTTCTGCTGATTGTGGTAACACAAATATATACATTTAATATTCGTTAACCAGCTATATTAATCGACAATAAATAACTAAAAGTGAGCGAAAAATAAACATAATTTTTTTATATCATGTGCCAAGTGTATTTAGAAAGACCACGATCATGATTCTTAACAGCTTCCTATTGCCTGTGAGACTTTTATTTCTTTAATGTAGATCTTACAAGATACAGGGTGTATTGATTCTAGTTTGTGGCATGTATTGAGCCACTTTAATAGTTTTATGAAGCGGTTATAGTGCTACAGCAGGTGATCTGAATAAGACGATGGTAACTGTACTTATTTTTTTATATGTATTTGAAATTAATGTAACATTTGATAAATGAGCGGAACCTCTAGAATAAAAATCATCATCATTATTATTATTGGCAACTCTCACGAAAGCACTAAAATAAAAAAGAGTAGCTGAATTTCGCAGTTGGACAATCTAAGGACAATATTAGATTATCGTAAAAATGTGCACACAAGGTCGACATTTCATCATCGTGTGGCATCCTTAAAATTCAAAAAGAAATATTTATTTATAGATAGAATGGGATCAAAAGAGGCTCTGAGAACGTCAGAGAAATAGAATAAACAAACAGAAACATAAGTATATTTGTAAGAATCGTTAAGTTTAAACATGAGATGTAAACACATTCCTTTCGGTGTGAAAAATTCAGATGAGTCTTTCATGACGCAAGCTTTAATAACCAAATAAGTTGTTCTGTATACCAATATTTGCAAATCATTATCATATTAAGTGAAAATCTACATGATATTCTGTTAATGGTTATGTGTTGAATTGCTTCTTAACATTATTTAAATACAGTCTATTGTTTTATTTTATTTTTTTGTAATTGTCACAACGTTTAGTTTATTGTCCCCTTCTGCTTTCCTTATTCGTCGATCTGGATAGCCTAAAAGCAATTTCGAACTTAAACCTACATTTATTCTAGAAAAAATATTATCATTCGAATGCCTACGTCTAATGATATCTTCTCTAGTTCTAATTTAATACGGCTCAGTTATAGTTTGAGTGTTTCTACTGAGTCACGGTAGTTTTTGACGTGTGGATTTCTATTATTTCTCAATAATGCATTTATAAATCCACGTTCTAATTTCGAGTTGACAAAAATAGCAATTATAAATGTAGTTTCTTTTCGTCTAGAGTTCAAGCTTTCTGCATTTTGGCAATCATGCATTTTAAAGACGCACACGTGTAGACACAAAAACAAAATACATACATGTTCACACACACACACACGCACAGACGCAAAATTACACAAAGAATACATAGTAAACATAGACTCACAATCAAATGATTTATGAAGCATATAAAAAAAACATGGATCTTATGGTGCAGTGGATATCGACTTGGAATGACAAATCGAGGCGCTGGTTTCGAATTACATTTGAATTCTTCGCAATTTTAAGCGCAAATACCCTGGGGAAATATATTAATACTTCTCTTCCCTCTAGTTATGGGTTAAATAATAGGACAGATTAGGTTCTACAGCTTTGGCTGGCAACCAGCCTACTGCAAAGAGCAATGGCAACCTACTGGGGGATAATCTTCTGACCAGTTGTCATGTCACTTCCGAGATATGATCGCCCATGCGTGTATCATGCAGGGCACTTAACTGACTGAATTATACAGAAACAGCGCGTTTATAGGAAACTTAGAGATCAGTCAGTCAGTTTAAGTGCCATACGTGATACACGCTTCGGCGATCATGTCTCGGAAGAGACATGACTGACTGGGCTGAACATTATCCCGCAGTAGGTTGCCATTGCCTTCTGCGTTAGACTGGTCGCCGACCAAGGCTATAGAACCCAATCTGTACTGTTATTTAACCCATAACTGGAAGGAAGAGACGGATTAATACCTTTCCCAAGGTTATTTGAGCATAAGTAAACGCAAGGAATTTAACTGGAATTCGAACCCCGATTTCTCTGTCCGAACCGATATCCACTGAAGCTACAACGCACCTACACAACCGAAATTGGTTAAACGTATGCACTCATACATGAACACCTAGCACACAACAACACATGCACTCATTCTATAAATGTGTTGAATAACGCAAAACACATAAATGAAGAGGAATTATAACCTCCCCATGGGTTAATTTTTTCCATTTTATATTTGTAATTTTCGCGTGCCCGTTGTTCATAATTTTGTCACTCCACAGTATAGTCGGGCTAGCTAGGCACAATCTGTGAGAAAAAAGTTATCATTCACAAACATATCGAAAGAACATGCTGTACTGCTTGGCTTTTCCACTGGAATCTCCAATACCAACATATAAGAGTGTTTGGCTGTCAATCTGGGGACAGTGCAGTGGATATAGAAAGAGTTGAATAAGTTTAATGGTTATTTAAAAAATACGGAATCTCGGAAAACTGACTCCGCTGGTTCTGATGACAAAATACTCATGAATTTATTGGAGAGAGGGCCTCAGAATCTACAGGAAAACCAGAATCAAGTGACTTGAGAAGACAGTGCTGCCCTGGATCAAGTACGTGGCAGCTGGAAGACCATGTGTCTGACAACACTACTCTGAAACATGCCACATTAGCAATACAAACTAATTATGAATGTCAGAATATGCCTGATACAACATCACTCTTTATATATGTAGTGAATTCTAGTTGAGAAAACACACAAAATAATAAATAACAAAAATAGATATGGAGATAGAAAATGTAAGTTGTATTGAACACAAATATACAAATTGGAACACGGGTTAGTCAATTCAGGAATAATAGGAATACTGTTAATAAAAATCAATATATACAGTCTGGTATTGAAGAAGTATGTCCGGGTAATGTGTCTATATCCAAAACAACCTCAACTTAATATGCACCAACTTACTGACCAACGGACTTCTTACTAAATTTCTTTGACAACAACTGCCGTTCTCTGTATAGGCAGGATTATATGTACACAGCAGGCGAGTTCATTCTTATGTGTAAAAATAGGTGATCCCCAACAATATATGGCCACATAAATCCCCACCTGGAAGCGTCTTTGATTATTATGTGAGGCACAGTCGAGGGTGTGTCCAACACGATTATTTTTAACATCAAAGATGGAATGAAGAATTATGGCTGCATTCACCAACTTAAATATGATGGCCGTTCAGAAGAGCTGCAGGAGATTCTGAAATAATCGGAAGACAGATGGCGATTTTACTGAATATTTTACACTTTAGTAATAGTTAACAGAGGTTTTTTAAAAAAATTTATGCCAATATATTTTGTCAGTCAGTAGTAACTTGGTTGAAGTGAGAAATTTTTAACATCCTTCTCGTAAATGTGAATCCAATTTCATAAACTATAAACAAACAAACAAACAAACAAACAAACAAAAATAAGAACATAATGTTTTGAACATAAAATACATTTTTGTTCAATATAGCGAAACGGTTATTCTGAGTTTAATGTATTATTTCCAGTGTTTTAAACATTTCACTCTGAAAAATCAATAGAAATATGATCTAAACGTCTGATACGCCAGTATTTTAAAAAAATATTTAAACATTCAACTGTTTATTGAAATTTAATAAAACCGTTTGTACTTATTGCATCAATAATTCAATTTAATTATTCATTCTTTTTTAATAATTCCTGGAAATATTTATCTTTCCTGAGAATATTAACCTGTTGTGGAAACAAAATATATCGCTTAAGCATAATGATTTTACATGTATGAAAAGCTAATTCTCTCGAGAATTACAAAAAAAAGCAGTTAAAATTTTCAGACAACAAAAGCCTCGTTGGCATCGGAATAATCTCTTTGATGTGGAAGTTTAAAATGAAAAATCAAGTAAATGCTTTATTGAAGTAAATTTTATTTTAAATTTCAGTTTACTTATCTGATTAAAAAAACAAAAACAAACTATTTAACACTTGTGAGAATTTGAGAAATGTTATCCATATTTTTAAAATGTAAAAAGGTTCCGAATTTTATATATTATTTGTTTTTTTGTGTTTGATTCTTCATGAACATTATAATTAACAATTGTGAATTAATAAAAAAATGAAACAGTTCAACCATAATTATCAACTGAAGTTTCATTTATTACTTGATTAGAATAGACTATCATTTAAGTTTGGGTGGAGAATCAATTTTTAATTTATATATATATATGTCATTTTTTCTCTGGCTCTCGCTATCTCTGTCTCTCTTCATATATATATCTGTATGTATGCGTGAGAATGTGTGTGCAAATCAATAAATAAATTAAATGGTAGATATTGACCACTGAATACATAAATTAACAAAACCTGTTTAAACGTACTCTTTCTCTTTATATATGTATATATTTAGACATCAAGAGTTAATTTAAATAGCTTTTGTCAAGTTTTTTTTACATTCGCTCAGCAAAGTATGTCTTTTAATTAAGTTATTGATTTTTTTAAAAATAATTTTCGAATAATACTAAATCCAAATGAAATTTATAGAAGAACCATCTAAAATTTATATTTTGCATTTCTTCAAAGAAATTTGAATGACTTACTCCTTGTCAAGAGTTAAATGGTTACTGTTATTCTGACATTGTGAGGAATACTATACTTCCAGCTCAAATGTACGAGTATCATATGAATGATATAATTTGATAAAAATGATGTACAATGCTTGAGAATAAATATTTAAATATGTGACAAATGTTTATACTTATATTATTATTATCATTAATATCATTTCATATAAAAAGATATGGCATGTGAGGACATCAAATTTCAAATTGTAGTTGACTTTCTCATATTGATTGGAAATTGTTCCGATTGACTCATTGAAAGGTTTCTTGGTATGCCATGCCTTCAAAATTACGAAAATTCTACTAAAAATACAGATCACTCATAAGGAAGAGCATTATACATGTAATATGTGTTTTATTTTAGGTTTTCTTTTAAGACAAAATGATCAGTGGATCATTTACCGAAGCCATTTCTTACTTTATATCTCTGATTGGGTCCTGGAAGGAAATGTTTTTCCAACAGAAACCCATGAAATTCAAATTGATGACATCGGCATTTGTGATAATATTTATAATATTTGTAATAATATAATTTATTATCTATTTTTACATAATACTCTAGCATAATAATGTATCGAAATGTATTTCTTTGAAAAGGTTCTTCTCCTATCGCCTTTTATCCTCCTTTTGCCAACCTCTTTTATTTTAGATTTCCAATCATGTCTCTGTCTCTTAGCAACCCGACAAGGAAAAGGGAAACTTCGAAAAACAAACCGCAGCTTAAGTTCTTAATTGTGCAGAGGAGTGAATGGCTGCAGTGTTATGAGGTCACGAACGATCCCCTACAGGTTTTGAAATCCTGTCTGTAAAAGACCGTTGCGCAATATCCTGGGTAACTTTGGGTAGATCTTTGAATCGTGGGAAGAATGAGAACAAAAAAATCAAACAGTTCAAAATCTTTATTTCAGCGGGTAAACAAGGAATCCGTCTCTCAAGAAAAAACTGTAGCTCAGAAAGAACCTACCTCAGCTCGAAAAACATGCCATAGGAAAATACTCTTAATTAATTAATGAATCTTCAGGTCCCACAACCGAGATAATCTCAATGTTAGCCTAGAGAATTCTCTAGCTAGATCTGCAATAATTCATTTAATAGAAAGAAAACAAAATGTTCTCCAGGGGATAACAAACTAGTTATGACTGCATATTATATAACGTTGCAGAAACAACAGAAAATCATCACTCGCCAAACAAATGACATCTGTCGAGAAATGGTTGAGCATTTTATAGAAAAAGACAACTGCAACGAAATCAAAAAAACAGAGATACACAACAATCATAGTGAAAATACTGCTGAAAGTTTAGAAGAATTGGAAAGGAAAATGTCTGAACTTAGTCTGTCACAAACCTACAATAAAGAGTCCAAATCACTTTGATTTTTTTTTATAGCATATCAACCTAGGCGGGTCATTTATTGCCAACTAAATTTTTGTTTATATATTACTGGTAATACCTTTTTCTTTCAACAATTTATTGTTGTTTTTATATAAGTTTTGTGTCTAGTAATACTTCTTTCTTTTTGAGTATCAAGATTCATTGCGATTTGTTTTTAAGGGCAGGGTCCCCAAGTCCTACCATGTTATTTAACCCATGACTGGAGAGAAATAACGGATTAGTAACTTTCCCAAGGGTACCAATGCTTAAGGGAATGCAGGGTATTCAACTGGAATTCGAACTCTGCTCACCGATTTCACTTTCCGAGCCGATATCCACCGTAACGCAACGCACATGCGTCACTATAGGCTTACAGCATTTGGTATTCCCAAGCAGTCACCCATCTAAGTACTGATCAGGCTCAACGTTGCTTAAATTTGGTGATCGAGACCCGGTGTATTCAAGGTGATATGGCCGTAAGCACGCACATCCGTCACTAAACGCTTACAGCACCTGGTATTCCGAAGCTGTCACCCATCTAAGTACTGACCAGGCTCAACGTTGCTTAACTTCGGTAATCGAGAATCGTAGTATTCAACGTGATATGGCCGTAAGCACGCACATCATTCACTAAACGGTTACAGCCCCTGGTATTCTAAGCGGTCACCAATCTAAATACTGACCAGGCTCAACGTTGTTTAACTACGGTGATCGAGAACCGTAGTATTCAACGTGCCTATGGCCGTAGGCACGCAAACCCTTCACTAAACGCTTACAGCACCTGGTATTCCGAATCGGTCACCTATCTAAGTACTGACCAGGCTCAATGTTGCTTAACTTCGGTGATCGAGAACCGTAGTATTCAACGTGATATGGCCGTAAGCACGCACATCCTTCACTAAACGGTTACAGCACCTGGTATTCCGAAGCGGTCACCTATCAAAGTACTGATCAGGCTCAACGTTGCTTAAATTCGGTGATCGAGAACCGTAGTATTCAACGTGATATGGCCGTAAGCCACATCACTTTGAATCGAATTATTTTACTGAAAACAATAATAGAATACAAGGAAAAAAAATCATGAGACATAAAAGTCAGCTAAATATAAAAATGTGTGAACGAGAATGACTTGCAAAATCACTACCAACAAAACATAAATGATTCAACTCTACATATCAGCACTTAAATTAGTTTTGAATGAAGACACTCATATAAGTTTTGACGTAGCAATATATACATCAGCTACAGTAGCAACTAAATCATTTAACATCCAAGAAAATAAAAAACAGTCTCATAAAAATAGCACATTTAAAAAGTAAAATAAAGAAAAACATGTACAAATTAGAAGTGAATTATAAGTATTCGATGAATTGACAAGAGGAACAAAAACTTTAGACTAAAAAAGTCAGACATGTTGAAAGAAATTATAAATTTAGCAAGGAAAATGTAGTCATATCAGCGAAAGGAAAATGAAGCAAACAATATAACTGAAAGCTCAAGGAATCAGACCTTATGAAAAAAAATCAAATTCTACAGAAAGACCAACATTTTTTAACCTGATCCGAAGAAGTAATTTTACAGTAAAATAGGTCAATAAATATTAAAAACCCACCACCAACAAGGTAATTGGTTATAGGCTTTCCCCAAAAAACGTAAAAATAAAAAGCAGTCTGCATTACGCAGAAGATAGAATGGAAGAAAAAGAAACCAGAACTAACACAGAAGAGAATTTTGAATGTGCACTCAAAAATCACTAAACTTGAATTATCCAGGAAAAAATAAATTTTCTAACTTTGGCTCCATTAACTAAACACAGCAAATAGAAACTAACCAAAGAATTTTCAGAAACAGCCCAAAATTCAATTAAATTTCTGATATGGTTGACAAAAGCAATACGCTTCTTTCTACACGTGGATGGTGGCAAAAATATACAAAAAACTACAGTTTATTTGCATGTATTCCCACTGTTTACAAACGTTTGTATTCTGACAACACAGATATATATTTTTTTTTTAAATTGATATACTACTTTTTGAACAAATTTATAGAAACTTGACTCTTACGGATATAAAAACCCACTACTTATTAATAAAAACATATTGGATAACTGCATCAATACAAATAAAAATCTCAGTACTGTATAGGTAGATTACTAAAAGGTATTCAATATTTTACTGTATCCCTGGGTCATAAAGTCTTTAAATATAATTTGACGAGTTTGACTATCACAACCCTCCTCTATTAGCTTAGATCTTGGGATTACAATCAAAGAAATAAAGTAGGAAAAACTTATTTGTAATTTTGTGTAAATGAGTGTAAAGGAAATATTGCGAATGAGTACTATAGAAAGGCACAACTGATATTAAAACTAAGTTGAATTTTTATAACAGAAATATGGCTATTAATAGCTTTACTATCCCAGTGGTTCAATATAATTTCAACATCTAGAACTGGACTTTAATTAACACCAGAAAAATAGATTCTAAGACAAGAAATCTTCTTTTTAAGCATAACATGCATCAACCTTTGGCTGATGCAAACCGTTTTTACATGCACCTTAAAAATGTTGAAGTTTTCTTATTCATACAAGAACTGTCATACAATAAATTATTAGCAAACTAGCACATATGGAAAAAGACAATCTCTGATAATGCAATTAGACAAAGAACACGAAAACAGAATGTAAAAAATATTCAATAATGAAAGAAGTTTGTAAATAGGAACGGAATTTATTTTAAATAGATTCTGTAGAAGGCCAAATAGAACAAAAGAGCCAATTGTTGTTGAAGTAAAAATATCAGCAAAAATGAAGAATAAAGACCTTGAACAGATTAAACAAGGATGGCAAGATAAACATCTACATAGTCGATATCCAGAACATGAAAAAAGCAAATGTTGGGATAATTAATTCTCATCGATGTTTACTCGCATCAGGTTAAAAACTGAAACGGAAGGTTTTATACTTGATGCGGGGATTCAGAATACTTTTACTACGGATTTTAGGCAAATATCATAAATAATACTGCGAGTTTGAAATACAGGTTCTACGACAAATATCAAGATTTATAGACCATTTAGTCTCAGAATGTTCTGTACTTGCACCAAATGTATATAAATATCGCCACGATAGAGTGGGCAATATTTACTTTATACAATGTGCAAATACCTTTTAAAAGACAGGAATTAAACACTGGTATGAAAATCGCCCAACACAACAGAATACGTCACAATTCATATGAAATTACAGACAGAAAAAGCATATAATTACTTCTGATATAATGGTAAAAAACTACGATAAGAAAAAAACCTTTCCTTCTAACTGATATGGTTTGCCTAATCCAAGTAACTTAGCATCCCAGAAATTCGAAATAAAAAACTTTCGATGTATTAAACCTAGAAATCAAAATCGAAAAACTGTGGCAATTGAAAACAAGAATAATACCATTCATAGTGGGAGCATCTGGAGCGATAAAAAAGAAACGCAACCACACATTGAAAAAAATCCTTAGAAATCCCATTTTGAGAGATATCGATATCAAGTGATGTAGCATTATCAGTAATATATGACTTAAATGTTGTTTCTATTTTGCGTTTTGCAATAATTGCATTCATTTGTCGAGAGATTTAATTGTTAAATAGAATTTCAAGTTCAATTTTACAATTACATCCAATTCTCAAGAGAATTAATTGTAAAATTGAATTTGAAATTGAGTTTTATCATTAGGTCCCTAGGCGAGTGAATATATTGTTTCGCAAAACCCAAAGTGGAAACTCGATCAGTGAACACTTAATTGTGTTTATTACTAATATAAAATATTTTCCAGGAGTCTTCAGTAATGTAATATATTCAAAAGAGTTAGAAAATATTTTAACGTTTAAACTGCCAAATATTTTACCAGAAACTATAGAATATTCAAAAGATTAACTGAGAACTTACCAGAAAATATCCGATAAATTTATTAGAAAAAGTCATTAATAATAATGAAACAAATGACTCTAAAAAGATTTTTAAGGTAATTACTACTTATTGATAAGATACAAAGAAGAATCTGCAAAATTATTAGTCCTTAACTGTCATCTCGGCTTCAGTCATTTTCCAACCGTCGTAACAAAGTTTCTTGTGATATTTCTATGAATAATATCATGGAAAGTGGTCTGATAATATTTTCCTCTATGGTATTTAGACCTTATGAATTTAAGTGTATAAGTAATGTTTCAACCTTTTTCTGTTGAAATAAATAGACACAGCGTAAGATCTATACTAACAGTTTCTTCTCTCACACTTCTCATTCGTGGTACTCTCTTCCGGATTCTTGCTTTCTACTGAACTTTGCAAAAATTTAAATTTATATCAATTGTTAACTTCTGTTTTCTTAATTATTATTATTTTATCCTTATCTCTCCTAAAAATGATTGTTTTTAACATATTCTCTAACACGAGTAATGCTTGCGTGTTAGTGACTTTATTGCCTTGTTTCGGGCGTAATGATTAATGAAGAAGAAAGAAAATATTTGTTAAGTCTGATCATGTAAATATAAATTAAAAGAGAATAAGAAAAACATTAATAAAATATAATAATTAGAGACATGAAAGCAACAATATTAACTCTATTAAGGAAAGTTCCTAATGGGAAATGTGTAAATTAGTTTGCAAAGAATACTAAAACTGTAATTAGAGACCACAGCTGTTGGAGAATAGACTACTTTTTTATGCGCCGTGTTTCTCCAGGACGTAGTCAATCCTGGACTTCCACTTGGCCCTGTCTCTTGTAGCTCACAATATTTTTTCTTGGTATTTCTTCTAAACCCGCTACGTCATTCAGTCAGTTAAGTGCCATACGTGATACACGCTTGGGCGATCATATCTCGAAAGAGACATGACTGACTGGGCAGAAGATTATCCCACAGTAGGTTGCCATTGCTTTCTGCGGTAGACTGGTTGCCGACCAAGGCTATAGAACCCAATCTGTCCTGTTATTTAACTCATAACTGGAAGGAAGAGACGGATTAATAGCTTTCCCAAGGGTATTTGCGCGTAAGTGAATACAATGGATTCAGCTGGAATTCGAACTCGGCTCCCCGGCTTCTCGTTCCGAGCCGATATCCACTGTACCACAACGCACATCTTCGCTACGTCATTAATTTGCTCAAACCTAACAAGTAGGTCTCGCGCTGCTTTCTCCTGTCTTTCCTTTCTTTTATTCAACAGGTGAGAATTAAATTCTCCAGGCTCTCCTTCCTCATTACGTGTCCCAGGAATCTCTTTTGTCTCTTCCTGATATTAAGTATGTGCTTATATTGTCGTTTGCATCATTTCCAAAACCGCATAGTTGCACACGTGTTCTGTCCATGCTATCATCAGCATTCTTCTGTAAATCCACATTTCTGCTGCCTCAAGCCTCTGCTTCATCCTTGATTAGAAAATCCAATATTCACTTCCAGAGAAAAGGATACATATTACATAGCAATCCAGCACTCTTTTCTTTGTTTCTAATGAGATGTTTCTGTTTTTCAGTGCTCTCGTTAGCTTCTCAAATGCGTCATTGGATCTCCATGTCACACTTTCCATCCTCTGTTAAAACATTTCCCAGACAGTTAAACTTTTACTTGATCATTCTTCTACCTTCAGAGGTATAAAATTTCAATTATAAAATAAGAAATGCTGTAGCCGTAATGGAAAACAATCGTCTACCATAGATATGAACAATATTTTACGTCTCCCAATTTTGCAGGTGATATGTACTTTTATGATATCAATTGTGCATTGACGTCATAAAAATATTGCTAATAATGTGATGAACTTTTATCAACACTATCAACTCCCATATAATTATCTCCATGATTTTATGGGGTATGTAATCAGTCAACATTAATGTCATTCATAAAATTTATGAAAAATTTATAATCTCATAAAGTACATTCTACATAAACTTATGCAAAATAAAACTGATTTTTTATTTTGTTTTTGCTTTAACTGAAAACTTATTTTTGGAAAATATTTATTTGACTTGAATTATTCATTAACAACGTCTTGTCCACCCTTTGCAGATAATTTAATGCCAGAAAATGTTTGAAGGTTGTAAGAATTTTGTTCAGAATATATGTGTATGATACAAGTTTATACAATATATGTGTATGATACAAGTTTTAATAATTAGCACATAACTGGTATGAAAAGAGCTGTATTCAGATATTTTCTCGAGGATATTTGCCCGTAAGAGAATGTAAGGAAACCAACGGGAATCCAATTTAAAATTCAAGGCATTATTCATTTCACAACTCGCACATCCAAGCTTAGAACATCCGGTGTTCTGAAGCGTTCAACTATCGAAGTACCTGACCATGATCGACGTTGCTTAACATAGGTGATTGTATAAGAAATAATCTTTCAACGCAATGTGCCCATAAGCCTTCACAATATAGTGTCAGTCAGTTAAGTGCCATACGTGAAACACGCTTGGGCGATCATGTCTCGAAAGAGATGATTGTATAAGAAATAATCTTTCAACGCAATGTGCCCATAAGCCTTCACAATATAGTGTCAGTCAGTTAAGTGCCATACGTGAAACACGCTTGGGCGATCATGTCTCGAAAGAGACATGACTGACGGGGCAGAAGATTATCCCGCAGTAGGTTGCCATTCCTTTCTTCGGTAGACTGGTTGCCAGCCAAGGCTATAAAACACAATCTGTCCTGTTATTTAACCCATAATTGGAAGGAAGAGACGGGTTAATACCATCCCGAGGGTATTTGCGCGCAAGTGAATGCAATGAATTCAACTGGAATTCGAACTCGGCTCCCCGATTTCTCGTTCCGAGCCGATATCCACTGCACCACAACGCACATCCGCCTTTACAATATATTAGTAACCCGAAATGAAAAATGCATTATTACATCTTATATAAAGAAAGGACATATTGGCTACATTTTGATTAGGACATCTCACAGGAATTATAAACTGCTTAGGAAAATTATTATGTTTGGTCTTATTGATCATGTCCAATCTAGTATAATTTTTTAATCTGAAAATCCTCAAAGCATCAACAAATTTTAATACCATGTTTACTTAAAACGAAAGATTTCGTTGTTCTCCTCAACCAAAGATAATTGATATGTTTCTAGCTGTAACCTCCACGCTGTATACGTTTTAAAAAATTCTGATTAGACCAGCTGCTACTCTAGGGAGATAGACCGTGCAAACTACCATGGTATTGAACAGGTATGTGAGAATAGGTAGAAATGATAGTTAGGGTTTTATTCCAGAGGCTTTTACGTGAAATTGCACTTGAAGGGAATTTGAACTTAGTTTGCTGATCTCACATAGATTTTAGTCTAGACGCTTATACAAATGCAACTGAATCATTGAAGTTATAAATGAACAAAGAAAATACATTCATTCAGGCAATGACTAAGACCCGTCATTTTTCTAGACGATAACGCTTCTATTTTTTGCAAATATATCAGTTTATGTAAAGTTGGAAATAGATCACAGATGAATAAAAATAAAATAAACTCTGGCCAAGTTATGAACGAGAAAATAATTGGCTATAAACAATTTTTAGAAAAAATATCTAAGAAAAATTAAATTGGTAATAAACATAGAAAGAGGATTGATACGCATTAAAATATTGAAAAAGCTTGTGTTGCGAATAGTCTAGACTCGCGGGATCATCTCTGTGTTGGCAGTGAAGCTGAAGTCTACTGGCCAGTAATCATCTATGATAACTTTATAAACCTTCGGCATTATCTTCGTAATGTGGCTGGGAACAATTTCCTGGATCAACGCATAAATAACAAAATAATTGGCCGCTCAGGAACATTTTTAGT
This sequence comes from Ascarosepion bandense, assembly GCA_037127315.1. NCBI lineage: Eukaryota > Metazoa > Mollusca > Cephalopoda > Sepiida > Sepiidae > Ascarosepion > Ascarosepion bandense. The sequence continues at coordinate 7,805,465 of JBBBDQ010000201.1, forward strand.
TATAAGAGAACAAATTCTACGGATGAAAAATCAGCTATCATATTTTCGTCAGATAAGAGAATAATCTGAGCTAAATGTTTGCTTCTGAAATTGATCTTGAATTCAACTGTCGAATCCAAATTGTAATCTTTTTCCTAACTTAAAAAAGCACATATTAAAGACTTTTCTTTCAGTTAATATGGGCTTATAGTTTTCCATCAGCATTATTTTCATAGACACCCTGAGTAAAGGTCATTGTGCCCTGGAGTGTTTCAGAGAGATTTTATAACTCAATGTATGTATTTTTCTATAATTTTAGATAGGGTGGTATTTACATTGGTTATCATCATCTTTATTGCCATATATACGAAATTTAGGACGTTGAACTTACCGGGTTTCTTTAGGTGCTAGGGATTTTGAAATAAACCTTTTATTTACATCCCTGGGGCACATCATTGTCATACCATGTCCTCAAGGGCACCTGGCCCAGTGGATAGAGGACTTGGTTAGTTTTGGTTAATTGACCACTCAAAATTCTAAGTTCTGGCTACTGCAGCGGTAAACAAATTATTTAGAGAGTTGAGGAAAAGGGATATAACTACATGGCGTATGGAACTAGAATTAAATATTCCAGTAATCGACCTGAAGGTTTCAGTTCAAATTTAGAAGATAGCGGGAGCATACAACATCAAAACGTCATCACGTGGCAATAAAAATGAGGACAACAGTCCAAACAGTGTAAATCATATCAACGTATGTATATATGAAGTAGGATAAACTATTCACATTATACCGACTGTTATCAAGTCACTGGAACTAAGCTTATATCCACTGGGTTATGTGTCCTTAAGGACAACAACCGAATTTCTTGGACTTATAAACCTAATTTTTAGTAACCATTTATTTAACAGAGTTCATATTGCAATTTTTTATATTAGTGGTTTTCTCAATTATTTTTGTATGATAATGGTTCTCTCTAGTATTTTTTACCAGAGTTCATATTGCATTTTTTATTTTCAAGGATTTTCTTTAGTATATTTACCAGAGCTCATATTTCAGATTTTTGACATAATTTTCTCTTACACTCCGTATTACTAGTTCCCATAGTGTATACATTTATATGCTTTGTCGGCTTAGGAGATATGCATAGCCTAACATATCGCTGATTTTTAAGTTTATATAGGTTTCAGTGACGTTCTATTTCTCTTATTTCAACTTCAGCCCATAGGGTCGGTGATCCCTTCTCTTTCTCCATATGTGGTCAGCTACGCGTGAGTTTTCTATATCCCCTCGTGTTACATCCTTGCGATGCTTTTGTAGCCTTACCTTAAGGGAGCGGCCTGTTTTTTCTTTAGAATTCTTTCCACAGCTACATCAAATGGCGTACACAAAGTCCTTTGTCATGTCCTCTTCTGCTGCAGGTCTTACTCGGGAGAAGATCCTGCGAAGTGTATAACAACTTCTGAAGATCATCCTGATGTTATATAAACCACAGATCCTTTGTATTTTCTACGATAACCCCTTCAGATAGGATAGACAGTCTGAGGCTGTTTTCTGAGAGTTGTTATTGTCATGCACTCTCCTTCTACGTTTATCCGCACATGGGATCAATTTTAAATTATAGATAGAGAACGCCACTGGAAACTACGTAAACTCAAAGTATCAGCACATATGCTAGGCTACAAAAATCTCCTCAGCCGACCAAGTATAGCAACGAATGACTGGGAACTAGTAATACGGAATGCAAAAGAAAATCATTTGTGACAAGAATTTGCAATATGAGCTCTGGTAAAAATATACTAAAGAAAACCATTAACATTAAAAATTGCAATATTAATTCTGGTAAAAAAGTGATAACTGAAAATTAGGTTTATAAGTCATAAAAATTATGTCGTTGTCGTCTTTGAGAACAAATGGCCCTGTGGATATAGACGTTGGTTATCTCAAATGACTTGACCGAAAGTGGCTACAGCAGCGATTAACAATAACAAAGAGAGTCGGGTTAAAGATAGAGAATGATAGAACTCAGAAATCGGAATGAAGTTTACAGTTCGAAAGTTATTTTTGACATGTCTCTTCTGTGTTTATATTTACGTTTTTTTAGGTTTATACTTGTTTCTCCGACTTGGAGGACTATTTTGGGCAATTTATTTTGTATATACCTGCTTGCTCGTTTTTATGGTTTCACATCCGACTATGTCATAATTTACAAATGCATTAGTGAGTCAAAGAAATAAAATCAACCACAATTTCGACTTATAAAATGCCACACACATAAAAAGAAAAAAAAAACAATTTATTAGAAGGAATATTCTCGAAGGGCCGCCATCCAATACTATCAAAATATCAGTTTAAGTCCTGTTTTTTGTCCAAATCTTATCTTTTGTCATAGAAGCAATAAATTATCAAACCAACATACGCAATAGAATATCCCCCCAAAACGGTTAATTCTCATCCTTTTAATTTCATGACACGACATTACACTGCACATGAAAGAATCCTCTTCAAATATGATCTATAAAGACTTTTAAAAACCTTAAAATTTATGTTGATCTTATGAGTAATTTGTGTTTTTCCATTTATCAACAAAGTTTTCTTTAAATACGTTATTTAATATGAAATTTATTTTATCTTTTTGCCTCGATAAAGCCAATCACAGGACAAAAGGCGTAGATGATACAAATATAGTTTTCCTCTTGTTTTATTTATGTAACTTTCTCTCTCTTTCTCCCGCTCTCTCTCACTCTCTGTCTCTCTGTCTCTCTGTCTCTGTCTCTGTCTCTCTCTCTCTCTCTCTCTCTCTCTCTCTCTATATATATATATATATATATATATATAGGTTATTCATTTAATAACATATCAAAGTATTAAATGTACCATGACGCAAAAGTTTTTACTGAGTATTAGCTAATAAGAAATACTTTAATAAATATTGTCTTACTCGAGTTAGTCTTCAGACTGACTCTAACTAGATAATATTTAATTTGTAACAGTACAGAAATGTAGCACAAGGCCGAATTGGAAGATGTGCAAAGGGTGTATTTTTGTTTTATAGTTAAACTTAGCTAGCAACAATCACTAATCTAAACATACCACATTATTGCTTACACCACACAAAACATTTTTACATACAATTCTTAAAACATCTACGACAATGCTTAAAAATTTTCAATGACACATGTATAGTCTTTAAATGTACAATTCTTGTTTGCAAGGGAAGAAGATTAAGGCACCAATTTAATATTCTAAACCTCAGTGAGAATATACAACAAGATATATAAGTGTTAGTCATAAAATAAAAATAATCCTTAATTCTAGTAGCTACACTAGTTAATTGGACGAAAACAAAGCTAGAATTTAAGAATATAAAACATTTATTCGTTGAATTACTCACACAATTAGCGAAACCCATCAACAAATACGACACCGACACACACGAAATATGAAAGCCTTCCAGCATCCACCAGAGAACTGACATCTCTTGACATCTAACGAGGAAGGAGAGGGGTAATTATACTACAATAATTTAGAGCAGAAAGAAAAAAGACCAATAAGCTTGCATCCCATCCTAATTAAACAACACAAGAACACACTAAAACAATAAACAATGATGAACTACCTTAAATCTGAACTGGGTGGCTAATGTTCATTCCAATTTGAGCAATAATAACTAACCGCCATCAAAATATCTCGCTAAGTAACTAACTCGTCACAGACGCGCATTTTATAATGACAAAATATAAACACAAAGAACAAAGCATAAAGATATAGACAATCAGTTAAATGCCATATGTGATACAAGCTTGATCGATCGTTTCTCGAAAGAGACATGATTGACTGAGCAGAATATTTTCCCGCAACAAGTTGCCATTAACTTCTGCGGTGGATTTGTTGCCGATCAAGCCTATAGAATCCAACACTGTTCTGCAATTTAACCCATATTTTGAGGGAGCAACGCATGATTATTACCTTTCTTAATGATATTTGAGCGTGAGTGAATGCAGCAAATTCAGCTCGAAATCGAATTCGAATCTTCGATTAATCTCTCTGAGCTGATATCACTGATATAAACCGCACTACAACGCACAGATATGGTGATTATTTTGATTATTTTGACTTCTTTTTTCACTTTCATTAACTAGCATTCTCTACGTTGCCATATATATTGGGTGCTCGAGATAAATTTGGCATAGTCTAAAGTTCTTATTTTTTTCACAGTGGTTTGGAGTAAACAACAAACGGCATGTTATGCTTAATTACTACAGATTTATTGGTGTTAAATTCTACTGATATGGATGAGTGTAATCATACATATATATTGGAAAAGCGTAACCTGCATCATGATTCGTGCCAGACACAAATATGAAGCAAACATGATTCTTGCTCAGTGCACTTTCAACACCGTGACAACAATAATACGTGACATGGAGATCTGCAAATTGGTTTGTAGGAATAAACACAGTAGATGTTCCGTTTGCCTCAGTACATCAGGATTCATTCAACAACTGCAGGATAAATTGATTGAAGACCCAGACAAGCTTTTGCTGAGGAAAGTGTGTGTTGCAATTTCTACCATGAAGCTGGCCGTGAATTAGGATCATTGCTACCGGTGATACAAGAGGTATATCGGTATTTTTTAAATCGTTTCACCGTCAAACAAGGCGGTACCACAACTGATGCGCAGGGGGCTACATAAAAGTGTAAAGATGTAGGTTGGAAGAGACAGAATGAGCCCGATAAAACCGCCGGATAATGGCAAAGGAACTTTTGAACAAGATGAAACATCTTCGTGAGCTAGGGACAATTTAATTCTCTGATAAAAATATTTTTGTAAATATCAGCTGTATATACCGACAACAACAGATGGCTTGCCTAATATTCATATTTGTATTGGTTTACTTTATTACGAATGATCGATATTTTGAGCATTATATGTGGTAATAGTTTTATTGTAAGTTAATATTAAGAACATCGTTTACTGCAACACAAGAGCCGCGTTCTTTCGTTAGGAATCTTTATATATAGAAGCTTAAAAACAACACAATTTTTAGCATGTCCAGACAATAAAGATAGGGGGATTTTCGGAGGGTTTGTCTCAAGGAACTAATAGAAAGTCAGATCATGATGGATAGGAGAAATTTGATTGTAAATGTAAACGCGTATATAGAGTTGAAATGACTTCAGACCCAGAAGCTATCTATGTCAGTGACGAAATAAATTGAACGATACCTATTTAGGATTTAGCAAGTCTGAAAAGTTATCGCGTTTCATCGTGAAAAGGTTATTGAATTTTCTTAAGTTATATCTCAACTTAAAATAGTGAACAAAGAAGAAAAAGTTTTTTTTTTCGAAATCATAAATACCATCGAGTTTCACACTCACAAAAACCACTTCCAGAAACAGATGATAGATTTCATTAGCAGTGGGCACAGAGAATTATATATATATATATTATAATAATGTCAATGATTTCCCTAACAAGAACTTTATCGAGCAGATTTTCAACATGAAGTTATGTTATTGTTTCACTATTAGATTTTTCCGTTTTTAAATTTTGTATAAGTCCATGAGATGAGTTAAAACTGTATTTCTTAAGTATTTATTGTGTAATTAATTAATTAAGCGTTTTAGTCAGTTGGTATATAGTTTAGATGTGCTTTGTAGTGCAGTGGATGTTGGCTCAGAACGAGAAGTCGGGCAGACGAGTTCGAATTCCAGTTGAATATCTTGCATTCACTTACTCACAAAAGACTATGGGAATGGTATTAATCCCTCTCTTCCCTACGGTTATGGGTTAAATAGCAGAACAGATTGGAGTCTGTAGCCTTGGCTGGCAACCAGTCTACAGCAGGAAGCAATGGCAATCTACGGCGGGATAATCTTCTGTCCAGTCAGTCATGTCTCTTTCGAGAGATGCTTGCCCAAACGTGTTTCACGTATGGCACTTAACTGGTATATAGTAGTAGGTATTTGTGATATAATAGCGCGAAGTGGAAAGTTAGGCTTGTGTGTTTTGATAGAACCATTAATGTATCCTGGTATATGGTCCGCGATTATTTTGTTAGGTTCTAGATTGTCTTGCTTGCATTGTTAGCTGTAATTCATTTATTAATTTTTGATTTTAGCTGAGTGATAGGGCTGTTGGCAATTTTTTAAAAATTTGGTGTGATCATCAAGTAAGTGTTCTATTTTTGAGTTGTAATCAAACTTGTTTAAGACAACAACAATGTTAGCATTATCATCTTTATTAATTACTATTTCTGGGCTGTTGCGTAATTCTTTTGCAGCAAACGTCAGTGAATTTTTATAAATTTTGAAGAATATATATTTTTATTGTTTCTGTCTTTTATAGATTCTGCCTTATATAGATTACGGAGTTCTGGTTTTGTAATAATTAGCTGCTGTTCTTGGAGTTTAATTATATATTAGTATATGTCTCAATCTCAACTTCTTTATGTAGTCCATTATATTTGTTGAATAAATCGCAGTTCGGTCCGAGGTTAAGTAGTTCCTTTTTGATGTCTGTTAATTCATAATCAGAAATGTTTATAAATCTTTCGATGTTATTCGGGAGATATATAGCTTCTTTATATAATGTATCGAGTTTTCTGTGAATTTTCAACTTATGTTTACTTTCCGATGTTAGTAATTTCTTTTAGTCCATTTAGAATTCCTTTAAGTTGTTCAGAGTTGGTAATTCTTTATAATATGTTATGTATTTTTTGTTGTCTTTTGTTGAGAGTTGTTACGTTATCATCAGTTACTTTAATCTGCCTTTTCTCAAGGCTGTGTTTAAATTGCAATATGTTGTTGTTATGATGAGCTGCTGGTTTGTATAATTAACGCTTCTGCATCTAGGCTATATATATATATATATATATATATATATATATATATATATATATATATATAAAGTAATATTGGAAAATTTTACTTCTCATAAATCTTGTCACATCACAAAATCTGAGGATACAATGTAACACTTTGTAAATCTGTTTCGATGTTGAACTGTAAAATTCTGAAAAATTTTCGGTGACTAAATTTTGATGACATGGTCATCTGATGAAATAATACCAAGAAATAAACTTATTAATCCTCATGAAATACTTGATTCTTAATCAGCCTCCAGCTATGTATTTAATGTATCGGTGAAATTTATTGTTTATCTTAAATAGAACGTTAAAAATTCAATCATTTTTTTTATTTGGTGTTACTATATTGTCCATTGTTACGATCAGCGTAACAATGGTCCTTGTAAATTTATCATTGTTTAACAAATGTTAGGCTAGATGGACAACCGCTTCGGACTACCAGGTGCTGAAAGCAAGAATAAGCAAAAGGTGTAATGGATAAGTGCTCTGAAATATTAATCGGATATCCGAGTTCCATCACGGTTGGATCTAGTCACTTATAACTATCAAACTGACATTATAAGGAATTATTTTCATGCTATTTATAACGTCTTAAATGGCTCCTAAGATCTGTAATTGACGTGCAAGCAATTTCATAAAAAGTAAAAGACTATTCTTCTGGCAGAAATATTATCATACATACATACATATATACATACATTCAAAAAACATATATGTGCATGTGCATGTTTTTAATATAAATTCCGACATATATATATATATATATATATATATATATATATATATATATATATATTTGTGTATCTGTGAAGTGTGTGGATTATTTCAAACGAAATTTAAGCTATAATTGAAACTCGCATATTTTATGTAGTATTTCTTCTTTCATATCCTGTGGTTATATATTTATTCCTTCTGTTTAACATTCTTGTCTTTTTTTTTACTTTATAATTTGTTTCTTCATGTCATAATATTTGTGTCCGTTTTTAACGTCCGTATTCACCGTTTCATTAAATATTTCTCTCTGGGGTATTAACGATGTATTAAAATATCTGTGGAAAGCTTAGGTAAAAGAATGCGTGTCAAACTCCGATGGAAAGTTACCTCTCCTAGTTCCATCAAGGTCGTTCAATATCATTCAATGACTGATGAGTTTCGACCCCTTACGTAGGATCACATATTTCCTCCGATTGCATATGTGTTAGGAAATGCTGACAAAAGCATGATGAAAGAAATCAATGACAAGCTAAGTAAAAGAAAATAAATATGAATCTCAAACGGGATAAAATCAATTTGGCTTCAAAAAGATGTAAAAAATATGACAAGCTCATGTTTATTTACTATGTTATTCGTCTTTCAATCACAGATAAATATTTGGAGCTTGATTTTCACATGCCATTATTCATAAACAAAATAATGCACGAATGGACACGGAGGAATATATATATATATATATATATATATATATATATATATATATATATATATATATATAAGAACTTGAAAATGAAACTAGAGATTTAAGAATATTTATTTTGCTTAAATTACTCTAAATATAATACTGTCAATAAATATTCTTAAAGACTCCAGTTGAATGTTCAACTCCTTTTCCACATATCTTTATCCGTGTGTGATATATGAAAATTACTTTCTAAGTATATACATACATTGTATATATGATTAAATGATAAAAAACAAATTTAACTTATGCTATATTTATAGGTAAAAATACTTTATATCATAGATCGTGTGTATGTAAATAAACAATTGATTACTCCTGTGGGATCTTCCCTTTTTCTATGATAATGAACTCGACTTGAGTATACATATACTTCTGGCATAGTGAGATACGGAGAGATCTGTGGCTTACCGTAAGATACCGACAGATACCGAAGTTTCACGGAGAATACAGCATCACTAAACCATAGTAGCTCTAAGCTGCACTCATCCACAATAGTTTTACACAGCATCCTTCAGCTTCCGACGTGAACATACAAATTCTACTACGGCTTCACTTCAAAGACTTATATATATATATATATATATATATATATATATATATATATATATAGTCATCCGCAGACAGATCTGTTTCGCTGTATCACAGCTCATCAGTACGGTTAGACTCCGATTGCCCCTTATCTCAGTATTGAAACCCGATCGAAATTGCGTCAATCGGCGATTCTACCTATAGTTCATGGGCGTTCGGCAGAAGAAGGCAGACTTTTTAGCGTGTATATTATCATTATACACGCCAAATAGCCAGAGTGCCCAATAACCAGAATATATATATATATATATTCTTCACTAATCGTATTTCTAGATTACTAACCTGCGTATTTGTATATTTACGTTTAATATTCTTATTTGTTATCTCTAATATCTGATTTGTTGATCATTATTTTGTGCTGTTCCTCATCCGGAATCCACACAGATAGTTCAACATTGAGCGGCGATAATATATTTTATGCATAAGCGCTCTCGTCAGGCCATGTGTGTTGTGTTTGGCTTGACTATATATATGATAATGGATAATCTATGAATAGTATAGACTATTGGGTGAGCTGTAATCTATAATAATATTTCAAAGCTCATCTGCTATTAGCAAGCATCCTATTTATAATGCTTCATATGTTTTTAACGAATTAATATCGAGCAAAATAGTGGATACATTTTGCAAACGACTGTCATTAAATACAAGCATTCAGTTTTCATTTATTTTCGATTGTGATGGAAACATTTTCGCAATGAAACACACATATCTGAAAAGTTTGTTATTCCTTTTGAAATATGACTCTACGTATATCTGCAAAACTTAGTGCTTATTAGCAGTTAATGAACAGAACCGTTGAAACATTACACCCCATATTGGTTGGTGAATATTTGAATGGAGGGCCGATAGACAACAACTTGAGTTTTCTTGTTCGATCGAATTATGAATCACACATGTTTTCCACTGAAATGAAGATATGATATTTTTCTGAAATTTCTTCACTACATCAACACTTGAAAAGTGCATAGCTTTGAAAAAGTATTGTTACTGGCTTTACTCTTGATGCACTACAAATATTAGTTCATCAATTTGCCCTTACCGAATATGAATTTGACGTGAATCAGATTGCAAACAAAACTCTGACATATTCAGGTGTTGCCTGGCGATCAATTGTCGACGTTCCAGCATTGTTGTAATATTCGAATGCACTTGATTAATTAAACTTTATTATTTATACGTCAACATTTAAATTCCTATTCAAGCGTCAAATTCCCAAGTGGGGTTTTAAACACCGAAATCTTCAAAATTCAAATGAAACAAATGAAAAACAAAAAACAAAGGAAAAGGGTTAATGAGAAATAAAATAATTGAATTGGAAAAAATGAAATAAATAAAGTTAAGAAGTACAGAGGAAGAAGATAAATGAATTACAGAAAGATAAGTATATTTGAAAGAAAGCAATAGAATGAAAAAAATATAGGAAGGACCAAAAATGGATAAGAGAAAGAAAAAATGAAGAAAATTAAGTAAAAGTAGAATAAACAATAGTTTTGGATTGGTTTGAGCTATTTTGTTTTACGGCATATCAACCTCAATGGGATATACAATGCCGAAAAATTGTTTAATCATAGGTGTATATGAATAGATGTGCGTTGTGGTGCAGTGGATATCGGCTCAGAACGAGAAATCCGGGAACCGATTTCGAATTCCAGTTGAATATCTTGCATTCACTTACACGCAAATACGCTTGGGAAAGGTATTAATCCGTCTCTTCCCTCTAGTTATGGGTTAAATAACAGGACAGAATGTGTTCTATAGCCTTGGCTGGCAACCAGTCTACCGCAGAAAGTAATGGCAACCTACTGCGGGATAATATTCTGCCTAGTCAGTCATGTAACTTTCAAGACATGATTACCCAAGCGTCTCTCACGTATGGCTCTTAATTGACTGACAGTGTATGAATAGAATATGTACTCATTTTAAGAATCCGTTTGTAAATCTGGTTTCATTGATACATTTTGGTAAAGATGGTTTTTGTCGAAAGTCAAATTTATTACAAGTATAAATATTTTTTTCTTCAAGAATATATTGTGTGAATATTTTTCTTCACGAATGTATTGTTGGTAATATTTAACTCAACACTCCATTTTTTGTTCGTCGCTGCTGTCGGTAAGTATTGAACTCTCAGCTCTTTGGTTCAAGACACTGTATCGAACCAACATCATGGGCCATGCAACAATGGAGTAGAAAGAAACTTAGTTTGTATTGGTTTATTTTGTTTTAAAGCGTATTAACCGCGATGGGTTATTTCATGCCGACGGCATTTTTATAGATTTGTTTTATAGGTATATCTGAAAAGGGAGAAATATATCATGAATAAATAAGTATTTATTAACAAACAGTATTCTGGTATCTTGTAGGATTTTTGACTTAGATATTCATAAACACAGTAGCAAACAATTAATAAAGCCATGATTAGGATTAGGTGTTTTTCTGTGCTTTGCTGAAACCTGTGTAATTACGGTTTGGTTTATTTTATTTTGTTACATATCAAACTGAATGGGCTATTTAATGTCGGAACTTTTTACTATAGGTTCGTATGAATACAATATGTATTTTTTTAAGCAATAATTTTGTATATCAGTTTTCATTGACGTTATTTTTAAAGAGGGTTTTTGTCACGAGTTAAATGTGAATAATTAAGACTATTTAAATAGATAAATGAATACTATATTTAAATATGGGAGATTAGTTTATTTACAGATTTTGAAAATTGATATAGAGGAGTCTTAAAGGATATGTTACTTAGATCTTAATGAATACAATAGCAAACAATTAATAAAACAGATTGAGATTATTTTTTTTTCTGTCAATTTTAGAAAGCTGTGTAATTACGGGTTGACTAATTTTGTTTTACGGCATATCATCCTTAATAGCCAATTTAGTGTCGACAAGAATTTTATTATAGGTTCGTATGAATATATGTAGTTTTTGTAAAAAATATTAGGTTGTCAGTCAAGTTTTAGTAGCGTATTTTTGTACATAGGGTTTTTGTAGATTGTAGAGGGTGAAATATATTGGTGGTAATTTTTTTGCAAAAGTGTCTTGATGAAATTTTTACTATCAAAATCTATTTTCATACGTTTATATATTGACCAGAGTTCATGGTTCACAATTTGCCCAAAGCTTAGACCTACGTGCTACGACCCCGATAAACTATAAGAACGTAAATGAAAGATAAATTACAGATAGATATTAAACAATATTTAAGGAAAAACAGAAAGAAAGAAAAAAAGAAAGAAACAATAATGAAATAAGGAAAACGTCTAAGAGAAATAATGATATAAAAATATATGTAAAAGTGAAATAAATAAATAAATAAATAAATAAAGACAAGAATAAAACAAGAAGAATGCAAGAAAAGAAAAATGAATGAAATATAAAGAAATCTTAGGGAAATACGTCCAAGTAGAGAAAAGAAAGAAAGAAAGAAAAAAGAAAGAAAGAAAGAAAGAAAGAAAAAGGAAAGAAAGAAAAACAGAAAAAGGAAAGAAAGAAAGAAAGAAATAAAGAAAGAAAGAAAGAAAGAAAGAAAAAGATTAATGTGATAAAGTAAAAAAGAAAGAATTTTAGAATGCGGGGTAGAGGTAAAATACACAACTAAATAATTTCAAAAGAGACTATTATATAAGAAATACTGCTCAAGACAAGAGAGAAAAAACGAGAAATAAAAATAGAAAAATCAAATCATCCGAAAAATACGTCAGATAGTAAGCAAATAACGTAATAATAACAATGGTGTTATTAATATTCAAAATAAAAAATACATTAAAAAAGGAGACGAAACAGATGAAAAATGAAAGCATAAACGGAAGTGTAAGATAAATGACCACGTAAACGTCGTAAAGAGCAAAAAATAAAACTATTTCTGTAAGAGGAAGACGCCTAATGCAATAAGCAGAAAAGTGAATATTTTTGTCAGCTAATAAATTACTGGAGGAAAATGCATTCAAAATGCTTACAAAAGAAAGAAGTCAGTTTTGGCAGTGAAATGGCGTAGTAAAAAAATAAAGTTAACAAGCCAAGAAAGAGAAAAAATTAAAGAATAAGACTTAAAATCATGTAAAGTGGCAGAAATTTCATAAATAAGAGAACAAAAAGTAGAAACATTATGATGTAAAAGAAAGCAGGTTTTATGTAAAGAATAGTGAGAAACGTTCTGTTTATTAGCAAATAATAAACAGCAGAGAGTTAATGATTACGCAGAACGCAAAGAACAAACAAATAAAATAGTTCTTCTTTATGTTCTATGTCCCATCAAGTAGTAGGGGATTATGGCTTTCCACAACATTCTTACTGTCTTTCTGTTATTTCTCGTAAAAAAAGTGTTCCGCCATTCATTTACTCATGTATACTGAGTATGTTAGACGTTGTTTTTTATTTGTCTCTTACTTTCAATCTATCCTGTAAGTATCAGATTTTCCAAGCCCCCTTTCCTCATTATATACCCTAGACATACCAAGTTTCTCTTCCTGATGTTAAGTATAATTTTCTTTTTTTTCCTATTTTTTCTAAAACCTCGTCATGGCTTACATGTTCGATCCATTGTATCACCAGCAACTTTCTGTGGAACCACATTTCTCCAGCATGGAATAACGAGAAAACATATACTTTATTAAGAAGCGAGAACAGTAGCAATCAAGAAGGTAATAGACAGCGATTTACAATTCATTTGATTTTTTTTAAGATTGAATTTGAATAAACATGGAACCGGAATAGATTTCTACAAGCAAGAAGTGTGAGAAGAGAAAGTTAGCATTGAACTTTCGATTACATTTAACCAACTCGACTGTAAACTGATTGTACCTCGACTCTAGTCTACTATTGCGCGTAAATTCGTAAAATCTAGGTAGCATAACTAAATCTCATCCAAACAGTTACTATAAAAGTATTCATAAAAAAAGTCACAACGAGGGAAATTTACGGTGTTGAAATAGTGACGGAAGTTAAAACCCCAGGTTAGGATCAATAATATTTATGATTAATTTTGAGAGTTTATCAAAAATCTCTAGATATATATCAGAAGCACCTGAAAATAACTGACAAATATTTCAAGCATAGACGAATGGGAGACTTATAAATAAGTAAGACAGATACAAGTGAGAAAAATGTCTAGCACATTACGGTAGACTAACTTTCTTAGCAGCTACCTAGTAATAGATTCATTATACCTGAGAATTCACTCTCTTGTTGCTTAGCATCAGAAGAAAATAATTTCATTTTTTCCAACGACATGAGTTGGAAATGAACGATACTCATTGACTGGCTTTATCCAGTTCCAGATGAATTTGAGCTATGTTGCTCGTCGTATCTCTGCTCAAGGACGAAATATAAGGAAGCAACATGACCTTGTGTGGAGAGGGTTTTTTTTAAAGTTGTAATGTATCGGGCAGTTTAAAGCACCCTCGAGATCAAATCTAGATACATTGAATTGCTGTTTATTTGAAACCAACAGAGAACAGTGTGTTATTCGACAAGAAGTTATTACGAATTGCTAACAATCTCCAAATTTTTACGCTGATTTTATCGAAACCAGTCACCATATGTTCGTATTCGATTAAGATCAAATCTAGATATTTGGAAAAGCTGTTTAGTTTGAAATCAACCTTCAAGGTTTTACACTGATTTTATCAAAATTTCTAACAACATATTTATTATTTAGCTGTGCTGCATTATCAAGCAAGCTATTATGATTTAACTACAAGTCGGGAACACTAAAGTCAAACAGGTACAGATATAAATACCTAGGAAGCATTCTGACAGAGGACGGAAAGTGCGACACTGAGATTCGAAGGCAGATTAGCATGATCAAAGACGCATTTCAAAGGCTAAGCAGAGTATTGAGAGGCAAGAAGATTTCTTTGGAGATAAGGAAAATAATACTGAAATGTTATGAAATATCTGTCTTCCTCTATGACAGCGAATGCTAGACAATCTCCTCAAAGATGAAGGATTGACCCGAAGAAAGTGAGGTTCTAAAGAATGGTGCCATTATCCGAACATGTGACTAACGAGGGTTTGGGAGAGAATGCAAACGATAAGGAAACATACTTGGAACTAGGAAGAGTAATCTGAGATAGTTGGGACAAGATAATGAGAAAGTACGACTTAGAGAACCTAATACTCACAGGATGAATTTAGATAAAAAGAGACAGGAGAAAGCAGCGCGAGGCCTGATTGATGAGCTTTAAAAGGTGGATTGCAGAACGGGGTCTGGAAGAGATGTCTAAAGAAAAATATTATTAAGAGTAACAAGAGATAGGGGCAAGTGGAAATCATTGATCGCCTACGTCTTGAACGGACACGGCACATAAAGAAGATATTATATTTCGCATATGAGTATCCCAGCATAAATTACTCTCCTGTACAAATAATAATAATAATAATGATACAGAAATATCGAAGTTAAGTCATCAGGATCAGAAATCACAAAAACAGACTACGTCTTCCAATTCACACGGCAATCCTTGCAGGCCAGACTCTAATGTATTTTCAAAGGTTAGAAAACTACCAAAAATGTGGCACCTGAGTGCATCACCAGTTATAGTTATAGTTGGAACCCTTAAATTGATTGCGAAAGGTACTGATATACTCACTGAACGTATTTCTGGTTACCCAAGTCTAGAAGAATCACAAAAATTTTGTAAACAAAAGTACAGCTCAAAACTTACAAAACGCCTCATCTATGTAAAATTTATATAATCTTAGGGGATTTTTTTTGGAATGCAAAGTAGAAAACCTCCTGATATTATTTCTAAACATATCTCTCTGGTTAGGACCCAGAATGAAATTATTATCCAAAAGACATCAAGGGAAATAAAATTATAATAATCAAACAGACTTTTTCACTGTGAGGCTAATAAAGCAAACATAACAATCCTTGATAAATTTCCAATATTATATATCCCGTTGAATATATCATGATCATACAAATTGCTAAGTTCATGAACTATACAGAGTTTTGCACTGATGTTTCTAGATTGTTGAACATCAAGGACACTATTATATTAGCTACTAATGAGTTGTTGGGGTCTATACCATCAAACATGTATTCCTACATTCAGAAATCCATTACTTCAGTAACCTGTGATGCGTGGCGATATATTCCGAGGAAGGGATTATCTGTTTGTGGATAATATAACTTGAAGAAAATATGTAATACTAGATTTTTCTTTTGACAAAGAGAAATGCGAAATAATAATAATAATAATAATAATAATAATAATAATAATTCAAACAGATTAACGCATGTAAAACAAGAAATCAGATGTAACAGATATAAAACAGAAATGGGATATCTTCGTAAAGGCCTGCAACAGATTCAGAAATGAGGAGAATAAGAAGGAAGGGAGATAATTTAGTAATTCATTGCCCATGAACTGTATCACAAGTCAAAATCGTAAATAGAGATGAATGACAATAAAATCGAAAAGACAGAGATAAAAATGTCTTAATGAAGAGTGAAAACAGAAGAGGAAATAAAGAAATTCTCAAAATAAACAAAAGAAACAAAATAAAAGCAGAAAAGAGAAGAAAATAATAATAAAGGAAAGATAAATTCATTACAAAGAAAGACATAACAAAAGATAAAACGTAGGTAAGATGGAAACGGAGAAGAAATACAAAATAGATAAAACAAAAAGAAGAGAAACATAATAAAAGAAAATAAAAATAAAAAGTAAGTAAAAGATGACAGAACGTAACACTAGAAACAATGAGATAAAAGGAAAGAAAGCATTAACATATGGCAAGTAGGAAAAACACTAGGCCTGAAAAACAAAAGGAAAATAAATTCAAAACCTAAATAAAAAACAAATAAGACTTAGAATCTTTCTACTCTTTTCTTGACTTGATTCATGTTTTGTTTGAAACAAACATACACAAAGGACCCCCAAATATCCAAAATGAAACAAATGGGACAAAGTATAGAAAAAGATGGTAAAGCAAATGAATAAATAAGCAAGTCAATAAAAAGCCCGGAATTGAACTACGAGATTGGCAGAAAAATGAAAACGGAAGCTGCCAATTTCTTTCGCAGTTTCATTCTAGTTCTATGTTCAGCAGATTCGAATTATTAGTTTCGTTGATTCAATTACCTGGATGGACGGTTTAGGTCGAGATCCCTGGTTTGAAATTTGGTTAAGCAAAACAGAAGTGCAAGGGCGAAAAAAAAATTCTCAATAAACAAATGTGTGCGAGGAAGAAGTACCGGAAACGTCAATAAATACACAAACACGAACCAAAAAATGTCGCGTAATGAGTTACGTACTTATTACTGCCAAATGTTAGCGAAAGTGTATATTTGCTTTTGATTTAATTTCCATTGAGATTTTTCATAGGTGGTCTTAGTGATGCCTGACAATTCTTTGTGTGACACAAATTTAGAACATCTGTAGCTTGTACATTAAGATTGTATTCGAACCAATCATGAGAAATAAAATACAATGTTAACGCAGTGAAATTTGTAACAGCAGGCCAAAATCATGACGTCCTACTAAAGAAAACTGTGCCCCCAACAGGAATCGAACTTGTATCCCTTTTTCAATGAGTTAACCCGAGAGAGGGAAAACAATTCTAGCATAGGTACTCTCTAAAAAGAACATTTATAATAATATCAAATAAAAATGTCTTTTAAAATTATATATATATATATATATATATATATATATGTGTGTGTGTGTGTGTGTGTGTGTGTGTGTGTGTGTGTGTGTGTGTATGTGAATACCAAAAGTAGAATATTATGATATGCTGTATTTATATGTGAAAAAATCAGTATTTGGTAGTGTCCGTAAATATAAAAGTGAATTCAGTGCAACATGCGTATCAACATCCTATTTCATACTTGAACGTACAATTCAGTTCATGAAAATCAAGGTTAAGAATGAAATAGACTGCTGTATGTATATCTATATATCTATATATATATATATATATATATATATATATATAATATTTTTGAAAGTGGATAAAATTTTATTCTCGCATTGGATAGAATAAGACCAAATATGTTATCCAAAAAAATAACACCAAAAAAAAATCTCAAAACAATTTATTCAGTTACAGCCGACCGGTATATCCTCATTCTACAGGACCAAAACAAAGAATTATATATTAGAAATTAACATGAAATTCGTAAGTTTGCTAATGACGAAAAGCGATTTAGGTGAAAGTGGCGTTTACTCCAAAAAAGTACTTTCCCCGTTTAGAAAGGATGGGCTTTTAAGACAAAACTTAAATGTGTATGTGTGTGTAAGTGGCGTTTACTCCAAAAAAGTACTTTCCCCGTTTAGAAAGGATGGGCTTTTAAGACAAAACTTAAATGTGTATGTGTGTGTGTGTGTGTGTGTATTTATATATATGTGTGTGTTTGCGTGTGTTCGTGTATATATATATATATATAAATTTTGTCTGTGTTAATTCATGACTCTTCTATTTGCTATGCATTAACACAGACACAGTTTATATATTGATTTGAGTATTATTGCAAATTTGCATTCTTTGGAACCCTTAAGAGACAGTTTCTAGTTGCAATTTCCGTAGTTATGAATAGTTATTTTTCTTTTTTGTTTAGCTTAGACAATCAAGTATACTCTGCTATTTAACTTATAATTTGGGGACAACCGATGCATTCTTACCTTTCTTAAACTACGATATATACGTCGCGAAAAATATATCATAATTGGAAATAGATTCAGTGCATCAAATTAAAGTTCCTCTCTGACATGAAGTATTTAATTTATCGCTGTTTATCTTTGCTAAAGTTATATCTATTTATTATATAATAAGTGCCTATAGCTTAAATATTAGTAACGACGAATCTTTATAGACTCCATCAGCAGCAAATCTAATAAAGGTCCACTCTGAATCCAAAACTAGTATACACAATATTTCACAGAACATCCAGTCAGTTCTTTCTGAATTATCATAACTTATTGGCAACGATTAAATGTTTAGAGAAAAAAAATCTGTTGAGTGATATGATCGACTACATACTGAAATTCTATGACATTTTCTAAATGTCATAAAATGTTAAGAGAATCTTAGCCATATGAATAATCTGATTGTTCATTCTTGAAGATTGATCTCTCTGCGTTAAAGTTTCTTCATATTTTTGCGCATCATATCCTAGCAGAAAAAGTCTCACTTTGCAATGATGTTAAGCTAAGTAACTGATGCAATCTTGGCTTTTTTTAGCCAAACACCCTGTTTTTTGTTTTCGTTTTTGCGCATTCTATTTCCTTTCACCAAAATACTATTCTACTTTTCATCTTTTCTATTTTACCTTTTAGTGTTGACACATCATGAAGCATCCTTCCTTCATCTTTATTTTACACAATTGATGGACAGTCCTGGGAGAGTCTACATGTAATAAACCGTTGAAACAAATGTAAGTAAACAAGTGCCGGATATTTACACTCAAACCGACTGAGTAGAGTTAATAGTCTTTGACAACTTTCAGCCATTACTGACTCCTTTCACCTCAGAGACAGCAAGAGAGGGTGCAATGAAAATAGACTTAACTGACAGAATAATTATCTAGGGTTGCTTACTAGGCTTAGATCGACACAAAATAAATAGTTAGGCAGATAGTAGTGCGACAATATCCAGCGAGAAAATTACTTCCCTGCATTTGAATATACGAAATTAAAATTTCTTCTTCTTCTTCTTCTTCTTCTTCCTCTTCTTCTTCTTCTTCTTCTTCTTCTTCTTCTTCTTCTTCTTCTATGTACCGTGTCTTTTAGGACTTTTGTGATCATGGTCCTCTTCAATTTAATCTTATCTTTGTCTCTTAATAATTTGTGTCTATTTGTTATCTCTTCTAAACTAGTTCCATTTAATCAAATTCACTGGTTAACTTATCTACTGTCTTCTACCTTTTTTGTCTTCACTCTTTTCCGTGAGTATCAAATAAATGTCCTAGAGATTTCAACACTCTCTTTCTGATGTCAAATATAAGATAATTTTTTTATTCCATTTTCTCTCAAGTATTGCACTTCGGTCCATGATATACATACTAATCTTCTGTAGAACCACATTTCGGTTACCTCAAGTCAGTTCTTAAAAAAAAAATTACTTTTGTAACATAAACTAAAACATCCTTTTCCGTAAAATCCATTTCAAATACTGCATAAATTTTCTTGACTTACTTTTGTTTGATTGTTTACATTTTAATAAAAAAAAACAATGCCAGGGATCTCAAAAAAAGTGATCAAATTGTCGAACTGAAGATTGATTTCATAATGATTTAGGCTTGAAATAACAGTTGAATGTTTGAAGAGAAAACAGTTTTAAATGTGTATGAAAATGTTTTTCGGTGCAAACAAAGTCAAAAAATCACATTTCTGGGAGAAAGCTATCGTGTAGAAAGATAACCTTCTCACTAACTGTTGCACACAGACCCGTCCATAGACTGTTAGTAACACATCTGCTTACAGCAATGCCCGTCGAAAAGTTTCTCGCAAGGGTTAGCGTGTGACTCGTAGGCATTAACGCACTGAACTACGGTAATTCTGTTAGTGCATCATTAATGCAATGAATCTTATGCTCCAGTGTTTCGTTTCAGCATTATTAACTAAAAGAACGATCATTACACGAACATTATAACAAAGCCGTTTAGTTCATTCCAAGGGAATCATTGGTGACATCGAAATTTTTAATAGAAATCCCTCTTGAATTATGATGAAGAGCTGGATATTTAGGAAAGATTATTCAGGACGATAATGAAAGAGTACAAGAACCATAAAAGAGAAAAACGAGGATAGCTGCTTTCAAGATTCTTGGAGCTAAACTGGCTTAATAGCGTAGAGAAAATGTTAAAGGTGATGCAGCGTGCATCGTTTGGACGGGGCAGGCTTTTCAAAAGTGGAACCAGAAAAACTTCATTAACCGAAACCATTTCTTTTATTTTGATAATAAAATTAATAATGGGCATATATATATATATATATATATATATATATATATATATATGTCATACTCTGTATATAATATAAATTGATTAAGAGTAATATTCTTCATTTTGAAATCAAGAACGCTTGAAGGAATTCATTATCAACGTTTGATTCTCTTTTTTAATTTAGAATACAGCGTTTCTTGTTTTAGATCAAATAATAATAATCATTCGGCTATCCGAAGATATTTTAACATTTCTTTTTTCATTACTTTTTTATAGAAATATGTCTAGGTATTTTTCTTTGGTGGTTTTCCAGTTATCTCTCGCTATGTGACATATTGACTTTTTCAATAGATTTTCTGAAGATATATCCTTTTTTACTAGTGTGAATATACATAAACCTTTATGGGCTGTTGTTTTATTCTGAGAAAGTTTTCTAATATTTGTATTTATGTTTTGTTGTATAAAAGCCTTTCGTAGAGAGGAAATATATTATGGAATTTATATTCTAATTCTCCCTAGAAACCAGAAAATACTTCAAAACGAAGAAAATTGAAAGAAAATAAATTCAAAATTTATGTTGCGCTTCATACAAGCGTGAATATATATATATATATATATATATATATATATATATATATATATCCGAGGGAGTATTTTCCCCCGAAGAAGTGGTTAAATCCAAACACTGAAACAAACATATGACTGTAGGGAAGAGGACATATATAGAAGAAATTATGTGCATGTTCTAAAACATAATTTATAACATATATATATATATATATATATATATATATATATATATATATATATATTAGCATGCAGTGTGAGTATAGAAGAATCCAAAGGAGTATCCTGTACATAGAGTGGTAGGATAACTCTCTAAGACAGCTCTCTCTCTCTCTCTCTCTCTCTCTATATATATATATATATATATATATATATATATATATATATGTGTTAAGCAAATATAAGAAAAATTAAGGCAGACACGATATTTCATGGCAAATTGGAAGTGTAGGCCTACCCTTTTGATTAACCATGAAATAACATATCTGCCTTAAGTTTTCTAATATATATATAGTTTCGATCCCGACCAGAAGCAAGTGGATGCTTCTAGCCACTCTGATGATCTGTGATACAGAGAAACAGGCTTGTATATGGATGTCTAATATATATATATATATATATATATATATATATATATATAATGTGCCAGTGTATAGATATATATAAATACAAACACATATACACATGTATAGAAAAGTTTTCTACCCAATGTTTTTATACTTTTTTAAATATGTTTAAAATTGTTTTCTATATAATCGATAAATTTAACAGTTATTTTTATCGTATCCTTTCGTATGTTGCTACATTGATTTTCAAGATCTGTAGACTAATGCAATAAGAATGTTTTATTAAACTACATCTAATAACATTTTACTGCTCACATTCACCATACAGTTGGCAACAACAATATATACACCGCGAAAATAATAAACAAAACTGAAATTTCTCGATGACCTCTATATCAAAATCAACAAACTAACTCTCAACAAAATTTAATACAGTTGTAGCAACAATGATAAAGTACATATAACATTGAATATTATTTTACATTTCTACAATTACCGATCAGCTCCTCTATATTAAACATTAGTTTTGCAAAAAATTACGTATAAATATCAGATAAATTTTAACTTTTAAAATTATTAAATAGAGCGTTGACGTGTGTTTTTAGAAGTTACAATTACTGTGGCATAAAGATTTTATTCAAGTTACGATATTTTTTTCATTGTAATTTACATCTAAGATGGTTTTAGAAAAGATTGAAAATATGTGGGTTAAGGAAAAAATCTATGGCGTCTTCCTTGATGAATTTAGAAACTGATTAGAAAACTGGAAATGAACAGTGTTAAAATCAGTAAACAATATATCTGTATTTTTCAGTGTAAAGTCTGAATGAAGATATGGTGTTTGCTTATATATATATATATATATATATATATATATATATATATATGTGTGTGTGTGTGTGTGTGTGTGTGTGTGTCTGTGTGTATATATATGCGTGTGTATGTATGTGTGTATATGCGAACAATTACCTTCACGCTTAGGTTCTTTGCTACCTTTATAGAATTTGCAAAGATGTCTGCCTTGTCAAAACATGAAGAGCAATAATGGGATTCAAATATCAGGAGACCAGTCTTTGTTAATGGTCTCTTAGTACTCACGTCATCTGTAAGATTGAAGCGCACATCCTGCGGCGTAATATTTATGCCCGTTGAAAACTAGAGTGTAATGTGCCATCACTCTAAGCTAATAAGCGAATAAATACGGTTGACGCATCCAGGAACATAAGTTAAGGAAAAAGTTACTGTTGGAACTTAACTTCTGTTATTGCTGTTTTCAAAACTCGTGTGGGTGTGATTTTTAGTACATTTTTCGTTTTACGGCTTTTGGTTATACTACTATTCTCTTGTAGTAAAAATATCATACCTCTAGATTATATGTTACCATTCAAAGTCCGAATTACATTTATATATATATATATATATATATATATATATATATATATATATATATATATATATACCCTAGTGCAAATTAAATAAAACAAAGCGAATAATAGGATTATTATTTACTTCACTTGTAAATTTCTTATAGCGTCACTTGTTTTCCTAGAATCCTTCAGACTTTAGCTGGTTACATATATATACGTTGTCTATTAGCGTTGATTGTCTCTTCCGACCGTATTTTTATTTACGTTTTCGACTGATGCATCCAGTTTGTTTCTCCGGCTTGATGACACGATTATTATTTGAATAGTAAAATATTTGATAGTAAAATATCCGCGATCTCTCTGTAAAGCTTGTCAGCGTGTTCGTGCAGCATTACAAATTTCGTACGCTTTCTTGGATTAACTTCCATTGAGGACAATGACCGTATGACAACTAATCGACAATCGGGACAAGGGTATCATTGGGTGATAAAAATCAGAAGCAAACACGTATGACGAAATTTTTAAGTTCACACAAATTTCACTTTGCACATCTAGAATAGATTCTTATTGTTGCACTCCTCTGCAAAGAACGTATTCTGATGAAAACTTTGATATCGATTACTGCCTGTCACTCCAGTGGGTCTAAAGCAGACAGAATTTTTAAAGAAAATAAAATAAATAAGTTGTCTTGAATGATTAGCACAAGTGTGTATATATATATATATATATATATATATATATATATATATATATATACCCTTTTTCAAATTATTATGAATATATATATATATATATATATATGTGTGTGTGGGTGTTCCTGTGCGCGTGTGTGTGATGTGTGACACTGTTCATTATCTTAAGTTGAAGCTAACTGAAGTTGACGTGACTAACATCCCCGCTAAGCACAAATACTGTGAACTTGAATTCACGTTCATACTTTTCCAAAAGACCTTTCCTGGAAGGCTATAAACGAGAGAATATGTATTCAAGTCTTATGGCCGCCAATTCAAACGAAAGAAATAGGCACGTTGATATATGCGCATAGATTCCACTTTGCCCGCCGATAAAATTTAGGCACCACACACACACACATTTAAATAGTGCGTCTTCATTCAAACACGTTTCATTGAATAATATAGAAATACAATGTCTATTAATTGTAATACGGATCCTTTCCTGTCCTCTAAACTGTTTAAGTCGTTTTACTAAACAAAAGTTGAATTCAGAGAAATCCTTCACTTTAGCTGGCAAAGGTAAGTTACCTAGGTTTACTCTGCATCTAAAACCATAGAGTAACATGAAAGCAATAAATAAATATGGATACCTATTAGACAAATACATTGAAACTCCTGCAATAAAAAAAAATTATTTTATAAACAATATACGTCGTAAATCTTATGGAATCATACATGCAGAAAAAATTATATAATTACTTTAGATAAACCTAGATACATGATAGATACCTAACAATCTGTCATTCAAATTAATTTTTTTTATTATTATCTTATAAAATAACTTAAACCTTCTTCCGAATCAAGAAGTTACAATGGCCGGCCTCTTACATTCGAAGATACCCGTATACCAGGACGACTATCTAATCTCCGTTATAGTGGGATTCGAACCCGAGCTTTATAGTAAAAAAGCAAACGTTCTAACGACTCGGTAATACGCCCAGGTACAAGCAATTAAACAGAAAACGAAACAAATAAGGAGTAACAAATTTTATATTATGTGTAGATAAATTATTTTGAATTGCAGTCGAATTTGGGTAGCTTTATATAGTTATTCATATTTTATTTTAAACGTGCACATAATTTTTTAAATAGTATATATACATATTTATTTTTGGTAAAGTAATAATTGTTTCTCAATTATTTTTCATAAGATGCAGATTGATAATTTCTCTCCATGTAGGTTATTTTATTAAAGCCTGTTATATTATTATGTCTTGTAGACCATCATGGATTCTCACAAAGGACGTTGTATTTAATAACTAAAAATTGGCATGGTTTCTTTTGAAAGAGAATCGCGTTGTTTCCCTTTGCAATATTTAAGCTTTTGCTTTCTGATTTACAATGTTTCGAGAAAACATGCCAACTCATTTAAATGGCTGATTTTGCGTATAGGTTTAACTCATTGCTTTGGAGACATAAGAAGAACTTATAAGCTTTCACATGATAAATGGGAACAAAACAGCTTAGACAGGTATTTGAAGGCTAGTTGATTCAATTTTCCGCGCTTATGACTATCACACTAATCCCATATCTTAGGCTGTTGCTAAGTGTAAAACTAAATGTTAATGATAATGACTTCAAAAGAAATAAATCATTCATTTCCTTATATAAAAATATTGTCAATGATTTTCTTGTAGAAATGCATTACGTTAATGAAAATATCTGCCACTCTTTAGGAATTAAAATAGACGTTAGATATTACAGTTTCTAAAAAATCCAAAAATGTTAATGGTTTTGATATCTAAGTACATTGAAACATAAAGATATAGCAGTTAGTTTTCAGAAATTAAGGCATGGTTACTGATTTCAATTCATATCTGCCTGATGCATATAAAAATAAAGAAAATATGAAAAAGCTAAATTAATGCAGGGAGATTATGGAGAGGTTAACGAGCATAAACCCAGTTTATAAAGCGGAAAAAACGTGCATGAATATATATTCTTCATCTCACAAGTATTCTCAGGTATTCAGAAGTTTTGTGAATCACTTATTTTCCAGCTAGGGCCTAAGGCTATTGATGCAGAAAGCATTAGTACACGCAACCAAGATTAGCAAGATTATGAAAAATCACCCTAGGGAGACAAAGTCACCAGTTAATAACACACAGAATCAACATAAAGACTTAAATATTGTTGAATAAACCGTTAGTTGCAGTGATTAATAGAAACGACGACAACTCAGTTGATGACAGTGGGCTGATAATAGAAAAAAATTCGATCACTGTTCGATTCGCAATCAGTCATTATCATTTTTTCACTGTTTTCATGAGGGTCTTTCGGTTATATTTATCTGTTACAGTTGAATTGATTGTATGTCTTTTCTATAAGGTCAGACTATCTTCGTATGTATTAGAGAATAGTGACGCACTTTATTCCGCAAGGCCTATTAATACAAATAATATATATAAAAACTTGATCGAAAATATGAGCCCAGTTAAGAAGGAACTGAAAAATATATTTTCCATATTGTTGACACTAAAAACAGAGAAAAAATTTATTAATTCCATGTATTACGATGCTTTTATATAAGTACCTAGGATCATTTCGGTTCTAATGACTTTCTCTCAAGCAAAGGCGATAATGCCGCTAAAACTCAAGGTGCTAGTGAGAGCGAAAGGGAATAATAATATTTTAGAAGGAACCGCAAATGCAAAGCGAAACAGGAAATATTTACTTTTACTCAAAAGTCCTGCGAGTGGTGTGAAAATCACAAGAGACGGACCTTTCTACTGTTATTTAACTGTATAAATATAAATGCAGTAAAACGTGTACCTGTGTTTCAAAGAATAAGCAAATGCATACGACAATTTATTTTTATGAAAGCGCTCTGAAAACTGGATATATTAGCGAAATATATTAGAGTAATTAAAAACCTGATTGATAAAAAAAATTACCTGCATACGGACAAAAAACGATTTCAGCATATCTACAAGGATAGAAACGAGTGTAAGACAAAAATGTGGCTTCTCGCTAGTTTTTTTCAACTCATACAGCGAATTAATTCTGAGAGTGCTAGAAATCCTGACAGGATTGCTCATTGCTAGCAGTAATGTGAATAATATAGTATACGCGGATTCAAGAGTGCTGATAGCAGACACGGAAAGTAATCTACCACTGGTCCTACAGGAAGTATTTAGAAAAAGTGTAAAGTTTGGACTACGTATAAATTACAAGAAATCTGAATGCATGATAATCAGTAAAAACAAGTACACCAAAAATTACAGATCCAAGTAAGGGATACTAAAATCAAGCAGGTACTGTAAATGAAATACTTGGGAAGAGTCCTAACAGTGAACGGAATGTGCAACATTGAGAACTGAAAGGTTATAGGTATGAACAAGGATGCATTCCAGAAGATAAATAGAATATTGAGAGAAAAAAGATTTCGCTGGAAACAAAGATGTTATTACTGGACTGTTATGCGAAGTTTATTCTTCAATATGGAAACGAATGTTAGACAATAATATCAAAGATGAAGAAAAGATTTAAATCAACCGAAATGTTATTCTATAAAAGAATGATGAGTATACCATGGACGGAATATGTGGGCAACGATGAGATTTTAGAGATAATTGAACTTGAAAATGAAATTGATAATTAACATCAGGAAAAGACAGCTTAAATTTCCGAGACATATAATGAGGAAAGTGGGCTTGGAGAATCTGATGATCAAAAATGAATAGAGAGATTGAGAGACAAGAAAAATCAGCGAGTGACATAATTGATTAACTTCATAGGTGCATGGCGGTCTGGGATTGAGCTAAATAACAAGAGTGTTGTTAAGAGCTACGATAGATAGGGACTTGTGGCGGGCAGTGCTCGCCTATGCTTTGAAGGAGCAAGGCGCATAGAAAAAGAATAAAAATGTATAACACCATAATATTAATTAGCAGAATGATTGCTATTGCATACTAGTGGTATTTTTTTACAGGTTACAATTGAATATTTCTAAGAATATGAATGTTCTTTATAAAGTGTTTCGTATCTGCGTATATCTAAGAGAGGCTTTTTCCAAATTTAAAAAGACAGAACATAATATTTCTGATGATGTGTATTCTAACAATATTCAAGTTGAATAAAAAAAACTGTTCTCAGTCGTTTTTTTAAACAGGAATGCACAGGAAAATGATTAAACAAAATCGTACGTATATATTATTCCGTTTCAACAGAAATCATGCCAGTGAGAATTGATTTACACATTATTATTACACCTAAATTGGAGTACAATATGTGTTCACTTGTAATCACCAACTGAAAAAATAATAAGCTTCATTTATGTCATCTAATGATAAGTCCAAATGTATGAAAGAAACACTATATTTTTTTTTTTTTTTTTTTTTTTTTAATCATTTCACCCCGAGCAAGGCAGAAACGCCACTGATGTGCAGGGGGTTACATAAATGTAGAAAGATTAATTAGAAAAGAGTGAGGAGTACAAGCTAGTTAGAAAGGAACAATAGAAAACTGAGAAAGCAGGTGCAATGACAGGTACATGGGCGGAGAGAAAGGGAAGGTTATACAGGGGAGGGGAGAGAGCTAGAGGCCAGTGGTTAGTAGGTGAGTATTAACTTTGCTTTTAAATTTCTGGAGGTCGTAGCCGTCAGGAAAGCAAGAATACGGGAGTGAGTTCCACAGGCGGGAAGTGCGAGAGAGGAAGCTGCTGGAGTAGAATTGTCGTCTGCGTTTGGCTAACCTGACTGTGAATGGGTGGGACCCAGTTGCCAGTCTGGTTGAACGGGTAAACACCTGTTGAGGAGGCATCAGTGACTTAAGCTCATCCGAGCAGAAGCCATGAAGGTATTTATAGAAGAGACAGAGGGAGGCCACATTTCGACGATGGGAAAGTGGCTGCAGACGAGTCGCCAGATCAGAACCTATCACATTACAGACTCTCCTTTGGAGCTTGTCGAGAACACTGAGGAGAACGGCAGGGGCACCTGACCATAAATGGCAGCAGTACTCCATGCACGGACGGATGGTTGACTTGTATATATGCAGGATGGATTCAGGTGGAAAAAACATCCTGGATCGACATAGTGACCCAATCTTCTTAGCAGTAGATTTTGCTATGGATTCAATATAGTGCTTCCATTTGAGGTCTGAGGACAGGGTAAGTCCGAGGAGGCGTAGTGTATTACTCTCCGGGAGAATCATCTGGTCCATGCTTATGGGAGGCAGAAGAGGTTGCCTGTAATGGTTGACAGACAACAGCTTGGTCTTCGAGGAATTGAAGTTGACAAGCCACTTCTTGCCCCAGTTCACCACAGAGTGTAGATCCCGCTCAAGGTCAGCAGCGAGATTTTGTCTGTCCGCCACGACAGGTTTCTTACTGGAGCGGGAGTATATTGTAGTGTCATCTGCGTAGATGCCTACTTGGGACCTGATCTCATCTGGGAGGTCGTTGATGAAAATAAGGAAGAGCGTTGGGCCCAGGATAGAGCCTTGTGGGACACCAGCATTCGTGCTGTAGGACGAAGAGGCACGCCCATTCAGAACGACCTTCATTTTGCGGTTATTTAAGAAAGATTGGATTAGGTCAAGCAGGCGACCGGTAATACCATAACCGCGTAGTTTGCATAGGAGGCCAGGGTGCCAAACCCTGTCGAAAGCCTTGGAGATATCCAGAGCAACCGCGCGAGCCTCGTCAGACTCATCAAGGGCCTGTAGCATGTACTCCGTTACAGTAGTTAGCAGGTCGGCTGTGGACCTGTCAAATCGGAATCCATATTGCCTGTCGGAGAACAGTTTGTGGGCGGTGAGATGATGAACTATTTCAGCATTTATTATAGCCTCGAACACTTTCCCGAATATTGGTAGAAGACTGATCGGGCGATAGTTGGATGGGTCCGAGGGTTCACCACAGTTCTTAAAGACAGGATCGACTGAGGAGAATTTCCAGCATGCAGGAAAGCAGGAAGCAGAAAGGCAGTAGTTAAACAGTTTAGAGAGGACAGGGGAAAGTTCAGGGACACACCTCTTAAGGACTATCACCGGGATTCCATCGTCTCCACACGCCTTATGGGGGTCGAGTTTTGAAATTACTCTGGATACTATTGTCGGGGTAATATATACGTCATGCAGTTTGGCCTCAGTTCTAATAGGGAAGTCGGGTGGGTGCACTCCGGACGAGTCGAGTGTGGAGTTGGATGAGAATCTGCGGGCAAAGCACTCAGCTTTCTCAGCAGATGACGTGAGAACGTCAAATCCATGGATTAAGGGAGGTATTGAGGATTTCCTATTGTTGAGCACCCGTTTACAAATCCTCCAATAGTCCTTGGAGCCGAACTTGCGGTCAGCTATGTGCTGTCGCATTCTCTCCGCAAACAACTGTTTGGCGTCATTTAGGGTTCTCTTGCACTCACTGCGAGCGGATGTGAACAGGCGCCTATTGTGATCAGTTGGCTGTCTCTGGAATAGATGGAAGTAATGGTTCCTGTGGGCAATGGCGGCTGAGCAGGCCGGAGAGAACCACGGAGAGGAATGAGGTTTTAAGCAATACTTCCTGGTGGGTATGAAGGCATCAATGCCAGCTTTCACCCATGACGAGACCTCAGAGGCACAGTCATCAACTGATAGGTCAAACACTTTTCCCCAGGGGACGTCGCAGAGGAAATCGCGAAAGGCATCCCAGTCAGCTTTTTAGAATAACTAAATTTATATTCAAACTGCATCAAAATCAATGCCAATTCATTTTGGCTTGCAATCCTCAAGTTTTGGTTGAGATCATCAAAAATGATTTTAGGAACAAGACTTGTAACTAATAGAAACTATCGTTTTGTGACGCTATTTCTATTCATTTCTTGTCTAGAACTTGGACACTATCCTATCCCATTATCTGTCTCACGCTTTCCTACAGTGATTGAAAGATAAAATTTGGTATTCATGTGAGGCTCTCGAGTTGCGATGCCATCCTTTCTCTTCTTTTACGGTTTGGAAGTAGAACGGGCAAAAGTGATCCCCATATTTTTTCAGGTTTTTCCGCAATTGGTTGCAGGAAGATTTCTCGTACTCAGTAAAACATTTTGTTTTGCAATGTCACTTTTATTCGAGTTCTTTTAGTTATTTTAGAAAAGCAGATTTTCTCTAGCACTTGTCGCCACGTTGTCTGCACTTAATAAACGTTTATGGCGCAGTATAAGTCTCATGAACATAATGAAACTGGGAAGGTTTAGAGCAACCGCCATACGTATTACCGAATAGGCATTTTGATTTGTTCCAATCATGAGTATATTTAATTACTGTATTGCAGGCCTACGGCCATTATAAAAATATGGCAAAAATGATAATATTGTTTTTACATCGTGCTAAAGGTATAGCTAATGGCGGTGATAATGCCATTGATTAACATTCTAATTATTAATCATTTATATTTGCATCTTTTCTGTCTCCTCGAAACTGTGGCATTAATTTCCAAACATTCTCATAAAACCGTGCTTAGTCTGGAGGTAAACAGCTAGTCTTTTTTGTTTTAGATATGCAGAAATGTTTGTACATTCGAACAATGATGTTAATTAATAACAATAATTATAGTAATTTAGAGGTTTTCATATGTTTGTAAAGATTCACTGTATAACAAATGTCATTTCCATATGAATATTGACCATTTCTTCCCAGAATGAAAACCAAATTTGATAGTTGTACAAAGAAAAGAAAAGTAGCGGAGCTTAGGCCTAGTCCTGTCAGGGGACAACATAAGAAAAGTAAACGGAAATGAAAATCAAAAACATAAATAACACGACCACTGTTGCGAAAGAAAAAAGAAATCTTCAGAACACAGAGTTTGGCATCTGCAAAAATCTAGCAAGCTTGGTCGTATGTCAAAAACAGTAGAATCGAGTAGAAGTGAAGATTCAAGTAAAGTATTAACTTCGGCAGATCATGTGGTTGTGTATGTCTGCGAGGACAAAATTTGCAGATGATCTGAGAAACTTTCTTTCTAGAGTGATTTTGGATGGTAAGAATGAAATACTACTAAAATTATTATTATTATCACTTTTACTTCCATTCCTACGAATACTAACAACAAAAAAACTGTTACCCATAAAAGTTTAATTGTTTATCTATTTGATTTATTGAATTAATCATTTTTTATGTTAATTATTAAATAAGGTAACTGTTAGTACACTGCTGTACAATAATCATAGAAATTCTGTTTCAGTGTTCATTATTTAACCGTAAAATATATGGAAATAGTAATCATGAGTATAAATGGATTTCATTATTGACAAAGGTGAGAGTGTTAAATAAAAAGATGTAAAGCTGATAATTTTTTCCAGTTCACTGAAGCAGAAGGAAAACGCATGAAAATGTTATGTCCTGCCTCATTTGCGTGCTTTTGTTTTTATTTATTTTGTATTCATTTCTTCTACTTCTTGTTATTATTATTATTATGTCATTTTTCATCATATTTCGATTTCTGCTTTGGTCTCACTACCAACCAAATCTGCGGGGAGACCTAAGGCAGGTTGTGGCGTGTTGTTATGACTCCATTTCATGTTTTTCTATCTTCCCTATCATCCCTAGCATTACATAGATAAAGTTTTCCTTAGTGTGTGGGCTGTACTTAATAAAACAATTTTTTTGTATATCTCTTAAGCTGGGGTTTCCAGGGATTCTTTCAATGTGTTGTTTTGTTCCATTTTTTATCATTCCAAGTGCACCTACTACCACTGGCACGTTTCTTGTTTCATTTTCTACATTTTTTCTATTTCAATTTCCAGGACTTTATATTTTGACAGTTTTTCGAATTCCTTGATTGCTATGTTACAATCCGCTGGACAAGCCATATCAATTAATAGGCAAGGTTTTTCTTTCTTGATTTGAATAATAATATCCGGCCTATTTGCTTCAATTTTTCTGTCTATTTAAATGCTGGATGATGTTCATACCAGTATTTGTTTACATATTTTCCAATGTGTTTGAACATTGTCCATTGTAAATATTGCCCCCCTCTATCGTGAGGAATTTTATAATCGTTTGGGGCAAGTACAGAACATCCTGAGATTAGATGGTCTATTGTTTCTTGCTATTTATCAGAGAACCTGCATTTTGGATTCACATTATTATTTACGATATTTGCCTGAAAGTTTCTAGTGAAAAGACTTTGGTCTTGCGCTTTAAGAATAACGCCTTCAGTCTCACACTTTAATCCAGATGCACGTAACCATCGATGAGTATTAACTTTATCAACATTGGATTTATTAGCACGTTCTGGATATTGGTCATGCAGAGGTTTGTCTTGCCAGCGTTTTTTCATGTGTTCAAGAGCTTTATCCTTGGCTTCCTTTTTCATATTTTCTGCCGCAGTAGTTGGTTCTTGATTTGCGTTTTGCTTTTCTACAGAATCTATTACATGTAAATCTTGTTTGTATTTACTGCCCTTTTACATTATTGAATATTTTTCTGTTTTCATGTTGTTTGACTAATTGTATCATTCAGTCCTTTGTTGTCTCTATTTTTGTAAGTAAGCAAATAGTTGTTGTATTGTATGACAATTCTTGCTGAATAAGACCTCTTCTACCTTTTTTACGGGATTACATTAGCCTTTGGATGATGCATCGTATTCTTCTTCTTCTTCTTCTTCTTCTTCTTATTATTATTATTATTATTATTATTATTATTATTATTATTATTATATATGCTTTCATTTTCTCACTAACATCAAGTATCGTCTTTCTCATATCTTTCTATTGGGTTTTCTACGCAAGCAAAAATAATGATCTATTTTATATCATACGTATAAAGTGTTAAGTACTAAGTTACCAACTAACTGACAAATAATCAGAAATTTAATACAACAATTATAATAAATTATGCTTCAACTATCATGGATCTAAAGGCCGTTGATCTTAAATGACAAGAGTTATTAACATGGTCATTTTTCTGACTAGGTAAATTAATATAGGATACAATAAATATCCCTATAATGATCACATATTTAATCGTCATTTGTCAAACTTTAACGTTCTGGCTTAACTTTATGGTTATCTCAGTTTATGAACAGCGGTAGAATGGGAACATCATTGCCGGGTTTAGAGAAGTTTAAAGGTTGCGGCATTAACGTCAACATAAGTGCCAAATAACCATATTAGGGAATACCCTAAATCGGAGACCATCTCCGAGAACTGGTTTTAGCATCTTACTTGTCCACATTTGCATGGTTTTGCACTGATTTTATCAAAACGTGTAAGGATTGTGCACACAGTTGACTGTGATTTCGACTGGATGTTGTGGTGTGTATAATACAATTTGTATGATTATAAGCCCCCATTAAACTTTTACTGTGCTGCTCTACCAGTTAATAATGCTAATGATTAGTGAGAGATCCAAAATTTTCCGAACATTGCATATTTTCTTTATATATCAAAGATAGGTAAATTTTCAGCATTTATGACATACAATATTTTTGGATTAACTACTGTACGCTATCTATATCCATTAATAATATTGAGCTTGGCCCCAAGGAATGTTACTGTTTCTGCTAAATGTTATTAAAGAATAGCTATTTCAAACTGGCCTATGTCATATTACTCAAACATTTCACTGAAGCAGACGTTACACGAACAATAACATTATATCTTACTGTAACTTCCATTTGATTCTTTCTATTTCAAATGCAAACACACACACACATGTATTTATACAAATATATATATATATATATATATATATATATCCTTAAAAAGAGTAGACGTCATTTTGTTTTCTCAAACCCGAGGAATCTTTCAGCCAACACTTGTCAAGGGTTTCGTTGGCACAAAATTACAAAGGGGTAAAGAAGAGGACAAGACCAAAAAGGGAATACTTGCAATACTCGGAGAAGATGGAATTCGTTTAAAAATAAATTTCTTGAAAAATATTAAAATGTGAGGGGGGTGTAAACATACAATTCCACAAGAGTGAAATAAAAAAGAAAAATGTTACACTCACAAACTCGCCAGTAATTGCAAGGAGCGCAGGAACTGCTCTTTCTGCCTGCACAGGCTCGGCTGCTGGATTTTTAGGCAAATGGCCTCCAAAACACGTAAATGGTATGCCAATCGAGCACTGTGCAGGACAGAAAACCAATTTTACCTCATAAGAGGAGGCACAAGCTTGTCTATCCAGCAGGTATTGGCCGATTGCTGAATCCAACACAGCTTGAGTTGTTCTTATATTCCTATGAGAATTGCCTAAACGTATATTCGCGGGGACATGCTGCGCAACCCGCGTCTCCAACCTCAGATTGGTTCGTCCTATATATGCTGCATCGCAACAGCACTTAAATTTGTACACAACAGAACTTTTACGAAAATAGGACAACCGACCCTTAACGAAAGATTCAAACACGGGCCTTGTCTTAAAAACAACACGCAACTGCACTGAAAAATAACCCGACGAAATACTAGCCGAAACTTTGTCAGTAACAGTGAGACATTTTCTACCAAGCCAGGGTAATTTAAGATACAAAGGACAGCGACTTGGCCCTTCA
This sequence comes from Ascarosepion bandense, assembly GCA_037127315.1. Lineage (NCBI taxonomy): Eukaryota > Metazoa > Mollusca > Cephalopoda > Sepiida > Sepiidae > Ascarosepion > Ascarosepion bandense. Next base: position 7,840,966 of record JBBBDQ010000201.1, read on the forward strand.
ACTTTTGGTTTTTAAACCGTTTAATCTTACGAGCAATTACCCGTTTTACCAAATTAATGGGGTACCCATTCCCTTCAAAAATATCTTGCAAGCGTGTTAATTCGCTGGCCAAGCATTCAGGAGAACAAATATTAAGGGCACGGTGAACCAAAGTTTCTATTAGGCCAATTTTACGGGACGTAGGAACAAAAGAGTTCCAATTAGTATACAGACCGGTAAAAGTCGGTTTACGAAATACTGAAGTCACGAAAACCTCGTCCCGTTGCTGAACATAGACATCTAAAAATGGAAGACCCCCATCCTTCTCTGTCTCCATAGCAAACTGAAGAGATGGATGTAAAGATTTTAGCTGAACTAAAAAGTTTTCAGCTTCAGATGTGTTATTAAATAACGCGAGGGTTTCATCAACATAACGTCGATAAATAAGTGGCTCATTAACCTTCTCAAATAACACATGTTCATAATATCCTACAAAGATATTAGAAAGAACAAGACCCAAAGGACTCCCCATAGCGACCCCGTCTATCTATGCATACATTGTCCCGTTGAAACTAAATTCAACTCCCTCAGTAGCCAACCGCATACACTCTAAGAAAATTTCTTCAGGAATAATTGCAGGGCCGAAATTACCTCTATACAACATATATATATATATATTTACAGACGTACATATATATATATATATATATATATATATATAAACATAGCAGCTTCATATTGAACCATCATTTGTTGTATAGTAAAATCAGACAGTGAGAAATATATGTATTTGTGTAGAGTAGTAATGAAACCTTTTCTACAAAATAAAAAAGCGCTGATTTGCTATCCTCTCTTTTATAATGAACAACGTTTGTGTTTTTGTATATATATACCACTCCTGTTTTTCTCTTGAAGAGAGAGACAAGAGCAAGGCAGCGTCGTCTCAATTCCTTAGAGAAATAATAGCAAGGCAGCGTCTGCTCAGTTCATTCTTTTTACTACCATTTATTAAAACTATTGCTGTCATATTATGTATAATACATAAACTTGTATATAATAGTTTATAATATACATTTATTTTACAGAATAAATTAGGAAATACACTTAAATTTACTGGCATCAAAACATTCTGAGAAAGGCATGAACTGAAATTAATTTTTGCTTAATTCCGCAAAAGCATATTTACTACAGAAAATGCAGCAGGAACGACGCCTAAAGATAATCGCCTTACACCAAGCAAGGCAGTACTGAAGCTGGTGCACTGGGGTGTACATAGCAGGAGAGTGAAAAGAGAGGAGAAGAGGATACATAATGTGTCGGAGAAAGGGTAAGAGAAGGACGGATACATTGTTTAAAAGAGCTGCAGGTAATGAAAGTGTAATCTGAGAAGACAGATGGGAATCAAGGTGATGACAGTTTATGTTGCATTTATATGCTTGGATATTGTAGCTATCAGGAAAATAATAACACGGAAGGGAATTTCACAGGCGAGAAACGGGGCTATTATAGTAGAAGTTGTGATTGAAGATGATGAGACCTTGTTACCCAGTATATTAGCTCGAGTAAATTTGAGTAGGTGGGGGACATCAAGTAGCTAACCCTATCGGAGCAGAATCAGTATGTGTGTGTGTGTGTGTGTGTGTGTGTGAGTGAGAGAGAGAGAGAGAGAGAGAGAGAGAGAGAGAGAGAGAGAGAGAGAGAGAGAGAGAGAGAGATGAGCCACATCAGATCTGGATCGACCAGATATTCGTTATTAGATTTTGACCAGAACACCAAGGGAAACAACATTGTCACCCGACCAGATAGGAGAGCAATATTCAATGCACGGGCGGATGGTAGATTTGTTGCTTGGTTGTTAAGCGTTTAGACGCACGCAATCGCTTACACAGAGAGGCGAACGGGATTGCGTACGCACACAAGAGAGCGAAAACACAAATAAACGCATACACACACACACACACACACACACACACACACACACACACACACACATATATATATATATATATATATATATATAATTTGTTTGGTCTACTTGCGTATTGAGCGCTTTTTATTTTATGTTACTCGTCTCGGGATTTTTTCTTTGGGCTAAGTACCTTGGCTGATGTTCAGCTGTTTAGCTCGTCCTTTTTATTACCATTTTTCCATATTATAAATTTATAAAAAACATAGTTTGTTGCAACACAAGAGCCGTTGTGTTTCGGTACTATTTTATTAGCACCTGACGATTTATATATTTAGATAGAAAGGGAGAAATAGAAAGATGTCAAAACGTGAGAGAAAATCAGAATATTAGCCTCAGGCTAGACCATACGTTTTACACCGTATTCAAGCCAGTAAGGACACAATTGACGGTTCTCCAGCTATAAAACTTCTCATGTGTGAAACATACAGTAAATTTATACAATAAGTATATTATCCAGGATCGTTTTCATTATGGTTTTCACATCTATTTTCATTTTTCGGCGTTAGTAAGTTACTTTTATTATAACGGATCCGACTACTTTTAATTAAAGTCGACAGGCTTTTAGTGACCACATAGGTAGAGATATTTATTTCGGTATTGATATGAGAAGCCGCCTGCTGACAAATCACAAGTTCCTGCTGTGGATTGCTGCTGAAATGAATTGCAAAGCATGAACAAAATGGATTGAAATAATCAAATAAACCGAGACAGATTTAATCTCAAATGAGATTTATTCTCTTTCTATACTTACTGTCGGTATCCATATATATATATATATATATATGCAGTTAAAGATAGACAGGCATAAAGATAGTTACAGAGATGTAGATAATTAAATGTAACAGATTTATGATCAAAATTTATTTACTATCGCATATATATATATATATATCTATGTCTATCTACATATATATATATATATATATACATTTTATTTTACATTATTATACCATTTATATAAATATGTCTGCATGTGTGTGTGTGTGTGTGTGTGTGTGTGTGTGTGTGTGTGTGTGTGTTTAAAAAACTCTTATCCAACCAACGAGAGGCGATAATTTGAAGGTCCATGTACGAACCCTAGAGACGGGATGATGAGGCTAACATGAATCAGCTAAGGGGTAAAAGTTAAATTTTATCTATGTAGTATATATAAATTAAATCTCTCAGTTTCTTATATAACTCTCACTATCATGATACACACACACACACACACACACACACACACACACACACACACACACACATAGGAAAAATTAAGGCAGACACGTTATTTCATGGTGAATGGGAGGTATGGCCTATTTCAGGATAAACCGTCCTCAGCTTTCGTCTCAATCTTACAGAAGATCTTACAAGAATCTTTGTACAATAAAGAGTGAAGCTGATGATGGTTCGCCAGGAATAACCCCATACTTCCCATACTCTTAGAGAGTTATTCTATCACTGTATGTACAGAATACTCCTTTGGATTCTTCTATATCTACACTGTATGCTGATATATATATATATATATATATATATATATATATATATATATTTCCACAGACAGACAGAAACACACATACACACACAAACACATACATCATGCTTGTATATATATATATATATATATATATATATTAGTCATCCGCATACAGATCTGTTTCGCTGTATCACAATTAATCATTAGACTCCAATTCCTTTTAACCCAGGATTGAAACCTGACCGAATTGGCGTCAGTCGGCGATTCTACCTCTGGGCTATGGACGTTATTGTTTAATTATTTAGTTTTTGGTCATAATAACATTAGAGCAGTGCACATTTTTATTAAAAAGTGTTCAATAGTATTATAATGTAGAACTTTGAATATTTTCCATTTGTAAGCGAGTTATTACGCAACCTTTAAAGAAAAGCACCATACATAACGTGGAGTCTAGTAAAAACAGCCAAGTCTTACAACGGTGGCAAAATATGTAGACGGTGCCAGGAAGAAAAGTCAGAGATTATGCATTTCCCAAATAAAAATGATCTACTGAATTAAAGAACAGAATTCATGACTACGTGTAAACATATGCATTAAGTTCATACAAGCATGGAGGAAGACGTTATCATTTCTTGTAATTTTTTAAAATTACAAGTTCAAATATCGTATGCCACGTGAACGTTTAAAAAACCACCGTTATGTGAGCGTTTATATAAAAAAAGTTAATATCAGTTATTGAAAATCGTGTAATAACTCGTTTGCAAATGGAATATATATATATATATATATATATATATATATATATATATATATATATATATATATATAAAGTAATTTATAGCATGACTGAGTTGTATATTCCATGCAATCATTAGGTGCATATTATGAATTTACCGTGATTTTAAGTTTTGGTTATTGCTTTTTTTCTTGGTGGTTTTATATTATATTGCTGACATGCTATTTTATAATTATACACTGTAATTAATTATTTGTTTTTAATTTAGGAGAAAACAATAGAAATTAATAATAATAATAATAATAATAATAATAATAAATTACTCCGGGTCAATGTATTTGAGTTGATATTTATATCTATGCTTGCCTGTAATCATCAGTTCAACTTTTGTTTACAAAATTAGTGTTATTTAAGTGCATTAAGTTATGTTTTCGTTAAGAGTATATACTAAATATTTTCCTGTTTTATTATAAGACTATTTTTATGTGATATAATAATTGGATTTTGTAGTTGTTCTTAATTGCCCTGTATATTTTGAGAGAGCAGTGTTTTTACTATATTTATTTATTGCTTTTAATTATATCTATCTATCTATCTATCTATCTATCTATCTATCTATCTATCTATATACATATATATATATATATATATATATATATATATATATATATAAGATAAAATAAGATAAAATGTTTATTATAGGCACGATACGACCAGATTTATATTAATAATATAACTCACTTTTGAATGCGAATTTTTAATACACAAACCCATATTATGATTTTTGACGTCGAGCAATAAATTATAATCTATTTCAGAAAAGTGTTTTAATCGCAATGTTAAAAAAAATATCAACAGCAAAATTGTCTGTTCTCTAGAAATGTTTTATTAAGTCTCAATCTTTAACATATTATATTTAAAACATGCATGTTAAGTAAGTCAGTCAGCGTATATATGTGATTTAAACGTTTTAAAAAAGTTTACAGTTAAACGGATGTGCATTTTCTAATTTATCACCAACAATTTGGTGAAAGTAAAATATTTTTGTTGATTTAAAATAAAGTATTGTGTAAGTTTACGATTCTAGAATTTGTTTTGAATTAGCAGCTAAATCATTTTGAATAGCCAAGTTCATTTTACAGTATCATGTGAAGAAAAATCCTGTGACGAAATTGTAATTGTAATAAAAACACTCAACTTTTGTTGAAAACAGAACTTTTGGGTTGTCTGATAATAACTTATGTATCGGACTATATGATTACAAAGATTTTGAATAAGTATATTCTCAGAATATAACTAACAAGGAAAAGTTCTCAAATGCATCATTGGTATTGAACTTCTCAGGCGATAGCAGTGGTGAATAAAGTGTTTAGAGAGTTAAGTTAAAGGGAGATAATTAAATGCCTACCAGAATTGGTATCACCCATTGAATGGGAATGATTGAACCGAGTGATCATAATAAAGGGTTCAGCTCGAAAGTCTTAACACCTGAAGAAGAGCAAAGCATACAACGGCCAAAACATCGTAAACGTAGCAATAAAGATGAAGACCATACAGCGAACAAAAATAAATAGTGTAAATGCCTCATCTCATATTTATAGACAAATCCTACAGTCTTGTTTGAAAAATAGGGTCTGTCATTCTATTTATTTCATCTAAAATTAAAAAGGTTCATTTACATACTGGACAGAAGATTGAAAATGTCTTTTTCTGGAATTTTTTGTATAATTTTTTTTAATCGTATCACCCTGAGTAAGGCGGTAATGCCACTGATGTGCAGAGGGCTACATAAGAGTAAAAGGATTAAGTAGAAGAAAGTGAAGAGGAAGACGAACCAGTTAGAAAGGAGCAAGAGAAGGATGTGAATACAGGTGTGTAAACAGTTGCAAAGGTAGAGAGAAAGGATATACGGGGTGGGGAAAGAACTAGAGTCAAGTGGTTAATAGATGAGTATTGACATTGCATTTAAATTCCTGGAGGTTGTAGCCGTCAGGAAACAAGAATATGGAAGCAAGTTCCACAGGCGGGAAGTGCGAGTGAAGAAGCTAGAGGAGTAGAATTGTCGACTGCATTTGGTTAATCTAACTGTGAATGGGTGGGACCCAGTTGCCAATCTGGTTGCACGAGTAAACACCTGTTGCAGAGGCACCAGTGACTTAAGTTCGTTGGAGCAGAAGCCATGAAGATATTTATAGAACAGACAAAGGGAGGCTACATCTCGTCGGTGGGGAAGTGCCTAATTATCTCTTAATCGAACATTTTCAGAACAAAATATTTTAATTTTGGAAATATTCAGTTAACATTCTATCATGATGTGATAAAATTCGTTTTACCCCTATGTTGGAATTGTTCGCAATTGCAGTTGCATGAAAATTAGAAGTTTAATTTAATAACTGAATCATTTGATCGGTAAAAGTTTTGGTTTCTCCTCAGACTTAGACATTATTAAGAAGGTCTTATATTTGTTCTCCCATCAATTGTCCTCTGTGGAACTTGTAACTCCTCGACATAGATTGCATTTTTCTATTCCTCCATCCTTTATTAAACGAGAGCAGGTCTTTTCCGAATTTGAAGAACTCAATACGCAGTTGTCAAACCTTGAATGTTCTGATACCAAAATTAGGGACTTAAATACAAAACTGAATGATTTCGAACACAGGTATGTAAGCACATTGAAGTTAAATGGCTGAAGGAAAACTATTCCACCATTAATTGGTGTAGGTAGACTAAACTATCGCTCGGTTCACACTCCACCCACGTCTATTGAACAGGTGAAGAGACTCATCCCTTGTTCCCTGTTTAGGATGTGGTTTCCGGCTTTCTCTCTTCCAATCTTTTCCCTCTTTTCTTTTTTGCTTTTTCTTTCAATTGAAGTAGATAGACTAAACTATCGCCCGGTTCACACTCCACCCACGTCTATTGAACAGGTGAAGAAGCTCATCCCTTGTTCCCTGTTTAGAATGTGGTTTCCGGCTTTCTCTTTTCCAATCTTTTCACTCTTACGTAGCCCCCTGCGCATCAGTGGCGTCACTACCTTACTCGTGGTGATATGATTAAAAAAATTACGATTTAATAATTTGTTAGTACTCACTAGATATGACAAAGGTCAAGGGGTAGCATTGTTGGATCATTATTATTATGTTGATAAGATGCTGGCTATTTTCACCTATATATCAAAATTACTCAAGTTGTGACCTCTAAATATCTATGACTCAATAGCATCTAAGAAAGTAAGTTCCAAAGAAGGTTAGGAAAATATGGTAAAAGTGGTGTTCTTTCTTTCGATATAGCTAATGGGTTTCGCCGTCAGGGTCTATTCGTACACGACTTTGCGATTGCCTGAAACATATATGGTCGATATACTGTATTGACCCATCGTATCTGTTGGGGAGTACTCTTTTTTGCACGTAAGAATGGACTCACCTGATGTGTACATATAATCCTGCATATACAGAGTACGGCAGGGGTAGAGTGGTTGTCAGAGTGTCAGTAAGGAGTCAGTTCGTCAGTAAGGATATAGACTCATTACCCGGACATACAAGATTGGATGTATTGATTCCTACTAATAGTATTCCTAGTATTCCTGAATTGACTTACCCGTGTTCCAGTTTCTTTATTTTTGTTCAATATAACACACATTTTCTATCTCCATATCTGCTTTTGTTATTTATTGTGTGGTTTCCCAACAAGAATCCACAACAGTATCTATGATGAGTTCTGCTCAACAAAAGGTTACTAAATAGATTGCAACCAATTTTGGAACATTACAGCAAATATTGCAGGAAATATTCCTTTACATTTGCGGAAAGCATACATTAATCGACATTAGTAAGTAAATTTCTGTTTCTATGATATCAGTAACTACTTCACACGTGTCCTTTATTTTAGAAAATATCTGTACAGAGTTTTTTACATTGTATTCAGTTGTCCTCTCCTGAAAATATTTGTGTGGAGAATGAAATTTTGCTCTCACATCAGTTGAAGTCAGTTTTAATGATATCATATACAGACAAATAGATGGCGTCTAAATGGCGTTTCGATGGGATGAGCATTGAGACTGACGATGTGAAAATTTTTGTAGGTTTTTACGAAAACCCATTTTTATCTAGTACCATGAAACTGTTGTTATATTACCGGTGCGTCGATGATATTTTTGCCACTTTGATAATGAAATTGAGGCTAATATATTTTTATCCTTACTGAGCAATATTCATCCTGCAATAGAAAATTGGTCAATCTGCAAAAATGACCCACAAAATTCATCACATTTTCTTGACTATAAATCTTCGGATTGATTTTTATTTTCTTTCTTATAAAATATCACAATGGGAAAAACATCAATTCTCTGGAATCCTATGCAAAACACATAAATGGTTTATCATAAAAATTCCAATTTTGGGGATGGAATTATGATGCTGCATGGTAGATACAGGAACAAAACTATACTTAGACGCTTGAATACATCCGAAGACAAATATCTAACCACTCTGTCGCAAATTAACTGAAAACCCAAATAAAGTTTGTTCCGATCCAATGCTATATATATATATATATATATATATATATATATCCATAAAAAATTGAATAGCTTTATTGTTATAGAGTTTATTTGCTGAAAAATCTTTATTCTATAGTCTTCTCTAGTAGTCGAAAATGCGACTTGTGCTTAGTCAATCGAAATGGTAAATGGTTTGTCAGACTAACAGTTGTAAAAACATTGGCTGATTTCAGACAGGAAATAAATAAATATATAAATCCATGTTCATTTTTTTATGTTTTTGGTCAGTTTTCATTATTTTCCGCTTCATTTCAACCTCCGTCTCATTTTTTATTAGTTTCTCGACGGAATGGGATAAAGGGCCGCTCACGCAATCGTCTAAGTGGTCAGTCACAATAGAGAGCATTGGCGACAGAAACCATTAAGAAAAAAATGTTTTAAACGCAATCCCCAATGTCCGTTTCTTGCATCATTTAACTTTCTTTATAGTCAGAAGAGGTATATGTGCATAACCAAATATGATTATGCAATATATTGTAAAACTTCATTTTTAATAAAATAATTTATATTCAAATTAACTCAAATGGACAAAGGCATCAGCGAATACGTGACCGACACTTAATTAGCAGGATTTTGATCAGGAATTATCCCTGTATACTGTTCGATTAATGTTAGAGATATATATTTTTAAAAGATAATTAGCCTATGGAAATACAGATTTATCTACTTTCGTAGTAGATATGTTTGAATCGTTAAATGTATTTAAATTGTTATTGTAATTTGAATATACACGTCATGAGAACTAATTATATTTCCATTCTCATCCTAAAAGCACCACCCGAGACATAGTGGAAGAATTAAACATGATAGAATATTGAGTGGATTTCAAACTTTTTCAAAATGGCTCAGATATAGATATGCAACAGAGATATTGAAAGAGCTGGTCAGATTCTTAAGAGCGCAGGGACACTACGGCCATACTCGGTCAGTGGAATGATGATGAGGAGGAAGACAATTCTTATGCGGATAATATATCAATCAAATTAATTATATTCACAAGGATAATATTGAAAGGTTTATTTTCGTAATATAATTAATTTTTAGAATAATTCGGCAACAACAACACTTAAGAATTTTGTATTTATCTATAAAAAGACAATCAATTTAAATACAATCATGAGACTTAATTATTAGATAGATTTTGATATGAGATCGCCACTGTATAATGTTAGAACTATGCTATTAATATCTACATTGTCTCATATGAGCAAAGATATAGATTTTACTGAAGTAAATATTTTTATAAATTTTATATTTTTGTTCTCTCGATCAAATTATTAATCTCACCACGGAAGTCAATCATGTCTCTATTCTCAAACGAATTTATTACTTGTATTTAAAACTGGAAATCTATCTGGACTCTGGTAGAACTATTCAATTATTTGCACAAAGTATTTAAGTACATGAACAAAGATTAAAATTATATTGAAAATATCGATGTCAAACATATGATTAATTTTTTTAAATTACAAATTTCGGAAATATTGCTTAAACTGCGTAGGATATTTGGTTTTTATGACCATTGTCTAATTAGCTATAAATAGAAATTCTTTCTGAAATTTCTATTGTGCAATTTCAGGTTGACAAAAATTATTATTTACGGCTTATCAAACATTTTCAGGTTATTTATAGCCGAAAAGTAAGTTTAGATTGCAAGATGTTTCTCAGAGATAAGTATGATCTAAACTTATTTATAAATGGAACTTTGTCTGTGTGTGTGTGTGTGTGTGTGTGTGTGTGTGTGTGTTTATCCGTTACCTATAGACTCCGAAACGACTGAACCAATTTTCTTGAAAATTTACACAGTTGTATTATAAGCATCTGCGAGTATTCTTAGCTAGGTTTTGTGTCGAGGTACCCTCGATAAATATCGAAAATCGATAATCGAAAAAATCGGGTTATAGAAGGAGTGGTTCGATTTTAATCAAATTGGATACACGCATATACAAAGACATAAGAAACGATATTCAGAAGTTTCAAAGTTGCAGTTCATACAATAGTGCAGAAAATTTGATATCGATACCAAGAAACCAAAATTTGATTTACATCCATTCATTTTTCTTTCAGTCTACGGTTTCGCTTTAACTGGAAACAACTATTGCTGTTTAGTCTTTCGTACCAACGTCCAAAGAGTCTGAGCTCCAGGACCATGGATTAGTTTTAAAGCTTTCATTACATCCGAGCAACGCCGGGCTATACTGCTAGTTTACAGATAAATCTATTTAACGTATAGCTGAGGAAGAAGAGATTGATGCATACCTTTCCCAAGGTTGTTGTGCGGAAGTAAATATTACGAATCCGACCGGAATTGGAACACAGATCCTTGATTTCTATTCTCGTGCCGTTATTCATTTCACATCCAAGTTTACTGCACCTGGTATCCCGAAACAATCAGCTACGTAGATACTGATAGGTTCGATGTTTCTTTAATGTAGTAATATTTCTACGTGATTTAGCCGTAAGCATCTACAACGTTAGGCACGTGATTTAAATCGAACAGTTACGTTTGTTGTTCTGTATTCATTTTTAGAAATAACTGCTTGAAATATACCATTAATACTTTATTCTAATCTAATGGATTTAACTATGTATATAACATCTGAATTAAAAATCATATGGAAAAGTCAAAACTGCTGCTAGAAATCTGACAAGTTTTTTTGATATTTTCGCTGAAATTCCGGATTACAAACTCCAGTTTCAACAATGCTGTTTAGTAGTACAACAAAACATGGAGAAAGTTGACAAATTCGATGTTAGAGTTGCCTAAGAATACTGAGGATTACGGTGGTAACAAAGCATAAAACGAGTTATCTGCCGGCTTTTGAATGAAATAAAACAAAAAATAAAAACAAAACTCCCAATTCGATGACATATAGGAATAGATAAAAGAAGAAATTACGGAGACAATACAAAGGGAAATATTATTATCTAAATCATAGAATTCCCTTGAAAGGAGCGATAAAACTGACAAAAAGCGAAATATGAAAGTTAGAGCATTCATATGAATTATAGATCGTCAGATGAAGTTAATTTTTACGTACAAATTCTCTGAAAGTTACCATAAACTTAAAATGCATTAGAAACCCTATTAAAAATGCATTTAGAAAATCGGCAAACAATCGAAATTGTAAAACAAAAAATTGGTTTTTAATATATCACTTAATTGCCATTCTTGATATACGATTGCTATTAATATCTACCTTGTCTCACTGAGCAAAAGATTTTCCTGCAGTAGATTTCCATTACTTTTACAGAAGACTGGTTATCCTCCAAAGATTATAGAACCCAATCTGTCCTGCTATTTAACCCATAACTGTAAAATAAAGCGGTGGATTTATATTCTTTGTAGAGCTGTTTGCGCATAAGGGAATGCAACAAATTCAACTGGGCTTCGAACTCGGCTATTTGATTTCTCGTTCCGAAACGATATTTACTGCACCACAACGCACATTTCAATATATGTCACGTCCTAAAAAATGTTTTTATTATTATATGAAAAAGCTGACACCAATTTAAAAAAATGTTCCAAATCTGAGTTAAAAAATAGTATTTCAATCTCAATTTATGAGAGGAGTTATCATCTATATTGACAGTATTCATATTCGGGTTTTGTTGCTATTACAGAACAATAGCTTAGAGGATTCAAGCATTAATGCGTTAAGTGGGTGAGAGTAATTGTGAGATGTGGGTTGTTTTATTTCTCTCGAGCTATGGATTAAATAACAGGAGAAATTTCGTTCTGTAGCCTTGTTTGGCCACCAGTTTATCGCAGGAATTAATGGAAAACTACTGCAAGAAATATTTATCGAGATATGATCACCCAAGAGTGTATCACGTATGACACTTAATCGACTGAATAAATAGTGAGTTAAATCATTGGCCATGTATTATGCATCTGGACTCAATGAAAAACAATAACAGAGCAGTACCAAAAATAAAATCTAGAGGATATCCCTAAAAATGATCAGCGGGACGAGAACAGTCTATTGCCGTAGATTGGATAACTGGTTCAATACAGAATTCATTAAACAAATCGATGTACACCTGATGAAGGCTCGAGTGTAAAACGGCCAAACCTTCTAGATAGTATCAACAAAGATGAGGATAAATTTCTTATAAAATATTAGTATATTGATTATAGATATAATATAATAATTTCAGTTTAATAATGGTTCTTTTACATATTTCTTTTCCGATAAGCGTATATTTTAATTCCTCACGGAAGAATCGCAAAACTATTACTGCAGTCTATCACGATATAGTTCCTTTATGTTTTGTTCCATTGATACGAAAACTTTACTAAATTGGTAGCAAGTTCTTATCATGTTATTTTAAAATTGGAAGATATATCAGAATGTCCTGTTCTCAAAGTTTCTTCTATCGCAATTCTTGCATGTCGAGTTTCCTTCTAACTTGCTGTTTTCCTGTAAACAATGATTTTTTTAAAAATTGAGATGCTATTTTTATCTTATATTTTTTAATTCCTGTACTGTTATTGTTCTTTCTTCTTAATAACATTTTCCTTTTTCTCATTCTTTTTGCACTCAGTAGCGCCATGCTTGTGGTTTATGACCTTACTTGAGATGAAATGACTTAAATTAAAATAGACCGATGGTTAGTGTCGGAGTTAATTATTTATTATAGATATATTAGTTTAAACATAAAAGTTATAGAGTTTAAGGAAAATGTTAAAATATATTCTAGTTTAAACATAAAATTTATAGAATTTAAGGTAAATGTTAAAATATATACTAGTTTAAACATCAAAGTTATAGAGTTTATGGAAAATGTTAAAATATATTCTAGTTTAAACATAAAAGTTATAGAATTTTAGGTAAATGTTAAAATATATTCTAGTTTAAAGATAAAAGTTATAGAATTTAAGGAAAATGTTTTAAACGGAAATTAAATATCGGATAATTTTTGACAACTTCCTAGAAAATACAATCGAAAGTATTTTTCTTAGAGTCTAAATAATGCATTAGGTTGTCCAAAAGTTCGTAAGCACTTCCAACAAATTGATATTTTACTCGCCAAGTAATCTAAAGTTACCAGAAAATACTTGCAAAGAAGTGAAATTTTACTTGCAAAAACAACAAGAATTATTGCTCAAAATAATGACCATCATTTCCCAAGATTTTCTGCCATCAATCTGCAAGCTTTTGGATCTGGTCAAAGTAGTATACAGCCGGCTTCGAATCAAAGTACTTTTGACACGCTTCCTCGACTTCATCAAACGAGTCGAATCGGCGGTCCTTCAGAAAGTGTTCCATTGAGCGGAAAAAGTCGAAATCTGATGTAGGCTGGATGTGGCAGAAACTCAACGCCGTTCCGTTCTTCAAATTTGTCGCTGGTCCTCCTGACGATGTGTGGCTTGGCATTGTCCTGCTGCATCAAGGCGCGCTTTCGGTTGACCAGTGCCGGGTACTTTTGCTTCAACTTTTCATAGACCCGCTCAAGTTGTTGACAGTAATGTTCGGCACTGATGGCACGACCATTCGGAACCAACTCAAAATGCACCATTCCTTCAAAGTTCCCCAAACGAACAACATGACTTTCTTGGCGAATCGATCTTGTTTTAGAACCGACGGTGTCTCTTGCCTTTTCTTTTGGGACAACCTAATATGTCAAAGAATTTAAATCAGTAAATAAAATCTGCATTTGGCTTTTAAAAATAGCCACAAATATGAAGCAGTTTTTAGAATGTTTCCTTGTGAAAAAAAAATTATATTCTAATTTACATTACTATTATTCGGCTTCAATGGTGTTTGCGTCATATGTAGGTCTCATTATAATTTCATTTACATTAGACGTGTAGATGCGTTTGTCATCTTTGATGATGTCATTGTTATCCACAGGGATTATCTTGTCCTTCGTCAACACATCAAAATCAATGCAGTTTTTATTTTAATATGCTTCGTGGCTTAGTGTTTAAAAGACGTAGGTCTTACTGGATTAAAACTTTGAATAAAACTTATCCCGGTTATTGGTAATTTTATCTTTAATCAATGGGTGGAGTAGTGCTAAAATATACAAAATGCAATGATTGAAATCAGTTAAAGAAATGGACAATCGCTACAAAGATGATTGATTGAATTCACATTTTCTAGAGATTATCAGCCTTTTGTATCTAATTTAAAGCCATATTTGTTTAGGTTGGAAGAGTTTCGGGAGATAACAGTTATTTGCTGAAAGAGTTCTTACAAAGTAACCCTTACCTGTAGAAGAGTAGAGTTGAATTCATATATTTCCCAAGAGACTTTGCCCATAAATGAATCAAACCAATACAACCGAAATTAGAAATCGGCCCTCGAATTAACAGTTCTGAGCCTTTATTCATTACACCAAACTCACATCCATATTTATGAACCTGGAATTCCAAATCAATCACCCAGACTTACTTTTGGTGAATCAACGTGTACCATATAAAACTGAATAAAACAAATGAGAATTTACTGATATGAGTTTTCTCCCTTAAGCAAAGGGCGGGGAAGTAGAACAATCTAACCGACTGAATCAGATAGAGGTTTGTTATTAAAATTTAAACGATGTTTTCGATTACGAAGTGCGGCAGGTGAAGAAAGCCGAAAAGTACAGCAGCTCACACTTAGATACATAATCGTGACAATAGCAAGCCCATCACTTGTCTCGATTGTGTTGGACCAGATAGATCCATTTCACAAGTGTTTACGAACTTTTTAAACACCCTAATATGTCAATAATGTGATTTGATATTTTATGTTTTAAGTTATTAACAAAAAAAATGGGACGATCTCAGCTTTGAATTATATAGACCAAACCTGATTTATAACGGACTTCATTTTCGACTAACTCATCATTGTCCATTTCTGATGAAGATAAAATATTCGTATATTTAATAGCTCTTTTATGGAAATGTGCGATCATGGTTCACTAAAACTTTCAGTTCTTTTCAGCTCTAAATAATTATCTTTTTGCCATTTCTTTCTAACCCGGCTCTTCATTCCAGTCATTGAAATTCCTCAGGTTATTTATGATTTTCTTTACCCTTTCATGTGAATATCAAATTTTCCAAGCTTTCTTACTTAATTATATACCCCAAAAGTGTCAAATATCATTGTCAGTATAAGTGTAATTTTTGTTGACATTTCCTTTAGAAATTAGGCGTTGCTCACATCATCAATCCATAGTATTCTCTGCATCTTTTTGTAGAACTTTATTTATGAAGAACGTTATTTTTGCTAGCCAAACAGGAATAAAGACAATAACATATTTATCTATATCTGCAGCATAGTTAAAATTTTACAGAACGTTATTTTTGCTAGCCAAACAGGAATAAAGACAATAACATATTTATCTATATCTGCAGCATAGTTAAAATTTTACAGAAGTTACTACGAATGGTCTTTCTTTATAAATCAAGTAGTAGCTGAATTTTGATGTTATATACGGTATATCATTATAAAATAACTGTTGCCGGATAAGGAACGGAATTCTGCCATGGGGCGTGTGCATTGTATATCCCTAATCAAGCATCCTACGAGAAAGCAACAATAGAAAAATAGAAAAATTAATAAACGTGAGCTAAAAAAAACCTTCTCAACAGTTTGCCAATCAATATTAAAATACCAATATTAATATTTTTTGTATTGTGTCTGGGGACTGGAGAAATATATATATATATATATATATATATATATATATATATATATATGGTTTCTAAATTCCATGAACCGCTGTGAGTATAAATTGAACACGGTATCCTTATTATTAATTCTTTTTTCTCATAACATAAAAAACGTCAGGGCTGATAGTCTATTACTTCATATATAATTCGTTGTATACATCCGGATCTAGTCGCGCAGACAACATACTGATAGCTGCATGTGGGCCATTGCTAATACCGTCTTTTCAGCGTTGCGCCTCAACAGTCTATTAAAGAAAAAGAGAAAGGATGAAGAGAAACATGTCTTCTCATGAAAAGTCAATCTGAGGACCAAGAAACTGTTGTCATGACCAGAATATGATCTTACCAAGCGAAAGCCAGTAGATGTCAGAGCACGAAGGATAAATATTATATCTTAATGAATGCAAAATTTGAACATCATATTGCTTTGTGAAAGAAATCATACACCTCTTATTTCATGTGTGAAATCCACGACTGACATTTAAATCTATATTATTTGCGTCTGTTTCCCGTAGGGGTGCAATTTATAGTTCTGTGCATCAAATGCTGCGACTGATTGTTTGCTCTCTACAAAATATTGCTTAATAAACAGATATCATCGATGGGCACACATTCACATGTTGTATACCAATAAACAGACAAACACGGGTATATATAAAAATATGAGTTATATTTTTATTGATGACGATGGACCGTGTAGTCTAGTGAACAGAGAGTGAGAGAGAGGTTGACAGGGGTGACGGGGGGGGTGTCGTCGTATCTGTTGCTCCTCTGGTTTACTCTGACTAGAATGCCGTGAAATCCGCGCCCGAGGTCTTTTTATCTCCAAACCGGTACTTCCGATTTTTGCCTCGCCTACACACGCCCACGTAATTCTCAGGGACACCTGTTCTGCTTGCCTCTTGTAGCCATTTCCGCTACTGCCGGAAATAAGGTCAAACAAACATCCGTTCCTTTCAACGGCCGTAAAACGCCCCCGCTTGCATCAGCTTCCTTCTTCGGGTGTGGCCAGATTATTATATTACACACACAAATACACATGTACACACACGCACACTTAAATACACAGACGCACATATGCAGATTTACATACTATGCCTTGTTTAAGTATTCAACTCCTTGAACGTTTCCACATTTCGTCTCATTACAACCACACATTTCAATGTTTATTTATGGGATTTATGTAGAGGACCAATCTAAAACTGTGTACCATTTGAAATTAATGTGTATATTACATGATTTCCAAAGTTATTTGCAAATAAAATATGAAACGTTTTGAGTATATGTATATTTAAACTATCTTTATTGTAATATCTATATCTATAAAAGTGGCGAGGGTAGATGTTATGTAAGTATTTTTTTATAGAATTTAAAACGCAAACACATTGAAACTTTTCAGAAAGCAAAATTAGGGGTATAAAACTATATATTATCAGCCCAAAAAGTCAGGGATCAATTTATGTATTGATTGTAATATAGAGACGCTCACCCCACTTTATGTTATCTATACCTATAGTTTTTGCTCCTCCCCACACCCTTATCCAATAGAGAAATTCTATATTGTTATCTATATCTATAAAAATTATGGGGGTGGACGTTGTGTAAGAATTTGCTGTGTAAATTCATCATTCATAAGTTCTTTATACTTATTTTATTACTATTTTTCCTTAAACTACCCGAGTGAAACTGGGCTAAACTGCTATTGTCGGTTGTTTCTAACCAAGCTTCATTAAAATTCGTTAATTTCCATAACATGTTTACATTTGTTGATATTACGATACATTTCAGAGCAGATATGGTTGTTTGCGCTGAATCGAAAAGTGTGTTATATAGGCTTGATAAAAACCTCGTTTAAGCTGGAGGCAATTCGTGGTTGAAAGGTCTAAGACGTTACTGCATTAGAATGGTAGCTCCCCCTATTTACATAGGGGTCGCAAGTTCGAATCCTGACGAATGGAACACGTTTTCGTAATAACAATTTATCGTAAATAATCAGGCTGGTAGATATAAATATATAATACTATTAAATTAAAAAAACAGAATATCTACTTAAATACGAATATCGATACAAAATAATGTTCAAACAATTCATTTCAAATTTTCGTTTGTTTATAACAAAGCTTTGTCAAAATTCGTTAATTTCTGTAATATATATATATATATATATATATGTGCTTTCTGTTTGTCTCCGATGTTTGGATCTTTTTCTTATGTCTTAATGTAAGCTACTCCGTAGTAGGAAATCGATAATATATGCTGTCGTCATTTTAGACATAATATTGATATAAATATTTTACCATCATTTTTAATCACGACAGAACCACTTGTTTAATCACAACGGTCAATTAATTCTATGAAGTATTTGAAATTCATACATTTTCACATATGAGAACTGCGCGTGTTTATATCTTTTGTGAATGCAACTTAACGGTTTTATTTAGAGATTAAACTTGAAAAATGAAGTGTATCTTTCTAAAGTTTCACACTTTTATGATAAACTTGAAAGATTATTCAAATCGGCGATTGTGGGAAGGCCTCCACCTGAATAATTAGATTGTTCGTACAGTTTTTTCAAGCTCGATACAGTCAATTAGTCGAGAGTTTAACCTTTTGTTTATATCCTCTGGAGAAGACGACACAAGCAGAATCATTTATAAAATATATAATGAGTTGAGTCTAAATTTTAAAATAAATTTGAGTAGATGAAACTGTTCAGAAGTCAACGAGTCAAAAACTTTTGCTTATGCTGTGGTAGACAGACTTTAATCAGACATTGTTGCTAATAGACCCAGAAACAGAGACTGCTTAAAAATACTCATCCCCCACAATGTTTGTGGAGACATCCAGATCCAGATATCTCGTGACTCGTTAGAGTCGTACAGGAACCAAATGCACTGGTGTTTCATTCGGAACAACAGACCGACAGAGCCCAGTATTCTCTAGGCTGGTTTGAGTTCATTGTTTTGTTTCACCTAGATTAGTTGTCACCAAATGTTATAGAACCCACTCTGTCCTGTTATTTATTCATAGCTTGGTGTAGAAGATATGGGTTCATAACTTTCCCAAGGTTATTAGCACTCATGTGAATGCAATGTATCCGTAGGTGTGGACATGTGTCGGCTTGAAAAATGTCGCATTAATTAAAATTCGGAAGTCAACAAAATTTGAAAATCTGCCACTATAGAAAGAATTTACCTTAAATGTTTGTGGAATAAAAGTATACATTATTATCTCGATTATAGAAATTATCCAATGTTAACTGAATGTAAACATTATGGATCACAATCTAATCCAGAAATTCCATTCAAATCTCGTAATGAAGGGACATGTCTCCCGATACTATCATACAAACGCCGATGTCCCTCAAGTCTCTCTTCTAGGTCCTACGCTTTTACTGATTTCATCAACGATCTCCCCGATGTAATCAGATCCCAAGAAGGCATCTACGCTGACGACATCAACATTTACTCTCGCATCAAACAGAAATACGCTGAGGCTGACAAAGCGAACTAGCTGCTGAGCTTGAAAATGACCTCCAATCTTTGGTGGACTGGCCAAAAAATGGCTCTTGAATTTTAATGCTTCCAAAACAAAGCTGCAATCTGTTAACCACCACAGACAATCACAGCTACCCCCGAATAGCATATATCGGGTTAGTCTCCCTGAAAGCAGGACACTGCACCTACTTGCCCTAAATTTCTCCGCAGACCTCAAGAAGAATGACTACATCAGTCTATAGCTAAATCTGCTGGTATGTAGGTCGATTCACTGTGTAGTGCCAGGAAGTTTTTCCCGTCTGCGCATATATAAATCTACTATCCGCCCGTTTACTGTTGTCACATCTGTCCTGGTGCTCCTGCTATTCACTTCGATGTTCTTGACAAAATCCAACGGTGAATCTGCTATATGATCGATGCGGACTTGGAAGCTCAGCTGCAGTCCTTTTCTCACTAGCGTAATGTGGCTTACCTCTTTCTCTTCTACAAATAATTTCACAGCTTCTGCTCCGACGAGCTGAGCTCCTTGGTGCCCCCTCTGCATGAATTTCCACGAGCTACCGGTCTAGCAATTATTTACAGAGAAACTACTAAAATGTAACCGAAACTTCTACTCTAACAGCTTCTTTTCTCGCACTTCTCACCTGTGGAATTACATTCCGTATACTTGCTTCCTCGACAGCTACAATATCTAAGATTTTAATATAAGGTCAACTTCCATCTCTTATCTATCTCACTCGCATCTCCGTTTACTCTACTCTCATCAGCTCTCTTCACACCAGTATTCTCGTCCTTTTCTTACGCATTCTCTGACACCCCCTATAACGTGTTCCTCTTTCCCATCCCTCTCTTTCTATGTAAACCACTGTTCACCAGTGGCAGTAAAACTGCCTTTCTTGGGGTGAAATTTTTATAAAATAAACATTAAAAATGCAATAATAAGAATAATATAAAATTTTATTACCTAGTGGCAGTAATTCAGATGTGTATTTATAGACTAACATAATCGCACATACCCTTAAGTTCGAGGCTGATATTGTAAATCAAAATCCAATCAACAGTAAATATTTTTGTAACCTAATACTTATACACGACACACAAGGGCAAATTTCTCAACCGTAAAACTATAGGAATATTAATCTACTCTAGGTTTCGTTATTATCGGCAAGAAGAGGTTTGAAAATCCGTAGGTTTACTTCCAAAATGAATACTTCTCGTCGGGAGCATTCAAGTAATTGATTCTTTTCTTCCTCATATGAGCGAGTCTATATGGATTTGTCACCCATTTTTTCGTACGTGTGCAGATTAAATGTACATAACATCTGACACCTGTTTGCATGTCAAGAAAAGCCACTCACTTTTTACAATAATTTCACCCCAAACAAAACAGGACGGCCACTGGTACTCAGCGGTTACAGCGAAAAAAGATCAAGTTAGCGGGTGTGTCAATAAAAAGACAAGAATGGCAGTTAAACAGATACAATATTCCAGTAGACGTTGCATTTAAACTTTTGAAGATTGTAGCTGTCAGGGTGCCAAGCAATTGTACATACCAAGTCAGAGTCGAATACATTGCAGATCCGTCATCGAATTTGGTCAAAAACCTCAAGGTGACTAGCAGGAGACCTTGGCCAAATATGGCAACAGTACTTAATCCCTAGACAAATAGTAGATTTATAAATACGCAAAAAGGAATTCTGATGAGAAAGCCTTCTTTGCCCGAAACAGTAAACCGAATTCCTAGCAATAGATTCAGCTAAATATGCAGTCGTTCAGTTTAATGTGGGTTGAAAGAGTGGGACTAAGAAGGTCAATTAGTCTGTTGCTCTCGCAGAAACTAGAATCATATATTCTGATTGTACATAGGAAAGTTTCTCTATGGTAGTCAAAGAAGACAAGCCTCGTTTGAAGTAAATGTTCTACCGGATTCAATTACAGATTGGAGGTCATTTTAAAGAGCAGCAGCGATGTTTACTTTTCATTATTGATATATTTATTTGGGTACACGATTACTCACCTACTTGTGACAGATTATATCTGGAAGATTATTGGTGGATATCAGGATCTGTAAGCTTGTCCGTTCAAAACAACCCTCATTTCACGATTTCATAAGAACGATCGCATTAAATCAAACAATCATCAAGAAAACTGTAGCTCTAAAGCCTGCACAGGAAACAGCATGCTAAAACAAGAAAAATTATTTCGATCTATCTAGAGCAACAGATCGGGCTTTGCCGTTCTTATCAAGAGCATGCTATACTTGAGTGATGGCCGTTAGCATATTAGCGGTAGACCTGGCGAGCCAGATGCCATATTTTTTATTAGAGAGAATCGTGTGAGGCGTCTAACTAATTCAACATTGATAATAGCTTCGAGTACTTTGCAAAAACGTGGTAAGTGGTTAACAGTTCAGTACTTAGAGCGTAACAAGGCTCTCTAGATTTCTTAAAAACAGTAACAAGTAAATCATGAAGCAGTAAGGCAACAGTTATAGACTTTGAAGAGGACAGGAGCCAGTTCAGAAGTAGAATATTTTAAGACGATAACATGGATTTCATTATCTTCTCTTGTTTTTTCTATCAACTAACACCATCTTACCAACATTTAGAACAGGCCTACATATATTAAGAGCAGAGACAAAGATGCGCCTATTGTGATCAGAAGTGCCGCTTTAGTAAAATTAAGAAACTATGTTACATATGTTAGAAATCAGAGACGGGGTCATATATATATATATATATATATATATATATATATATATATATATATTAACCAGATCATCTTCAGTTCTAGTTTGGAAATTGAATGTGGTTAATCTAGACGAGTCTTGTCTCACGTTAAAAGAGAACTTGAGAATGCAGAACTCAACCTTCTCAAATTTGAATGTGAGGACTTTTATTGAGGAGGGATTGATGGTTTTCAGCTCATCAGCACATACTACCAGTAGTATTGGAAACAATATTGCAAGATGCTATAAGCTGCTTTATTCTATCAACAAACAACTTAGCAACATTTAGGATGAGTTTACATTCATTACGAGCAGAGACACATATGTTCCTATTGTGATAAGAATCTCCACTCCAGTAAGTAGTGGAGTAACAAGGAGATGAATGAGGTGTAAGACGGAATTTTCTAGCTGGAATGTATGCATAGAATCTTCCTTTCATCCAGGAGTAGACATCAGAGGTATAATCTTTAGTAGGGAGGCTAAAATCTTGTTTCTAGAGGAAACGAAAAAGAGGGAATTGAAAAGTTGAGGCTAGTTTTGTTAGAATCATATGAGTCCTTTAGTAGAGGAACGAATCTACACTGCAAAAGTTGATACAAATACCAAAAATATTATTAAGGATTATGGCAGCATTTACCAACTTAAACAAGGAGACAATTCAGAAAAGTTGCAGGAGATTCAGAAGTTGTTTTTAGTCCGTAGTTGAAACCTATGTCGATTTTATTAAGTAAATGTACTCTTGAATATTTCAAGATATATTTTGTATAATTTTGGTATATATATATATATATATATATATATATATATATATATATATATATATTTATATATATATATATATACCAAAATTTTCGAATGAACGAGAAACTTTTCGTATATAAACGTCACAAACGTCCGTCTTAATATAGACATGTGGGCTTTTACGGAAATTCAAATAAAAGCGAAGAAATCTTTTTTTGGGGTGGGGAATATTTCGATTGTCTACTGTTGTACCATTTGGATCTGACGAGCCGCGTTAAGAACATCAAAGCGGTGAAATATGTATTATCCAAGCTAATAATCAAAAATCCTTTATAAAATATTACTCTGTTAAATTAAATAAATGAATTTAACATTGAGTTCTCTCGAGTTCGTCTCTTTTGGAATTTACCCGGATTACATACCAAGTGTACTATGCTATATATATATATATATATATGAAAATTAGATGTCAGAGTTATTTTTAATTTTATTCTATTTAGACGACAATTTATCCATCACACCCTGACTTTGAAATTATAATGCATATTTGTGTGTGTGTGTGTGTGTGTGTGTGTGTGTGTATGTGTGCGTATGTGATGGAGACATTATGTTTGTTGATTTTTTGCGCGTTGAACGTTTTTACGTATATCCTGTTGGTTGTAGATCAACATACGTTAAATTCTTTATGTGGATTATCTAAATGTTAGTCTAAGCGTAAATATCTTTAATATTCGTAGATACGTGTTTCAGATTCCATGATGTCTGCCTGAAATAAATTCCCGTACATTTTAAATAATTTATTTGATAAGTACCGCCATCTGAATTGGTAATAGATTTATTTTTATTCCTCATTATATATACGATTGTCTTGGACGTGATGATAAATATCACAATATTAGGTTGAACTAATTTATTTACAAGTTTAATATAAAGTGTAATAGAAGGTAAGATTATGTATTTAATGTTGTTAGAAGTGCTACTAGTGGTAGCTATTTTGTTATTATATTTATGAAAGCTATTTATGAAAATATTAAACCCAGCACGTATTACCAATGATCATCGAATTTAAATATTTCTTTTAAAATTACTATGATATAACACAAATCTTAAATTTAAAGGTGCTAATCTCATGTCATTTACTATCATATATATTTTGTTGGGGATGAATTGTCTTTGTTAGTTTATTTATCCATATATCTATCCACGCACACACACACGTATAGGATACAAATCCTATATCATGCAACAAATAACTAAAACACACAAACTAAAATTGCACACCCGCAAAGGTGGATTAAAACAGCTAAAACCATTTTGGAAAAACCCAGACCAAGGCATATTGAACAAAGTCAGTGTGAAAAGCAAAACTCTGGATCCTGATTGGAAAAGAAACAGAAAATCCATAGATAACGTCAGTCAAATTTTTTTCATAACTTAAGAAAAATTGCAAGATGAGAAACTTCACTATTTAAACCATGGTCAGTGACCGGTCAAAAACATTGAGAATGGGAGCGGTATCTGATAGCTAACTCGGTCAGGTCTCGCCGACCTCTTCTTCCAACTTCCTTCTTTTTCACTCCAAGTCACCAAAGAAACTAACAACAACAACAACAACAACAACAACAACACCAACAACAACAACAACAGCAACAAAAACAGGACGCGCTAAGTACAATTTTTTTATCTGGTTAACCTTTTCTCTGACTCTTTAACCAAGCTACCAAAGGGAGAAAGGAACTTAAGATTTTATATTCTGCTACTACATAACCATGAACTTTAAACTTCTGTGAATATTTTAAATACTTATATTTCTCTTTCAATAATTTAACTAAAAAGCTGCATGAATTTCTCAATGAACATTTTTTTTTCACAAAATATGTTATAGTGTTCAGTTAACGAAATTTCTCTTATATTTGTCTTCTTACAATTTTGATATTCTGTTAATAAATCTTTACTTTAAAGTACAGACAAAATATTTTCACATTTCAACATCCAACCTTCAGATTGTTGATATTTAAACTGTGGAAACTTCGGTTGTGCTTGGCACAAGGCCAATTTACCAAGCATCACAGTGGCCCCTACACACGCATGCACATAAATATATGAGCGTACAAAAAGAAAACAGGAAGAAAAGTGAAATAGAAAAAAAGGAAAAGCAAGACAAGGTAAAAAAAAAACAATAAAGAATGTGTGTAAGGTGAAAGACACGATAAAAAGTATATTTTACACGCACAGAGATGCAAGCAACGTACGAACGCGTGTACGACCGCACATAAGCACAGACACAGTCCCTATTAAAACAAAAATTGTCTCAATGAAAAGTAGATATATAAAAGAAAAAAACAAACATATTAGTAATCAATCCCTGTCGAGTGATATTAGTTTTTACAAGAAGGCTCATCTGCGAAAGTTTCATCAACTAGTATTTCAAGCATCACACAATCGTCAGGTGTAACACACACCTGAGGAGTGCGTGGTACATGGAACTGCGGCATGTGCCACCGATGTAAGATAATTCTTATATATATATATTTTTTAAATCGTGTCACCCCAAGCAAGGCATTCCATGCCACTATAGCGCAGGAGGTTACAAAGAAGGATTGGGTATAGGAAATGTCAGAAGGAGGGTGATAGACGACTTAGGATGTACATAGGGAGAGAGTTGGAGAGAGTGGGTGTGAGTTAGTGTGTTAGGAGCTGTCTATTGACCTTACATTTAAACTCCTGGAGGTTGCAGCCGTCGGAGAAGCAAGCATGCGGTAGGGAATTCCACAGGCGGGAAGTGCGAGGAAAGAAGCTGTTGGAGTAGAAATTGCGGTTATATTTCATCGGTTTCACTGGAAAAGGGTGGGACCCAGTTGCCAATCTAGTATCTCGTGCAAATTCACATCTGGCGGCACCAGTGATTTAAGTTTGTCCGAGCAGAAGCCATGAAAGTATTTATAGAAGTGGCACAGGAAGGCCACGTCACGCCGGTGAGAGAGATACTGCAGGCGGTCAGCCAATCGGTATCATATATATATATATATATATATATATATGTGTGTGTGTGTGTGTGTGTGTGTGTGTGTGTGTGTGTGCGTGTGTGGGGGGTGTACACAGACACACAGGTGCGCACACGCATATATTTATAGATATAAGAATAGGGATATATGGATGAAATATATATAAGAATCATAATTATATAGGAAACAAATATTAGATTTAACATGTTTACATTATAACTTATTATTTATCGTAAAATTAAATACAAATGAGAAAATAAAATTCTGGTATTATTTATTTTTTATTATTTGTTTTTCATTGGTTAATCTGGCGTCATCTCTTTCTTTTCTGTCAATTTCGTGTGTATCATTGATGTTCATTTTTATATGGGCTTACGGCCTATCACATTGAATACTACGGTTATCGCTTGATCACCAAAATTAAGCAACGTTGAGCCTGGTCAGTATTTAGATGGGTGACCGCTTGGGAATATTAGGTGCTGTAAGCGTTTAGTGACGAATGTGCGTTGTGGTGCAGTAGATATCGGCTCGGAAAGAGAAATTGGTGAGCTGAGTTCGAATTCCAGTTGAACACCCTGCATTCACTTAAGCACTGATACCCTTAGGAAAGGTGTTAATCCGTCCCTTCCCTCCAGTTATGGGTTAAAAACAAGGGTAGAACTTAGGGACCCTGCCCTTAAAAACAGATCCCAACGAATCTTCATACTCGAAAAGAAAAAATTATTATTAATTACTAGACACAAAACATACATAACAAACAACAATAAATTATCGAAAGAAAAAAGTATTACCAGCAATAAAATAGATAAAATTTAGTTGGCAATAAATAAGCAGCCGAGTTTGATATACCATAAAAACAAAACAACCAACTTCCGCCTGAATCTATCCTGCACTTATAAAAATCTACCATCCGCCCGTGTATTGAGTACTGCTGCCACATCTGGTCGGGTGCCCCTTCTGTTCTCCTCGGGGTTCTTGACAAAATACAGTGAAGAATCAGTAATGTGATTGATACCGATTTGGCTGACCGCCTGCAGTCTCTCTCTCACCGGCGTGACGTGGCATTCCTGTGTCTCATCTATAAATACTTTCATGGCTTCTGCTCTGAACACTTAAATCACTGGTGCCCCTAGATGTGAATTTGCATGAGATACTAGATTGGTAACTAGGTCCCACCCTTTTACAGTGAAACCGATGAAATATAACCGCAATTTCTACTCCAACAGCTTCTTTCTTCGCACTTCCCGCCTGTGGAATTCCCTACCGCATGCTTGCTTCCCCGACGTCTACAACCTCCAGGAGTTTAAATGTAGGGTCAATAGACACCTCCTAACACAATAACTCACACCCACTCTCTCCAACTCTCTCCCTATGTACATCCTAAGTCGTCTATCACCCCGCTTCTGACATTTTCTATACCCAATCGCTCTATGTAACCCCCTGCGCTATAATGGCAGCGGAATGCCTTGCTTGGGTAACATGATAAAAAAAATCATTTCTACATTCAAGTTTATGAGTAATTCGTTTAAACTAATGTGTGTGCGCCCGCGCATATGTGTTTAAACGCCTAGGGGCCATTTTAATTCTTGTTTGATATTATACATACATACATACATATATATATATATATATATATATATATATATATATATATAATGTGTTTGTGTGTTTTGTGCTCGCGGGGGATTTCCTCTACAATATGATATACTTAGCTAGGCAATATAAAATCATCTGATTGACTCGTGATAATATTAATATTTGTAGCTTTCTATCTCTATGTTCCGTTATGTGACTTCCAACAATTAATTTATGTCGTGTAGACTTTAATATCAATTATAGTTTAACGTCATTATATTTCACGAATATCAGAGAATGCCATGACCAAAGTCCATTTATATATGCCTGAGATTAATATTGTCTTGATAAAATTTTCCCTTAGTTCCCAGGCCACATACATTTATATTTTTGTCACGAAATGCATATAAGCATTAAACAAACCTGGCGACATCAAAACTAAGTTTCTGTCATGCCTGTGTACATGAGTCAAGCGTGCATTAATTTTTAAATTGGTAATTACAGAACACCACTTAAACGCTGATACATATTTTTAAAATCAAAGCCATTATTAAATATTCAGTCAGTCAGTTACGTGCCATACGTGATACACGCTTGGGCGATCATGTCTCTTTCGAGACATGACTGACTGGGCAGAAGATTATTCCCACAGTAGGTTGCTATTACTTTCTGCGGTAGACTGGTTGACAGCCAAGGCTATAGAACCCAATCTATCCTGTTATTTAACCTATAACTGGGGGAAGAAACGGTTTAATACCTTTGCCAGGGGTATTTGCGCGTAAGTGAATGCAAGTATGATAATAAATTTAAAAATCGAATAATATTTTGATAGGCATAAACATAGAAAATAAGTTGTTTTGAACGGACAAGTTTCTAGATCCTTCCATACAAACGCAGCAATATCCTTCCCTATGTAATCAGTTCCATTTAGCTAAGTAATCATCATGGAGGTAAGTAAATTTATTAATGCTTAAAATTAAACCTCGCTGCTTCTCTTTAAATGGTCTCTAATCTGTGATTGAATCCGGTAGAAAATTGCTTGTGAACAACTCTTCTTTTTCATTGACTACCATAGAGAATCTTTCCCATCTAGCATCGAAATAGATTATTCTAGTTTCTGAAAGAAGAACACAGTAAGGCCTCTTCACCGAGCTCTCTCGAACACCTTTTAATATAAATAAAAATTGAAATTTATTAGACGGGCATATTAATTTATTAACATATGTGAAAATTTAATGGGCATACTCGTTGAACATACGAAAATATACAGAAGTATTTTAATAAGAAGGCAATAAAACATTTAAAATAAATAATCTTTGTCGTAAAGTCATGTACTTTCCAAAACTAATCACTCAACATATTCATTTGATTATTCTCTTGGAATTACTAAGACTTTCTGAGATGAGATAGCTAGGATGATCTTCAATAAAACAAGGCTAGCACTCTCAAACTTTCAGTGAAGGTGACTAGTTACTTCGTGCAGGCACAACCATCAAAGGCTCTTAAGAATTTCATCTATATAATTCCACGTACAAGGCTCTTTCCTTGGAAAAATGCATCAATCATTCCCTACTCTCTCCAGCACTTGGTTAAATAGCAGAACCGAAAATATTTAAAAAGTTACATTTCTGACAAAACGACCGTTGTGAGATTTGAACCTGGGTCCTCTGACCTCTAGCGAACGTGCTCAACACTCGCCCAAGTATCGATAAATGTAGAATGATATTAAATCCATAAGTGTTGGGAATAAATGCGGATTCAATTTTTTTTTAATTGTCTAGTGCGGATGATCGTTGTGGTGCAGCGGATGTGCGATGTGGTGCAGCGGATGTGCGATGTGGTGCCGTAAGTACCGGCTCGGGATGAGAAATCGGAGAGCCGAGTTAGAATCCCAGTTAAATTTGCTGTATTCACTTAAGTGAAAAAAACTTTGCGAAAGGTACGAATCCGTCTATTTTCCTTCTAGGTATGATTTAAATGATAAAACAGATGAAATTCGTGTTGCGCCGTTGCTCGTACCATGTGACATCCGGTCTCCTGGACGTATAAACGACAAGGTACGTTTAGCACGGGGAGATGTCATTATAACGGACTTCGTGAAGTGGCACCTATTAGTGCAAGAGACTGTAAATGTTGTATATACTTCTTGGTTGTAACAGTCTGGTAATAAAATAGTTTATCTACATTTCACTGTGTATCTCTTCATTTTACAATAATACAGTTCTATAGTCTTGGTTGGCAACAAGTCTAACACAAAATATAAAAGCAATCTACTCCGGGAAAACCTTTTGCCCAGTCAGTCATGTCTTTTTCGAGACATGATCTCTCAAGTGACTCTCACGTATGGCCCTTAACTGACTTAGCACAGAACTGAGTAGATCAGACTAAGCGTGGACTTCAACGAGACTTCCGTTTTCACTTTCATGAGGATAACAGTTGCGCTACCATCACATTGAATAATTCATATTTTATAAAATTCAATTTATAGTTTTGATTAAAGTTCAAATAATTAACAGTATCTGAAGTAATATCTTTATTACAACATGAATATATATGAACAAGATTAGCTTCTATGTCCCACCCTTTTACTCTGAAACCAATAAAGTGTAAACTCAAATTCTACTTCACAGCTACTTTTCTTGCACTTCCCGCCTGTGGAAGTCTCTTCCATTTACTTGCTTTCCCGACAGATACAATCTCCAAGCATTTAAATGTAAAGTCAATCGTCATCTCCTATCACACTAACCTGCATCCTCACTCTCATGCACCTTTCTCCATCCACACCACTCTCATCAGTATTCTCATCCTTCTCTTACCCACTTCCTGACACCCCCTATAATCTATCATTCTTTCTTGTACCTTTCTTCTTATGTATCCCCCTGTAAAACAATGGCAGTAAAAGGCTTTGCTTAAGGCGATATGATTATATAAAAATAAATAAATACATTTCGTTCAGAAACAAAATTGTACAAATATTTCATACCAAACCTAAAATATGGTAAAACATGTTTTAATTAAATGTTTTTTCTAGATCCGAAAAGACACTATTCTTATGCACATAGCCTAAAAGAACACTTTTAAAATATTAAAATATATAGAGTTATGTCATTCCTGATATCAGTTGTATTATGTTTGAAAAAATTTAAAACCAACAAAGTGTATCCGTTTACATTAGATATAAGCCGAAATAAATCAATTTTGAATAAAATGACACTTTAATGTTGATATGCTATTAAATATTCACTTGAACTTAAAGAGGTCTCATAAATTAAAGTTTAAAAAATCGAACTTATCAATTTAAAAATAATAATTTAAGATATCTTTTTATGAAAATGTTTTTTTTTATTTAAAAATGTATTCATAAAATAGCAAGCACTTGGATTCGATAATTAGTTGGATTTTGCTAGATTTAATAAAAAGTCTTGACGTTGTTCACATCGCGACATTGTGAAATCCATGCACACATGCAACAGAAGTCTCTAAACTAAAATCTAAAAAAGCAAAAATAACAGTCTTTGAAAAAAAAAACGGTGTAAATTTTGAAATAATTTTATCGTAAACTAAATTATTTTGAATTACTCATTAATTAACGCTCTACACGAATCTGGCTATTCAATTTTTCAAACAGAAAAATATTGTTAGTTCGTTAATTGAAAATGCGTTAATCTGAAAAGCTTTAATAAGAAGTATCATGTACTCGCGGATGTGTGTGTAGTGTAGCAGCTAACGAAAGTAAAAGTGAAATTAGAAAGTCAAGTTCAAATATCAGTGGAAATCTGTATGTTTGATTTTTGCTCAAATAATCTTTAGAAAAGTATTAACATCTTTCTTTTCACATTTATTGGTTAAAAAGCAGGACCTGCTAGACTCGTTAGCCTTGGCTCGCAATCAGTGTCAGAGAAGGATAACTCTTATTCTTTATTATGACAGTTTATACTAGACGTTTGAATCAAATTTAATGTCTACTAGTAATATCTAATCAACGTTTCATCTAAAGGGAAGACAACGTAAGTTTCCTATTAAGTCTCATTTCACAAGTTAGTAAAACCGGAGTGTTTTGACTTTTGACATAAAGGTTGGTACAATGTACAGAACCGAACCTGGAATTATGCCGCGTTATCCTCCAACATAAACAGGAAATGAATTAAATCGAACTCAGTATCACACACACACACACACGGCAAACAAATGAAATTATATAAACAACCGAGTCACGAAGAGAAAACCGAATGTCTTTCATTTCTAAAGAAGGAGATCGAGCGTTTGATGAAACTCTCCGAAACCACAAGCACTTACCGTAGATTTATTGTAAAATATACAATTATGGCTCTACATACTCTTATAGATTGACGTTAATCTGAATAAACAGCAGTGAATAAGTAATATTTTATATATTAAAGATTTAGTTACGTATTCATAGAAAACATTATAAAAATAACAATATATTGAATGTTTACAAAAGTTTTGACACGGGGCTGGCAAACTGACTCCCCTAAATTGCCTTTTAGTGTTAGGACCGTAGCAGCCTGTGGAACTTGCTGAGGTTATTGCTGTATCGTCTTCAGTGAATGTGGACTGGATACTATCTCTCTCTCTTTCAATTTTCTAAAAATCTTATCTTTAATTACTTTAAATAAGCCAGTAAATCAAGCATTAAGATTATTAAAAAATTCGCATATAAATAAAGTGAAATTTTCCGTCGAAATGAAGCATCATTTTCACATAAGTGATCTCTCCAATTCTGGACTGTAATATTTTTTTTATTTCTTTTCGCTCTTATAATTTCGATGGTGTCGAGCTTTTCTAATTATGCGTTGTGTGTGGGTTTTTTGTGTGTTTTGTTAGCTAATGCTTGTGCAAGTACAAGTAAGTGATTTACTGATTTTAGTAAGTTAAACCTTAATATTTTTTTTGAAATTGGAGTAGATACACTCTACTATTAACTGATTCACACTCATTCTACTTTTATTGAACAGCAGTAGAGACTTATCCCTTGTTTCCTCGTTAGGAAGTTTTCGCCGGCTCTTTCTTCTCAGAACTCAGTATTGGTGCTTCCGCAATTTTTCTAAGATATATCTGGTCAACGTCTTTTTATTGTGAGGGTACCGGGTTGGCATTTGTCTGGTTGCTGATTCCGACTGTTAGCTAGAAGCCCTAAATCTGGTGTAGCGTCGAGAGCGGCTGCTCTGATTGACTGTTGTATAATATCAGTGTTCTTGGTGTTCTATGACATGCATGGAGTGTTGTCCCTGCAAGTATACCCGGTGGGAAAACCCAACGCCGCACTAAGATGCAGCCAACACCAGCTCCCTTTCTGCACATGACGTATTCAATGACAGTCAGCCACATCTATTTGAAATCTTTCCTCACCTACAACACAATTCAGGTCTTTCTTAACCAACATCAAAGAATTAACAATAGCATCTCCAAAAACAAAGCTAAACCAGCTAAACCAAAATCATCTAAACCTCCCAACATTTCCTTCACCAACATACATAGTATGCGTACCAATTTCTCCATCTTGGAATCTTTCCTCCACAAAAAATCCCGTTACATCCTTACGCTTTGCAAAACTAATCTTAACCCCTCAATCGCCTTCTCTAACTTCTCGATTTCTGGCTATCTTCCCATGTTAAGGAAGGACGCCACTGTTCATATGTATGTTCAGAAAAACACCTCTCTCTGGCTAGGGTGAATTCTTTTACCTCAATACTCCTGATCACTCATAAACTACTAAGATATTTTAGCTATCTTTTCTTTTCTTTTCTTTCTGTACATTTCACCTTCATCTCCCTACTCCTCCCTGCTAGACAAAATCTAACTATATAGATGAGGCTAATTCTTCCTGCATTTTTGCTAACATATTTGTGTTCAGTGATCATGCTGGCATTCATGCCATGAACTTTGCAATTACTCAAGCTTTTACGCAAGTGGTAGTTTTCACCAAGCATTTCTCTAGTATATCTACAGGATAAGCTTCTCTGCTAAATCTCTGAGTAGACTGGGATTCCTTCTGCGATTTTCTATGTGACAAACCATGGAAAACATATTCAGCCTTTCATTTGAGGACTGCAGCTCTGAAGTCTCTTCCTGAGTGAAAGCTGACATCGATGCGTTCATTTAGTTCAAGAAGTACAGATGTAAACAATCATTCGTTCTCCTGGGTCTCTCCTGCCTGCTCTGCCGCCATTGCACATAGAAATTACTTCTCCTTGCTATGTTGGAGCCTGCCGTCTGAGGACAATAGGCGCCTATTTGCCTCTACTCTTAACGGATGTAAGAGGATCTTAAATGATGCTAAGCTGTTGTTTGCTGAAAGACTAAAGCAGCGTATAGCAGCCCGCAAATTTGGCTCCAGAGATGACTAGAGGACCTGTAAATGTACTCTGAAAATCCTCCTTCCCTCCTTTATCCAATATATTTGAGGTCATCACATCCACTGCGGAAAATTTTAAGGGCTTTGCACTCAGATTATCCTCTAACTCCACATTAGTATCACCTAGAGTATCCGTACCCAGCTTCCCTTTTAGAACTGAGGCTGAACTGACGGATGTTTATATAACCCCCTCTCTGATCTCTAAGATAATTTCAAAACTCAACCCCGGTAAGGCGAGCGGAGGCGACGAAATTCCTGTCATTTTATTAAAAAATGTGTCCATGAACTCTCTTTGGTCCCCTTTAAACTCTATAATTACTGCATATCTGCTTCTTTTTTTCTCACCAGCTAGAAGTCCTCTTCTGTAGTTCCTTTGTTTAAGAACTCAGGACAACACTCGGACCCTTCTAATTATCACCCTATCAGCTTCTTACCAATTTTCTGCAAAATGTTCAAGTCGATTATTAATGCTGAAATAATTCAAGGTATCGCCGCCATTAAACTATTTTCAGACAGACAGTATGGCTTCCACTTTTCCAGCTCTAGTGCTGATTTGCTAACGACCATCACCGAGGATATATACCAGGCCCTATATATTAACGGCGAAGCTAGTGCTATTTCCCTGTATATATTCAAAGCATTTGATAGATTCTGGCACATCGGCTTTCTGTGCAAGTTACAGGGCTATGGTATCACTGGACGCTTGTTTGGCTTGATCCAGTCGTTCCTATCAAACTGCATAATTAAGGTCGTCTTAAACGGGCAAACCTTCATATCCTATCACACGAACGCGCGTGTCCTCTAGAATCCACCCTAAGCCTGACGCTTATTCAGATCTTCCTCAAGGATCTCCCCGATGTGATCAAATCCCAAGTAAGCATTAGCGCTGACGACACCATTATTTACTCACACATCAGTCAGAAATGACCCAAGGTGGACAAAGATAACCACGCTGCTGATCTTGAGAAGGAACTCCAATCTGTGCTGGAGAAATGGCTCGTAAGCTTTAATGCGTATAAAACTAAACTGCTGTCCGTCAACCACCACACACAGCATCCCATTAACATGGATCTAGCTAGTCTCCTCGAAAGCAATACACTGCGCGTTTTCTGCCTCATTCTTTCAGCCAACTTCATGTGGAACAATTAATTTGAATCAAATAGCTAAATCTATTTCTAGGAAGGTTGGTTCACTGTGTCGAACCAGGAATTTTTTCCTTACCTGTGTCCATCTTTCACACATGCAAATCAATCATCAGACCATGAATTGAATACTGTTGTTAAATCTGATCTGGTGCCCCTGTTATTCGTTTCGGGGTTTTCAACAGTCTCCAGAAAAGAATCTGCAATCTAATCGATCCTGCCATGGCAGCTCTACTCCAGCCACTTTCTCATCGATGGGGTGTAGCTTCCCTCTGTTTTTTCTACAAATATTTTCATGTTTTCTGCTCCGACGAGCTTAGCTCCCTGGTGCGCTCTCTACAAGAATTTAATTTACCAAATATGTAGCCGCTCTTCTACTCTATCAGCAATTTTAGCACTTCGAGCTTGTGGAAATACCGACCGTATATTTGCTTCCCTAATACTTACAATCTCTAAGTTTAAATGCAACGTCAATCGCCATCTTTTGTTCCCGTAAACCTCATACTTCTTTTATCCTTTACCCAACACGCAATGAATCTTCTTCTTTTTCACTCAACACTTACGCAATTCTCTTTACACCTGTATTCCCATCCTTTTCTCATCCATTATCTGACACTCTCTGTATCCGGTTCCTCTTCCGTTCCTCTGTATTCCCTCTCTTATGTAACCCGTTACTCACCTCTTATGTACCCCCCCCACCTGCGCAACTGTGGAATTACTACCTTGCTTGGGGTGAAAGTATTTTTAAAATATAGCAGTGTGTGTCAAAAGTTATGATTTGAAATCCATTTTTAGATATTGAATAAAGCAAATTAGAAAATACAACATTATCATGAGATATACGCTGTTCAATATTAACGATTTGAGATGATTGTTTTATCAGCTACATTCACACTATATCCATCTCACCTTCCTCACGTTCACTCTCTTTTTTATTTCCCTGTCTCTGTGCTTACTAATTTCTTTCAGATGTAAGTGGTTAGCTCTCCACAACTTCCTAATGTTTGGTTCTCTTTATCATAACTTTCAATTTTCTTTCCATCCCTAGCTTTTGAAGTTTTAATTAAATATGAAATACACCAAGACAACTTTTTTCCTCGTTTGTTTTCAAATTGTCAATTGTTAGTAACTTTCATGTTGTTGCTATTCTCTGCTGATTTTTTTTATTTGCACATTCAAAAGGTTTTCCCAAAGCAAACGCTGAAGCTTGGTTTACAGGTGGGTATCCTCATCAGACACACACCCGCGGACATGAGCGGACACACACAGTAACATTAGTAATACTCGAACACTAATATAACGTCTTATATTTGATATCTTAGAAGGCCGGAGTTATTACCATCTCCTCTTTTACTGGCAGAACAAGTTTGTAAGAGCGTGTACATATATGTCAGAAAATGAGAACAATGTTAATAATATCCGAATATATCTTGTATGAGAGTAGAAAAATGACTCTGTATGTGATATATTCAACAGTGTCGGTATATCTGATTGACTTATATAGGCGGTTTGAACAGTGTCCATGCTAACGTATTATCATTTGGTCTACTAACGAGCTACATTTTGACGAGGAAAGATATTACTAGTTTTTCGAGATAGCTATAATGTGACCCTACATTTCAACTCTTGAATCCGGACATAACTTTCCCTTGACGGAATTTCGAAAAATACAAACTAATTCTATTCTGTTTTTCTGAAAGTCCTGGCAAAATTATTTCTTCTTTTATGTAGCATGTCTCTTCAAAACGTAAGTGGTAATGGCTCGCCCTGGTTCCTTAAGCTTTAAAACTCTTAGCAATAATTATAGTTTTACTATACTTAAATTCCTGTCCTATTATACATTTATATAAGTCACTTACATAGTTTGCACGCAACTTTGCTCTGTTTTTTTTAGCCTGTAAGGTGGGCGCCAAATTAAAGAATACGTCTTTATTTTATATACAAAAATTTAAACAGTTTTTTTCCTGATGCTAGTCTTTTTACTTTGCGTTATTATTAGACTTTTCATGTAGCTCACATACTCCATCCAGGCTATACTTTCAATTCATCCATTAAACTACGCTTCTGTTGCTTCATGTCCTTTTCATTTATGAGAAAATTGTCTAGAATTCCCTACGATGGGATATAATAGGTTAACAGTTTATTCTGTCGCAACTCTTGATTTTGAAATTGTCTTTCTGGTTCCATGCTTTCAAAATATCCTTATCCTCAAAAATTTAAATTCAATATCAGTCGGCATATATAGAACTAGCAGTATAGCCCTGTATTGCTCGGGTGTAATGAAAGCTTTAAAACTAAACCATGGTCCTGGAGCTCAGTCTCTTTGGACGTTGGCCCGAAAAACTAAAAAGCAATAGTTGTTTCCAGTCAAAGCGAAACCGTAGACTGAAAAAAAATGAACTTTGTTTTCTTGGTATCGATATCAAATTTTCTGCATTATTGTAAGAACTGCAACCTTGACACTTCTGAAGATCGTTTCTTATGTTTTTGTCTATGAGTGTATCAAATTCGATTAAAATCGGACCACTCCTTCTATAACCCGATTCTTTCGATTATCGATTCTTGATATTTATCGGGGGTAATTCGACACAAAATCTAGCTAAGAACACTCGCAGACGCTTATAGTACAACTGTGTAAATTTTCAAGGAAATCGTGTCAGCCGTTCTGGAGACTATAGGTAACACACACACACACACACACACACACACACACACACACATACACACACCACTTTTTCAAGGAGAATGGATATGTACCTATATTTAAATCTATCTAATCTTATTTATTAATGGAACTCTGTGTGTGTGTGTGTGCGTGTGTGTCTGTATGTGTGTGTGTGTATCCGTTACCTATAGACTCCAAAACGGCTGAACCGATTTTCTTGAAAATTTACACAGTTGTACTATAAGCGTCTGCGAGTGTTCTTAGCTAGATTTTGTCTCGAGGTACCCCCGATAAATATCGAAAATCGATAATCGAAAAAATCGGGTTATAGAAGGAGTGATCCGATTTTAATCAAATTTGATACACTCATAGACAAAAACATAAGAAACGATATTCAGAAGTTTCAAGGTTGCAGTCCTTACAATAGTGCAGAAAATCGATAATATATATATATATATAAAAGGTAAGATGTTTGTGCGTATGTCTGTATATCTGTCTGTATGTCCTTTATACAAATCCACAATTTTTATCCGATTCCCAGCAAACTTCACACAAATATTCTTTAGGCTGAGTCTGAGCTCCAGGAACATGGATTAATTTTAAAGCTTTTATTACACTCGAGCATCGCTGGGCTATGCTGCTAGTATCAATATATTAGACAATTGATATTAAGCATTCAAGGTATTAAACCTATTTTGATTTAAAGTTATAATATTGACCGATTATAATGACAATGATATGTTTCATATCATTCGTCTTAAGACACAGAACATTTAGACATATGCAAATTTTCAGAAAATAATAATTTTATTAATAAGTAATTATCATACATGTGTCTGGATCATGTTCATAATTATGATTATAATTATGATAGTAAAATGGCAATAAGGAGGGGAATAAGAATGTTCATATAATTATCATAATCTTAGTCATAATTATAATCATATGAAATAATAATAGAGGAATTAATAAGATTTTTCTGGACACGAGTTTATGATAATGTACATTCAGTAAATAAATAAATCATTATATTTTCTCCTCCTTCTTCATCGGTGTGGGGGCCATGTCTATAAATGGTAAAACGGAGAAATATAATATCTGTTATTTCTAATTAACCAAAATTTGAGATGAATATCGTACAGCTTTAGGGTATAGTATCAAAAAAAGAAAATATGAAAATACGCAATGTTAGCCAACATAAAATTTTATTGACTAATGCAGCCTTAAATGCAAATGTTTTGACTACATTCCGAAAATATAAAAGAACCAGGATAAAAACTGGAGTTTGAAATCGATTTCTACTCAAATTATTCATTTGCAACTCTTTGCCAAATATTCAGAGTCAACTTACAACGTCTGTTTGCATTACGAATTGTCATATCTGGTGTGTTTACGTGTAAATGTTATTAAAATATTAAAAACAAAGAAGCGCAGCTCTCGGCAGATATTTGATGGACATCCTAGTGGAAAAATTAGATAATGAAAAATCTCCAATAAGCTGAAGATCAATATCCGTATCATTACGGCCAATAATTTAAAATAAGAATATGTACTGGTTACTGAATTTTAAAAATTGATATAAATTTATCCCAAGCAAGGCGATAAATTCACAAAGAAATAAGATATCACATACAAGAGACTAGAATTCAGTGAGACAGATGATGACTATTGACATTGCATTTTTTCATTGAGTTCACCTTCTGCACGAATGCTATTCAGACACAAGGAAATACTGGGTGTGAAAGAATTCGAAAGAGAAACATTAATGATTGGGAAGAGAAAAGCAGATGTAGCTTTTCACGTTGGACCATCACCATGCTTGGTTTTGGATACCACTTCTTGACTAATTCGTGTAACTAACTTGAATAGTAACCTTGTTGTTGCAAAATCCCGTATGACAAAATCAGTTTAATAAATCTTTCTGACCGGGATGGGAAGTGCTGATGACAGGTGAAATATCTCCTCTTTAATGAAGGCTGGATATCTCATTCTTACCAGCTTCATTAGAAAAAGTAATAAATTCTAGTAAAAATATTTGGTTTGAGACTGATGAGTGATAGGTGTATCACCGCCAATTGCTTTAACTTCTTATTCCCAAATAAAAGCCACTCTTCCGTTTATAGCTCTTTTAATGAGCAAAATGGGATTTTACAATATAGCTGACATAGAGAGGAGTAAGTAGACCATAGGTATGACTCTCCACTAAAAAAATACTTAAGGACATCCAGAATAAATTCACTGCTGAAGCCAAAAATGTTAACAATCGTCTAATATTTTTACCATTATCATGCTGAGAAGCCTGTATGATTCTAGGACAAAATACCATTATTCCTTGTTGCGGAAAATGCATAACCAATTTTCGTGGCTATGCGCAACATTAGTCTGTAGCTGAATACATTCTCTATGTGTAGCTACATTATGACACTATATAGTACGAATTATTTTTGATCTTCTTTCATAGCTTGAATAATACTTATGTACATCTGCATTCATGGATAAATTAAAATGAGAAAATACGGACTGAGAACAGCAGAATAAAATTTTAGTAGAATCAAATGGCTAAAAATATGATGGGAAGGTGACAAAAAATGAAAATGTTGGAAAAATTTTGATTAAAAGAATTACATCGGTTGTGCGATAAGACAGTTGAATAAAATTTTTAAAAAAACGAAAGAAGACAATAGAGAATTATTACTGAGACGAAAATTGCCCCGATTGATTAAATCAGAGGATGAGAAGGTAATATCAAAGTGAAAGGAAAAAAATTGACTCTGACACGCTTTGAAAGAAAATTATTTTGGGGAGGAAATACGAAGAAACATACCTGAAATATTACACTTGACACATACGTCTGGTTCACATATCAGAAAAATCGATTTCTTACCTGCAAAAAGTATAAAAAGATATTTTAGAATAAGTATATGACTTATAAAAAGAACGACAGAAATGAATAATAATAATAATAATAATAATAATAATAATAATAATAATAATGTATAAGGTTGCACTTTGTTAGCACTAACTGAATATAAAACTAGGCAGGATACAGTAGTCAATTATCTGTGCTGGGAAAATGCAGGGAAGAAATTGAAAGAAACTGGAATAAGTATCACCCAGAGATAGAACCTATAAAATTTTATTTGACTTTACAATACACATATAACCAAACATCGAAGCTAATCACCAAGATATCATGATCAAAGGCCACAAGACAAGAATGTGCTCTTTTATTGATAAGGCAGTCCCAGTATATTGTATTGTATATTTGACAGTATACGAAACAAAATATCAAAATACAAAGATCTTGATGAGAAAATCTAAAATATGTGGCATCTGAAGACATCAGCCATTCCAGTTGTAGTTGTAGTCCTAGGATGAGTTGAAAAAGCTTCTGATACACAACATGAAAATATTCCTTGTAGTCTATGCCTTGAAGAAATACAAAAAATGTACACTGAAGCAGAGCTCACACTTTAGAAAAAGTATTATCTATGTCAAATGTGTGTGATCTTATTTTGTTTTTTCTTCGTTCATTTACAGAAATTATCAGTGAGTAAACCCTTGAAGTCATTTCTGACCTTTTTAGATATTTATGTCAGTGTCAACTCCATGTATCTAAGTATAGTGTAGGAAATTATAGTGTCTAGTAGAAAGGCATGAAGAAATTAATAAAAGAGAACATCTATTTCCACCAATGAGAAATGATAGATGGCTATATCTTAACCAAGTCTATTTTTAAACTATGGCCCGGGCATATACAAACACTGATTTGACAAGATGGACACTGATAATTTAATTATTCCATACCGAATACTAAACGAGTCTACTAATAAAATAGAGCGGTATCTCTTTCCCTCCTGAGGCTAATGTGCAGATGAAGTAGAGAACATTTCTGATGACATACATTTCGGACGTGAATGATATTAAAAAGAAAATCAGCATCCTCTATTCAGTCAGTTAAGTACCATACACGATAAACACTTAGTTGATCATATCTCTTTCAAGACATGACTGGAAAAACAAATTCCCACAGTCAGTTAAGTGCCATACGTGATACACGCATGGGCGATCATGTCTCTTACGAGACATGACTGACTAGGGAGAATTTTATCCCGCAGTAGGTTGCCATTGCATTCTGCTGTAGACTGGTTGCCAACCAAGGCAATAGAACCCAGTATTATTTAACCCATAACTGGAGGGAAGTGACGGATTAATACCTTTTTCAAGGGTACCAGTCCTGAAGTGAATGCAGGGTACTTAACTGAAATTCAAACTCGGCTCACCGTTTTCTCTTTCCATGCCGATATTCACTGCACCACAATGCACATCCGTCACTGAACGCTTACAGAGCCTGACATTCCGAAGTAGTCACCCATCTAAGTACTGACAAGGCTCAACGTTACTTCACTTCGGTGATAGAACTAGAAACGGTGAATTAAACTTGATGTGCTGTAATCCACTGCACTACAACGCACACCCACGGTAGGTTGCTATTACGTTCTGTGGTAGATTGGTTTCCTACCAAGGTTAGAGACCTAAATTCAGTCCATATCTGGACAAAGAAGCGACAGATTAATGCCTTTGCCAAGAATATTACCACGTAAGTGAATTCAAGGAATTCAATTACGCGCAAATTCCCTATTATAAAATCTCTATTAAGTGTTACAATTAATAAGACTGAAGATAAATTTTTCCAAAACAAAATCTATGATCTAGAATTGGGATGAAATCATTGATGTCAAGTACATCGTACCCATCATAGATATACAGTGTGTGGAATTAGTAAAGATTAAACAGCACAGTTAATGCGTCGCTTGGAATACCTATTAAACATTAAGTACAGGAGAAAAAGAAACTGAAATAGAATCATTTGTGCATGAGATATTATAGCCGACATTCGCAATTTACTAGGAAATCAAAACATCAACCTGAAAACACGAGCCATGTTCTTAAAACGCCTTGTCAGATTGAGGTTTTCATATAGATATCATACATAATTCAAAATCTATTCAAAAATATCTGAACTGTCATCAGTATATAAAAACTTCCTAAATTCTATGGCGAAGAAAAGCTTTGAGCGTGTAAAGACTTGAAGTATTGACGATTATCGTTGAACATCGTGGAATGGTGTTACCGATTAACAAACAAAGAATTACACTAAACAGCAGAAACCCATCACTAGAGAACTACCAAAGCAGCAAAAATTAAAATCCATAGCGATTGAAAGACTGAAAACATAGTGATATAAGGAAGATGTTGATATTCATCACCATTGCAAATAGAATTTTGGGAAAGACATCTCCATCAATAAGAGAAAGAGCGATAACAGCAACTGGACTTGAGTAAACTGTTTTCGAAATAAACTCTCTTAAGAGAAACATTGTATAAATTTCAATAGAGAAAGTATTGTCTGCTCGGTAAAAGAGTGCCAAATCTTTCCTAGTAAAGAAACGGCAAATATGACTAATACTATAACAACTTATGTATTATGACGTGTATTCTAATAGTAATACTAATACATGAATATTTACCTGTAGAGTCGGCAT
This sequence comes from Ascarosepion bandense, assembly GCA_037127315.1. Taxonomy (NCBI): domain Eukaryota; kingdom Metazoa; phylum Mollusca; class Cephalopoda; order Sepiida; family Sepiidae; genus Ascarosepion; species Ascarosepion bandense. The sequence continues at coordinate 7,884,608 of JBBBDQ010000201.1, forward strand.
ATTCTGTCTATATATCACATGAATCTCATAACAAAGAAACAAAAAGAATGCTGTTAATGTATATAGAACAATCAATTGACCTCTTCGGATACTTAACCGAATAAAAACCCTTGATTTTGAGAATCTGTGTTAATACATTTTTCCTAAAAGAATTTGCCATGATGAAAGATGTGGTCGGAGAACCTAATTGAATCCACTCCTCTATGATCGATGATGACAATAGCCAATTTTGCCTGCAGGTTAAATTTTCCTTTCTATCTATCTATCTATCTATCTATCTATCTATCTATCTATCTATCTATCTATCCGTTTATTTCACACATATAATCTTGGAAACAACGCTTGATTGTTAAAAAAAAAAGGATTGGTTTTCATCCGAAACTTCTATCTTCACACAATCGATAGCGCTAAAGACTTTAAACCACACCCTAGTTTCTAAAGTTTATATCCTGAGCGTTTCAGTGATCTCACTGTTCTAAAACAACGGAGGTTTATATAATTAATTGTCTACTGTCCAACATTGGCTTACTTACGAGTTATTGTTTATGTTTTCGGCGTGTTTCTCAGTTTTTGTATTGAAACGCTTGCTGATTAAGAACTCATAAATTAAATTTATGAAAATAATGTGCCAGAATCTTTTTATATTTTGATGATTATATATATGCCGTTTTTGAGCTCATATTAAATAGTATCTATAGAAAATAAAAGACGATATTTAAATAGCAGCAACAAATATATTAACCCATCAGAAATCATGTTCATTTTTAAAATATAGAAAAATGTGTGAAGTATAGATGAAGAATATTTGTCCCCACAAATTGAATTTGTAATAGAGCGTTGTTTGTCATATTTAAATGCCTAGTTACTCGCTTATAATGATGTTCTTGACGATATTTTGTTGTTATTCTACATTCAAAATAATTAGTTTATCAAGCTATAAATATCGTTTATATTTTTTAATATGTCTTTGAATGCAAAACTAGCAGTATTATTAAATCCGTTACGAGGATAGTTGCTAAGAACGTCGGTTCACTGTGTCAGGGAAACAGTTTTTCTCTCCGGAATCTATCTTACATATCTAGAAGTCTACTGTTCGGCTATACTTAGAATATTGCAATTTACTTTTAGCTCCTTGGTAAGATCCAAATCAGTATTAGCAATATTTTTGGTTCTGGCAACTGAAACCACTTACTCACCGCCGTAAGGTTGCCACTCTGTGTATTTTAAATAAATAATTTAATGATAATTGTTCGGATGAGCTTTTCACTTTCCAATTTAAACGCAATGGTAGATTGCTGTCGGGATCCCTTGAAATTACAGGTGCACCGACTAGATGTAGCCGTAAGTTCTATGCTAACATTTTCTTCTCCTTCACTTCCCGCCAGTGGAAGTTATTTACTGCTCCATGCTCGAACCAAATTTAATCTGCAAAAATTCAAATGCAATGTTAACCATTATCTACTGTCCTCCTGATTACTTTTGATCTTCCCGCTTAATATTAATGTTACAGTTTCTAATTCTTCCACACCTTGAAACCCCTTCTGTTTTAGTTGTTTACTATCTTCATTGGGGTGATACAGATAAAAAATAAAATATAGTAGCGTAATGCATACGATTCAAAATGACCAGTTGATTTACACAAGCCAAGAAGACTAAATAATTGTGATATTTAAGGACTCAGTTAATTTTCATAAACAAGATAAGGAATGGAATATATTCAGGAATTTACAAGCTTGAAATGATATCAGTGGCTCCTTCCAGGAAAATACATAATAATTCTTAGTTCGTAGATTTATTGTATTTTTATGAATAGGAAATATTTATATAACAGATTAAACGATTTGACACAAAATCATATCAAAATATGTTTAATTGACAATTCAACTCCTGCAGCTTCTTCTCTCGCACTTCCCGCCTGTGGAACTCGCTCCCATGTTCTTGCTTTCCTGACGGCTACAACCTCCAGAAATTTAAATGCAATGTCGATGCTCATCTATTAACCACTGGACTCTAGCTCTCTCCCCACCCCCGTATATCCTTTTCTTTCTCTCCTCCTATGTATCTGCCACCGCACCTGCATTCTCAGCTTTCGATTTCTCCTTTCTAACTAGTTTGTACTCCTCACCCTTTTCTAATTAATCCTTTTGCAGTTATGTAGCCCCCCGCTCATCAGTGGCATTTCTGCCTTGCTCGGGGTGAAATTATTAAAAAAAAAAAACAAAGGTAAGAGGGTGCATTGTTCACAGGAGTGATCTATGATTTCATACGTTCAGAAGTAGACAAAGAAGGATAGTTTGAATTACTTACATTTCTTTTTATAGATTCCTGTTTTCAGGTTCAATAATATAACTAGCGAATAATTTTACACTGACGAGTAAGTCAGCGCTGATCGCAAGAAACTGAAACAAAATCATTCTCATTCAATTCCCTTCTGATTAATTATTCTGCTCATTTTATTTCAAGTTTCACGTATGCTCGCGAATTTATTTACATCTTTCTCTTCACTGACCAATTAATTTTGGTGAAGGTGAGATTTTCTTTGGTCCAAAAAGAAACTTACAAAGGTTCGCGATAATCTTTACTGCTTATTCCTGAAACCTCCGAATTTAAAGTGAATGGCTTCATGACGTGTTAGACCTTTAAAGTATTTTGGTTAATGTAGTTCAACATAAAATTTATTAGATTAGGATTGTTTTATGTGATCATAATTTATTTCATTTTGCCTACATTGGAAAACGACTAACAGCGTTTTTTCTGCCTTAACAACTATCGTAGAGAAAAGTGAATTCAAAAGCGTTCATATTCTCACATAGTAGCATTCACTTTCGCTACAATACGCTAATGAAAAGCATTATTCATCTCTGTGTTCCTCAGTTAGAAGACACGTAGCAAAAGTTGATATTTGTCTAGAATTGGGTGTCAGATAATGTTGAACCTCTCTGAATTCAAATTAAGACGTTGGAGGACCGTTAAGAAGACAGCTGTGGTCTATTGCACTATTTATCTTAAGATGCTATAAGAATTCAGAGAAAATAACCGGAAAGAAGCTTTTGGATGAACATCATTCCATTTAAAAACTTCGATATCGATCAGAAAACAACACATTGTGCGGAAAGGTGGCTTAGAAAATTTAATTCTCTCAGGTAACTCTAACTATAATTTTAAATCAGCGAGACATCTACATGATAGATTTGAGCAAATATATACAAGAACAATTTCTGCAAAATGAGGATATCTAAATACAAATTTTGCTAAAATGAATAAAAGCTCAGGAAAGTCATTATTGCTTACTTTCTCTAGTAGCATGAGTCATAGAGTGATTTTTATCTGTGTGAAATTTACAAATTAGATATTTAAATACTTTTGTCTATACTTCTGAAATGAAGTAGTAATTATATTATTTTCACTGTTTGGATTATTTTCCTCATCTTTATTGTCATGTTTACGACTTTCCGGTCGTTGTACGCTCCGTCCTTCTTCAAATGATAAGAATTTTGAGCTAAATGTTTTATTTTCACCAATTAGGTATATCATTCTTATTCCAAGTACGATGCCGCTTCAGAATGTTATGTAGTTATCTCCCTTTAATTCAACTCTCTAAGCTATTTCTTTACCAATGCTGTAGTCAGGTATTGAACTCACAATTCTTCACTGGAAATAACCAACGCCCATATTCACTGGGCTATGTGTCCTCGAGGGCAATGCTTTTCTCTGTTACACTAGGTTTTAATATTTAAGACCGCGAATAATGAATCAAAACTAAATCACAGAAACCACAATACTCAAGAAATTTCAACAGCAGCAAATACTAAAATGGTTAGCATTTATAACTTGAAGCGAAACTAATTTTATAATCAAGGCTTTGGTATCTTTCACTACCGTAAACAAAACAAAGCAATACAACCTGGAGAGATCAACAGCAACTACTGGAATTCAGAAGCCAATTTCCATAAAGATTGTTTTAAGAAAAAAAATCTTATGAATTAGAAAATAAAGTAGCTGTTTTGAATAAGATAAAGGCATAAAGGAAACGGTTTATATTGCCAGTGAATCATCTCCGGATATGGACCATCATGCATTCATCGCACTGATTATATTATTATTGCTAAATTCTTTACAAAACACAAGGGTTTCAAAGTCTTTTGTCAGTGTTTTCTGAAGGTTGTCTGTTTATGTAGGATGGCAAAACCCCAAAATTGAATGAAGAACAATATCGGGCTCATAAAGATTTCATAAGTCAATACATTTCGTTCCGATTAAATCACTGATCCAACAAATGATTTGATCAACAAAAGAACCACAATTAGAATTTCTAATTATAATTATCAGAATTATCAGAATTATTCATAATTGACGTCTTCTGATGACTGACTCTTTTGTTATCGCTAACTTGTGGTGTGTGATTTTCGTCTTTTTCCTCCTTCCCTTGTATATTATTATTATTATTATCGTTCTCATATCCTTGTCCAATCTTGTTTATCCTTCTTTACGCCTTCCTGATTATTATTATTATTATTATTATTATTATTATTATTATTATTATGTGATTTTTTCATCATATTTCGATTTCTGCTTTGGTCTCACTACCAACCAAGTCTGCGGGGAGACCTAAGTCAGGTCGTTGCGTGTTGTTATGACTCCATTTCATGTTTTTCTATCTTCCCTATCATCCCTAGCATTACATAGATAAAGTTTTCCTTAGTGTGTGGGCTGTACTTAATAAGACAATTTTTTGTATATCTGTTAAGCTGGGGTTTCCAGGGATTCTTTCAATGTGTTGTTTTGTTCCATTTTTTATCATTCCAAGTGCACCTACTATCACTGGCACAACACTTGTTTTCAATTTCCACATTTTTTCTATTTCAATTTCCAGGTCTTTATATTTTGACAGTTTTTCAAATTCCTTGATTGCTATGTTACAATCCGCTGGACAAGCCATATCAATTAATAGACAAGTTTTCTCCTTCTGGTTTTTAACAATAATGTCTGGCCTGTTTGCTTCAATTTATTATTATTATTATTATTATTATTATTATTATTAAATTTCAGCTAAGTTTTCGGGAAGAACAGGGCAGGTAGTAGTGGTGTTTTTATGAGTACATTTCATGATTTGTTTTTGTAACTCCTATAACATTATTAGGGCTATATTGACAAAGTCTTTCCTACTTTTTGGCTTACCTATCAAGACAGTTTTTTTATTTCCCTTTACAGCCACTTCCCCACCGACGAGATGTGGCCTCCCTTTGTCTGTTCTATAAATATCTTCATGGCTTCTGCTCCAACGAACTTAAGTCACTGGTGCCTCTGCAACAGGTGTTTACTCGTGCAACCAGATTGGCAACTGGGTCCCACCCATTCACAGTCAGGTTAGCCAAACGCGGACGAAAATTATACTCCTGCAGCTTCTTCTCTCGCACTTCCTGCTTGTAGAACTCGCTTCCATATTCTTGCTTTCCTGACATCTACAACCTCCAGGAATTTAAATGAAACGTCAATTCTCATCTATTAACCACTTGACTCTAGTTCTTTCTCCACCCCGTATATCTTTTCTCTCCACCTTTGCAACTGTTTATACACACCTGTATTCCCATCCTTCTCTTGCTCCTTTCTAACTGGTTCGTCTTCCTCTTCTCTTTCTTCTACTTAATCCTTTTACTCTTATGTGGCCCTCTACACATCAGTGGCATTACCGCCTTACTCGGGGTGATACGATTAATAAAAATTTCCCCGAAATTTATCAGTTTGCAGTTCTGTTCCGTTTTTATCATTATAACCGCACCTACTATGCCTGGTACTATTCCTGATTTCAATTTCCACATTTTGTCTATTACGATTTTCAGATCTTTATATTTCGATATTTTTTTTCTAAATCTTTGCATGCTAGGTTAAAGTCTGCTGAACAAACTAATTACCAATTCGTAGGCAATATATTTCTTTCCAGTTTTTGATATTTGTATGTGGCCAGTTTGTTTATTTTTTCTCCCTATTTGCAAAGACGGTGATATTCCATGGAATACTAATGTCTTTTATTTCTGAGATTTCAATATCATGGATTTTAAACATATTTTCCTAAGTGTTTGCTCATTGTAAAAATTGTCCTATCTTAACGATTTTATATTCATTTAGCTAAATATGAATAATAATAACAACAACAACAACAAAAATAATAATAATAATAATAATAATAATAATAATAATAATAATAATAATAATACATCATCTCAGAAATATAAAGAAATATTGAAGTAGCAGATATAGCAAAACACTGAAAACAAATAGAAAAGTACCATTAGAAACTGGCTCGAACATTCCTACACCGATGCATAGATTTACGACTCATTCCTTCAGGCTTTACACCCGTCAATTCAAAGAGATTCCGTAGTAGAAAAATAATTTAGTACAACCATTGAATAAAAAAAATTGATATTTTCCAGTTAACCTCAACAGAATTGTTGACTAATTATATCCAGTATGATCTGGGTAAATCTTTCATGCAAGATTTCGATTCAGTCATAGTCCACCGAATGATAAAATTGAACTGATTAAATTATTAGAAGGTGAAACACATTCTCCAGTGAATACTGAGATAAAAAGGAATAAAAATATCCTTTGTTCAAAAAGATACATTTATGCTATTATAATATATACAATATATATATATATATACATATAGATATGGATCCACGTGAAGAATGGTAATTTACTCATATTTGCGTCAACATCAAGTGTTTATGTACATTATGTATAAACTTATCGTGCAGAAGGATGTGCTTTACTTGATTTTGATACATATGTAGATAACGTTGGTCTATTTTCTTTTTCCAGAATAGGTCAAAATGCCTGGCAACAATTTGACATATTCTACAAAATATCAAGGAAATATACAATGTTCTTTGTGATATATATAAAAAAACTTTTGCTCTAGTGTACTTGCCAAAGATAAAAACAATTGTAAACACTAAATTTCTTTTAACCCTATGATTTCTAGTACACGTGAACAAATTACTGATAACCCTTTGTTTGTGTCCATGCATAATAATGAACATGATGTGTTTCAAATATAACTATAGCAATGATAATGGTAATATTAGGCATTTCCACATCAGGAAATGTTTTGCTTTTTTTTAAAATTATAAGCAGTTCTATTGTTAGTAAATTATTGATAGTGTGTATTTCTCGGAAAATAGGTTACTCAAGTCAAGTATCTGTTACTTCTCTCTCCAATATTGAAGCCAATTTTTTCCTAAATGTATACTTTAAATAGATATAGAATATTAACTTCTTTATTAAGTCATTACGTCGATTTTAGTTAGTGCTGCAAGGTTTTTGGAACATTGGTACATTTCTTTGTTTGCCATTCCGCAGCGACATTTCACAATGTTCGAAGAAGGATGACCTTCGACGAAATTCACGGACTTCACGTGCTCAAATATATTTTCACAATTGATCAAATAAAGCAGTTGTATACAGTTTCGAGTTTAGATATATTTATACGGTTTTGACACCATTTATGGTAATCGCATATATATCTGTCAATCAGACGAAGCTATTTCGGAAAGAAAACTCTCCTTATCAGATTAATGCTTCTTTTTTCTTCATTTTTACAACTAATGTATCTATATTTATATACTAGCGCACACGATTCAGTCTCTCTCTCTCTCTCTCTCTCTCTGTATATATATATATATATATATATATATATATATATATAATATCCTTATGATAAATATCCCATATAGTTAGATCAGTATTATTGTTAGATAAAAATATTTTCACCTTCAAGAAGTCTTTCGAAAAAAGGAATGAGTAACGTAGAATTTTTTCCATATTGTCCTTCGATTGCGCACTGATTATTTCAATTCTACATCTTTTACTTCTTTAATTGCTTTGCATGGTGTTTCTAAGATATTTTATTCGCTGAGGTACTGTTGTCTTCAATCGATAGGATCATATTGCTTTATTATTCTATCCAATGTTTGATCAGAGACATCCTCAGCCTGATCAATATCCTTCTATATCCGACATTACAGATATGATCTTTTAGGCCTTGATGAGCTGATGTATTTGTATTTCCAGTTGCCGGAGAATTTTATGAATTTTAATCTCTACGAAAAAAAACAAAAATTTGCATATATAATTTTTGACTATATCTCGAAAAAAATGATCGATATTCATTAAGCTTATGCAATTTGATAGCGATTTTATGAGTTTGTATACTTCATCGTGTAAATTCCAATATATGAAACTTTTGAAAGTACGTCGTATTAATAAGTAGTTTCTCTGGCAAAATATTATAGTATATATTAACCTAGAGAGAGACAAAAGGCAATGCATGCATACCGTCTATAAAAGTATTTGTGCAAAAATAAGTGAAACACACTAGTCTAACTAATGTAATCTGCTCTGTAAATTCACTTTATGCGCAGATATCTGTGCCACTCACCGCATTTATTAAATCAAATAGGAAAAAATAAATTTAAAAAGACATCATTAGAGAAGAAAATAACACAATAATTATCACACGTATAATATACGATATCAGTTAAAATATTAGAAAACTTGCTAACAGAAGACGGAAAGAGCGACACTGAGATCTGAAGGCAAATTGGTATGGCGAAAGAAGCACTCCAGAAGTTGAGTAAAGTATTAAGAAACACGACAATTTCACTAGAAACAAAGAGGGGAGTACTGGATTGCTATGTGATGTCGTTTCTTCAATATGGCAGTGTATATTGGACAATATCTTCAAAGATGAAGGAAAAACTTGAAGCAGCTGAAATTTGGTTCTACATAAAGGATGCTGCGGATATCATGGACCGAGATTATGAGCATTGATGAGTTTTTGGAAAGGACGGAGACAAAAAAGGAAATTAATACTGAGCATCAGGAAGAGACAACTAAAGTTCCTGGAACATGCAATGAGTAAGGAGGGCTGGGAGAATCTGTTACTAACAGGCCGGATAGAGTGAAAAAGAGACAGGGGAAATCAACGGATAATATATTTGAAGGAAATAATCAGGTGAATGACGGAACGAGGGTTGCATGATGCAACAAGAGAAAGCGTGCTAAGAGCCACCAGGGACAGGAAAATGTAGAAATCCATGATCGCTAACGTCTTGAAAGGACATGGCACATAAAAGAAGAAGAATATAGCCAGAGTGTATTTGCGGAAACGCTGTGTCCATTATAAAACTTGTGAATTCAAGATGCGATAATAATTCGAATAAAACGAATATATTATCCCACATTTCCTGCCCGCCATCTTTAATAAAATTCCGACACAATCAAAGACAAGATCAAGATTCCAAAATTTTGACTGAAAATTCGAAGTTATCAGTCATAAGAAGTATCGATTCAGGACGTTAATCTCTTTAAAATAGGGGCTGGTCAATTTATAATCTTATATTCAATCACTGTGTCAGGTAGTGACATAATAATTGCTGATTCATTTATAGCAAACCAGAAATTATATTAAAGTTAAACAATAAACATCAGATAAAAGATCGCTAGTAACAACCAAAATACAAGAATCTCAGCGTGTATCTGGCCCAAGAGCCATAAATGTTATAACGTCTATTAAAAGGAAAACAAAAATAAATGTTCGAATACCCATTCACAGTCAGATCAACCAAATGCAGACGACAATTCTACTGTTATATATCACTGTACGACGACAAACAACGAGAACACGCATATATAAAAATATAAGATTATATTTCTATTTCTGACGACGAGCCTGTGTGGAACAGAGAATGGAAGAGTGAGAGCGCACATAGAATGAGTCGACGGGAGTGTAAGTCTTGCCTGTGGTGTCTCTCTGCTTCCACTGGCCGTTCTCTGCTGGCGAATCTGTGTGTCGATTTCTTTTTATAGTCTTCTAGAACCGGGACTTTTCCTTCCGGTTTTGTCTCGCCTACGCAACGCCCACGTAATTCCAAGAGACACCTGTTTTGTTTACTTCCGTAGTCATTTCCGCCGCTGTCGGAAATAAGTTCAAACGAGCCCGACTCATAACCCTGCGACATCCGCTCCAGACGCCGACAGGATGTACTTCTCAAACACCTGTCTTGTCGTTCGCTGACCCCTTCATCGACGGGAAATATCATCGATTGCATCAACCTTCTTCGAGTGGGGGCTAGATTGCTATATTACACTACTCCTGCAGCTTCTTTTCTCGCACTTCCTATCTGCGGAACTTGCTTCCTTATTCTTGCTTTCCTGACGGCTAAAACCTCCAGGAATTTAAATGCAAGGTCAATACTCATCTCTTAACTACTTGAGCCTAGTTCTTTCCATACCGCCCTGTATATCCTTTCCTTTCTCTCCACCTTTGCTACCTGTATTCTCATCCTTCTCTTGCTCCTTTATAACTGGTTCATCCTTCTCCTCAATTTCCTAATCTTTTTCTCTTTGTAGCCCCCTGAACATTAGTGGCGTTACCGCCTGCTTGGGGTGATATGATTAAAAAAAAAATATATATATATATATTTAGCATATTTTGCCAATTTTTCATTTCTAAAAATGACAGGTAAAAAAGAACACAAGCATATATTTCTACTAACTTAAAAGTTTTCCATTTCAAACTAGTTTTCTAAAATAGAATGATTCACTTCTTATTTTCGTCATGATAATAATCGCTGTTACCTTATCAAAAGATTTATCAAAGAGTTTTCTGCCATATCATCATGTCATACTTATAACCTCCGGGTGAATCACGCCACACATTAGATTCAGGACCTCAAGACTCCTGATCATTAATCTACTGGTTTCACCACTTGAGCCAAACATCCATGCGGTGACCAGCATCAACCTAGCAATGGGTTTCGTGATGAGCGTTTATGAAGGTCCCACGTGTCAAACAAGGCCCAAACTGCGCCCGTTTATCATTAAATTTACGAAACGTTAGATGGAGAATTCACTGCACTTGCAAATCGCACATCAGGACAAATAGGCGCTCTTGTCACTTTTCAGTTCACTTTCCCGCGCTTGGGCGCTGTTGGCATGAAAAGATTACAAAGATGGTGTGCCAACTAATTTCACTCTTGCTCACTTGCAATATATCTTCATTAGATGGTGCGTTGATTGATCTCAGAACAGCGTAAATAATGCCTTTTTAACTCACTGCCAGACTCTATTAGCTACGTCCAACAACTTGCGGATAATTTCACTTGCGTTTATAATTACGGTGTTGGTATCTTTCGCACGATGGGATGTGATGATCAAAATTTTAATGGGCAACATGAAAATAATAACGACAAAAGCATTTACAGCCTTACATTTGCCACAAGTTTATGTATATTACTATTAAAGTTGTGAATTCATATCGATGATTTCAGCATCTTTTAGTAACTGTTCTTATATATTCAACAAGTCAGCAATTGTAGTCATATAGTCATTGTGATCTTTCCAATCCTTTCAATAACTGGATACAATACACGCTTCGTCAGAAGTACATACGGTATTAAATACAGAATAACTTAAATTAATTCCCAAAACAGGCTCGATATCTTAGTCTGTTCTGCTATTTAACCCATAGATATACGCTGAAGAGATGACTTTGTATCTTTACCAAGGTATTTTCCGCGTAAGTGGATACAATGTATTCGATCAGAAATCAAACCCTGCTATCTTATTTTTTATTACTAGACGTTATCTGTCTCCATGTATATCCAAAACTGTGCCTACACTTTATTTCAAACGAAAATCAAAAGCAGTTTCAAAATTAGTACAGGTTTAAAAACAATTAAACCTAGTTAAATGATTGAATGTTATGCCAATGTTTTATTTCGCAATAGTCAGGACGTCAGGAGTACCCACCGAAAGACTAGGCAGATATAATCATTTTTTTCTTCACTGGTTTTACTGTGCGTTCGTATAGTCAAGTCTGAGACTTCAATCAAGAGAACTGTTTAAAAACTGCCATAAGAAAAAGGTAAAAGTTCAACATTCAATTTTGTCGAGAAAAGGAAAGGTTTTTGGGGAAAATATTTTTCCTGGGAAAAGCTATCGGTCAACTAGAACATGTCTAAGATAATTTGTTTCACAGGAATGTCTTTCTGCGTTAATCCTCGATATATAAGTTTCTTGAGATAAATCATCACTCACATGTTGCAATCAAATAGATGTTTTGAAAATTTATATATAAAAAATGACGATAGTCACACCGTCCTAGTGTAACTATTGTGAAAGGATTAATGATAATCAAAATAATTAAATACATTTTCCTGAAAGATTCAAAAAGTGCAATTAAAAGAACTATTCGTTCTCATGTATACAGAAACGATGTCTAAGTGATAATGAAATCAGAAAAAAACAGATTCAAATTTCAGCGGATACAATTTTATTCATTTCCCCATAGTAGCTTCGAGAAATTAATGAACATATTTTATCTGCTCTCAAAAATTGTAAATAGCAGGTCAGATTGTTCTCTGTTTCATTAGGTTACAAACAGTTTAGAAAAGAAACAAATAAATACACACCGGTTAGACGTAAGATTATCGAATGTGAACATATATATATATATATATATATATATATATATATATATATATATAGGATATTTGGGCAGCAATCTCTCTTCCATATAGGTTTTACTACAAATGACAGAAACTCTCGAATATGATAAAACTATGCTTACAGTGTTCCGAATATAATACACATTCATGACTCTACGTACACACATGCACAGTAAATATATTTTTTTAAAGGTAAAATAAAAATTCCTCTTCAATAACCCAAAAAATATGACTGAAGTAATCTGATAAAGAAAACATTGGGGCAAATTTATATAAATTATGACCTGAAAAAATCATAAATTCACATGAAAAATTACATATAAAAGGTAAGGAATTATACAGTGTCTGTCATTTTAAATGAAACCTGCGTACAAACAGACACACACACACACACACACACACACACACACACACACACACACACACACACACACACATATATATATATATATATATATATATATATATATATATATATACTATATCTCTTCCTTAAATATTTTCACGGCTTCTGCTCCGATGAGTTTAGCTCACTGGCCCACCCCTCTGCATAAATTTACTCGAGATACTTGACTAGCAATTAGGTCCCACCGTTTTAAAGTAAAACAAATAAAATATAATCGTAACTTCTCTATTAGCTTCTTTTTTCGCACTTCCCACCTGTGGAATTCCCTTCCGTATACTTGCTTCACAGACAGCTACAATCTCCAAGAATTTGAATTTATGGCCAATAGTTATCTCCTATCTCAGTGATTTGCATTCTGTCTCAACAACAAAGTTTATAAATCCAAAATCTATTTTGGCAGTTGTTCAAATTGCGAACTGCATTTTCAAAAATGAAAACTAAATTAAAATTATTATTGGATAATAACGATATTCTAAATGCTAAGATAACTTTATATTCTTTATCAGTAATATCTCCATATTTCTTAACAAAATTCAGACAGTCTGAAATTAGTCTGAATTTCGACGTTTTGTCGGATTATCAAAGGTGTGTCAAACAGAGAATATCTCACAATTCTCTAAGTTGTGTGCGCATATCTTACACTCAATTTCTCACTTACTCTGTATCAAGCTATATATATATATATATATGTGTGTGTGTGTGTGTGTGTGTGTGTGTGTGTGTGTGTGTGTGTATGGGTGCATATGTGTGTGTGTTATACAATAATGGTGAGTCAATTTTGATTTCGAAGTGGTTTCCCTGTTAGAAAGATGAAACTCAGGCTCGGCTTTTTAAGATGCATAAAATATCTAAAGTAACTCATGTAACTATTAAATATAAAGTTATTTCATTAATAAAAAATAATGTTGTGCAAAATCTATTAATTCCTTTTGTGCATTTAAATGAGTTAATCGAGTATTTTTTACCGGCATGAATACCCGCTGTTCAGTTGTAAAAAACACTTGAATTGAAAGTGATATTTCATATTTAAACGCGTATGCAGACGAGATTTCTGTCTGGAGAAATATTATCTTTAACGAGACTAGAGGCCGTTTGACATTAAATACGCACTTAAATAAAGCAGTGTTCTCTTCTCAAGCTCTAGTACCCATTAAATATTGCATTTATGTGAATTAGAAATTGACAGAAATTAAGCAGATATAAATTTCAATGTTTTCCAATCACTAATGTTCAATTATTAAATGAGCGAAACAATCTGTGCTTTAATGAGCTTCGAGTGGCTCAGTGATAAAACACACAAATCCTGGAAGTGGTTTCTCAGTTTAAAATACTAATACTGATTCAGTGCGGATGTGCGCTGTGGTGCAGTGTATATCTGCTCGGAACGAGGAATGGGAGAGCCGGGTTCGAATTTCAGTTAAATTCATTGCATTCACTTACAAGCAAATACTCTTGAGAAAGGCATTAATCCGACTCTTCTAACTCAAGCTATAAGTTTCAATAACAGGACAGATTGGGTTCTGTGGTCTTGTTTGGCAACTAGTCTAATACAGAAAATAATGACGACCTACTACGGGAAAATAATTCTGCCTAGTCAGTCATGTTTCTTTCGAGACATGAACGCCTAAGAGTGTATCACGTAGGAACCTAACTGACTGACTGAACGTAATTAAGAATTTAAGAAGAATATATTTTCATATTCATTTAAAATAATCCCAGGTTACGTTGTTAAATCGAAAAAGAAGCGTATATTGTTGAATAATAGTAAAATGAAATCTCATTCAGGTAACCAATATTTAGCACAATATATGTCAATCACATATCCACCTACTGTAAATATTGGTAATTTCAAAAAATAGAATATTTCAGAAATCAGAATTGGTATGTCTGGCCAGTAATTAGGATTTCGATAAGAACTCTGAAATTTGTAGCTTAATAAGTATATATGCTTGAAAAGGGAATTGTGTCTCTAATAAAAATAACCTTCCATGTTTCAAATCATCTGGCCTCTTGCGGCTGTAAATTTATAGCACCACATACGGTGCCACTTGAAGCACCTGACGGCAGAAGAATATTATTAAAAACGCGCTGATGGTGAATGCTTTTTGTTTTGAGAGTATTTTTTTTATTTAAATAGAAATTCTCAGGACAAAGATACGTCAGTACAATATGTAAATAATGGGGCCTTTGATTCGCAAAATATATATGTGCTTGTGATATAGTCATACTTAATGAATATAGCTTCTAAAATGTCACCTAAAACTTCTCCACAAACCTAATGAAGCCAAACGAATTTACCAGCTTTTATCAGTAATACCACACACAAACAAAAATTCCCACATACGAAGTTTAGCTGAAAATTCCATAGTTTGCCAATTATATAGTATGTTACAGCTCTCAAATATTATAGGCTATAATTTCTACTTGTTTTTATTAATAAAAGCAATTTTTCTTTCGAACTAAACTGATATTCTTTTAATCGTATCTCCCCGAGGAAGGCAGTAATGCCACTGAAGTGCAGGGGGCTACATAAGAGTAAAAAGATTAAGTAGAAGAGAGTGAAGAGGAAGACGAACCAGTTAGTAGCAAGAGAACGATGGAAATACAGGTGTGATGACTGTTGCAAAGGTGGAGAGAAAGAAAAGGATATACGGGGTGGTGAAAGAACTAGTGTCAAGTGGTTAATAGATGAGTATTGACATTGCATTTAAATTCCTGGAGGTTGTAGCCGTCAGGAAAGCAAGAATATCGAAGCGAGTTCCACAGGCGGGAAGTGCGAGAGAAGAAGCCGATTGTTTAAAGAAGACTGTCCATCCTGTTTGTCAAGCACGTCACTAATAGCAAATATGAAATCATAATTACTACAATATTAGTAATCAGCCAAGTGTTGTGGAACATATTATAATCATATAAAGAAAATATGAAGTTCATTGAAATCCAAGGACTTGTGTTCTGGATTTTTGTCTTGATGAAATAAAATATTTCCTCAATTCTCCTGGATTTTTGGTTTTTATAGCTGTTTGTAACACCATCAGCAAGATGGCTTAATTTTCTCAGTGATGTTGTGCCTCTTTCTAAGATATCAGACTGGCAACAAAGTCATATCTTCTTACAGTTAGATCAATCAAATGAAGGCGACAATTCTACTCCAGTATCTTCTTTTCTCGCGCTTCCTGTCTGTAGAACTTCCTTCCATAGACTTTCTTTCCTGACAGCTACAACCACCAGAAATTTAAATGCAAAGTCAATTCCCATTTTTATCCAGAACTCCAGCCCTTTCTACATCACCCCGTGTACCTTGATCTTTACCTTCCTTTCTAACTACGCAACTCTCTTCACTCCTATGTTCACATACTTCTTTTACCCTTTCTCTTTCACCCCCTGTAGCTAGTTTGTCTTCACTCTCCTACTATCTAAGACTTTTACACTCGTATGTAGCCCCCTGCAAATGAGTGGCGGCACTGCCTTGCTTGGAGTGAAATGATTAAACAAAATATCAATAACCACAATGAGTCTCGCATCCCAATAAACTGAGGCCATCAATTTCCCTAAAGATGAAACCGCATTAGCTTTTTGAAGCAGGCAAAAAGCAATAATTCTACTACATGTATTGTATCTTTGTATCTGGCTCAAAATGATGAATCCACCTCTCATCCTTTGTTAGGATACATTCAAAGAAACCAGCTGTCAAATGTCAAATCTTCCCGTGATGTGATCAGCCTGTTGCGCTTTTGAGCAGAAACCTTCGCGATACTTATTCAATGTGAAGAATATACACATTTCTCTCGGAAAATATGCTAATAACATTGTTAATTTGATTTAGAGTTAATTGCTTTCCATCTATTAAATGTAGTAGATACTATCAATGTTTTCCGCACTGGTAGCAGATTCACTACATCTAGACTTTAGGTCATGTTCAATTCTCTCCCTTCACCTCCTAAATATTGCTGTCCAGCTTTGCACTGTTGCTAAATCTAAAACGTCTTAACCTAATGCTGCAACTATATTACCAAGAATGAAGATTAAACATCTTTTATTCGAATACCTGGTAACAGCACGTTTCTAAATGTGATCAATTTTCAAGAGAATTTGTTAAAAGTTACAACTTCATTATTTTTACAGTCAGAAATTAGATTACCTGCAAAGAAACAATGGAGTTTTAATAATTTTCTGGCAATAAAAATGCAATATTTCAAAATCAAAGCATCAAACGTTCCAATTCAGCCTATGAAGTTTTCAGCACGCCCTCTTAATTTCATGATTATATTATCTCTTTTATAGAAAGGTAAGAGGTCTGTCCGAAAATTTCGATTTTTAACAATTCTCTTCATCATTTTTTTATTTATTTCAAAGACCGAATAATATACAATAAATATTATTATCATTGTTGCTATTGTTGTCATTGTTGAGTTATAGATTGAATTTAATTCATACTACCCTGAAACACACACACACACACACACACACACACACACACACACACACACACACACACACACACACACATATATATATATATATATATATATATATATTGTGTGTATTTTGGCAGCATTTTTTCATTAATGCAGGTTTCATTGAATAATATAGATATAGATAAGTTTTGTCTATTAATTTTGTGTAGGATCCGTTCATACCGTCTGATATACTTGATGGTGATGTCGTTGAAAGACAACAAAAAATCACAGTATTTGTTGAATTTTTTATCGGGTCTAAGCTTTCGGCTGCTTCGAGGATTTTTAGTTTCTGCTTATTATTTTCTTGTTTGAGTATGTACGTGTTATCAACAAGCGTTTTTCTCAGAAGTGTGCGTTGATAACCGTGTTGTTCTAAATGACGGAATATATTTGAATTTTTATTTAAGTGCAACGTCAGACGCCGTGAGAGCGAATTTCTGGTGTGGCCGATGTAGATATTATTGAGGTTGTTAGAGATACATTCTCTAAATGGACATATGAATTTATATACTACATTGGTTTTTTGCAAATCACTAACGGTGGGAGAAGAGTCGTTGCGGACAAATGAATTAGATGTAGTGGATTTAGTGTAATATATAATGAACTTAATTCTTTTGTTAGAGTCTGTCGGAGAAATATTAGTATTTATGAGTTTTTTTAGGATGTTTTAATCTAGTTGGTAGTTGGAGTGCATCTGGCTACGGTCTAAGAGAGTGATATGTTTAGGATTGGTTGGGTTAGTATCATGTGTTGTTTTTTCCATGTTAAGCTTTTTAAGAAAATAATGTATTTGTTCATCAACTATGTAGTTGGGAAAATTATTATTGATGAGTGTCTGTTTTATGTTTTTTAGTTCACTGTAGAAGATCTGATTTGTAGATGAATTGACTTTTGCACGATATATATATGTTGAGGATCCCCGAAATGGGACCCGCACAAATAAATGAACAATTAGTAAATGTGATGCAGAATTAGTGTATTAACTTAAGGATACAGACTTGAATGAAGATTAATAGTCAAGGAATGCAGGTTAGTAAAAACAAATGCACAAGTCTTTAGAAATGAAGCCGTAAGTATATTCAGAATGTCCGCGTCGGAAGCTGACGGGTACTGCGTAATATTCTTCTCGATGAGAGGAGCAGAGAGCTACGATGAACCACTGCGTACTGACTGCTAATCTCTCTCTGGACCCTCGTATTCTCCGGTTAACTCTCTGTGAAAAAAGTGATATTCTCCAGTCCCGCTTCTATAGCAAAAGTATACGTATGCTGTGGACGAGTTAATCTGTATGAAAAGTGAGAACTCCACAATATATATATATATATATATATATATATATATATATATAAAATTTAGTTATACTACAATTTCTTGGGTAATAAATATTTCACTGCCAATAATGACCTTGTTCTACATTTTGAGCACTTGGGAAAAATAGTAGACTTAGATAAACATTAGCTACTCCGGCGTGTACGCATTGCTCATTCAGTGAAATGAATTAGAGCGCTCTAGCTATTGGGCGCGTATAATGATATGCGCTAAAAAGTCTGCCTACTTCCAAAGAACGCCCATAACCCAGGGTTAGAGTCGCCGACTGATGCCATTTCGGTCGGGTTTCAATCTGAATAAAAAAGCAATCGGAATCTAACCTTACTGATGAGCTGTGATACGGCGAAACAGATCTGTCCGCGGAAGACAATATATATATATATTAGATAGATTAATATGATTAATAATTATAGCTTCATAAAACTCGCAGATTGCCAAGAATGTGGTTTGATATATATAAATTATCGAAACATTTTTGGTCAAACTCGAAAAGATTTACTCATTAGTCAACATTTCATAACTTAATATGAAGTAAAAGATTCCTGTGTATAACTATACATACGCACATGTATTTAGTGTCTTCACACACACACACACACACACACACACACACATATATATATGTACATATATATGTGTATGTGTGTGTGTGTGTGTGTGTGTGTGTGTGTGCGCGTGTGATAAGTTATGATAATGTTTACTACTAAGATTGTTTTTCAGTAATTTACTGATAATTTTGCAAGACTTTTTTAGTCGTAAACTGCTCGATATCGAGCTAGAGATAGAGCATTATTCGAATTAAAGCAGAGAAGATTGTCACTTAACTGAGCAAAGTCATGTCGACTTCGAAATGTCTTCACTCGTCAAGGTTTACTTTTAATCTAGTTTTTCGAGTGAGAACAGTTAAATGAAAAACTTCTCCACATTAATCCTGTATACGCGTGTGTGGGTGTTTGGTTGTCAGTGTGTCTGTATATCCAAGTGTACATGTAAAAATATATATATCTGAGTATGTACACAAATATCTTCATTTATGAAACTGTATTATTAAATGTATATATAGATAAGCATTAACGTCATTGCATACAGAAATTTTATCCATCAAATTTGCTGTCATGGTATCAATTGACATTGCAATTTACAAGCTCTGTTAAAAGCCATTACTTCCACCTCTAAAAATAAAAGCAAAAATTCTGAAGAAACTACAATCAGCCTTCACCATAAAAGTCCACATTTTCGACCAGTTAGAAAATAAGTACACAAAATCATTCTATAATGGGTTCACCTGTCACTCCATTTATATAGGATTTAATTTTGCATGTAGACTATAATTTAGTAAAAAAAAACTTACTGTCTGCATCAACGATATACTTTAATGCTAAGTAAAATTATAGGTAAATTAAGATTATCAGATAAAAAATTTCATAAAATTATTATCAATAAAACTTCAGTTTTAGTAGATATCTGGATTCAAATAATTACACACACACACACACAAATATATATATATATATATATATATATATATAGGAAAACTACTAAAAATTTGTAAGTTTAAAAATGTATAAAAAAGTTAAAAATACATTTTTAAACTTACAACTTGATAAAATAAATTTAATAAATAAAAGTTTAAAATACATTTTTAAACTTACAACTTTTTAGTAGTTTTTCCTATACATATTAAGACAGTATACGTGGATCATCATTATGCTATATATATATATATATATATATATATATAGCTGAATTCAGCTGGGCCTTCTAGCAGTTTAATTTAGAAGTGAACAGGTAGGCTATTCATACATATGTTTCAATATCATGGTAAAGGCTTACGGTACAGCCTGTCATACTATCGCCCCCATAGATATATGTCGAGAGATTCATGCCTTTTTTTAAATACATGTAAACGCGATTAAAATTTGAACTCACTTATAAGATTCCACTTTCCGAGAACGACTACATTACCCAAACTTCCATATTTCTCAGCCACACATTAACAGACAACTACTCTATCTCTAGCAAACAGACACATATACAAATTCACACACATTCACAAAAACGCATATATATATATATATATATATATATATATATATATATATATATATATATGCTCGTATATACATGATTAATTGTTAGACTAGACAAATAAACGCGAATCCATCTGGTTGACAAATGAAGAAAGAGATTAGTT
Source organism: Ascarosepion bandense (assembly GCA_037127315.1). NCBI lineage: Eukaryota > Metazoa > Mollusca > Cephalopoda > Sepiida > Sepiidae > Ascarosepion > Ascarosepion bandense. The sequence goes on from JBBBDQ010000201.1 coordinate 7,905,509, forward strand.
TTGACAGAAAGTGTTATATTGCTACATCGAAAATAAATCATACCTTGTTTTGATAGCAACATTTATAATCTTATATGAGTGACTCGGTGTTTATATTGTCAGATAATTGGATGAGAATCGTTCAATAGTTTTGAAAGAAAATCAACTGTTATTTCTTTCGCCACAGCTGTTTTAATATCTTTTGATTATGTGTTCAAAATAGTAATCGCTGCCTGTTGGAATCTGTGAAGAAACTTCTTTGTGTTGTCTGCTGATCCCTTTTGCTGACGTTCCTTCAGACACATTTTCGTTATTTCACAGATCCGTCATAATTTTTATATTGCCAGCAGACTCAGCAATAGCTAGGTTCTAATCTTTCTTGTGTATTTGGGAGATGGCGCATCCTCTGGTCTAGTCAACAAATAAAAGTCCAGAGCACAACAAAACTGGTTCGTGGTAAATTTGGGATTGCCTAATGATACAGACATCTTTGGATTTAGAACTGAATCGTCTATGCAGACTCAATCAATGAGTTGTGTCAGCGCTGGGCTTGAATATAAGCTAGGATACAGCACACACAGGGAATATGTATCGGTATTAGCAAATTGTAACCTCCTTGCCTAAATTGATCACCAGTCTTACCTTCTAAGCACTCAAGTAAACGCGACAATTTCTAACTCACACTTAAGTTACTCATCTTCTGTGATTTCTGAGGCTTACTGGATACTGGCTAGCTTATGGGATATTAGCTAGTAAAATTTGTTTTTCAAAATATTCATTGCGTTTATTATTTTTTTAAGTTTTTAATCATTTCCCACAAATAAAGGTAATAAATCCACTAAGACAAAATATAAGAAGCGATATTGCATCTAATTATTTTAAAATCAAAGTTGACAAAGAAACCAGAATTCCGAAATGTGTTCTACTATCAAGAAGGTTGAGAGAAGAAACTGTTAGCAAAACATTTATGGTTTAATGTAGTCATGGCAGCCTTAAAAGTGCGATACCTTTCCACCTGTTTAATACTGTCTCTTAAATTCATATATATATATATATATATATATATATGCGCCAGTTATTGTTTAGGGTCAAATTAGACCAGTAAGCAGTTGTATCAAAACTATTCAATACTTATTTAATGTAGAACTTTTAAATATTCTGAATTTAATTTATAACTCTAAACTGCTCCTGTCATACGTTAGAAATGGCGTTAGACAATCAGTTAATATTAAACGCCTGAAGATAACGAAAGGTTAAAACCAAGGTTGCGTAATTGGTTAACGTTCTAAAATCGAATATGTATATACGTGTGTGTGTGTGTGTGTGTGTGTGTGTGTGTGTGTGTGTAATGAATAATGAAGAAGATAAGAAACGTGCCTTAATCTCACATGTTTCACATTTATTAAACTTCTTCAAAGATTAGGTAAAATATAAAAAAATTAAATGACTCTAAAAACAGATAGTATACTGGAGCATTTTTTGGCTATTGATTCTCATTGGCGAAATATATGTCACGTGTATTAAAGCAATAGATGATTAATTTTTACTTGTATGTATGCAGGAAATATATCGTTTGCTTTAACAGGAACGAACCAAGTGATAAAGATGCCAAGAAATCTATGAATAAACTAAAGGAATAATAAATTATCATTTGATAAATTTAGAATATAATATGCCCTCCATTAATTTGAGAATAAGTTTCTCCGTTTAAATAAGAAAGTCTGGAATAAGAGGTTCACCCTAAAATTGTACCGTATTCTGTGCGTTATTGCAAGTAAGAAAAATGTAATCCTCGAAATACTCAACTACTACTTTAACAAAAAATTTGGTTAGAAAACTTCCATCAGTATTGGAAAGAGCTGAAACATTGCAAATGACAAAAGCAGTTTTCAAAAAAAAGTTTTTAGACAAAGATTTTGTAAATTTCATCCGATAGTAGGAGAGACAACAAAAGGAAAAAGCTCCTAAAGAAGATAATGAAGGACAGCGAGAAGAAAGGTTTACGGATTAAATAAAGGAAGACCAAATTAATCCTTACAAGCAAATTACAAATCGGCTATACTAAAATAATGCAAGTAAAGAAATGTAAATATCTGCAAATTATTCCAACAGAGTACGGGAAATTCTACACTACGATCTGAAGACACAGCGAATGGCTAAAGCTACATTTCAAAAGCTAAGCATAGTATTAAGTGAGAGAAAAATTTCAACTGAAACAAAAAAAAAGAGTACTGAACTGTTACAAGATACCTGTTATACTGTATGGAATTGAAGGTTGGAAAATCTTCTCAACGATGAAGAAGTGATTTAAAGCTACAGAAATGTGGTTCCACCAAAAAATGCTGAGGATTAAATGGATAGCATAAGGACAACGAGATTTTTGAGAAAAGAAATAAAAAAAGAAAAAGAAAAATTTTCTTTAAAATTAGGAAATGGCAGTTGACATTTTTGAAGCATGTAGTCAGAAGGAAGGCCTGGAAAATTTGATACTCACGGGGCAGTTTGAGGGAGAGAGGAACAGAGAAACGCAGTGCGTAACATACTTGATGAGCTTGATTAAATAGATTGCAGAACATGGTTTTAGAAAGATAACAAAAATACAAAAGTTATTAAAAGCTGTAAGGCACACGATGATGATGAGAATATTTATCGACTTAAATAATTTGCCACTTTAATAAGTCATATCCTGATGAATTCCGATTTTTTAGATAAGTAAATGGCTAATGTTCCCATTACCAATATTATGTGAATGCAGGATTTCTCTGTTCGTACGTTTATGCGTATCTACGTATGTATGTAAGTACAAGAGTGTGTGCGCGTTTGCAATTATGAATTCGGTTTTTCAGCTGACTAAATAACAATACGCGTCATCGTTTCTGCGAGGATGTGTATTTATTTAAATGTATTTGCATGAAGCATATTTTAACCCATTGCTCCCAACGTAGCTCTGAAGCTATGAACTTTATAATAGTAAATTTTCGAAATTTCACGAGTTGATTTCTGGCAATTTTTACTTAATATGAGATCTCATCTAGGTTATGCAATCGCATCTACCTCATATATATACTAGGTTTTCGTTCAAACGATTATTTTATTTTTTAAAAATAAATTCCCTTATATCCTTTTCTTTTATAAATATAATTTTTTCTTCGGGGTTTATGTTTTCCATCTTAAAAGTTTCTTTTTTGCCAACGTTACCTTTTCTGCTTTCTCGAGGTTGGTTTCTTTGAATCTTTATTCGTCTGCACCAGGTGAAAATCAATTCGTATGTTTTTTCTTGCAAGTTTTGCTATTGATTTAGTTTACTTTATCTAAACATATTAATGTTTTTATTTTTTTTTTAAATTTAGAAACCTCATTCATTACTTCATTTTTGTCTTGAGTCATTTATTTTTTTCATATTTGTGTGTTTCTTCATATTCTTCTACCTCGACTTAATCGATTATATTTTCTATTTCATTGCGACGTACTTAGGAAATTGTTTCATCATGCATTGAATAAATTCTGGTGCCCCCTAGATGTGAATTTGCACAAGATACTAGATTGGCAACTAGGTCCCACTCTTTTACAGTGAAACCGATGAAATGTAACAGCAATTTCTACTCCAACAGCTTCTTTCCTCGCACTTCCCTACCGCATGCTTGCTTCCCCGACGGCTACAACCTCCAGGAGTTTAAATGTAAGGTCAATAGACACCTCCTAACACACTAACTCACACCCACTCTCTCGAACTCTCTCTCTATGTACATCCTAAGTCGTCTATCACCCTCCTTCTGACATTTTCTATACCCAATCCCTCTATGTAACCCCCTGCGCTATAGTGGCAGTGGAATGCCTTGCTTGGGGTGACACGATTTAAAAAAAAATAATCATAATCTTTTTTATTCATTCAGCGTTCGCGATTTATTAGTGATTGTACAAAGAAAAGAGTGCTGCATTGCTATGTGATATCAGTTCTTCAATACGGCACTGAATGCTGGACAATATCATGGAAAATGAGGACAAAACTGGAAGCAGTGGTTCTACAGAAGGATCCTGTGGATATGGTTGACTGAGCATGCAAGCAACGATGAGGTGTTGGAAGGAATGGCAACAAAAAAGAAATTAATACTGAGCATCAGGAAGAGAGAACTGAAGTTCCTGGGACACGCAGTGAGGAAGGAGGGCTTGGAGAACCTGATGCTGACAGGCCAAATAGAAGGAAAAAGAGACAGAGGAAGGCAGCGGATAACATATTTCCAGGGCCTGATCAGGTGGATGCGGAATGGGGGTTGCCAGTAGTAACAGGAGCAAACATACTAAGAGCCACAAGGGATAGGTAGACGTGGAGAACCATGATCGCCTACGTCCTGAAGAGACAGGGAACATGAAGAAGAAGAAGAAGAAGAAGAAAATGTTTTAAATCATTCACGCTCATGGTCGCTTGTTTTCGTTTCATTTTTCTTTCTTTACATGATTTTTTTCAATATTTAAACAAAAGTCCCAATATAACAAGAATTAAAAAAATAGTTCTAACTATAACAGTCGTATATATTTACAGACCGCCCCACATATATATATATATATATATATATATATATATATATATATATATATAGTCATTCGTAGACTGTCCTGTTTTGGTATTTCACAGCTCATGATTACGAACATACATCCAATTGATGCCAGTCAAGTTTGAAATTCAAGCGATTTGATATCAGTCGGAGATTCTATCAAAATGATATCTGCACACGGTGAAAGGCGACAGATTTTAGCGTGTTATATACAAAAGAGAAACACACGCCATTAGCCGAGAATGTTCAAAGTCATTACTGAATTAACGATGCATAAATAGAGGTGTGTAGTTACTGTTTTTAAAGTCTACCATTTCTCCAGAGGGTTCACTCGATGGGCAGGAGCGTAGATTAATATATATATATATATATATATATATATATATATATGTTACGGAATTTAACAGAAATTTGCGGAACTGATAATGGCCGACATATTTTTTTTATTTGTTTAAAAATTGTATTTTTTAATGGACACTGTTATTTGATGGGAAGTCTTCTTTTATCTTTACCACCACTGTTTTGCTGGGGGTTACATAGAAGGAAAGTTATGAAAAAGAGTAAGAGGTTATAAGGGGTGTCAGGAAGTGGCTAAGAGTAGATGAGAGTAGATTGGACGGAGAAAGAAACATGAGAGAGAGGATGCATGTTAGTGAGATAGGAGATGTCTATTGGCTTTATATTTAAATTCTTGGAGATTGTAGCTCTCGGGGAAGTAAGCAAAAGGAAGGAAGGCGGCAAGCGCGAGAAAAGAATCTGGAGGGGTAGAATATATATATATTCATGACCACACCCTGCAGGAGTTAAACAATGTGGAAGAACAAGGTATAAATAATGAGCTGAAATAAAATGGAGTAGTCAGAGGACAGTAGATAGCAGTTGACCTTAAATTTAGATTTTTGCAACTGGCTAGAAGGTATGGAATCGGGCGAGATTTTATAAGCGTGTAGTGCAAGAAAAGAACCTGTTAACATAAGACTTAACCTTATATCTAGTCATCTATTCTGTGAATTGGAAAATCTAATCTTCAGTCCAATATTGCGTTTAAATTTTAAAAAGTCCATGTACCATAGCAAATTTCTCAGGAGAACAATTGCCATGAATATATGTGTTTAGTACAAAAAGATCGGTATCAGTAGACATTCAAGGTAACTATTTCCCGATTTGATTAAAAAGATTAGAACAGTTCAAAATACTTTCCATTGGTATCGTAAATTTCAGCTTGTTAAGTAGACCTGTATTCCAAAACACTGTCAAATGCTTTCGAGATATCAAATGCTACACACCGGACTTCACTGTTTTTATAAAGAGCATGACAGACTCTTACCGCAATTCATCGTCAGTACATTAGAAGTTGACCTAGAGAAACAAAAGTCACATTGCTTGTTGATTGCGATGAGAGACGAGTAAATAAATGTGAATTAATGAGACAGAAAGCTAATACCCCGGCAGTTTAAAAAGACGGACGGTTCACCAGAGTTGTTAAAATATGTTACAACAGGCAATATCTTAAAGCAGGAATGAGATCAGGAGGCAGCAAGATGCTTATTATACAGTTTCAATACAACAGGATTTAGTTCGGTAGCACATTTCTTCATTACTTTTAGAGTTATAATATCGGGTTCACATGATTTGTGAAGATCTAGGTTAGAAATAACAGCAGAAACTACTGAAGTTATATATGTATATAACTTAATCGAGATCAGTTATATGTGAGAAGTTAGGTAGAGATACTCGAGATGAGTTTAGAGTAGAGGTTAAATAGAATTTACAGGTAAAGTATTCAGCTTCATCAGCAGGGGGTTTTAACACCAAACGTGGTTAAAGGAAGGGATAGATAACTTATATATATATTCTATAAGCTGTTAGAGAGGCAACACTAATAATGAAAACTAAAGTTGTTATATTTTTTGACCAAAGAAGAAAACTCAGTTGCTCAGTTCTCAATAAAGAGATTACAGGTATCAGGCTATGTGGCATCACGAAGAAAACCATGGATCATTTCTCAGTCAACATGTTTGCAAAGGGAAGGGGTCTTATGTAGGGGGTCCCTGTTTAGTACATGATTGGATGTTAACAAGTAGACGACGTTGAGAATCTCAGAATGATGGAGGAAAGGAGCTAAAAAGTAAATCAGTCAGTTAGTTAAGTGCCATACGTGATACACGCTTGGGCAATCATGTCTGACTGGGTACAAAATTATCCCGCAGTAGGTTGTTATTGTTTTGTGGTAGACTGGTTGCCAGCCAGGGATATAGAACCTAATCTGTCCTATTAGTTAACCCATAACTGGAGGAAAATGACGGAATAATACCTTTCCCAAAGGGTATTTGCGCGTAAGTGAATGCAAGGTATTCAACTCGAATTTGAACTCGGCGCCCGGATTTGTCGTTCCGAGTTGATATCCACTTCACCACAACACACATCCAAAAAATTAAAATTAAAAAATTAAAAATTAAAACTCAAAAATAAATAAATCACGTAGCTAAAAGAAATCGTAGAAAAGTGCAGAATCTGAGTAATGGATTTAGCAATGAAAAAATGAATTAAGCCACGTGTTGCAGCGCGAACTAATGTCAACGAAGACTTAGATGTTCGCAAATGTATAGAAAGAAAAAGCATTTTCTAGATTGTCAGCAATTATATCTAATATACTGCATTCCTGGGAAGACGGAGCGATAAAGTATGAAGATATACCTAAAAGTGTTTAGTAAAGAAAAATTCGAAAGTTTTCTGTGGCTCAATGGATATCGGCTCGGAACGAGAAATCGTAGGTTCAAGTTCAATTTTCAGCTGAATTCGTTTAATTCACTTACACGCAAATACCACTGAGAAAGGTAGTAATTACATTATCGCTTCCTAGTTATGGGCTAAATAGCAGGCTAGAGTGGGTTCTATAACCTTGGTTGTCAAACAATTTACCGTAAAAATCAACAGCAGCCTACCGTGGGTGTAAAAGTCTTATAGAAATCTATTCTGTAAGCATTGATTGGCTGATAATTTCAGTGTGTATATTGAGCTCCATAAATATTGAGCACAATATCCACATTCTTGAATATTCACCTGCAGGTAAGTTATTTGACTTCTACAATGGGAAAATATCTGCCCAGTCAGTTAGGTTTCTTTTATGACATATTTGCCCATTTACAGAAAAGAGGAATTATTTTTTTCTTAGCAATGAGATAATTTAAATTAGTTTCATATAAGGCAAATATATATGTTGACTGTTCTAAGTAAAAAGATTCTACGCTGCAGATGTTGGAACAGATACACTAAAAATTACAGAAAGACCGGTTGAAGTGGGTAGGTGGTTTTTTAAATGGTTTGGCTGTTGTTTTTTTTTGTGTTTTCCATCATATTATTTTAAAAATAAATAGAAGATCCCACGATAACGATCACTGTCAGACATGTCAATACAAACAAGCCAGAAAGGGCACTATAAATATTCCGATATTATGTGACTACTGATAAAAATAGCTTCTCTAAGCGCTATCAAAGAATTTGTGCACCTAAGAACTGGTTGGAAGCAGCAGCCAACAAATTTCCATCTCGTTATCCTCACAATAAAATGTCTCAGACATTGGTTAGTCGGATCAAAAAAAAAATAAAGACAGTTAAATATCTGTGACTCTAGTAGAACAAAGAAAGAGACACTCGGTAAAACAATTCCTGAACTGCGAACAAGGGATGAATTTCTTTTCCTGTTCAATAGACATGAAAGTAATGCGGGCTGGACGATAGGTGAGCTTATCTCCTTTTCTTAATCTGGATAAAACTGTCAAAATACCAAAGAATTTAGATTAATCTTAAAGCTACAGCTTAGTTCTGATGTCCACTAAACACATTCTAATTTAAACGTGTAAAGAGTGGGGATGAAGTGAAAAAAGCAGACACATACTCCTCCCCACAAAACAATTGATTCAAACTATTTACAAATGCCAAAATGACACAAGACACTATATGTAACTTACAAAAAGCTTTTCAACTGCTTTTTTCTATAAATGAAATTGGATAATTTCAGACGGACCAAGTTGATTTTCATCTAATGGTGATTTAGTAAACTAATGCGAGCCTGAAATGAGTTTTTTTTAAAATTTCCATGAAGGAATGCACACGATTTTCTCTCACTTGTGATGAGTGTTAAATGTTCGGCTGTGGGTGTCGGTTATTTTTTTTTTTTTTTGAGTGAATTACATTTTTTTTTTGCTTCTATCAAAAGAATTTGAATCATTCCCAGTAATCTATTATGGTTATAGATAGATAGATAGATAGATAGATAGATAGATAGATAGATAGATAGATAGATAGATAGATAGATAGAGACAAAAGACTGAAGCAAATTAATATGCATGTTTATTAAATTAGTATAAGTCCAAATATCTTAATTAAAATTCACGCCAGAAATTCTATTACAAATATTTCCGTGTGTTTGTGTGTCAATCTGAGGATTTTGCTGAGGATTAGGAATAATATGGATGAGTCTAATGGTAAAAATGAATGCGTTTAGAATTATCACTAGTGATGGAAATCTTATGTCTTTATTCTTCATCTCACAGGCCATAGATCAACACCGAGACCTAAATTAAGTGCATTTGTGAAGACCTGCTGAAGAACAGAGAACCCAGTCATGGCTGTCCGTCAAATGCTGCGACCACATAACCCCTTCAACTGGCTGCTTAACTCGCTATACTGCATTACCTTAATTATTATATATGGGGCGTAGTAGAACGAGAGACCAAGGAAACTATTTTTAACACCAAATATGAACATTCACCAACTTAAACAAGAACACCTTCCAAAAAGGTTGCAATAGATTTCAAAGTCATCTGGGGCTCGTGATTGCAACCAATAGCCATTTTATTGAGTAAATTTACTATGTAGTATTTCAATATTTTTTGTGAAATTTTGGTAACTATTTTTGGTAAGAAGAGATGCGACTGTTATTTTCAGTTTTACGTAATTTAGACAACAGTTTCCCATCACACACACTATATATATATATTAGCCATCTACATATAAGCCGGTTTCGCTGTATGACAGCTCATCAATCTGGCTAGCCACATCCACTTGCTTCTGGTCGGGATCGAAACTCGACAGATTCGGTGTCAGTGGGCGTCGCTATTCCCTAAACCATAGGCGCATGGAATCAGTGAAGGGAAATTTTAATGTGTTGTATAAAAGCACTGTATACACATACCAATTACTGAAATAACTCAATTCATTTCTGAAGAGTTACGCATATAACTTAGAAATGGAAACTGCTTTTAAAATTTTCCTCACTAGAGAGCTCAACTGTAATGAAAGCATAATATATTTTTCATCCATATACAAACCTGTTTCGCTGTATCACAGCTCATCAGTGTGTCTAGACACATCCACTTGCTTCTAGCCGGGATCGAAACTCGACCGCCGATTTGGTGTCATTCAGTAGAATCTATCTCACTAAATCATATATATATATATATATATATATATATATATATATAAGTATGTATGTAAACAAAGACATAGATAGCTAGATAAATAGATAGATAGATTGATAGCTATCGTTTTTGTATATCGTAAATAGTTTTATTATGCAAACAGTGATATATCCCATTTTATCATAAAAATACATACGTTTTACATTGACAGAAATTTTGGTATTTCTCTTAACTGAAATTTATAAGAAAATTTGTTTAAAAAAGTTTGTTGCTAAATATATTTGTCTAGCTCATTAATTAATACCTCACATTTTTCTGTATTGATCACAGCTTCCTTCATAGACGTTTACATTAAATAGTATGGAAAGTGTACACCTGGAATAAGTCATCATTATCTCTTTGAATTACATATGCTATCTATTATAGTTGGTTTGCAGTTAAGCCTATAACATTCACTCAAGAATTTTAACAGTTCATAAATATTCAGTCAATTAATTTATTCATATTAGTCTAGTCTTAGTAAAGACCGCTTTATGATAATAATTATATTACACTAATAGCTATAATTCTCTGTGCTTATCAAAGCTCTTTTATTCATAACAAAAGATTCTGATTATATATATATATCAGTAATGGTTACAAATGGAAATACACTCCACGGTCATATATTTATTTAAAACTGCTCAATACAAAAGTAGAGCAAAAATATATCGTTATTATATTAGCTGCATACTGCAACACAATAGTCATAAAGTTTTTGTGTTAAAACACCATCATTAAGAAGTAAAATGAGCTTAATTTAATTAACCACACTTTACTACCTGATGATTGTTTTTTAACATCGAAACTTTATAGCTATTGAGTTTCAATATGGTATAGTAATAATAATAAGAGTTACTATGTATGCATATATATATATTTATATTTGTGTGTGTACGCATGTGTGCGTGTTTTTGTGTGTGTGTGCTTTTATAAGCTGGTCATTTTGTGAACAACAAAACTAATTCCTTCATTTACTTTAATCTTCACAGTAGAAATAAACGATTCCGGTGACTTCTTCCTCCGTTGACTTCACCCACTCGGCAATTGCCTTGATCTTTTGTTCTGCCGTTTCCTTTCAGAGATGGAAATTAATTATTATATGAATATCTAAACTTATTTATCAATGTAACTTTGTCTGTGTGTGTGTATGTGTGTGTGTCTGTGTGTGTCTCTTACCTATAGACTCCGAAACGGCTGAGCCGATTTTTTGAAGATTTACACAATTGTAAAGCGTCTGTGAGTGTTCTTAGCTTGGTTTTGTGTCGAGGTACCCCCGATAAATATCGAAAATCGATAATTGACAAAATTGGGTTATAGAAGGGGTGGTCCGCTATTAATCAAATTTCATACACTCATAGACAAAAACATGAGAAACGATATTCAGAAGTTTCAAGGTTGCAGTTCTTACAATAGTGCAGAAAATTGATAATATATATATATATATATATATATATATATATATATATATATATAAATAAAAGGCAAGATATGTGTGTGTGTCTGCTTATCTGCCTGTATGTCTGTATTTTATGAGCCCTTTTATTTTAGTTATTGCTTCGGGTTTGGCTCTTAGTAGGTGTAATTGTAGTTCTTAGTCTCAGCCATGATACCATTTACTCAGTGGGCTTATTTAGCCTTCAAAATTCAGTTTATGACGAATAAACTTATTTGATATCGATACCACGAAATCAAAATTTGACTTACATGCATTCATTTTTCTTTCAGTCTACGATTTCGCTTTAACTGGAAACAACTATTGCTTTGTAGTCTTTCGTGCCAACGTCCAAATAGTCTGAGCTCCAGGACCATGGTTTAGTTTTAAAGCTTTCATCACACTCGAGCAACGCCGGTCTATACTGCTAGTTCAGAATAACAACGCTAACAATAATAAGGATTGTTTTTCCTTCCAATCGTCTGAATTGATTACGCAATGAACCATTTATTTGCTCATTTTTCTTACTGTTGTTGTTTATTCTTTATAATAATGAAGCTGGGAAAGAGAAATAATTTGAAAAACTCATAAAAATCAGTCATTGGTGTTAAAATGTTTAAGTTCATTAATCTTCAATGCCCAATCGGTCAAAATGAGGGAACAAGCAATGAGGAAGGGGGGCTTAGAGAACTTGATACTAACAGGCCAGATAAATGTAAAATTAGACAGGGGAAAGCAGCGGATAACATACTTGAAGGACCTGATCAAGTAGATGACCGAACTAGGTTTGTATGGTGCAACAGGAGAAAGCTTGCTAAGAACCACCAGGGACAGGAAGATGTGGAAATCCATGATCGCCTACGTCCTGATAGGACATTGCATATAAAAGAAGAAAAATCTAAGGACGCCTCATTCTGATACATTTAAGACAATGTAAAAAAATTACTTTTTGTTTTTTCTTATTTTTCTTTTGTCATTTTTATTTGGCTTCTGCACAGAATATGATATTTGTTCCGGGTAAGAATTTTATTTTCAGGCCACTTAAGATAATATGTTGTTCATTTGTTCTTTTCAATGAGAATCTGTTCATAATACTTTTCGAAACACCGTTTTTTTACAAGGAGGCAAGCTTTTTACAATGGTGCTATTTCTAAGACACAATCCAGTGTCAGCAAGAATTTTTCTCAGCTTTTATTTGTCTTGCATAACACCAGTGTGATGAAATTATAACTAATACTAAGAAAAAGTAAATATCTTAGACTGTTCGTCCAATTTCTTTTTTATATATCACAGTAATGATATATGACACTTTCAGTTCTTATGTCAAATCAGATTATCATTTGTTATACACCATCACTTAATTGTCGTTGTCGTTATTAATGATATTGTTATTATTATATCGGTACAAACAGATTCCTGTATATGTTTCTGGCTAGTGATCAATTTAAAACATTAATTCTGACTTTGCACATAATTTTTCAGATGGCAGTACCAAAAATCAGGATCACTCGACTTGTCGTTCAGTTTAGACGTAAGGAGCACACTTAACGACACTTTTTAATACTTAAACAAAGGATATGTTTTAATTAATTGAAGTTTTATTTCCTGTGAATTCTTTAGGAAATCTGATTTTTCGCTCTAATACACATACGTTCAACGATACAAACACACACTTATATATATATATATATATATATATATATATATATATATAGCATCTACGCATCGTTCAGTAATGAATTAGAACATTTTCAGCTATTGGCGTGTGTATACATGATATATCAAAGGCTAAAATTCTGCCTTCTTCTACCGAGCGCCTATAGCTCAGATATAGAATCGCCGACTGACGCCAATTCGGTCAGGTTTCAATCCTGGGTAAAAATCGGATGTCTAACCGTATTTATGAGCAATCGGATGTCTAATCGTACTGATGAGCTGTGATACAACGAAACAGATCTATCTGCGGATGACTATTTACCCACTAACACCCTGATTGAGCACTCTGGAAGAATGCTAGATTTGAAAAATCAGTAGATACTCTAGCATCTACGCAGCGGTCATTGAGAAATGAATTATAACACTCTCAGCTATCTTATAACTTCTGCCTATATATATATATATATATATATATATATATATATATATATATATATATATATATACCGCAGGCCTTATTATTAGACCACCCAATTTTAAGTTTATTACTTTTAGTATTTAATGACAAGTGAATGATGGAAATAGAATGGTTACTTTGTTAATATTGCACAATAACATGTGCATCAAATGAACTATTATGTCGTACAGTTTTTGCGTTCTTTTCCCTTATGCTAGTCTATTCAAAAGCCTTCTTGGCTGCCTTTTAAAATTTTGCAAAGTAATAAGAACAAAATACTATTCTATTTTTAGTTAAAATTATGCATTTGGAAATGAGTGCATAGCATGTAAAACATAATTTTATAAAAAAAATTGGGTAACCTAATAATTATGGCCGTTAGTGTATATATTTACAAATAATTTATTTGTTTAAACATTTTTATAGGATATTCATAATTGAGTAAATGCTCAATTTTTTATAATTAAACAGAATATTATTAATATCTACTGGCCTGAATAATCGAAAAATATTTGAAAATTATGAGTCCTCCAGCAGGAATCTCTCCTGCGTTACCTATGGAAAACCGTCAATTGATCTGTCTTAGACCACTTGATCCTGAAGTACTTATAGTCACACAAAGTCCGAAATAAAGTCTTTAAACAAGTGATTTCTACATATATTGTGGTTACTATTGTAGATTCGTTGCGCTTTTAAATAGAATCCTATACGTATTACATATTTGATTTTAATGCAATAGCAACACACACACACAAAAGCAAATGCATACACCTCTCTCTCTCTCTCTCTCTCTCTCTCTCTCTCTCGCTCTCTCTCTATATATATATATATATGTGTGTGTATGTATATATATATATATATATATATTATATATATATATATATACATACATATATATATATATACATATATATATATATATATATATATACATACACATATATATATATATATACATATATATATATATATATATATATGTATGTATATATATATATATATGTGTATGTATATATATATATATATATGTATGTATATATATATGTATGTATATATATATATATATATATATATATATATATATATATATATAATAGGGAACAAATTGATTCAGAATTTGAGTTATTATAAGCTCAAATTTATCATCATGTTCCCAGGTTATCTGAAAGTGTTCAGAGATTAAAGAAAAATTATTTGAGTTAGTTAATGATTACTCCTCGCTATTGTGCAAGAGATCATATTGATTGGCGTGGTATTTCCGAACTATAAAATCATTACGTTTCCGGGAAGACATATACGTTACCAAGCCAGATAAAGGTTCTGGTGTTGTCATTTTGAATAAACAGGGTTATCTTAATAAAATGCATGTTATTTTGGATGACCCTGCTAAGTTTAAAGTGATCGGTTCTGCCGAGACTTTTGAGAATACTAGCAAAATAGAAACCAAAACACAACGTTGGTTGCTGTCATTGTGCAAAGGCAATTTGATGTCAAAAGACATCTACAACAGAATAGGGCAAGTTGGATCACAACGGCCTAGAATGTAGGGCCTTCTTAAGGTTCATAAGAATGGGGTCCCACTTAGACCGATTTTGTCTATGGTGGGCCCCGCACAACATGAGTTAGCCAAATTGTTGGCAGAAGTACTTCAACCTGTGTCTGACGCGTTGTCTAAATGCAACATTTCTGACTCCTTCACTTTCTCCAATATCGTTAGAAACTTATAATTTACTTTTGAGTATAAATGTATGGTCTTGTATGATAGAGTCAGCTTATACACAAATGTACCATTACATTAAACTATTAATATTTGTGCTGATATGTTACACATAGGTAATTCAGGCCCAACTGTCATTCCTGAGGTATTGTTTTTGGAATGCATGTGGTTAGCAACGGAAGAAGTAGAGTTCAGTTTTGCTGGGACAATGCTTCTTCAAACTGACGGAGTTGTGATGGGCAATCCTTTGGGTCCTGTTTTGCCAACATTTTTGTGGTTTATTTCTCTATATTCAATGACGCCTGAGATGCTGAAAATTTTCTGATTCAAATTTTCTGATTCTCTACACCCTTCCCTTCAATTTAATATAGAAGTAGAGAAGGACAGGTGCCTCCCATTTTCGGATGTCTTAGTTCAGCGCCGATAAGGGGTTTTCGTCACTTCAGCTTTTCGTAAGCCTACTTTTTACTGGTTTATATACCAGTTGGAATTCGTTTGTTAAAAAATCCCGTAAGATAGGTTTGATAGAGACTCTGGTACACAGTGCCCTAAATTTGTTTTCCTGGCTGTTTAGGCAGAGAACTTGTTCACTTGCAAATTATTTTTGAGGCAAACGGTTATCAAGCGTGTGATTGATAGGAAAGTCAGACGTTATAAAGATCCACTAGTCGAGGGACCTAGTAGCTCTCCATTATATTTAAAATTGCAGTGGCTTGGTAGGAAATGTCAAATTGTAACTGATAAGGTTTCGGCGAGTGTTTCCTCCGGGTATTTTTCTGTACAGTTACGTGGTGTTTTTCAAACTAGACCTGTGTTTCCATCCTTTAATAAAGACAGGTTGTCCTATTTTCGCAGGAATTCTGTTGTTATAAAATTTAAATACCGCTGCGATGCGATTTACATATGACGAACCAATCTTAGGTTGCAGACGCGGGTTTCGCAGCACGTTCCTGCAAATATTCGTTAGGGTAGCCCTCAGCAATCTATAAAAACAGCTCAGGCTGTTCTGGAGTCAGCGGTTCGTCAACACTTGCTAGACAATCAAGTATGTGCCCCTCATTACGAGGATACATGGTTTTTTGTCCTGCACAGTGCTCATTCAGCTCATCACTTACGCATTTTAGAAGCTGTTTGTCTTAAAATCCATCAACCGAGCCTGTGTAGGCAGAAACAGCGAGTTATTCGCTCCTCACAATTACTGGATGGTTTGTGAAAGTTATATTTTTTCTATTTTCTCATTCTTATGGAGTTGTATGTTTACACGCCACTTACATTTTAATTATTTGATTAAAATTTACTTTTAGACAAGCTCCATCTTTACCCCCGTTTTTGTAAGTTAAGCTTTTGTTATTCTCCTTTGTCCTGCATTTATAATTCATTATAAAGCCAACAAATACCTTTGAAAAGCGTTGGCCGAACGGTTGCTCAGGTTAGGACATTAAAATGACGTCTATTAGTGTTCAAAGCAATATATATATATATATATATATATATATATATATATATATATATATATATATACATTCCTAAGCTAGATTATGATGCTAGATTTTAAGAAGTTGGTAGTTTCGGCGGTATATTTTTATTACAACACCATATATATATATATATATATATATATATATATATATATATATATATAAACGTATGTATCTTTAGTAGGTCAGGTAAATTCTGTACACTTTACGTGACTCTCACTTGTCTAGCGCTAGACACTAGCTATTAGCCATATTGGTGAATCGATTTCTGGCTCTAGAGGGAAAAAGTTTGAAGCGAAAATCGAATTTGAACGTTTAACGTTGTTACTCTAAGTTTATAGACTCATATACCGAGACGGTTTTAAAACCGACAAATCTCTATTGTTTGTCGAAGCTCGTTTGCTCTTGACAAATATTCATTCAAGATAGTTGTTCAGAAGATATTCCAGAATACTGATGTACGTATCTTATTTTGAACTGAATTTCATGCTATACTTGACTGACTTTAATTCTTTCATGTAGCAATTTATTAAATTTATTAAATTTGTTAAATATTCTTTAATATTTTAAGAATGATAATTAAAATAATTCAGTTTCTTTTATTAGATAAACTGCCTTTAATATTTCTCGTGTTTTTTTTATATGAATTCACACTTATTTTTTTATAAAATATATTCTTGTAGGGTTTACGGGACTAGTTACTAAAGAAAAAGTGAGTACTGAGAAGGAAATAAATAGAGGGAACTTAATTGAATTTGGGTAAAGGATACAAAAGCTAAGGATTGATATTTTAGTTCAATCAGTTAAGAGCCGTACGTGATATGCGCATTAGGGCGAGCATGTCTCTAAAAAGACATGACTAACTAGGCAAAAAATTATCGCGCAATAGGTTGCCACTGTTTTCTGCGGTTGTCTGGTTGCCACCCAAGGCTATAGTACCCAATCTATCCTATCTGGAGGGAAGAGACGCTTTAATAACTTTCACAAGGGTATTTGTGTGCAAATGAATGCCATTGTTTCAACTGGAATTCGAACGCGACTCCCGGTTTTGTCGTTCCGTTGGATATTTTAGTTATACTTTTGAAAATCGTATTTAACCGAAATGCAAAAAGGTGGAAGGAAAATGAGGAGGTTAAATCTGTTCATGTTAAGAGTAAAATAATGAGACCAAGTTACCAATCAAGTACTGAGCGTAATATTTGCGTAGTTGTAAGTATAACTGTAGTTTCTTGCTGTTCCGCTCACTCACTCAATAATAGTAATAATTAGAAGAAGAATGATAATTAAAGTAACAGAGAGAGAGATAGAGATAGAGAGAGATAGAGATAGAGAGAGATGGAGATAGATAGATAGATAGATAGATAGAAGGAGAGAGAGAGAGAGAGAGAGAGAGAGAGAGAGAGATGGAGATAAACAAATGTAGTTATCATAGAAATAAAAATGCCTCCGTAAATAATATAATACATGAATAATGGATATAGCGAGTTCTTCTCTTTGAAGCTCTTCAGGGATGAATAATATGTACTCTGCAATGGGGATTTTTCAACCTAACAGGGATTTACCTATCCACGTCAGGGTTGTATTCACAAACCGCACTCACTATGTGATAATTGAAACTAAAACATGCAACAAACGCCCTGGGGTAATATAATTTATGCATACTATTCATTTTGTAGCCCACAACCGAAAATTATCAACTGGAAGAAAGAAAACACGCAATCACCTTCTCCAGTAAAACCCAGATTAAAGCTGAAAAAAATTTAGAAATTGGAAAATAGCAACTTCGCTAGTGAGCTTGGAAGCAGAATTTGAATCTTTCTTTAGTTAAGTACAGGATCGTTTCTAGATTGATTTGCAAATATAATTATCCCACTAGAGATCTATGAAAATGTCGAAAGCATAGCATTCCAATAATACTTTTAATAAAATCAGAATATATATATATATATATATATATATATATATATATATACTAGCAGTATAGCCCGGTGTTGCTCGGGTGTTGTGGAAGCTTATATATATATATATATATATATATATATTATCGATTTTCTGCATTATTGTAAGAACTGCAATATCGTTTCTTATATCTTTGTCTATGAGTGTATCAAATTTGATTAAAATCAGACCACACCTTCTATTAACCGATTGTTCGATTATCGATTTTCGATATTTATCGACACAAAACCTAGCTAAGAAGCCTCGCAGACACTTATAGTACAATTGTGGAAATTTTAAAGAGAATCGGTTTAGCCGTTTCGGAGTCTATAGGTAACGGGGACACACACACACATCCACAGATATACGCACACACAACAGACAAGTTCCATTTATAAATAAGTATATATATATATATATATATATATATATATATATATATATATATATATATATTGAGGAAATCAGCCTGAATACGCTGACATAGTTTTGTCAGGCAAATTGCATGAACTGATTGCATAAGCTTAACGATTTTACAAGTTCATAACCGAAAGTTCAAAATACGGGAGTCGTTTTATTATTAGAAATGTTTTCATTAGGTTTTTAAAAGCCTAAAAATATTTTCTATGTCTATATATATTTAAGACCTTTCAATTAAAAGCTTTTGTTGTTCTGGAAATAATATTATAGCATTTGTTTCTTGGTACAATCTGCAGATATCACCACTGTAGTAACGTTTGACTCTCTGTGTGTATCCGTTGCCTATAAGTGCAGAAAATTGATAATATATATATATATATATATATATATATATATATATATATATATAGAAAAGGCAAGATATTTGTGTATGTGTGTCTGTTTATCTGCCTGTATGTCTGTATTTTTTTCAGCCCTTTTATTTTATTTTTTGCTTCGGGTTTGGCTCTATGTAGGTATAATTGTAGTTCTTGCTCTTAGCCATGATACCATTTACTCAGAGGACTTATTTATCCTTCAAAATTCAGTTTACGACGAAACAAACTCATTTGATATCGATACCAGGAAATAAAAATTTGACTTATATCCATTCATTTTTCTTTCAGTCTACGGCTTGGCTTTAACTGAAAACAACTATTGCTTTTTAGTCTTTCGTGCCAACGTCCAAGGAGTCTGGATTAGTTTTAAAGCTTTCATTACACCCGAGCAACGCCGGTCTATATTGCTAGTGTATATATATATATATATATAGAGAGAGAGAGAGAGAAACAGAGTGTTGCATCAGCATGAACAAAAAATTAAAATGAGTGGAAAATAATTGTTATCCAGTTGTAATTGTGTACATGACTGAAATTTAACCACAAAATTAGAAGCTATCTTCAAGGAAGAATATAGTTTAACATAACGATAAGACTGAGAATGCACGCACATTATAAATGTACTTTGAAAACCTAGTCAAGTGTGAATATGCAAAGAAATGAAAACCTTTTGATACACATGTTGCAAGGCCATCAGCTACTTCCTCTTCAAGACGTTGGCAATTATGGCCCTCTTTATCCTATGTCGCTCTCAGTGTCCCTTTTCTTGTTATCCCACTTAATCCCTGCTCCAAAATCCATCTGCTCAAATCCCCTCATGTATATCTCGGGTTGCTTTCCCTTGTTTTGCTTCCTGTCTATCCATATCGTGGACTTAAGATTTTCCAAGTCCTTCTTCCTCATTGCATCCCAAATGTATTTTATTGATGTTAACTATCAGTTTTCTTTCTCGTGCCTATCCTATCAAATACTTCGTCGTTGCTCACATGTCCCGTCCATGATATCATCACCATCCTTCTGTAGAACCACATTTCACTTTCTTCAAATCTTTTCGTTTAACTTTCGTGAGATTGTCTAGCACTGGCTTTAGCAGAGAAAACAGCGAAAAATTCATTAGACAAATATCTCAATATTGGCAGAGAAGTGATGGTTTAATGAAGTTTATTAAGGCGATAGATTTAACAAGTATTATCGAACCGCTATTGCAGTGGTAAGAATAATTGGAAATTTGAATGAAAAACAAGAGAAAATGAAGATACATCAAGACGAAGGTATTTCCAGATCAGTTAAAATATTAACGTAAAAACAAGAGAATAACGACAATTAAAATTCGCTGAACCGCAGCAAAGGACCACACTGAAAATATAGATGATAAAACGCGGTGACTAGAAAAATAGTATGATATTTAGTGATAATATGTCAACAGAGATCTTCCACTTTAGGGAATTTTGCTTGCCTCCATTTCGCTTTTACGATTAACCTACAGCAATACACGTTCCGTCACAATCCGGTTTCGCATAAATCGAAGAAGTAATAAAAATTATTTTATATGTATTTCTATATTTAACATTGATATTTAAGTGATGCAAGTTGAAATCAGAAAGCTAGGTTCAAATTCAAGCTGAATCCGTTGTACTCACTTTCGCGCGTATACCATTAGGACAAATATTAATTCGTCTCTTCTTCCTCATTTTATGGTATTAATCCGTCTCTTTTCCGTACTATGTTTAAAATAACGGGAAAGATTGGATTCTACAGACTTTGTTAGCTGTAATCAGTGATGATAATGTAGAAAGTGATGACAACCTACTATAGGAAAATCATCTGCCAGGTCATGTTTCTTTCTAGACATGATCGTTCAAGCGTGTATCCTGCATGGCCTTTAACTGACTGACTTACTATTAAAACTTTAATTTAATCAGATCTTGAATCGATATCTATATCAATAACACAAATATTTACTCTTCTCAATGCAAGTTCTGGCATGTTTAATAAAATCAAATTGGCAGTTAATCTGTAAGATTACCTTAAACCTATGCTTAACTGGGATACAAAAAGGCATATTAATTGTAATCAGTACAAAATGTAAATGCATTATTTTAATCGTATTAAAAAACATTCATTTTCGTTAAAATGGTTAACACAAGCCTCCTGGAAATTAATCATTGCTTTTAAGATTCTGGCCACTAATTGTAGGCCTTCAAATATTTTATGCATCGCCGCACTTTTATAAGTGAATAAATTTTGTGAGGAGACAACTTGTCTTAGGTTCTTCTTTATTTTTATATATTTGCTGAATTTATTTTTTATTTGTATGCAGGGGGGTTTCTGTAAATATTGACTTAAGATTCTTGTAATATATTTACAAAATAAATCAATATTACCTAGCAGTTCAAACAATCCTTTGTATATTGCATTATCAAATGCTTTTTCATAATTTATAAAATATAGCTATACGTATGTCTACATTTATATTTCTCTTTATGATATAATTCTGATAATAGATATCACATTCCTTGTTTAACTGTCGTTGAATAACCATACAGTTCATCAAATTTTGGAAGATTAATATATGCGGATATTTAGGCTGATTGCACGTTGCAACTAATTTTTGCGGGGGGTCTGTGAAAATGGGTCTACCTATCTTAATCGTATAATAAAACTATAATCACATTCATTAAAATGGTTAACACAAGCCTCCTGGATATTAATCATTGTTGTTAAGATTCTGGCCACTAATGGTAGGCCTTAAAATATTTTAAGCATCGCCGCACTTTTATAATTGAATAAATTTGGTGAGGAGACAACCTTGTCTTAGGTTCTATTTTATTTTTATATATTTACTGATTGCACGTTGTAACTGAATCCTGAGGCAGAACTGTGAAAATGGGTCTACTTAGGCCTACTGGTAATATTTTCACTGTCGTATATATCATTGAATTATTTTTCCTGTGTAGAAATTATCTAAGTTTGCCAGCATCTGTATTATGGTCATAACCTATTTTTCGTGTTGTATTTGGTCCGTAATGATTTAATTTAAGATTTTATTATTACTGGAACTTCCATATTTGCTTGTATTATGAGTTTTTATCTTTCGTCGTGTAGGTTTTCTCTGACGCATTTTCGTCTTTGAATAATTGTTTTCTTTATTTATTATCAACGTTCCTTGTGATTTTATGCATGCTTTCGATGATTATTTACTCTGCTACTTCAATTATTCTTTTATGCATATCTGTCTTATCTGTGATGCTCATTCTTTTTACTACATCAGAAACTGAAATGCAACTGCAGTCATCGACTTATAATTCATTGTCTCTTCTACTTTCAGAGTCTTTTTTTCTCTCTGTCTGTTTCTTTCTCTCCACGCTTTATCAGTTTCTTCCACTCTCAGTAACCACTTGCCTATTAGTAACTTTATTGCTTTTCTCGGGGTGAAAAGATTAAACACAGACTAATAAAAAATGCCCGCGGTTTGGCTGTTGTTATCGCAAATATGGAAAGCTTGAACGATGATAGTATGGTTCCCATTACGCATATTTAAATGCGTTTCTTTTTAAGCAAAGTTTCTTTCAAGGTAATTTTACTTTGAAACACATGTAGGGGCCTCGGTGATGCTTGTTAAATTCGCCTTGTGTCAAACAAAACCGCACAATTTTTATATCAGAAGGGTGGATGTTGAAATGTGTGGGGATAAATTATTTTCGTTTCTACATTAAAGCAAAGATTTATTAACAGAATGGCGAAACTTTAGGAGACAAATATATGTGAAATTTCGTTAACTAAACACTATAACATATTTGTGAGAAGAAAAATGTTCATTGAGAAAATATACGTAGTTTTGTAGCTAAAATTGTTCCAAGAGAAAAGTAAGTATTTAAAATGTCGACATAAGTTTAGGGTTAATGGTTGATAATAGCAGAATGTAAATTTTTATGTTCCTCTCCCTCTTTTGGTAGCTTGGCGACAGGCTGAGAAAGAAAAAATATAGAAATACTACTTGTCGCAGACAAAGTGTTCATGATGTTGTTATTTTCTTTAAGGGCGTTTTGTGAAAATGAAGAAAATGAACATTAGAAGAAAAGGTTGGATGAGTCTGTGACGCGCCCTTACGTCCGGTTAGAGTAAAGTAAAAAAGAAGAAAAGAAAATTGGCAGTAAAGGCGAGAATTGACCGAATCAGCTTCAAGATTCTTCCTTATATTGTGGCGAGATGCTATCAGATACTTCTCCCATTCTGAGTGATTTTGAGAGGTTTAAATAGTAGATTTTCTCATATTACAGGCTCCAGCTGGAATTTTCTTTTTTAGTTGTGAAAAAACGTTTGCCTGTTGTCATATACCAATTTTCGATTTTCTATCTAATTAGAATCCAGGATTTTACATTTCACACTGACTTGTGAAATTTGTCTTAGTCTGGCTTTTTCCAAAACTTTTTTAGTTGTTTCGATCCACTTTTCCGTGCAGATTTACTTTGTGTGATTTAGTTAATTGATGGATGATATATGATTTGTATTCTACAAATACAAAGATGATCGAATAATTATTACATGTAATTATTTCCTTTTTACCTAGCTATATTCTACTGTGTTTATGAAGGTATTTAAAAAAGAAAACAAAACTTTTTCTATCTTCCTTTCTGGGATGAAGATTTATCATTATTTACGTTATTTATATTAAGCCCATTGACCCTAATCTTTTTTGTTACCAACACACCGTTTTAATCCTTGTGCTCTTTATCCTTCATTAGGTGCTTGCCGAAACAGTTAAACTTCAAAACAAATTTGTATGTCTAGGATATATTGTATAATTCTTATTTTACTTTGTAATACCCTGCAGTGATGGTTAATACTTCAATATTTTTCACCATTTATTCCCTGAGATTAATTCTGTCGTACAGGATCTGGGATTAATCTGGCAATTAATCTCACATCAAATTCACGAAATAATACTTTAATCCATCAGGCTATGTTTCTAAACGTGTATAACTGAGCAGTAATAAAATAATGATTGAATTATTTTGCAACGACTTGTCAGTACATTGCATGTTAGTTAAATTCCGGAAATATTTTCGGTATGAAAGAATTTTGTTTGGAGATAATAACGGTTTAATCATACAAGTATATCTAATTATCCCATATTTGGGGAAAAGATGAGGAGGATCTAGTCGTAGAATATAACAAACCCGACGATAATTTAAACTCTACATTCGGTTTAATGATTCCGAGCCATTATCCATTACACTACCCACCCAGTCAAGCTTACCGCACATGCTATCCCCAAGAAGACTGCAATTTTGCCCATACAAGTTTACCGCACATGTTATTCCCACTCAGGCAACCATCTAGGCACTAATCAGACTTACCATTGGTTATCATAGCTGGTCTTATTTGAACTGGTGTTTCAACTTAGTGTGGCCCTAAGTCAGTACTTAGCTAAGTAAGAACTATATGAAATATCCCAAGAAATTTTTACCTGAATGCGAAGTATCGACCACCGTCAATTTAATATAGTGTTCAGTTAGATGGACAAAATTATGATGAAGGCCGGGGAATACGGTAAAGACGTGATAGTAGCAACAAATATATGTTCAATAATCAGAGTCACGATAAATTTAAATAATCTGTTTTAAGATAATTGTTCAAGTCATTTTTCATAGAAAATTCAGAAGGCTGGTTGCTTTTAAATAACAGAAAAACAAATTTCTAACAATTACGACAAAATTAATTTCAGTGTTGGTAGAAGTTCACAGTAATATGGCCCGCTGCTTATCTTATATAAGCTTAGTAAACAAATAAGTGCCGTATCATAAGAGAAAAATTAACAATTAATTATTACATTACACTAATACTGAAGAGTAGTTGGCCATCGCACAGAAACTGCAGACATTTAACGTTAATCTTTTTGCACTAAACAAACCAAATACTAGGTTCGAAAGACACTTTAAGTAGAGTATCATTGTTAAAAAGAATATGTTTAATAAAATTTAATATATGAATATAAGAATATGTTGTATTAAGTGAGATTATGAAGGAAAAGAGAATAAGTAACGATTGGCTTTAGAATTTATGAGGTTAATATTCTAAACTTTTCAGGGAAGGTCCCAAAGAAATATCTTATTCATAAAATATAATTGCTTTGTAGAAACATCTGTGTAGAAATATCTCTTTAGATTGTAATTCTGAGTTCGATTTCCTCCATGGAGAATCGCAAAGAGGAAAAATTTATATATCGGAAACACTATGAACGTATTTAAAAAGCGCTTATACAATCATCTCTCATCTTTCAATAACAAAGAAAAAGAAAACATGACGT
The DNA here is from genome assembly GCA_037127315.1 of Ascarosepion bandense. NCBI lineage: Eukaryota > Metazoa > Mollusca > Cephalopoda > Sepiida > Sepiidae > Ascarosepion > Ascarosepion bandense. The sequence continues at coordinate 7,931,291 of JBBBDQ010000201.1, forward strand.
CGCTTTCCAAATACTTTTAGAAGTTAAAAAACGAAATTAAAACACCTAAAGTTAAATCGCAAAACCTCAAAAACAAGAACAGCTAAATCAATAACGGAATTCCTTGTCTTAAAAAGAATGAAATCATTAAATAACAACAGCCTTTTAACCACAGACATGAAACCACAGTAAACTGCAAACGCATAATGCTCTTCAATAGGATGTATAAAATCTAAGGATGGAACAATCACTTTGGAGAAAGAGAAAAAACTCCAACAATGGGAAGAATATATAAAAATCTTTTTCCACGACAAGAGAGAGCAACCGATAATACAAAAAGATGAGGACGGACCGGAAATATTAAAGTATGAAGGGGAAATTACAATAGACAAACTGAATGGAAACAAAGCAGCTGGACCAGACGGCATAGGCATAGAGCTGCTGATGGCCTTGGAAGAATTTGTTGTAGAAAAAATTACAGAAATAATAAATGAAATTTATAATATTGGTGTAATACCAGATGACCTTAGCAAGTCTATCTTCATACGTTCTACCTAAGAAGCCAGTAGCAAACGAGTACGAACTTCACAGAACCATTACTCTAATGAGCCATATAACAAAAATGATCGTCCGAATCCTGATGAATAGAGCGAGAAGCAGAATCATGCCAGAGAAAAGACAAGAACAGTGTGGTTTCGTCAAAGACACTGGATCAAGGAATGCCATATTTATGATTAGGATGCCCTCTGAAAAGGCAATAGAAAGGAATCACTTATACCTGTGCTTTATTGATTATGTAAAGGTGTTTGCAAAATACGCCACAAAGAATTGATAGAGATCCTCGGCAGCCTTGACATATTTGGAAAAGACTTATGAGTAATCAAGAATCCTTACTGACAGCAAACCACTTGTATACGGACAGGTAACGAATTCAGCAGATATACAAAGATAGAAAGGGGTGTAAGAAAAGGATGTGTCTTTTCACCGGATCTGTTCAACCTGTACAGCGAGAATATTTTGAGGACCCTAGAAGTTATGCCTGGATTTGTCATCGGAAGGCACAATTTAAATAACCTAAGGTACGCAGATGATACAATACTGATAGCAGACACAGAAAGAGAACTACAAACCTGCTACAGACGCTAGCTGTAGAGAGTGATAAGAAATGACTACAAATAAACTGTAAGAAAACCGAATGCATGGTCATCAGTTAAAATGCAGCCCAATGTCAAATACAGGTTGTGGATACTAGAATCAAGCAGGTACACAAAAGTTAAATACCTAGGATGTGTTAAAACAGAAGACTGAAAGTGCATCATAGAGATCCGAAGGTGAATTGGCATGGCGAAGGAAGCAGTCCAGAAGTTGAGTAAAGTATTAAGAAACAGGACAATTTTGTTAGAAACGAAGAAGAGAGTACTGGGTTGATATGTGTTGTCAGTTCTTCAATATGGCAGTGAATGTTCATCAAAGAATAATGAAAAACTTGAAGCGACTGAAATGTAATTCTACAGAAGAATGCTGCGAATATCATGAATCGAGCGTGTGAGCAATGATGGGTGATGGTCTTATTTATTCAATTTATTTCATTTTCATCTTCGTTATTACACTGAGATTTGTTGGTGTCTCGTTCATCTTCGTACCTTAGGTAATTTAAATTGTGGCCTCCGATAACAAATCCAGGCATAATCTAGGTTCCTCAAAATATTCTCGCTATACACGTTGAACAATTGTAAAGATACAATTTATTTATCGCACTCAGTATATTCGGTAAATCGTCTCAATATATGTTATATCTGAAAGTAAAATATAAGAAATCAGCTTCAAAAATAATAACCTTTACTTTGCGTCGTGCGCAATATATGACAGAACTCAGTGAGAATATTTATATATTGCATGAAAAATTAATCTTGAGTTAATCTAAAACCTATGTCTAACTCCTTCTACAGACTTCACGATGCTTATTATTAATAATAATAACCGTATTTTGTGTTTTGATTTGAATTTTTGAAAACGCGGTTCTTCACAGTTTAGAGAGTAGGTCGAATTCTGTACATAAAGTGACTTTCAGGTAAGAGAGACGCAACGTTAAGGCTCTTGAAGAGTTTAGACATTACTAACAACACACGTAAAATATTCATTGTTTCCCTATGTTTCTAAGTGTCTGATGATATCTAATTATTTAATTAATTAATTCAATAACGTACACAAAAGTTCGACGCCTACAAAATGCCTGTGGAATTTCTAATAGTGCATAGTTAAATATTTCAGTTTAACAGCAAAATATTGCCATAACAAACAATTATGAACCCAGGTCAATAATTAAAGTAAAGGAGTACAAACGAAGAGGTACTGTATTTGTACAGAAATATTTATTAGTTTATATCGTTCTTTGTGTTCTGTCGAGAACCTAAATTATGTATTGTTAATAAAGGATAATTATAAATCTAACCTAAATATACGTCAAATACAAAGCAAAAAAGAAAAAAAATTGAAAGACATTTACCATTACAAACAATTTCTTTCTTGCTTTTCCATTTTTATGACATATACTTTTTATTATTATTTAATTTCTTTTTCACTTGGATTACACAATAAATGGCTGTTAACTTCAGCGCCTCGTCTCGCTTGCTCTGTCTTTCTTTAATTGATGTTCCTTTCTATTTAACTCATTTCTTTACTCCAATTTCACTGAAGCAAACGATAAAAAGTTGATAACGGCAATGATTCATGATGCGTTATTTTCTTTCATTTTTTTAATCTCTGTTCCTTTCTATTTTACTTCTTTCTACGTTTCATTCAATTAACTGAAGCAGACGATGAACAGCTAATAAATGCAAGGCTTTTCTTTTACTTTCTTTCACGCTTTTTCTTTTCTTTCTTTTATTAGGCCTACGTTATTTTTCTACATATGACACGACATAGTGTCCGATGTAACGTTTTCATGTATTTCTGACTCTAAATCAAAATCGAATTGTATAATATTTATCTGAGGTAATTTCAGATGGCATAATATAGATTTAATCATATATTTTATATATAAATATATACGTAACCTCGTCTCTCTCACACACACTCTTCTGCTTATATATATGTCAAAACTTATTTATAAATGGAAATTTATCTGTGTGTGTGTGTCCCCGTTACCTATAGGCTCCGAAACGGCTGAACCGATTTTCTGGAAAATTTACACAGTTGTACTATAAGCGTCTGCAAGTGTTCTTAGCTAGGTTTTGTGTCGAGGTACCTCCCGATATATATAAAAAATCGATAATCCAAAAAATCGGATTATAGAAGTGGCCGATTTTAATAAAATTTGATACACTCATAGACAAAGACGAAAGTATTGATCTTTAGAAGTTTTAAGGTTGCAGTAGTTTTGTAGTTTTTGCTTCGGGTTTGGCTCTATGTAGGTATAATTGTAATACTTAGTCTCAGCCATGATATGATTTACTCCGAGGACTGGTGTAGCCTTAAAAATTCAGTTTACGACGAAAAAAACTTATTTGATAACGATACCAGGAAATCAAAATTTGACTTACATCCATTCATTTTTCTTTCAGTCTACGATTTCGCTTTAACTGAAAACAACTCTTGCTTTTTAGTTTTTCGTGCCAACGTGCATTATATATATATATATATATATATATATATATATATATATATATATATATATATATATGCATGCGTTGAAAGAAATCAAATGCACATACATACATATATACATATATGCATACATATATACATTTAATTAAATATTTTAGTTTTTTAAATGTCAATTTAGTATTATTTTATCTAGGAAATATTTCTTTATTATTATTTTTTTAAATTACAATACCAATAAGCTTATAGTTATCTAAATAAGCATGTTTTTTTTCATAAATTCTTTCCTTCATTTTTATTTATACGCAGGCTTTCATTTGACGAATGTCAGACAGAGATTCTGATATTTCTTTTCTCTCTTTTGTGGCTTTTATCACAATCGAAACTGAATGGGCTATTATTTATCCGTGATATTCTTATGGCGTAACGGACGGATGAATTAAGTTAAAATGAGATATATGGTTTCGGATACGCACTGTTTATTAATATCCATTGTGCAAAGAAATGACTGAATGATTACTATGCAGAAGAAATAAATTTAATATGAAAGAATTACTAGAAAAATACAAGCTGGCTATTTTTCGTTTAAATAAAATTCATGACAATGTCAGTCATTTGTGACAAAATCTTGTGTACAGTCGAGTGTGCATGAAAATAAATGTTAGAACGTTGAATTTGATAAACGTATATACGTCAGATAAAGTAATGCAAATCGATTACCGACACACACACACACACACACATATATATATATATATATATATATATATATATATATATATACGTATGTGTCAGCTGAATAGAAACGCATAGATATTTAACCGCCTACGATTTTTGTGCGTGTCAAAATCAAGCAATAATGGAAATAGATACTTAGGAAGATGCCTTCCAAAAAGTACACAGAAATAGGATAATTTTCAAAAAGGCTTAATTGCTAAAATGTTGCATAATATCAGTCGTTCTCTATAGAAGTGAGGTTGAAACAATCTCTTCGCAGATGAAGAAGTGAATGTAAGCAAATGAAAAACGATTCTACAGAAAGATACTGAGAATTCAATCGAGTGAATATGTAAGGAACGTGGAAGTTTAAAGAAAAATGCAAATAAAACGGACGCTTTTACTTAGAAACAACAATAAAACGATTAATATTCGGGGGCACATAATAAGAAACAAAGATATTGAAAATCTGGCTCTCACAACCTGCAAAATCTGGCACACACGTTCTGGAAAATTTGGCACTCACAACCTAGAAAATCTGGAACTCACAAGAAGTACTGACTTTAAGAGGAACAATGTACAAAAGCGAATAGCTTACTTGACAATTTTTGTGTAAATAGTTAATAGAACAAAGATTTGGAAAAATAATGAAAACAGAAACCATGTTATGACAAAGAAAGGTAAAGAAGATGTGGAGAGCGATGTTCGAATACACCCTACTAAGGCTCGGTAAAAAGAGTAAGAATATATAAACATAAAATAGTTGTTTTCATCCGTTCACAGCTGTTTTTAATGGCGCGGAAATTCAATTTATTTTCAAGTTCTGGCAACATAAATTTTCAAAACACATATTGACGGTAATTACGTGGTACTGTTTTTATTTAAAAATGAAAGATTACAGAAAGCGAATTTGAAAAAGTAGATTGACACTTATATATATATATATATATATATAAAAGTAAGTGCTTCGTGCACATTTAGAGAGAGAGAGAGAGAGAGAGAGAAGTCATGAACAAAGATCATTTTTATACAATGGGTATGAGTTTGATATATATATATATATATATATACATATATATAAATTATTCTTCAATAATGAATCGTGTTCTCACGGTAGCTGGCGGGTGTATACACCGCATATATATAACAGGCTAAAAATTCCTTCTCACCTTTCTCTCTATATCTCTCTGTCTCTTCCGCTGTCTCTGTCTCTGTCATATGCCTGTAGCTTAGAGAGTAGGCACTCAGAATGACACCAAATCGGTCGACATTATATATATATATATATAATACGGCTTTGTTCATACATTGAGCACTAATATATTAACACCTGAATAATACTACTATACATAGGTGAGTCTTCTTTTGCATATTTTTAAAATTATGTCACTATATATATAGCATGATGATGAACCCTTATTCACACACTTCAATCAACCAGGACACACATTAGAAAACTGCAAATGTTTATCGATAGATTCCGATTTTAGTTCTACATACTCACGCAAAAAGAAAGACAAATACTGGATTTTAAAATTAAATACATATAGGCTAAGCTAAAATAGGGACTTAGGTATTTCGAATCTTTATAAATATTTCAATCGTTAAATATTTTTTTAGATACACTTAAAAATCCTTTCTTTAAAACAACATTTAAAAGTATTATTAGAGATAGGTTTACGTTTACAAATATTAAATATCTCTATCGCTTTCTACGTCACGTGATGTAAACATCTCTCGACTAACGCTCTCGCAACGAACGCTTCTAGTTTAAATTTTAAAATCAGTTGTTTCTGATGAAAGGCCGAGGCCGGTCTGAAATATCAAATATATATATATATATATAACAATAGAATAAATATATACTGTTAAAACAATACATTTTTAAACTTACAACTTTTTAGTAGTTTTTCCTATATATATATATATATATATATATTTGTGAGAGAGAGAGAGAGGGGGAGAGAAAGATAGATAGGAAGGGAAAGGTGTAGAATGAGAAAGACCTCCTGGCGTAGACGTAATGGGTTTTCTTTCACAAATGACAGACAATTGTAAGACAAACTACGTAACATTCAACAGTCGCTTCGTTCACTGCCGTTCCTCGTTTCTTTCATTCATCTAATCACCGGCTCGTTTATTCATTTTATACATATCAACAATAGGAAGGATTCCGGAAGCGAAGAAAGCGTTAGCTTTTGAACAGACACCAAAAGGTGAGGCACTCCTAAAAGTCTTTCTCTCTGATGCACGGCGTCAACTTGCCAGCATTAGAAACGGTGCGAATATCCTTCGGGACAAGGTATATGTCAGAAAGAATGGCTTGAGGGTGGGAGAAGATTTGGTTATACGGAAAGAAAGAATAATACTGAAAGTAAAAGAGATTAGACCTGATGAAAAGACAGTGCGTGCAGGAGTGAGAGGTTAGTAAAGTGAGCAAAAAGAAGGAAGTATAAAATGCTAAACAGTGGTTTTCTTACAGAAAGAACATACATAATTATTGTGGAGTTAGTGTTGAAAATAAATAACGAGAAGACTCGTGAACAGTGAAATAAAATAATGTATTAACAAAAATGCAAATAGTTGTTAAAGCCGAGTCCTATCTCCACTCAGCTACAGGACAAACCAAGTTACGACCACTACTCTCTGAGTCTCTGGATCTGACTGCCCGGAAGACAGAACCTGGTAACAGGAAGTGACGCCAGGAATAGTCCATTAGCCAATCGACTCACAGAGGTGCCACCCTAACACCCGCCTCCCAATCTTTTCCTTCATAAAAGCTGTTAGTACTTTCTATTTTTAGGATCGATCATCAATGGATCGGTGACCTTCCTTTTCCGCACAGACCGTTGTTGTTCAGGTGTTGATTGGGGATGTTCATGATCAAATGTCTCGAAAATAGTGTCGATCGGTTCTTCCTCTAACAGTGGAGTGTCTTTTGTGTCATCTGAGTGGCATCTTCTCAATTAATTTTGGTGACGTTTATGGGTATGTTTCGGTCCTTGCACGATATATACCATATCACCGACTCTCTTACTAATCGTACCCACATCCCAGAATGAGATGTTATTTTTGTAACTCTTAAAATATTCTCTCTCCAGCAATGAACCGTTTCCTGGATAAGTAAGTGGTCATTTGTGGCTTTGTCTGTTTTGATAGGAGTTTATCAAAAACAGATCTCACCTTTCGTGCAAATATGGTTTCCTCCGGTGAAACAGCTGATGAAGTATTAACATTAGGTGTAATTCTATTCACGTGTAAAAACTGTTGGAGAGTCACATCTGTTGGGGTCCCTTGAGCCTTCTTCAGTGCACGTTTTAGGGTGTCCACGAAACATTCCGCTTGTCCATTCGATCTGCTGTGGTAGTGTGGAGTGGTGATATGTTTGATTTGGAACGTTTCACAAAAGCTTTTGAACCCTGCAGGTGTAAATTGAGTTCCGTTATGACTCACAATGCAGTCTACTACACCGAACCGCGCGAACAGTTCGTGTCGAAAATTTATCGTTGTCCCCGTTGTTGGTCTTTTGCGCTTCAACACCTCAGGCCACTATGTGTATCTATAGACTAAGATTAAGTAATAGATGTCACGAGAGGACCAGCAAAGTCGAAGTGGATTCTAGACCACGGCTGGTCTGTCTTCGGCCAAGGTTTGAATGTAACAGGTGGTGCTTTTGCAGCCAGGGTGCAACCTCTGCAAGAGTCGCTCATCACCATTATGTCTTTGTCCATATTAGACCAATAGACATAGCTTCTCATCAATCTTTTCATTCGGTTTTTCCCCGTATGACCCGTATGTAAATCCCGTAGAATTCTTCTTTTTTTTTTTTAGGCTTTTCGGAATTGCCACTCTTTCGCCATATAGTAAGACCTCGTCACAAAGCGAGAATACTTCAGGAATATTGTAGTCGTTCATGGCGATCCTGTCTTTGATGTCTCGGATAAAGTCATCTTTTTCCGCTTCTGTTTTAATTTCAGGTAGGGATACTGGAAGCTCTCTAACTGTGTTGCTTACCATCGTCTTTACTTCGCAATCGGTACGAAGAGCAGCAATTATGGAATCCTTCAAAGGTTCCCTTTCATTTGGTATTAGTCTTGATAGGGTATCCGCATGCCTAATTTGTTTCGATGACAAATATTCTAATTTAAATTTATAATTTAATAAGATCATACCCCATCTTAAAAGTCTATTGGCAGTATACGTCGGTAAGCCTTTCTTGGATCCGAAAATCGTAAGCAACGGCTTATGATCGGTCTGGAAACCTGAAAGTTCTGTCATGTAAGTACCTGTAGAATTTCGTTACTGCGAATATGATACTTAATGCTTCCTTTTCGATTTGTGAGCACTGTCGCTCGGATGGTAGTAGCGTTCTAGATGCGTGGGCGAGAAAATAAATTTCTTTCTAAAATATTTACTGCAAACAAAAATGGCTTCCTAGTCTTTTAAGAAAGAAAAGGAAAAAAACGAGAATATTTGCATAAGTGAAAACTGACTAGCCCCTAAGCAAAAAGAAAAAAAAACTAGTTTCTTTTTTCTTTTTCTGTCTTATTAAAAAAAAAAAGTTCACTTTCACAACAATTTGCAACAAAAATAAGAAATGTTCTATTTCAAATTTTTTCTTTCGTTCTTTTTTTTCCTTTTGAGAATATCAGAAAAAAACAATGCATAAACACAGCCTTTGTTAGACTTGGATTTTTGGTTGACTGGAGAAAATAGGTCAGTTCCATAGAAACGAACAGCGAAAACATATTTTTTCCCTTTTTTTTCTCTTTCTTTAAAACAGAATTACTTTTCACTTCTGTTCTTCTCAAAATGAAGGGAAAGAAAATGCTACTTACAATTTGACGAATTATTAATAAATAAATACACGTGTGTTAATACGTTTGTATTCGTTTTCTTTTGTTTTGTTTTTTTCTTTTTAATCCGACAGTCAATTGTTGCATAATGGGTCCTATCGTAATCTCTTTCGAATAGTTGCTGACAAAAAAAAATTCCTCGGGTTTTTTCCTCGTGTGAAATCGAATTACTTCGTTGCCAACAATTGTGCGACGTTTCTGTGTTGTTGTTTTTTTTTCCGTGTCAGTTACGAATTCTTCGTCGACAATTATTGTGCGACGATTCTGTTTTTTTTCTTCCCGTGTGACTTACGAATCCTTTGTCGCCAATTTTTGTGGAGTTAGTGTTGAAAATAACTAATGAGAAGACTCGGGAACAATGAAATAAAATAATGTATTAACAAAAATACAAATAGTTGTTAAATCTGAGTCGTATCTCCACTCAGCTACATGACAAATCAAGTTACGACCTTTACTCTCTGGGTCTCTGGATTTGACTGCCCGGAAGACAGAACCTGGTAACCAAACGTGATGTCAGGAATAGTCCATTAGTCAATCGACTGAAAGGGGTGTCACCCTAACAATAATGGAGCCTATATAATGAATCGATTAGCTTAGTTTGCTATTGGTCGGAAATTGACAAATATAATTTCTTTCTGATAACTTCTCAAGACCCACTCATATCAGAAATCGTTAATCTTCTACAAAAATAAATATAATCATATATTGGATTTGTAAGTTAGAGGGGGCCTAGTGTAATTATATTGAAGCTAAAGACATTACCATACGTCCATTAGAAAAAAGAAAAATAGATGAACCAAACAGATTTACTTGATGTACCAGATGATGTGTTGAATTAAAGAAACACGTTATTGTCTTTTTGTTCTTATTTTTGTATCATATCCCTTCGGAACGTAGGCGATCATGGAAATCCACTTGCCCCTATCTCTTTCCGCGTTTAATATCTTTCCCCATGTTATATCTTATAGAGCCCACTGCGACATCCACCTGATCAAGCTCATTTAGTAGGTCTCGTACTGCTTCCACCTGTCTCTCCTTTCCTCTATTCGTCCTGTGAGCATTAGGTTCTCTAAGCCATCCTTCCTCTTTACTATGCCAAAATCATTAGTTGTATTTTATTGATGCCTAATATGAGTTTACTTTTCGTTTGCAATTTCTCCAAATCTTCGTCGTTGTTCGCATGTTCTGCTCTTGGTATCCTCACCATCGTTCTGTAGAACCACATTTTTGTTGCTTCGAATCTCTGTTTTATCTTTGAAGAGATCGTCACCTAGATATCCAATACTCTTTTCTTTTTTGCCAGGGAAATCTTCCTGTCTATAAATATTCTGCTCAGTCTTTCAGAGTCAAAAGATCCAGTAGATTTTTATAACGTTATTTCACTGCTGACATATGTATTGGCGTTTCTATAAACATTCAACATCAACACAAACCATTATATATATATTGACTGCTTAATATAAACTCGCACGGAAAAAACAAAAATGGATATTTTATTTGCAAATTTGAATTTTTGTAATAAGATTTTTTGCATCGAAGTATTTAATTTTGTATCGCAATATTAAAAATTATGTATTGCATTATTTATATTATTTTATCGTAGTATTTAAATTTTGTATGATGGAATTTAAATATTGGTATTACAGTATTTAATTTTTCTATCGCAATATTTATATTTTTGTAACATAATAGTTACATTTTAGTATCGAAGTATTAACATTTGTATCGTCGTATTCAACTATTTATCTCGGTAATTTAAATTTGTGTATAGCAATAATTAATTTTTTCACTGTGGTATTTACATTTTTTATCCTAGTGTTTTGTGTATCGTAGCATTTATATTGTTGTATCACAATAATTGTACTTTAAAACGCAGCATTTAAATCTTTGTATCGTAATATTTTAAATTTATGTATATACTTTCTCAAATTTTAGTATTCTTGTATTTAAATTTTTTTGTTGTTTTATTTAAATTTTAGTATTGCAATAATTACATTTTGTATCATATAATATAAATTATTGTATCGTAAATTTGAAATGGTTGTTTTGTACAATGTTTATATTTGTATAAGAGTATTTAAAAGGTGTGTAATACAATATACTTTTTTTATCGTAGCATTTAAAATTATGCTTTGTAATAATTAACTTTTTTATCCTAGTAAATATTTGTATCATAATAATTAAATTTTGTATCGTAGTATTAAAAAATTGTATCCTAATATTTGATTTGGTCTATCGCAGTATTTACATCCTCGTATCGCATTTATATTTTGTTTTACATTTTTACATCATTGTATTTAAATTTTTGTATGCTTGTATTTAAGTTCTTTTATCGTAGCATTAAAATGTTATTTTTTGCAGTAATTAAATATAGCATCGTAGTATTTATATATTTGTATTCTAGTGTTTAAATTTTGGTAACTTACTCATTAAATTGTTGTACCAATTTTACTAAAATTTGCATCGATGTATTTAATTATTTTCATGTTCTAGTATTTAACATTTTGTATCGTAAATATTTTATTTATCGAAGTAATTATTGTTTGTAAAGTATTATGTAAATATTCGTATCGAAATAAATAAATTTTAATTTTTGTGTGCTTGTATTTAAATTTTTGTATTGCAAGAATTTTTAGTTTGTATCATGCAGTTTGTTTTGTTGTAGTATTAGACATTTGTATTGTAGTATTTAAGTTTTTGCATCCTAATATTCAAATCAATGCATTATGAGTATGGACATGATTAAATCCTGATTTCCTACAAGAAACATATTCAAGTAAAATAGTCTAATATTAACATATTTGAATAATCTTTTAACGTACATACTAAATGTTTACAGACAACTACCAATATTCATGTAGTTTTTCAGTAGGGAATGTTGCGTTAGAGTTCTTAGTTCAAATTGTATCTAAGATCAGAGCAACTAAAAAAAATCAGATAGAAAAATAAAACAAGAAACACAAATTGGAGAAATTTGTTGGAAATATATAAGTTAATCATTTCAAACATTTTAAGGATTCTACGTGTTTTGTTATGCCTGTTTCTCACTGTTGAGCGCGTAACCGAATGGTTGAACCTTCGCTTTCTGACCATGAAGCCCGGGTTCGAATCTTTCTCAAAATATATTTGTCAGGAAGGTTATTTCTTTAAGTTGTCTGTTTGGAGGAGCATTTAGATCCAAGATCTTTGTGAGTAAAATTGGCTTAAAGACACCCTTTTGGACTCATCGGTTGTTTAGCTAGAAGTAAATCACAAATCCTCCTGACTGAAGGTTTCAACGTTTTGGCATGTTGTTTATGTTAGATAATGAGCACTAACAAAAGATCACTGTGTCGAGATCTGTGGTGATAACATGATCTCCGTTTTATGCATATCTCAATATTGGTTCTAACTTAATGTCCTTGAAAAAAATTAACTCCATAAAGTGATTGCTATGACTTAAAATGATCAACTACTAGATATTTTCTGTTTAGTATATAACTAATGATGGAGTATTTAACTTCATTTAAATTGTTATTTAATACTTGCTCACACAAGTGAGTAAATACAACCATTAAACTTCCAATTTATGTTTTATCTTTCTGATTTTCCCTATAAAATTCAATTTGCTTTATTCTCTTGTCTTGAATATATCTGTGTTATACGTCATTATTAAATTTTGTATATCAATCAAATATTTTGCATCAATTAATTAGTCCCCCTTTTCTGCCAGCTGTCTTTAGTTCATTAGTTCATATGGTTGTTAAATTCGCAAGTTTTCTTTTCCTCATTATGAGTTTGAGACAATTCAAATGCTAGTTTCCAATTTTAAAGCATATGTATTATTTTTATTCCGGTTTATCTTCATATTTTTAGCTGCTTCAGTTTGCTTTCTATTTTCAATAAAATCTGCCATTTCTACTCTTTTCTTCTATTGGAAAAGTGTGCAGAATTTACTGCCATATGAGAGAATATGTATTATATAATAATTCAATACAGAATTCTTTGTAAGAAAATATTCAATTTTAGTCATCCTGGATGGACTGTAATTGCTGACAACAACATAGTATTTTTAAGTATAAGAGAAGAACGACTTAATTCACAAGTCTCTATCAATGGATAGACGAACAAGGAGAAAGAGTGAGAGCATACAATCAAAGCAAAATAATATAAAAATTTATGGAAAACTATGATCGCCAAATTTTGGAAGAGATACGGTATATAAAAAAAAGTTCGATTGTTAGTAAGTAATGTTATAATTTCGTAGCGAAAGACTATGAGCAGTTACTAGGTTGAATCATAAGTAATTTCTTTCTTGGAGATCAAATTTAATGACGAATGTATCATCCTAATTAAACATTCCCAATATCTCTCATAAGAAATTATAAGAATTAGTTTACATACGATAAGTTTCAACAAAACGTGTAGTACTTTGAGAGGTGTAAGTCCTCAAAACCGAATTATATGCTATGCTATATGAAAGAAATATATCTTTGTGACTCCGTTGGAATCGTTGGAATATCAATTATTTTGAGTTCTTAAACTGTAACGAACCATAAAATGTTAAAGTTTTTACGTGCAGCAAATGAAATTTGACCATAAATATTTAATTAAAAAAATCCAGCTGTCGTTAGTCGAGAAAGGTTTTTTTCTCCATGGCAACGCATGGCCTCATACAGTAACACTGATACAGATAACAATTTAAGAATTTGGTTATTCTAAAAAATCTATAATATTCAACAGTTTACACAAATTGAATGCTATCATTTTAAATCGCTAAAAACGCGTTAACAGGATAAATGTTTCATAAAAAATATTTCTAGATTTCGTGCCTAGTTTTGCACTTCGAAATCGGCTACATTTTCCACAAAATTATCGACAAAAATAATCTTGAATACTTACCACATAAAATGTAATTGTATTTTAAATTGTAAATAAAACATATAAATAAAAACAGAAATTATTTCTTTTTTTTTAATCATTTCACCCCAATCAAGGCTTTCCACTGCCACTATTGCACATGGGGCTACATAGGGGAAGGTAAAGAGGAGGAGTGGTTAGGTATAGGAAATGTCAGAAGGAAGGTGATAGATGGGTAAGGATACCGAGGATGGGGGTTGGGCAGATGGGAAGAGTGTTTGAAAGAATGGGAGCGAGTTAGTGTGTTAGGAAGTGTCTATTGACATTACATTTAAACTCCTGGAGATTGTAGCCGTCAGGGAATCAAGCATGTGGAAGGGATTTCCACAGTCGGGACGTGCGAGGAAAGAAACTGTTGGAGTAGAAGTTGCGGTTGCCGTGAAAGTATTTATAGAAGAGACACCGAGAAGCCACGTCACGCCGGTGAGAGAGAGACTGCAGGCGGTCTGACAAGTTGGTATCGATCACATTACAGACCCTCCGTTGTACCTTGTTGAGAAGCCTGAGGCGAATAGCAGGAGCACCCGACTAGATATGGCAGCAGTATTTAATGCACGGGCGGATGGTAGATTTATATATGTGCAAGATAGATTCAGACGGAAAAAAACTTCCGGGCCCTGCACAGAGAACCGACTTTCATAGCAGCGGATTTAGCAATGGATTCGATATAGTCATTCCATTTGAGGTCCTCTGTAAGGAAGCGTAGTGCTTTACTCTCTGGGAGGCAAGCCTGGTCCAAGCTAATCTTAAGATTATTAACAAAATTTTAGGATTTTCACCCGGTCTAATCTTCCTCGGGTAGCTTTCTATGATCACCAAACTATACGAGGACTGTTAGGTATTTATCGGTAGAAACCTGATTTTAAAAAATATTTTGCGACCATGGCGAATCCGTCGTTAAATAGAGCACAGTGTTTAGACATACGCAAATATTTTTCTCATTTTCATCCTGTCTTGGTGAACGTTAATACAGTAAGTATCTAATTCCGGCCGACCGACAGAGAAGAGTACGGAAGAAACTCCCGCTGATTGGCAAACAGTTTCTCCATTCTAGAATGTCCTCAGCCTTTGAGTGCGTCTATTATTGCTCTGTACCCAACAAGTCTACGCTTTTGTATCTAGATTATGCTAGACGAGATCAAAATATTCATAAACTCACGAAAATATTCTTTTTTTTTTCTAAGGCATTCGTTATGTTATTTATTTAGCGTAATATTTGTTCTTCTTTGACTAATTCAGTACATGATTCCAACTCTTTATCGTTCTTTCATACTTTTTTACCCTTATTCAGACTTTGAATACTCAAGAGGCCGATCCATATATTTATAATGTTCGTAACGTCTGAGAAGAGTAAAATTTACGGAATTAAACAACATTTATAAATTTCTTTCAAATTTACATCGGCTGAATCTTGGTCATGTTGTTTCGAACAATTTTCCAAATATTCGATCTTCATGCAAGGATATATAGAATGCCTTTCACATTTTTCTGTCGTGGTTTTAACTTCCCGCTATCCGACTATGTGTGTATATGGAAAGTTCAGCTGTGTCCGATTCCTTATTTATGTTGGTGCGCATATCAACATTCTTAGAGATTCAATAATCCCCTCATTGCCTTTGGCGTAACCTACAATGTCGAAGTTAGTTGTTGTTAGATGTTTTTGTTTTCCGAGGTGAAACCGTAACAAAACTCAATTTGCTGTCTCATAGAACGAAGCCACTATATGCTAGAATATATTAGGGTCACCAAAGTTGAAATCATTTTAGATCGACGTTACAGAAAAAAAGTTTTTATTTAACATATTATTATGTACTTTAGTTAGTCATAGATAAATTTATTTATTTGATTTACAATGTATATTTCCACGTGCCTATCCCAAAATTCTGCTTCTGGTGATGGTGGAGGGGATTACTTGGTCCACTAACACTGAGAGCGAAAACAACCAGAATTTCTTGTCGACAAGGTTGAAGACGAGGACTTGGACAAAACGCCACAAACCCCAAAGACATCAACGTTGGACGAAGCCGATGTCGATTACGATAGGTCATAACGTTTAAAACAGCGAATAAAAAAGGCTACACGTGACGGATATGGTACTGATGGAGTCATTTGAAAATATAATAGAATCAGTGGCAGTCCGTTGCAGTTTCATAACTAGATTCAGTTATGCCTGATTCAATATGTACAGCAGAGAAATATAATAGAATCAAGTGATTAGATAACTTTCTTGCAAGTTGCGTTCGACCTTCAGCAAATTCACACCATCGGCAATTTCTTCTACTCTGTTTTGTTTTCACCTCTAACAAAAGCCTGCAAAGCCAGGAATGCATGTCTGCAGTAGGTGTTGCTGAAACAACACGCTTCTAGCCCTGAACCTGGACGATGTCGAGGAATTTAGTCATCAACATCATCATAAAAACCAGATTAAGTTCTTGAATCAGTTAAGTGCCATACGTGAAACACGCTTGGGCGATCATGTCTCGAAAGAGACATGACTGACTGGGCAGAAGATTATCCCGCAGTAGGTTGCCATTGCTTTCTGCGGTAGACTGGTTGCCGGCCAAGGCTATAGAACCCAATCTGTCCTGCTATTTAACCCATAACTGGAAGGAAGAGACGGATTAATACCTTTCCCAAGGGTATTTGCGCGTAAGTGAATGCAATGAATTCAATTGGAATTCGAACTCGTCTCCCCGAATTCTCGTTCCGAGCCGATATCCACTGGACCACAACTCACATCCTTGAATAAGGGATTAAAAACGACGATAGACTACGATTTATTTCTTGATATTGTACAAAATATTCAGTAGTTTTATAAAGCGAATTCTGCTCATTGTGATATACATTTCAATTACATCATTTTACTTATTTCAAAAGGTTCATTATTATTATTATGATCATTATTGCTATTATTATTTTACAATGAGGTTTTATTTGTTAATATCTTGTATTAATATATATATATATATATATATATATATATATATATATATATAGCAATCAGTGGGCCACATATGTTAGGTTTTTCCGCGGCTATTTATATATACGGGTCAGTAATGGATTGTCGGTAATCCTTCTAAAATTTAAATTTGAGGAACCGGTTTGTTTTATTTATTTGGATAAATTTATTTTATTTGTTTTTATTTTGTATTTATTAATTCTTTTCGGTTTTCGATGTATAATTAATTTATGCATTTGGCTTTGGTATTTATTTTTCATTTTTGTTTTTTTACCTTATTTTTATTTTATCATTTCTACTGTTTATTATGGCGGCAGTAGTTTGTTAATTTGTTTATTATTTGCGTGGATTAAATTATTTTTTCTTTATTCTTTTTTATTCACTTTGTCATTTTAACTTTCTAAATATTTGTTTTCATGTCTGCATTTTGAGATAAGTTCAGATCGTTTATTTAATAGCTTGTTTTGTTCTGAGAAAGTAATAATGTGTATTTTTTAAGTAAATTCTGCAGGTTTTGGACTGATTGTTGTAGGTTGATGTTTCTTTCTGCATTTCCATGATATTTTGGTAGAATTTGTTTTTGGCTTTTTTATTTCCCAGATATACAGAAAGCATTACTTAGATTAACTTTATTAATTTCTTTTAATTCTTATATCTATTTTCCCCCTAAAAATGCTTTTTCTAAAAATTCTATCTTTTCTAATACTTTAACCCATGTATAAGGTTAGTTTTGTTTCACACGTATCGAGCGTTTCTAATATGAAAATGTTTTCTTTTTTATTTTCTTCTCTTTCGTTGTCTTTATTTTTTACTTACTACTTCCCATTTTTGTTTTGTTTGTTTAACCCTATTCTCAATCTAACACCACTTCTTAACCGCTTTCCTTTGTAAAGCTAGACAAAAACCAAATTTTCCATCTCTTCACTTACAACTCTATCTAAAAGTTAAAATCTGAAATTAGACATGATTTACTTCTGAAAAATTTTTGTGATGTAAATTTCTCAAATCATAACTGTCATTTTTTATTTTATTTTTTTTAAATTTTTATTCTCTCTTTTTATTCTTATTTTTATTTCCATTTTGAAATATTACTGGTGCTGAGGTGACATGAATCTTTCTTAGGGATTTCATGTTGAAATGTTCATTCAACATTTTTGAATATTGAACATGTATTTTATTTTATATTAGCTCTGTAATTTTAATTACACTGAGCTTTTCTCCTGTATCATTTTTAATATTAGAATTTTAATATTAATTAGGATCAGGTTTATGTATTTACCTTCCTACCTTTTCGTTTGGATTAAAGTATTTTAATAAAGTATATATATATATATATATATATATATATATATATATATATATATAAATATAGTGTGAGAGGAAACTTAATACATATTTAAACGGTTCCTCATACAGAATTTATTTCAGCAACTTTTATAACTGCCTCGATTAGACCGTTGATGATTGAATAAATGTTAATTTCGCACAGAGTATTTTTAAAAAAAGCGATTTATAACAGAGGGATTATAAAAGCAGAAATAAATTTAGAATTTTTTATTTTTAAATTTTTTATTTCCTAAACAACTTTTGTGTTAGCCAAAATTTGTGACTGTATGGGTTTCTTTCCCTTTTCTCTTTACACTTTTCCTTCTCTCCATCTTTTTGTGTATTTCTATATTCCTTCTTAAATTAATGTACATGTGTCATTAATTCTGTCTGGGTATTGTTTTGTTCATGCATATCGATATTCTTTATAGAGTGTGTATAATTTATCGTTAATTGTGTTTTTGTTTGTTAATTGTTTTGTTTGTTTGTTAATCAATTTTGTTTTTTATGTTGCTTGAAGTATCTTTTCTCAACTGATTTCCCGTTTACATAATCCTTCTGTAATAAACCTTTTATTTTGAAATATATGAGGGAAATTATTTTTTATTTATTCATCAAGTGTCTAAGTGAGGCTATTTTAAAAATTGTTGAAAAAAATTTTGTATTTATAACCGTTTTTGTGTTAAATTTTCCTTTCAATATATTTGCTCGAAATACTATCCATTGAGCCCTCTCTTTTATCTAATTGATATTGTATACTAATTATATAAATGTTTTGGATTATCGTCTCCGTATTTACGGGATTTCATTCTTTCCTATATATATATATATATATATATATATATATATATATATATATTGTAAGAAATTGATAGAACACGTAGACTTTAAACACACTGTTCAAGCATTTACTTTTATAAAGAGTGCTCGATACAAAGTAGAGCTTTATATTGTAATAGTTGTTACAGTGGTTTTTAAAAGCATAGTATCACTACACAAAAATGCTGGTGTTTGAGAGCTCCTCCTCTCGTGATTACTGGAAACAATGTTAGGGAGCAGCCCTTTTTGCATAGAAGAATGTACTGGGCTGATGTGTACAAATAATCCTGCCTATATAGAGTACAGCAGGGGTTGTGTGGTAGTTAGAGAGTCAGTAAGAAGTGTGTTTGTCCATGAGTGGGTGCATATTCCAGTTTGTATATTTTCGTTCACTATAACTTACATTTTCTATCTCCATATCTTTTTTGTTATTTATTATTTCGTCTGGTTTCTCAACAAGAATCCACAACAATATATATATATATATATATATATATATATATACACGAGAAAAAATCGCAAGATCGCCAAGACCTACCGCGGTTTCGCACAACGGCTCGTCAGGGCAAAGGCAGACCAAGGACTAATCAAATAAATAGACATCAATTAAAGACTAACCCATTTGGGGAAGGGGGTGTTCGAAGGAAGAAAAAAAAATTGGGTGGGGGTTTACATTAAGGTTCGGTACACTAAGCAAGAAATTTTGTTTTGTGGATTCTACACTTATTTAGTATTTCTGTTTTAGCCTTAATAAGTTTGTTAGCACGTTCAAATTTAGCTATTGCTAGCTTCTCCTCGTCACATACCCTACAAAATTTATTGTTTTTGTTATCGTTAGGGCACTTTTTTATTATTTCCCATTTCAAAATGGGGTACTTTTTAATTTTGGTTTTTATTTCCCATACATAGGTAGATAACGCTGTGCTATGCTTATATTTCTCGTTTTTAAAAGAAGTTTTATGGTTGTAAAACCTAATTTTAAAATTATCGTGTGTTGATCCAATGTATGTTTTAGGGCTTTTGTCATTTTCGTTAACGTAATATATATATATATATATATATATATATATATATATATATATATATATATATATTACGTTTTAGAGCATGTACATACTTTTTTCTATATATGTCCTCTACAATCATATGGTTGTTTCAACGTTGGGTGTCCGACGTTTCGTCAGGAGGAATAAGCACGAACTGGAATCATCCGCTGTTTATATTTGGTTCGTTGTTGTTGTGGGGTTGGTTGGGGTTATTGATAATGAAGGGAATGTGTTTTGACCGTTAGACTTTTGAAGAACTTGGTGTGTAAGTGCTAAATTGTTGATTAATGGCATTATCTGTTGGAGTGTACGTTCTTATCGGTCAGGTATATCTTTTGGTTAGAATTTCGAAGAACGTGGTGTGTGGATGGGTTTGATTACTTGGTCAGTTTTGTGTTTGTGTGGTTTTTTTGTGATTGGGGAACTTATCTTGTTTATTGACCTGTACTCACTCGGATATATATATATATATATATGTGTGTGTGTGTGTGTGTGTGTTGTATATATATATATATATATATATATATATATATATATATATAAATGTTTGGTACACACCCATAGTTAACCAAAGATGTACTAATTTACGGTACGAATTCCTAAAATTAACTGAAAAACACTTCCCTAAATTTATCCCTCTTAGCAAAATTTCTACCAGAAATACACTGAAATTCATCTATAGTTGCAATGATAATTTTGCGAAGATCATAACAAACATTATCATAAAATTTTAAAACATATATATCGACCTAAACAATCAACAACATCCTAAAAATTACTGATCACAATAACAATAATTTCTATTGAGTGTCCATTAGCAAATAAATGTCTAACTGACTATATAGTCTACTTATGCTCTATTTCCACCATGGAAAATCTCAAACTAGTAAAATATTATATCGGGAGCACCAAGAATTCTTTAGGACCCGACTTTATGTTCAAACCTAATCATTTAATAATAAAACTTACCGCAATAGTTCATCACATTCTACTATTCATTGGCAATTAATAGTTGACAATTGAACACCTACTTATAATGGAAAATATTAAAATAACAAAATTCACACACACACAGACACACACACATCCACACACACAGACAAAGTTCCATTTGTAAATAAATTTAGATATAGAGTGAACATGTGAAAAAAAGCAATGTTTTAGAGTAAATACAAAAAAAAATTAACACTCATACTAACATCAGTTGAAATTTCTAGGACACAAAATGAGGAAAGAATGTTTCGAAAATTGGACACAAACAAAACATATTTAAAGCAAGAAGGATAGAGAAATGCAACGAATAATCTACTTAATGACCTTGTGTGAATAGTTGGCAGAAAAGTGATTAGGAGAGATAAATAAAAGACAAAATATAATAAGATCTTCAAATAGAAGTAATTGAATCAATGTAATCAGTGAACAGACAAAATTATCTAAGTGCTCTGCAGGAAATGCTTAAAAATATGTGCAGGCTTAAAAACGCAGTACTAATTGTTTAAAATTGTTTAAAATTTTAATGTCTATAAATGAAGCTGCTCTTTTTTAAACACTGCAGAGAAACTTTCTTGCCTAACATCAGAATAGTTGACGCTAGTCGACTAAAGATCAACTCACTTCGTTTTTTTTTGGCCTTAGATTCTTAAAGAATCTCAAATCGTATTACTACATTTAATCTATAACTGCATCTACGGCTACAATTCTTTAGCCCCAGTGTCAGGCCAGGAGCATTTTCTTTTTCTGAATGTATTTTGCAATTTTACAATGTACCATTTCTCCGTGTATTGAATACTGTTGCCATATCTGATCGGGTTCTCCTGCTATTCATCTCGATGTTCTCTTTAGAATCCATTTCGCATATTTATAAATCTAATATTCGTCCCTGCATCGAATACTTTTACCATATCTGTTCTGGTGCTCCTGATGTTTATCTTGAGGTTCTTCATAAAATCGAAAGGATGATCTGCAATATAATAGATCCTGACTTAGCAACTCGCCTTTTGTCACTTTCTCACCGACTTGATGTGATTCCTTCTGTCTATTCTATCTACTTATTTCCCATTCACATCTTCTCGTTTCTTCAGCATCTCCTGTACCTTTTATTCATCACTGTAACCCCCTGCAGACCAGTAGCGGTCCTGTCTTGCTTGGCGTGAAATGTTTATAAATAAAGCCAATAAAGAGATATATTAAGCTGTTCTTTCTTCTCTAAATAAATATGTAATATGAAACAGTGACTCTAGAATCTATCTTCCATATCTATAAGTATACCATACGTTCATACTTAGAATATTACTGGATCTAGCTACTCAACTTCCAAAAAAAAATCAGCAATATTATTGATCCTGAAAGGGTGACTCGTCTTCAGTCACTTTTCAACAACCGTAAGTTACTTCTTTGTGTCATTTCTATAAATATTTTCATGACAATTGTTCAGACGAACTCTTCTCTTGGGTTCCTAGACATTATCAATTTAAGCGTAATACTAGATTGTCGGCAAGGTCTCATCAAATTACAGTTGAGCTGGTTAGACGTAACCGTAAATTCTAAATCAAACAGTTTATTTTCTCGCATTTCTCGCTTGTGGAACCGCCTACCAGCTCGTTGCTTTCCATCCAACTTTAATCTGTAAAAAATTTAATGCAATGTCAATCGCTATAAACTCCTCCTGATTACTTTTCTAATTTCCGCTCATTATTGATATGTATATACCTAATTGTTCCACACCCTCTAACCACTTGTGTCTTAGTGTTTTTATTACCTTACATATGATGATAGATATTTAAAAAAACTATTTTAATTATATAGAATCTTAAAATGAATAGAGAAAGTACTGGAGTCATCACTTTTTTCACTGATTTTTTCGCATAAGCATCTTGTTCAAGTTCTTGTCGTGTTCGTTACAAACACTTATGCAGAAAAACCCTTGGAATATTTGTGAATATATCTATTCTCCTCCAAGCTATGAATTGAATAGCAGGACAGACTGGGTCCGATAATATCGTCTTCAGCAAAAAGAAGAACAACCTACTGCAGGAAAATCTTTTGTTTAGTCACTCATAAATTGAAACAAAAATGATCGCCGAAGTGTCAGTCAGTTAAGTGCCATACGTGATACACGCTTGGGCGATCATATCTCGAAAAAGACATGAGTGACTGGGCAAAACATTATCCCGCAGTAGGTTGCCATTGCTTTCTGCGGAAGAGTGGTTGCTGACCAAGGCTAAAAAAACCAATCTGCCCTGTTATTTGACCTATAACTGGAAGGAAGAAACGGATTAATACCTTTCCCAAGGGTATTTGCGCGTATATGATTGCAACGAATTCAACTGGAATTTGAAGTCGGCTCTCCGATTTCTCGTTCCGAGTCGATATCCACTGGACCACAACGCCGAAGTACATACCGCTTAAATAAACGGAGTTAACCACACAGAAATGTACAGCTTTAAATTTATTTAAGGCGCTACTTGCCAAAATATATGACATGAATGATAAAAATAAATGCACAACAGTATCTAATTTATTTATGAATGGAACTTGGTCTCTTGTGTGTGTCTGTGTCTTTTGTCCCCCCGTTAACTATAGACTTCGAAACGGCTGAACCGATTTTCTTGAAAATTTACAGTGTTTTTAGCTAGGTATTGTGTCGAGGTACCTCCAATAAATATCGAAAATAGATAATCGAAAAAATCGGGTATAGAAGGAATGGTCCGATTTTAATCAAATTTGATACACTCATAGACAATGGCATAAGAAACGACATTCAGAAGTTTCAAGGTTGCAGTACTTACAATAGTGCAGAAAATCGATTATATATATATATATATATATATATATATATATATATAAGGCAAGATACCGGGTCTGATCAATATCAGTTTTTCAGCCCTTTTATTTTACTCTTTGCTTCGGGTTTGGCTCTAAGTAGATATAATTGGAGTTCTTAGTCTCCGCCATGATACCATTTACTCAGAGGACTTATTTAGCCTTCAAAATTCAGTTTATGACGAAAATAATTATTTGATATCGATACCAGGAAATCAAAATTTGACTTACATCTATTCATTTTTCTTTCAGTCTACGGTTTCGCTTTAACTGGAAACAACTATTGCTTTTTAGTCTTTCGTGTCACCGTCCAAAGAGTCTGAGCTCCAGGACCATGGATTAGTTTTAAAGCTTTCATTACACCCGAGCAACGCCGGGCTATACTGCTAGTATGTTATATTAGTCACTCATGAATTCAAATAAACATGATCGCCCAAATATACATCGCATAAATAAACGAAGGCAACCACACAAAAAATTACAACTTCAAATTTGTTTACGTCGCTTCATGCCAAAATATATGATACGAAAGATAAAATTAAAAGCACAACAGTATTTTTTTATTCGTAATAGATTTCCATTAAATCTATATCTATAAAAGTGACGAGAGTGGACGTTGTGTAAGTATTTGTTTCTTTGATAGATTCGACTTCGCGTCTGCATTTTGCATTCTAGCTTGGCGCGCGTTGCGCTCAGATATAAAATTTTAGAACGCTAACGACACCTTGAAATTTTTCAAAAATTCAAAATTAGGGGCAGAAAAATTATCTTATCTGCCCACAATGTCAAGGATCATTTTATGTATATGTTTAATACTTTTCTCAATTCTTATGTCATTATTATTTCTTTAACATTTACTTAATACTCTCTATTTAATGCCCTTTTAGGTCACCTCACCATGGCGTAATGATTAGCAAGTTTGGATCACTATAACCTATTAAAAGTTATGTCGATTCTCACTTTGTCGCCCATACATCCGGTCTTGTACCACTTATAATCAGGGCCTAGAAAATAAAATATTGATTGCCCTTATTATTTTTTCATTACTCTTAAAACCTTAAAATGTTTTACATTATTACATCTAATACTACGTCTCTTTAATAGTTCTAACTTTTCACTTGTGAAATAAATTACACTTCTTTTTTTCTTGTATACCTACTTCCTTCAGAAAATGGAATAGCCGATATCTCTGGTTTTACTTCTGCAACATTATTTTTTTTTTTGGATTCAAACCTATGTGCTCGGAAGTGATACCGAACAAGAAGAAAGGGCTTTCATAGTAGTTCAATCGGATGTCTTTCCCATAGAACACCTAGCCATACGTGTAGACCCTCTTCGTTCATCCAGCATTTCGGATGAACATGAACATGCACGCCTTTTGCTATTTTTATTTTCGGAATAGTTATTCTCTTAAAAATTAGAAAACTAGGATGTTTTATACCTTCAACGCAACATGCAAGAACGACCGTACAATGGGTCTTCTCATGGTTTGTCGTATTTATAGTAATAGTCTTGGATCCGTTAATACTTTATTTTGTTTGATATTAAACGTAATGAAATTAAGATAATGAATATTATCAATGATAATACTTTTAGTCTGCATAATAACCTTTTAAGTAATGACAATAAGTATATGAAAGTTACTCTAAAGTCCAAGCTAATAGGAGAAGCCAGGTAATTCCTTTTAGGCGACTATCGCGAATTTAAAACTACATATATCATATAAGACGCAGAGGAATTTTAAAATATACTTTAAGTAAAAGCAATTGCGCATTATATGCCGGTAAAAGGTGTACACTTTTCTCCAATATTTCTTAGATTCTGTCATCCATCAAAGTTTTCCCAAATGATATTTTTCTATTAATTAAACTAACAGTAAATAAAATTACCGCAAACTGTGTGACAATATTTCTTTTGGTAAAATAGGTATATGCAACGAGATGTTCTGATAAAATTAACAAAGATTTAATGTAGTGTATTGACGTTAATTAATTCAAAGATATCACCACTTTTGGGGTTATTTCGTGTCTGTTTTTGTTATTTCATGATAAGTAAATATAAATGAATAAATTCATTCTTATTCGACTAGCTAATCCTTGCTGATGACATCTGTTCTAGCAATAAGCTGATTGAACAATTTTTATAGTATCTCGGAGAAAGTGGATCATCTAGCTTTATTAAAAGCTTTATTAAAGTTAGTAAGCTGAAACCTTTGGCAATGATGACAGCAACCGACGAAATTGTTATGTGTGCCTAATTACAATAAGAAAGGCTTGGGTCAACCTGTAGAATTGTTTTCAGGCACTTTCTAAAGGCGATGCACTCTGGTATGAAATCCCTCTTCCGATATTATCAAGAACACACCTCTCTAAAATATCAAACATAGTCGAAAAGAAGACATTCAGTTGACTTTTCCAAGGCAATCTATTTATTGATACTCACCATAGGTAATCTGTTTTACCTGAGTGAACAGGTAGACATTTCTTCGGATGATACTTACGATTATATTTTGATACATTGTGTGTTTGTTTGTTTTATTCTTGTATCAAAAGGTAAAGAGAAGCTTCATTTCGTGGTGCCCCTGCCACATAAATTTGCGCATGCTATTTGATTGGCATCTAGGTCTCACTCTCTTGAACTATTGAACAAGTGAAGAGGGTCATCCCTTTCTCTTTTCCAATCTTTTCACTCTTTTTTTTCAATTGGAGTAGATAGACTAAACTATACAAATCACTTCAAATACACTATGATCTAGAACTGAAATAAATAAGAGATATCACTACCCCGAATATCTCATAGTAATTCATAATGTTCAATAAGTAAATACAAATCACTTCAAATAAACTATGATCTAGAACTGGAATAAATAAGTGATATAACTACCCAGAATATTTCATAGTAATTCATAATGTGAAAACTCATTTGCAGGATATCACAATTTTATTTATCAGTGCAGTAATTTTCTCCAGTAGTTTCACATTATTCCAGGCATTATTGATTTCTTTTAATTATTCTTACATCTAATCATTATTATTTTCAATAACGTCTCCTACATTAATTGATATACTATTATTTTTCTTCAAAGTTTGCGTAATTATTCTTTCTATGACCTCTTTTATTCTGTCTAATAAGGATGTGCGTTGTGGTGCATTGGATATCGACTCGGAATGAGAAATCGGGGAGCTGAGTTCGAATTCATTGCATTCACTTGCGCGCAAATACCCTTGGGAAAGGTATTAATCCGTCTCTTCCTTCCAGTTATGGGTTAAATAGCAGGACGAATTGGGTTCTATAGCCTTGGTCGGCAACCAGTCTACCACAGAAAGCAATGGCAAACTACTGCGGGATAATCTTCTGCCCAGTCAGTCATGTCTCTTTCGAGACATGACCGCCCAAGCGTGTATCACGTATGGCACTTGACTGAATGATAGTTTGTTTTAGAGTTTCATATTTTTAGTCTGAATACTTTTTTAACATAATCCTCATCATTTGAATTTATTTTAATATTTTAATATTTACATTTCTCTTTATTTTTTCTATTTCGGCTGTTTTAGCCCTCAGACTGAAATTAATCCCAGTCTAATTTCGGGCCATTTGACCCAGACGACTAAACCAACCGCATTATACACAAGTGGTCAAGGTTAGTGTTTAACCCCGACGACTGAAGCGTAACACAGATAAAGTAACGACTGAAGTAAACAACTTCTGTCACCACAAACATGTACGCGTGTGTGACTATACGTTAACTGAGGCCTTGGGCTAGATTCATATTCGAGGGGTGTACTTACACTGATTCTCCAATGTTAATAATTATTGATAATTTTATTTTGTGTGTAAAATAATTGTTTTACAGAAGCTATACTTCCTCTTATGAATATACATTCTTTTATATTGATATTTATTGTTTCCTTATACACAACATTTTTGTTATTTCTTTTCCAATAAAAATTTCTATTCTTTTTGTATTTCTTGCATTAAGAATTTCTTGCTTTTCTCAAATGATCATTTTACTACAAAAAATAAAAACACTAAAACGAAAGATTTTATGTGAAAAAAGAATGTACGAAATATATAAAAAGAAGAAACATTATTAAAGTGAAACTATCTCGAATGGGCATTCTTCTAGATCATTTTTGCATTAATTTTACAGGATTTTTCAGAACTCTACCCTTGTCTCTAATTTTCAGAAATGACTTTTCTGATGTTCTAAGCTCTAAACTGGCTACCCATAAAAAAAAACCTTTTTTCCTACATTAATAGTAAATCTCACTGGTTTGATATGCACTTCATCTATAATAAACAAAACCAAAAATCAAACAAACAAACAAACAAAAATCCACTTATGTTATAAGCTGGAGCAATAAATGATATGTTAATTTTAACGCCTACAAATTGAAGCTGGTTTCTTTTAATTTCCTGCGAGAATCTATTTTTCTTGCAACCAGAATGGCTTATACCTTCCGGAAATATAATTTTCTCTGGCATGAAGTAGAAACTTTATATTAAATCAACTGATACGTGTGCTGATATGAAATTTGGTTTTCTGTGATGTCTTAAACTATTTTTCTCTCTAGAATCTATCGGCGTATTTATAACTTTTATCTATTCCACTTTCTTTGAGTACTGCTGCATTTTCACTGGTGCTCCTGCTGTATGTTTAGAAGTTCTTCATAAAAGCGAAATATTTTTTTTAATATCATTACATCTGATTGGGTATCTCGCATTCAGATACATTCCCACCGCTGTAGTATTTGTTCCCTGGGTCATTTATGTAAATAATACCATGTACTTTGTTCTGATATAATGTTCTTCCAGATTTTATGATTTTAACCACAGTGCGAGATTAGCCTCTAGGTTTCATCAATTCACAGTTGAATCATAAGGTTTATGTGCATATTTTTTTATCGTACTTCTCTATTGTAGTACATTCTTCCGGATTTATGCTTCCAAGTCAACTTTAAAATATTTCAGTTCACTGCCAATGATTATCTACTGTCTACTTAATTCTCGTTTTTCTAATGTTCTCTCTTTTTCATAGATATTTTTCTCATATTCTCTAACATTCCTCAAGCATCTAAATATTTAAATGCAATGTCAATCATTAACTTCTGTCTTTTTAATTTGTATCATTTTATTTTGTTGGAAAGCTCATTTTAATGATTTCACCAATTCAAAGCAATAAAGCTACTAAGACGCATATTTTGAGGAATGTTAGAGAATATGAGAAAAATAACTATGAAAAAAGAGAACATTAGAAAAACGAGAATTAAGTAGACAGCAGATAATCATTGGCAGTGAACTGAAATATTTTCATCAGCAAAAGATTTGCGTAACTTATCCTTTCTATTACCTCTTATTTGCGGATGTACGTTGTGGCGGAGTGGATATCGGCTAGGAACGAGAAATCGGGGAACCGAGTTCGAATCCCAGCTGAATTCATTGCCTTCACTTACGCGCAAATACCCTTGGGAAAGGTATTAATCCATCTCTTCCCTCCAGTTATGGGTTAAATAATAGGACAGATTGGGTTCTATAGCCTTGGTCGGCAACCAGTCTACCGCAGAAAGCAGTGGCAACCTACTGCGTGATAATCTTCTGCCTGGTCAGTCATGTTTCTTTCGAGACATGATCGCCCAAATGTGTATCGCGCATGGCACTTAACTAACTGACTGAATACCTCTTGTATTTGATGCTTTTGAAAGTATTCTATCTAATGATAGTTTGTTTTAGAGTTTCATATTTTTAGTCTAAATACTTTTTTCACATAATTCTTGCCTTTTGAATTTATTTTGATATTTAAAATTTTGAACATTAATCTTTGCTTTATTTTTTCCGTCTAGGCTGAAGCGTTACACAAATGAAGTAACGAGTGAAATAAACAATTTCTGGCACCACAAGCATGTACGCGTGCGACACTATGGGTGAACTGAGGCCTTAATTATGCGTAAAATAATTAAATAAAATATTTAAAAGGGTATGAAGTGAGAACTTAAATATGGTATGATAATATGCGGTATTAATAACTTTAGCTCATCGAAAAATGTATCCCCTATATAAACGTCCATTGCCCTGTTTATTACTCAAGGTGGGGGATGTTAAAATCAAGCAGGCACGAAAATTTAAATATCTGGAAAGTGTTCTAACTGAAGACGGAAAGTGCAACACAAAGATCAAAAGGCGAATTGGCATGGCGAAAGACGCGTTCCAGAAGCTGATTGAAGTATTAAGACACAGGAAACTTTCACTGGAAACAAAGACGAGAGAACTGGATTGCTATGTGATGTCAATTCTTCAATATGGCAGTGAATGTTTGACAATATCAACAAAGATGAAGGAAAAACTTGAAGCATCTGAAATGTGGTTCTAAAGAAGGATGCTGCGGATATCGTGGATCGAGGATGTGAGCAATGACGAAGTGTTGGAAAGAATGGAAACGAAAATGATATTAATACTGAGCATCAGCAAGTGACAAATGAAGATCCTGTGACATGCATTGAGGAAGAAGGGCTTGAAGAATCTGATACTAACAGGTCAGAAAGAGGGAAAAGTGGCAGAGGAATGCAGCGGGTAACATATTTGAAGGACCTGAGAAGATGGATGATAGAACGGGGGTTGCGTAGTGTAACAAGAGAAAGCGTGCTAAGAGCCACCAGGGATACGGAGACGTGGAAGACCATGATCGCCTACGTCCTAAAAGGACAAAGTACATAGAAAAAGAAAAATAAGCGTAACTGATTGCCGTTATTTGTAACCATCGAATTAATACGAGATTTTCTTTTTATCCAATTACACACCCAGACAAATTTTTGGGGTGCGATATATACTTTTAGAGACTTTACGTGTTTTGGCGGGCGCTTCTTTATGTATACTATTTATTATCCTTGCACGTATTCTAAACTTGCTGTTTATATGTCGAGATAGTTACTATCATCTGTTGAATACCGCGACAGCAATTTTGTGGTTATAAAGACATGTTGTAGGTCATCAGGCTAATGCAACAGGCTCTTTTGATTATGCTGTGGTAAAACTTATTTAACTACCTCAATATAATGAATAGACTAATCTATCACATTATAAGTGGTCTAGGTAGTTGCCAAAAAGGAAAGTAATACTATCACAGGGAGATTTCAAAGCTAAATATTAAATACTACTATCACGACTGACTGTCGAGTTAAGGGTTTTGTTTAGCCAGATCCCATATCACAAGATATTGTTTGGCGTTTTCCCAACTACAAAGCTTACTATGGTTACAATTAGAATAACAGTGCATATGGTTAAATATTTAGATGAGAGAATTCCTGCCTTTTGCATGCTTTGTGTTTGAGATAATTTTCATGTGGTTATTCTATGTTCAAACTAAGTGTTATGCTCGTCATATCTCAAAACGAATTTAATTGGTTGGAAAATAGGAGTATAGAAATTCAATTTTAGTCGTCTGAGAAGCATAATTTGGCTTAACATTTTAAACTCGGAATAGAATTATTTTATAGGTTACATATATTTTTCTCAGATTATTTTTTTATTCTTTTCTTTAATTGATATATTTTCTTGTATTTATCTTTTCGTGGCTTCATCCTGTCGTCCAATTTTCCTTTTCGATCGTCCGTTTTATATTTTATCTTTTCCTCAACATAGACAGAGTCTCACTTAACGCGCTAATTGCATTAGCGCCATTGTGAAATCGTTAAACATCGCGTCGATCTAATCGAAGGCTGTTTATTCAACTTGGAAAAGCTGCAAGCGGCACTCGTTTCGCCTCGACGACTCTCAAATGATTGTGATATACATGAATAAACCTTCAAGAATAAAAACTTCCGCTCAAGACCAAACTCTAAAACAAGCCAAGGATAACAAAAGCAAAACCCTTTATATATTTTCTTTCCCCTCAAACGCTTACTTTAAATAAGAGAACACTTCAGACACTATGAGTAGCTCAATGACAGTAGTGAATAAAATATGCATAGAAATTCCAATATAAGAATGGTTGTAGCGCTATGAGTCTAGAGTTATACTTATATATATATATATATATATATATATATATATATATATATATATTACAGATGTTTGAGGCAACACAGACATTTCTTACTTTGGTTCAGAAATTAGCTATTTTTATATTAAATAAGATAAAATTGTTATATATTGTTTTATTAAAAAAATTATCAGAACAAAAAAAGTAGAAGCATTTTATGATAAAATCTAAAAATTCGTGAAATTGGCCTCATTTAGTTTTGGGCTTTTTGCATTCGTTGCAAAAATTTCTCCCAATATTAATAGGATAAATGATTCCATTTTTTTCAATGACTACTATTTTTTCACTCTTCTGTCAAGTACATATCATGCTAAATCTGGGGTGGCTTCAAAATTTTGAATTGTAATTCAGTAATCTATTTGAACACTCTCTGCTACCGGCGTGTGTTTACATTATTTATGCAACACTCTAAAGTCGGGCTTCCTCCAACAAGTGCCCATAGCTAATAGTTCGAATTGCTGACTGATTCGGTCGGGTTTTAATCCTGGTTAGACTCAGTTGGATATATAACGGTACTGATGACCTGCAATACAGCTTTATATATATATATATATATATATATATATATATATATATATATATATATATGAGCTGGATTAAATACAACTGACAAGGTACTGCAGTTAAGTATTTTATTTAATTTTTGTCTTCTTATAATTAATATATTCTCTGAATATAAATATCAAGTACATCTCATGCTAATTCTGATGGTGGCCTCAAACTTTTGAACTGTGATATATATATATATATATATATATATATATATATATAACTTGCATTAAATACAACTGGCAAGGTACTGAAGCTAATGTTTTTGTTCTAACTTATATATTCTAATATATATATATAGTCATCCGCATACAGATCTGTTTCGCTGTATCACAGCTCATCAATACGGTTAGACTCCGATTGCTTTTTTAACCCAGGATTGAAACCCGACCAAAGTGGCGTCAGTCGGCGATCCTACCTCTGGGCCATGGGCGCACGGTAGAAGAAGGCAGACTTTTTAGCATGTATATTGTCATTATACACGCACAATAGCCAGAGTGATCTAATTCATTAGTGAATGAGCGATGCGTATATAAATATATATATAGTTTCATTGAATATATATATATATATATATATATATATATATATATATAATGTCAGATCAAAATGTAACGGTACCGTTGATGTGAAACTCTAAAACAAACTAAAATACATATCAATACGCCATTTAATTGCTTTCGAAGTACTTCACTTCTGAGGTAGCACACTTTATTCAGTTCTTTTCATATTAACAGAAGCATTCGGAGTTCACTATTTTCTGTGATACCCAGCACCTCCCTCATCTCATTCTCTTGAATTTTCTCGAAGTTTTCAAAGGTTTTTCCTTCCAAATGGAATTTTAATTTTGAAAGCAAAATTTGGCAATGGTCGAGATCTTGCGAATAAGTGCTTAGCTAAAATCTGTTGCACAAATCATATTCAATAATGAAAATTCAAATTTGATAAAACTATATAATGTCATTTGACCCACAGTTATATCAATGGAAATAAACGAGAACGTTGTAATTTAAAATATATGTTCAACCGAGTAAAAGATGAGCCTATTCTAAGCAGCTTTACCCTGCGACTATTACAATAGATCAAATATTTGTGATCAGATCTCGCATATTCAGTCAGTTAATTGATATAGATGATACACTTTTTGGGCGATCATGTCTAGAAATTGACATGACTGCCTGGACAGAAGATTATCCCACAGTAGTTTGCAATTACATTCTGCGGTAGACTGGGTTGCCAGCCAAGGCTATAAAACCGAATCTGCCCTGTTATTTAGCCCATAACTGGAGGGAAGAGACACATTAATACCTTTCCTAAGAGTATTTGCGCGTAAGTGAATGCAAGGAATTAAACTGGAATTTGAACTCGCCTCCCCGGTTTCTCGTTCCGAGCCGGTATCCACTGCATCACAAAGCACATCCCTCTCGTACATTAGACAGCGTTAAAAACTCTCCTTAAAAGAAAACAAAAACAACAACAACAACAACAATAACAAAACACACTAAAAACAGAAAACGTTACATTGCAATCAAACATGAAGAGATAATAAAACTGGAAAAGTAACATGCTTGAAAATGGCCTGAGAAGACACTGAAAGCACTTGAAAAATAAAGTATTATGAAACATTTTTCCATTCCTTATCTTCAGCAAAAAAGGAAATATCTAAGGACAATGGATAAAGTAAATAAAAATTAATATAATCTTCCTTGTCGGTCGTTTTTAACGAAACTTATTGAAATCAAAGATTGCTGCCCAAATATATAAACTACAGGTGGGCTCTGGGACTGTTGAAAAACACAAGTGTGCCTGAGCAGGCGTCTGCAATGGTTATTAACTAGCCTTCCTGGTAGACAAGTATTCTCGCATACGAGTGGCCAGCCTTTATATATATATATATATATATATATATATATATATATATATATATATATATAAACACACACACATACACCCACACGCACACACACACACACACATCACACACATACATACATATAGATATATATATATATATAACAGTAATAATATCTTACGCCGAATAATGCGCCGTTGATGAATAAAAGTGTGCATGATAACGTGTTTTAGAATGTTTGTTAATGTGCGCTCATTACAAAATATTCAAGTTGATTTTGTATTTCTCTATTCGCAATGCATATCACAAATAAAATGAATATTGTAAAATATGCCACCACGTAAATATTAACTTCTCGTCAGATACAGATGAATGTCAAATATTTCACCATTTTGTCGTACATCACAAGTAAAAAATAATTTCTCCTGATAAAAAACATAGTACGTGATAATAATTGCCTGACCATAATCGGACCTATGTAGAAATTGCTGTATGTAGCGATTATGTTGCTGTTCATGTCAAAGAGAGCCCAATTGATTAAGAATTTGTGATGTTCCTAAGTGAATAAATAAATTGATCTTTTATAGGAAATTCATTTTTCTATCATACATAAAAGAAGTTGTTTCTATGCCACTTCTTGGGAATCATAACATATTTTCATTTAAAAAAATATAATGTCTGTATTTCTTATCGTACGGTGTCTACGAGAATAAAACATTACCGTCCTTAATCAAAACGTACAATACACCTGACAGTACGCTGTCGAATAATTAAATCTTATTTATAAAAAGTTAACCATATTAATTTCTGTTGTAGACTTCTTTATTTGCCGTGTACACCAGAGAGTCAATTTTAGCTAACTCACTTTCATAAATATATTATTTAACCAAACAAGAATATTAAAAAACTTCCCAAATTTTCCAGTCTGATAAATCCTTTGTCACGTCATTAGCTGAGGAAAAAAGAGCATTTTCTAGAAATTTATTAAGTGAATAGGATTGAAAAACTTTCATGCAGGAGAGATGATGATTTTTTTTATATATCACAATATACACAACACACACAGAAATATCATAGTTAATCGTGATGAAATCCTACTAAATAATGTAAAGTTACTCATATCAAATATGAATTTTTCTTTGATATTGACATCGCAGATGGAAATTGTAATATAACTTTGAAGATCTTAAAATATATAAAAATAAAGGATATTGAAGTGGCACATGGGAACATCAATACTTCCAGTTGTAGTGGGATCCTTAAATTGATTGGGAAAGGTCCCGATATACACGTTGAATAGATTCTTGGCAGGTAATGCCTTCAAGAAATACAAACAACTTTACTCACAGTTTCATTTCACATATTACGAAGAGCTTCATCGATGTGTGATATTAGATATTTCTTTTTGTTTTTTGTTTTTTTGTTTTATTTTAGTGGTCAGTGAAAAGTACCATGAAGCCATTTCTGAAAACTGTTCTCGGAAGAAAATTTATATCCAAATTAAATCAAAGGACATAATAACAACAATACTGTATCAACAACATTTATAACGAGGTCAGTAATAGTAACAACATAATTTTTAATAAAATCGAAAATAGGAACAACAATATATTAATGTAACATTCAGCATTCATTGACTCAACAACGAACTGTTATTTAAAAAATCTTTCTATTTAAAAACTTATTCATTCAAAAAAGATTTCTCATGTTCAGTATTTATTATCACCTAGTTACGTCATGATTGTAGCTTGCTCCAAGGCTTCCTATTGAAATAACGTGGTACGTCAATACCATGTCATTATTTTCTTTTTGGGCTACATATGGATCAATTTTAATTTTACTTGATGTTTAAAATCTTGGAGAGGTTTGGTATCTGTTATTTAGAATGTTCTTTTTCAGTGAGTCTGTAGCACGAGATTCTACGATGTGTAGTTCACTCTATCACGCTTTGCGGTAAGCTGGTTTCATCGAATATTCCAATGTATTTCTAATCCATCAATTAACGCCATATTTAAAATAATATTGTAGATATGACTTAAAATGATATTATAGTTATGATTCATTTGTCATAGGATGACCGAAGTTAAGTAACGTTGAGCCTGATCAATACCTAAATAGGTAACTAATTTAGAATATGAGGTGATGTACGTTTGAATGCGTAGGTAGTGAAATGTCTACTAGATTGGAAATTTTAACCGGAAGTTCAGTTTCAATTCCATCTGGTTTTTCTTATATTCAGCTACGCTCAAATACCAACGGTAAAGGTATGAGACCAACACTTCTCTACCTAGTTATGGGCTAATTATTAACTTTTTTAACTAAAATATTATTTCAAAATTTAAAATGAAATTGTTTATAAAATATTTAGAATCCGACATAAAAAAAAATGGTTGATATGCCGTTAAAAATAATTAAAAAAAAAACAAACACACAATCATAAATTCTGTCGTATTAATCTATTTAAATATTATCAGGAACTATCCAAAATTATGTTTGACATCTTTATCTGAACATTGCAGTAGAAATATATTTTGTTATTACAATATTGTTCTTTGTCGATAAAATAACACTGATCAGTGTTTTCACTGAGATTTCATTACAGAATATATTTTTAAGTAACAACGTTAAAAACATATCAACTCTGATTGTATTGTGACAGCTGTCATATCAACGTGCATTTCGAAAATAAAAGTACTGCAATGTGAACATTTTGTGTGTTGCTTCTTTCATTGAAAAAATAATGAAATAAACACAGCTTTTTACGTTAAGAAATTATGAATCCACATCAAACAAAAGTGTTGTGCTGTTCATCGAAAAGATACCATGATGGATCGAAAGTATTAGGAATGAATCACACTGAATGGTTGTCTAATACAGATGAATTCAATGGTAATGAAATCAATCAATTACTTGAAAATAAATCAGCGTTTTAAAACCGGCCTCCGCAAAGAATAACAGATGTGTTGATATTCACTGACATCCGTTTGATTAGTCGATTTGATATGTGATTACATATAAATAGGAATTAGGAATATGAATAAAATATTTTCGAATTTATTGGAGAGATAATGCCAGGAATTTTGTTGATTTGTTTTTGAGTTTCTTTTTTTTCAGCAGACCAAAATAATAACGCATTGTTAAAGAGCAAACACGCTTTCATAACTGGTAGCAAATTTTATTAAATGGTAGTAAAGAGAATTAACTGAGCCACCACTGCCTCGTTATTGCCTTGCTAATTAGCTGAGCCGACGCAGCCTCACTATAATATCTCCCTCCCTCGCCATGTGTTCAAAAAGAACGATATATATATATATATATATATATATAGTTGTATGTGTTATGTCGTGAAGGCTGTCACAATGCGTTGAATGAAATAAAGGAAGGTCGGGTGGTGTTTGTATGACCTGTTTATTTTATATTTGGAGACTATAATCTCATCATCAGAATGGCAGAGAAAACTTCAAACTGTCCATGCTTTTAGCTATCCATCTATGAATGGCTGGCTTTATTCACAGCTGCTGTACGTGTGTTCGTGTATGTACGTGTGCGTGTGTGCGTGTGTGCGAGTGTGTATCTATGTGTGTTCTAGTTGTTTTTATGGTCTAATGGTGTGTGTGTGTGTGTGTGTGTGTGTTAGTGATTGTGTGTGTGTGTGCATTCAATATGGGGTTTTTATTGGTCTCATGGAACCAGTTCGTAGGATCTGGGAGTTGATGTGACTTTATATATATATATATATATATATATATATATATATATATATATTCAAAATAATAACTAAATAGACTCTGCAAGTATTTAAGTTTTAAATTTATACTAAGATAAACCTTAAGAAAAACCATTAACAAACAGAACCTAATTCAGTTACAATGCGGTGCACTAAGGCGTTGGATAAGAGGGGAGAAAAAAAGAAATCCGCGGAATAAGGACAAGACATACGATACTCCGCAGTAAAGAAAAAAAAACGGAACCAACCACAAAAAAAAGAAAAAGTGCTCGATACAAAGTACAAACGAAATGCAAAAGTAGAGCAAAGACACACAAAGAATCTCAAGCTAGCCAAAACCTACCGCGGTTTCACACTATGGCTCGTCAGGGCAAAGGCAAAACCAAAGATTAACCAAATAAATAGACAACCACCAAGACAAGGACGAACCATACCAGTACCAAAACCAAGGGGTGGGGGGTGGGGGGTTAAGGAGAAAAAAAAACAAAAAACAAAAAAAAAACATACGCTAACACACTAAGCAAGGAATTTAATCTTATGAAATTTACATTTGTTTAGGATTTCTGTTTTAGCATTAAGTAGATTATGGGCAGGTTCGAACATAGCTATCGTTAATTTCTCCTCCCCACATAAATTACAGAATTTACTGCCTTTGTTGTAATCGGGACATTTTTTTATTATTTCCCATTTCAATATGGGGTCTTTTTTAGTTTTAGTTTTTATGTCCCATATATAATTAGATAAGGTCGTACTGTGTCTGTACTTCTCATTTTTAAATGAGGTCTTATGATTATAAAACCTAATTTTAAACGAATCATGTGTAGCCCATATGTACGTTTTAGGGTGTTTATCATTCTCATTTTTATAAACTTTAACCCTATAGACTACATTAAATTGGTTACAATTACCTCTAATGGGGCACTCAGTTTTTATTCTACAATTACAATTATTGTTAGTAGTGTTGGTAGTGTTTGTAATAGTAGTAATATTTTTCAGTTTTCTTTTGTTACTATTATTAATTATTTTGCCAATATTCGGCAAACAAGAGTAACTGAGTTTAATTGTGTTTTTATTAAATATTTTTTTAAGTTGGCTATCATGGCTAAAATGTTTATCTATAAGGTTGAAGAACATTTTACCAATTTCAGATTTAACTTCCTTGTTAAAGGGGGGGTTAAACCATATTATGTTTCTGGATCTATTGTTATTTTTGCTTTTATTGTTATTTTGGTTTAAAAATTTGAGGGCCTGAGAATGTCCACTTTTTATAAGTGCAGACTGGTAAATTTTCTTATACTTATCAAAAATTTCACCATTAGATGAATTGGTGGACAATCTTATGATATACCATTAGGAATGCTCTTAAGTATATGGGCTGGGTGGTTAGAACTCTTATTAACATATTTAGGGATGTAGTTATTTTTAATGTAAGGTGTTATATATCCATCATTTAAATTTAATGTAATATCCAAATAGTTAACGATCTTAATGTTATATTCTATTTCAATATGTAAACCGTATGATTTATAAAAATTTTGTAAATCCTTTCTAATTTTATCACCTATTTTAGGTGTACAGTCATCTACTATAATTAATCCATCATCCCGGTATAAACCGTGATTATGGAAATCTATAATAGCGTTTAGTTTATGAAGCAGTAAGCAACCGATCAGCTCCGCCACCCACGCACCATCATATGCCCCCATAGGATTTTCAAATCCCCAGGCATCAGTTTTTTTTACCCATATTTCATCATTGTAGTATAAAAGGGTTATTTAGTTTTGCCTTTGCCCTGACGAGCCGTAGTGTGAAACCGCGGTAGGTTTTGGCTAGCTTGAGATTCTTTGTATATATATATATATATATACGATAAATTTACGATAAATTTTTGTTACGAAAATGTGTGTCATTCGGCAGGATCTTATTATTATTGAAGCTAGATAAACTCAAATCAACTATAAGAAATCTCGACATTTGATGACCATTTGCTGAAATATTGCAAAGTGGACATTAACTTGATAATAATAACACTGGTAATGATAATAAAAATGATAGAATGCAAGATGGAGCTAAAAATAGCGTAAAACTTAAGGTATTTGTTAAACATGATTGATTAGTGTGAACAATCGCATAAAGCAAATTGTGTATACATAGATTGTAGTTACGTCATTTTCTTTGAAAGACTTTCTTTTTAAAAATTACCTCGTAATGGCGAAATAATCTCTAACATTTAAAAATAGTGAAAGTGACGAAAACAACAAACTGAAATAAAATTAAATAAGTTTTTTATTTCCCCGTGATTTACACGTTCAGTTCGTTTGCCAATTTCATGGCATCGTCTAACAGCTGTTAGAGACTCTAGGTTGTTTCGGGATATAAAATGGTTGCGAAGATAGGCACATGGATAAAATCGATACACATATGCAGTCAAGTGAGACAAGCTTGTGGAGAAATATTCTAAGAATGATCATATTTTATCAATCAAGAGATCATCTGATACTGCCAGTTTTGACTCTGGCTGAATGCAATGTCGCTGGTGATAGCTTGCATATATAAGCCTTCTGTGGGGTTCCACGCTAATGCCAACCTGATTTCATCTGCCTCTGTGGGTAAATTCAGTATTGGCTATAATGTTTCAATGGTTCAGAAAAGTCCGATTAGTCAGAAAAATTGTTCTATAGTGCTGATATTCATTTACGGTATACTGGAAGTGGGCGCGCAGAGCCGTACAAATTTAAAGCTTGATTGGATATTCTTTGTTAATATTCTCAAAATAAAAACAATTTATACTTTCAAAAATTAACACCAAATTCTACCATAGCGAGTCCCTTCCATCTCACTCCGACTGGGTTTATTTTGCAATCATCTCAAATCTGGATGACTTTGATGCGTTATTTGTAAGTAAAGTGTCTGTGTCCCGTTCACTTCAATAAACAAGGCAAAAACATTTTTTTCTCTTTTGTCTTTTGTATAATTGTAAAAAAAGTAAAATCATTATACGTGCCTCATATATCATCGGCACTTATAAAATGTGAATAAGTTTATGGCTGTTGGCAATTTTAATTCTGAGGGTTTAGTTTGTTGCAAGGTAAGCTAAATAAGTTTTTCTTTAGAATTTGTAATTTAAAAAGAGTGCCCTAAATTTAATAAAATAACAAAAATCATTGAATTAAAGCCTCTAATATTGATTCCAGACATAAGTTGAAAATTTGTAGTGTTTGTAAAATGCTAAACAAATATATATTAAGCGCAGTATATTCTGACAGAATGAGAATTTTATAGCTTGATGCACACTTTCTAGCTTGAGCATATAATATATGAATATTCGATTATGCCTTACAATATATGAACATATATCACGTAGCCTATTTGAACAGAGATTATAATAGTGTTGAAACCACTAAAGATCAACAACACTAAACATAATTTTATTATTGTCTTGTTCTATTAAAGAGGTCTATGTTATAAAAGCTAATTCATAATCATGCACGGTAGTTGATTTCAATTTAGAATGTAAGTCTGAAATGAAAGGGCACTGAGAAAAGAATTATCACCGACTAGCGCCAGTTCGGACGGGTTTCAATCTTGGGTAAAAAGAAATCGGCTGTCTAATCGTATTGATGAGCTGTGATACAGCTAAACAAATCTGTCTGCGGATGAATATTTACGCTCTCACACCCTGATTGAGCCCTCTGGAAGAATGGTAGACTTTGTAAAACAGTAGCTACTCTGGCATTTACGCATCGTTCATTTAGCAATGAATTAGAACACTCTCAGCGGTTTGGCGTGTATAATGATAATATACACGCTAAAAAGTATGTCTCCTTCTACCGAGGGCCCGTAGCTCAGAGGTTGAATCGCCGACTGACGCCAATTCGGTCAGGTTTCAATCCTGGGTGAAAAGCAATCGGCTGTCTAATCGTACTGATAAGCTGTGATACAGCGAAACATATTTGGCTGCGTATGATTATATATATATATATATATATATATATATGTGTGTGTGTGTGTGTGTGTGTGTGTGTGTTAAGGAGAATATCCTAGTAGACCAGAACTAAATTGATTCGATTTTGTCATGTTAGAAAATATGAGAGAGCAAAGATTTAAGCGAGGTATTATATAAGTGCTAATTTTTCATGGTGTTTCTTTCTTATTTTTGGTTTTATCTTCCTCATTTTGAATATATCCAAAGCGATATAAACCGTCACAATTCATTAAGCTCAATATCTATGCAATTACAAAATGATTATATATGTTTGAAAAATGATTACTTGTAATCGATAAATTGCCTTTGTAATTAAAATCCCAAGTGTCAAAGTGAAGTAGCAGATTCAATCGAGTGTGGTGGCCGAGTCAGAGGTGAGGCAAAAGTAAATAGACGGTTAAACATTTCTGAGAATCAAAAGATTAATACCATTAATAATGACTACTCTATTGCGTAAGAATAATTAAAGGATCGGAATAATATTTAGAAAATGATAATGGTTCACAATGTTTGAATGTGATGATATGTAATCAATTAGAAATCGGGACTTAACAAAAATAAAAGGAAACAAAGTAATAAAA
This sequence comes from Ascarosepion bandense, assembly GCA_037127315.1. Taxonomy (NCBI): domain Eukaryota; kingdom Metazoa; phylum Mollusca; class Cephalopoda; order Sepiida; family Sepiidae; genus Ascarosepion; species Ascarosepion bandense. The sequence goes on from JBBBDQ010000201.1 coordinate 7,974,046, forward strand.
GTAGTGCGATAATTACGTCAAACTCATTTAAATTTATAGAATCAGCAAAAGCAAATGCCATAACAAATTTTAAATTCACACACACACACAAATATATATATATATATGTATATATATATATATATATAATTACGAAATGGTTATAAACAAACCGACAATTTGAAATTATTTGTTTGAACATTATTTTTATAGATACTCTTATTTACATAGATATTCTGTTTGTAATCAAAAATAAGAGGAAACAAAGTCATAAAAAATATGCGATAATTACGTCAAACTCATTTAAATTCATAAAATCAGCAAAAGCGAATACCATAACAATTTTTAAATTAACACACACACACAGACACACACACACACACACACACACACACATATATATATATATATATATATATATATATATATATATATATACATAATTAAGAAATGGTTATAAACAAACCGACAATTTGAAATTATTTGTTTCAACATTATTTTTGATAGATACTCATATTTACACAGATATTCTGTTTATAATCAAACAGTATTATATATTTATTTCTACTGGCCTGATTATTTACGATGAATTTTTGTTACGAAAATGCTTCATTCAGCAGGATTCGAACCTGCGACCCTATCCATATAGGCTCCCATAAGAATAGGCGTCGCATTTTCGAATTCTGTGAGTGGCATGTATTCGCAATAAAAATTTATCGTAAATAATTCTGGATATATATATATATATATATATATATATATATATATATATATATATATATATTATACTCTCACTACGATTGAACTTTTAAAAAGTCCACACTTTTGCGATTTACGCATTACTCGACAGCAATGAATTGAGTTCTTCCGGTGAATGAAGTGTCTATACAAAGCTTTTATATAACACACTAAAATTTTCCTTCTCTGATGGTTTAGAGGTTAGCGACGCCGATTAACACCAAATCGGTCGAATTTCGATATCTGCTAGAAGCAAGTGGATGTCTAGCCACAATGATGAGCTCTGATTAAGCGGGACAGGCTTGCATGTGGATGACTAATATATTATGATCTCACTACGAATGAGCTCTTTACAGAGGAAAATGGTAAAAACAATCCCCACTTCTGCGATTTACGCATTACTCTTTAGCAATGAATCGAGTTCTTCCTCAGACTGGCGTGTGTATACAGCGCTTATATATAACAGGCTAACATTTCCCTTCTCTTATTCTATGCGCCTATGGCTTAGGGGTTAGCGACTCCAACTGACTTCACCGATTTTCGATCCCTGTCAGTGGATGTTTGGCCACACTGATGAGCTGTGATAAAGCGAAAGAGGCTTGTATGTGAATGTCTAATATATATATATTTATATATATAGTCATCCGCAGACAGATCTGTTTTGCTGTATCACAGTTCATCAGTACGGTTAGATTCCGATTGCTTTTAACCCAGGATTGAAACCCGACCGAAGTGGCGTTAGTCGGCGATTCTACCACTGGGCCATGGGCGCTCGGTATATGTATGTATGTATGTATGTATGTATGTATGTATGTATGTATGTATGTATGTATGTATGTATGTATGTATGTTCAGTGAAAAGTGGAAACAGAAATAAATTATAGTAATTAAATTTAGTGGTGTTGAATCTTCACTGGTTTCTTATGTTTCATGTGTATTCGATACATTTAAACTGACGTGTATATATATATATATATATATATATATATATATACATATATATATATATATATATATATATATATGTGTGTGTGTGTGTGTGTGTGTGTGTGTGTGTGTGCTGAAATAAAATTGCAGCCTGTTACCCACAAGTTCGAGATACATGCTACTAGTGGATATGCAGTAATCGGATATGTAACTACTAAAACTCAAAATAAGAAATATAGTAGCCTCTTCCATACAGTCGTTCGCCAAAACGTTTCATCACTACATAAGCAAATCAATCACTGACGTTGGACAGAATAATTAATCAAATGATTTGAATGATATCAAAGCTTGCATACTATATATTCACGAAAAATCTCGCTAGATTTCACCATGTTTCGAGGCAAATTATATTTCTTTACAAGGTCATGGTTTGTTTGGCAGAAAGCTGAATTTGTGACAGATATATGAGAATAGTGTTCCTAATCTAGCGATATCGTTCGGGAAACGATACTCTCTCAATCATGCTATCTTCGACGTACCGAAAGACATGATTCGTTTATATCTATCTATCTATCTATCTATCTATCTATCTATCTATCTATGTGTGTGTGAGTGTGTGTGTGTGTGTGTGTGTGTGTGTGTGTGTGTGTGTGTGTGTGTGTGTGTACAGTGTAATACAACTTTGAAATGCGTAATGATTATAAAGTTGCATAGAAAGCTAATATTCTTTGGGAACAACTCCAGAAAAACACGCGATCCATCTTATAGCTTTACAATATACGTAATATGTCAACATTTTATTCATGTGCAAGAACAATACCGTGATAAGTGTTTGACTGAAAACCACATTAAACAATTATTTCCAGAATTTTCTTATGACACTAGTAAATTGAATCAATGAAAAAGTGAAGTGAGTTAAGGTCTTACTTAATTTATCTTTGTCGTCATTGCGTCTTTGCTTTTTCATCTTCGGCCGTAAAAACTGAGAGAAAATAACAAATTCTACTGCGACTGTACTACCATTGATAAACTGAGCACCCGTGACTATTTAACCAAAAATGTACACTTCACGATAGATTCTCACACGAAATATTTCTTATTTCTTTAGATGAGCAAAACCTACAACTGAGAAAAAGGGGCGCCCCAATTCACAAACTTTGATTCTAGAAGATATTCCGCCATCTCTATAAGCCCCCAGCAGTTCTGAATACATAAGTGTTAAATAAAAGACGATTATTTATAATATTAAAATTGAATTTCGTTCACTATTTCCAATGCTCATACGATGGCAGATAGAACTGTTTTCAATCAGCAAGAAACAAGAAATCAGTTCAGATAAATTTCGAAGACATGAAGAATATATATCTGGAGTTATAAACTTAAGTAATTAGAAATTATGTCTTACTTGTTGCAACGAGCATTCTTCTTCTTCTATGTGCCCTGCCCATTCAGGGCGTACGCAATCATGCCCTTCCATATATGGCACTTGTAACGCTTATAAAACCCTTCTCCTGTTATCCCGCTCAAAACCCTCCCTAACGTTCAACATATCCATCGAGTATGTCACGCATTCTTGTCTCATCTTTCATCTATTCGTCCCGTGAGCCTCAAATTCTCCAAGCACTCATCCCTCACTACATCTCCTCAAAACGTAATCTGTTTTTTTCCTGATGTTAATTATCAGTTTCCTTTTAGTTTCCATCTTCTCCAAATCTCATCGTTGTTCAGGTGTTTAGCTCATGGCATCCTCAGCATCCTTCTGTATAACCACATTTAGGCAGCTTCTGAGCTTTCGTTCATCTTGATGAGATTGTCTACTATTTGCTATCATTACACCGATAAAATAATATTACACAAAATATATTAAAAAAAAAACATAACCAGGATAAAGCAAAAGGTAGTTTAACTTCCTCATTGTCAGTCAAGTGCCATACGTGATACACACATGTGTGATCGTAAATGTTGGGGTAGATTACCCTCAGTATGAGTTCGTTTTTTTCTGCGATAGACTGGCTGACAACCAAGACTATAGAACCCTGTCTCTTCTGTTGTTTAACCCTTAACTAAGGAGAAGAGATAGATTCATATACTTTCCTAATGGTATGTGAGCGTAAGTGAATGCAAAAAACCTAACTCGAATTCGATCTCGGTTTTTAATTCAGTTTTATGAGACGTTATCAAATACACAACACATGAAATAGGAAGAGAGATTGAAAAATCAAAAACCCTTAAATCGTATTGAAACAAGTGGGACAGAGAAAACAGTAATTAGCAGTTTCACTACATAGATTGCGGAACGGAGATGGTAAATAAACTAATATTGTATTATAGCTTCAAGGTAATCACCTTGAAGCTATAATATAATTCTAGAATACTATGTAAACAACAAGTTTGAAATTTTAAATATCAAGTGAACTGACATTTTTTTACTCGTAATCAAGAATTATATTACACCATTATTTTCGCTTATATTTTTCTATATGTTTGTAAGTACAATTATATGCTTACATTAGAGTTCAAAGGTTTGAAGCTGTCCCATCGAATGAACTTAAATTTGGAATTAAAATTTCTGACAGCAAAATGAAAAAGAGCCTTCAGAATCCTTGAAAAATTAACAAAATCAATGATCAAACTTCTGCATTGAGATGTCTTTGCTACTAAAGCCAATCATTTGTGCTGCAATAAACAAAACTAAAGGCGCATGCTTTGACGAGAGAAATATTTAATAAATAATGCTTTTTTTCTATATTTAATAATAATATTTCTACTAAAATATCATGTAACAATTTTTTTAACCGTTTATAATATTTTCCTTTTATAATGTACAAATCCATTATTTAATTTAAGGGTTAATTTCAAGGATTTTCATGAGAGCATCAAAATTTTAAAGTCTAGTTTAGTTTGCACCGATTTTCATGATCCAAAGCAATCAATTTCAAGCCGAAACACGGTTACTTTTCGATTATATCTACAATTTATCCATTTTATGAAATCAAAAAAGTTAATCTTTTACTTTTTAATTATGTCATTCGTCTGCGTCTAAATATTAATGCCCTTCCCAGAGCGCAGGGCTAGGCAGAAAAAAATTTATGTAAGATCGGCAGTTACCGCCTCCTCAGGTCACCAATGTTGTTCATGGGAGAGGTATACATGCAGCTTACATACATTCCTCGTTGCAGAGGTTTCCAGAATTAAACTGAACCTGATATTGGACTGTCAGCGTTCCGTGGTTCCGGATTTGAATTTAGTTTTCCTTCTTCATGTCTGGTTGCTCAGGCTGCCCTACTATTTATCCATGGTTATAAGGTTTTGAATCGATTTTTTCATTCTCCAATACTGGTTGCCACTCACATGGAATAATAATCAAGTTTCTAACAAATGCAAACTTTATTCTCTTTCACTGATTAAGGGTGTTGTATATATTTTTTAAAACATTGATATTTAGTGAACAGACGTTAACTTGGGCGGCAATAGTTCGTCATTAATATGAATCAAAAACCGTTTAAATAGGGAATAATTACGTGTCGAAAAGAAGAATGCAATATTTTTTCGTAATTTTTGTGTTCTTGACGATCACAGAACAATGGACGACAAGAGATTCCATAGGCTTGTTTAAAATAGATTTTAAACATTTAATTAAAAAACAACAATTCAATTCAAAGATCCTCCGAGGAAGTAAAATATTCTAAAAACATAAAAGTTTAGAATTTTTGAAAAAGAAAGCATTTAATAATGAATTAATTTTTTTAAGCAGTTTAGTCAGTTTTACTGATTTCAATTTAATTTTATACTATTCATACCCAAGGCAAAAAGTTTAATTTTTTGTTATTAAGAACGCGTAAAATTTTAGTAAAGATAACAAAACTGTTTCGAATGTTCTGTGCAAATTCGAATTGATACAAATTATTGAAAAGATTGTGAATTGGCAATATCTTTAAAGCTTGACTAAACCAGAAAAATACAAGGTTGTTTTGCTAATGTCACCTTGCGATATTTAGTCGCACAACCATGAAATATCAGTAATGATGTACTGAAATTTAAACTCCATTTACCATAACAAGACATGGATTTCAATATTCCAAAAATGGAAGTATGCCTTCAATTATATTCACGCTAACATATATATTCATGGTAGTATAAAAAAGAACACAGGAAGTCAAATATCACAAATTTTCTTTATTTCGTGTGCTAACGGAGAACCTTCGTGTTATTTAGTTAAATTAACGGGAATTTGTAATAGCTTACTTGAATAATGTGTGATTGCATATATTCTAAAGGTAAACAGCGTATAGACAGTAAAGATTCATTATTGTTTATCTTCTTCGTTATGAGAAACGGCACTCTTATTACAATTATTTTATTTCGTTATATATATTATATAACTGTACATGGGTTACACATACACACACAATTATGTATATATTTCGTTACAAAAGACCGACGAGGAAGATTTTATTAAAATTTGAAATAAAAAATTTTCCATTGTTCTAACATGTTATCATTTTTGTGGAAATAAGAAACTGATTATCTCCAGCAAAAATGTAAAATGAAAATTATTAGAGAAAAGGATCTCAAAAATAAATATTTTTTCGATTTTATATGAAGTATGGTGTGATTTTGTGGATGTGATTTTGATTAGTTATTATACTTTTCTTTTATTTATTTGCCCTTTGTATGTTTTTGTTTGTATTTGTAAGGTGTTTGATTTATTTTTATTTTATTGATTATTGTTTTTAGTGTACGCTTAATAGCTTTATATTGAATAATTGCCCAGTTAATATATTTTTAGAAATTTTGGTTGAAAATTTTGCTCTTGTATTGCACAATATCAGACACATTTTATTTGTCTGATATTTTTCTTGACATGTTAGTGTGTTTTGCTGCGTGACGGTTAATTCTCTCAATGTCTTTTTGTTGGGACTTAACAGCAAACCATCACTGACGAGTGAGTACATCATAATGGTGCCGTCACGAAAGTTCGATTTCGGCATAAACTTTGTCACCCAGTTAAAGTGATCAACGCTTTTTGCTCATAGATATATATATACATATATATATATATATATATATATATATATATATAGTTTATTGAGGTTGTAGGTAATTATCTAGGATGTGTTTTGATCACATAGGCATCTACATTAAGTTTGTCTCTTGACTCTTCCAACATTGCACTATTCCTGGCAGCACTTCAATGATCACAGTAAATCGGTAAACGGTAAAATCAGTTATTGCAAATCGCCTAAGGACATCATATGGTAGAAACTTAGGTCGCGTAATAACTCGTTTACAAACGAAGAATATATATATATATATATATATATATATATATATATATATGGATTATTTTGAATATTAACTATTGTATCATTTGGGTCTAACGAACAGATTTGTCTGCGAAATACGTAATGCCCATGAAGTTATAGAATGTCAATTTTTTTTCTAGATTATATGACACTGTTAAATTAAATAATTAAATGTAACATTAAGTCCTTTGTGTTCGTCACTACTGGAATTTTTCTGACTTAAATACCAAGTATTCTACGTTGTATATATATATATATATATATATATATATATATATATATATATATATATATACTATAGTCATCCGCAGACAGATCTGTTTCGCTGTATTACAGCTCATCTATACGGCTTAGACTCCGTCCGCTTCCTGAAGTTTGTATGAATATGCAGTAAATGTGATACCAAATTACGAAGGGGCATTGCAATAGTAAAATATGTATTTAGTTTGGTTTGTTTTACGGCATATAATCTTCAATGTGTTATTTAATGCCGACACGAATTTTGCAATATTTTTTACCTTCAAAAATATATCATTGGTAATATTATTTTAAAAAAATCTACAGGTGATTTTATTTCTACTTTTCTAAAATGCATTCCTGAAAGTTTTGCCATAAACGTCTATTTTTTATAATTTCAAATGTTTGATCGCATTTTTAGGAATTGTTTTCCAATGACTGGTGCTCCAACAGGTGCTACCATCTCGAGTGAGGATAGATCTGAGCAATTAAGTGTTAGTTCCATGCATCTCACAAACATCCATTCAGTGGTATTGCTGCCGGATGCAGTTTATCGTCAAACTTATGATATAAATGTAGTTTATCGTCATATCCAGAACGTCTCATTAGGGACTAAACTACCCACATATTTAAATTCTACTTGATGATTTTGGTATTTCCAATTTGTATGCTTGGCTGTTCTATTTACTAATACTATATTCTGCTTTTTTTTTTTTTTTCAATTGACTTTAATGCTCCTTTCTTGCTTTCTTACATTACCGTATTTAGATGTTCTTTAAGTAGCCTTTTCTGTCTATCAACCATGTGACATCTGCATATGTTATGTAAAACTGGTCGCCAAAAATGAATCTTGCTAGGATTTATAATACTCTTTGAATCGACTCATTTTATGAGCTGAATGTCCGGTGAGAAAACATATTCTTGTCTTACTATTTTTGTATATTAACTGAATCCATTTTCTAACCGTACACAGGCGCTTTGTTTCCAGAATTGATTTTGGATTATTTCAATATCCTTCCTAAATATGTCAAGGTTACTGAGCAGTTAAAACAATTCTTTTTTACTGTGTAGTTATGCGGGCATCCGTTGTTTGCGAATTTACTTATATATTTATTTACTTTATTTGTTCATATATTTGTTTGTTTTATTAATATTTTGGGTGGGGTCTTGTTATTTTATTTGTTTAGTCTAAAGCATTATTGTTGTCTAAACAATGTTACACTATATCTTCATAATATATAATCCATATATTTACATTTTATTAGTGAAATTTTACACGGTATTGTCTGAAAATTGCATACAGGTATAAATCATACGGCAGATATTTTGTGTTGACTTCAGTATTCTTGATATTGTGTACTTTTATCTCTAAATATAACATTATTTAAAACTATTATTTATCTGATTTTTTCTGATTATAACATACAAGATAATGTTTGTACATGAAAATTGGCATTATCTGTTCAATTTTGTTATATATTGCAGATACAGCTTTGTGCAAATCAATTGCTTTATTTTTTTTTCTTTCAACATACGATTAGTTTGAAACCCGCTGGAATAGTAGAGTGTAATCGATTTCGTTATTTTTCTTAGATTAGGTCATTTATTACGATTAGTTTTAGATTTCTTTTTTTTTCAGGGATTAGATCTTTTTTTTGTGGTGTGGAGTAATATGAACCTATATTCGGGATGTATGATGACAATTGGTTGAACTTGAAAAATACTCCATCATCGATGATTGCATTAGGTTTTTATGATGTCAAGAAAATATTGTCCCGTTTGTCGATTCGTTAGTTGCCTTATGACCATTGTCTGCGATGAACGTTATTCTAAGGAAGCGTGCGGAAATGGTAACGCTGCACGAATAAACTATAAAGCCTTACAGAGAAATGGCAGATATCGTTAATGTCAGCCTTTCAACTGTCAGTTTCTGCATCCAGGCAAAGAGAGAAACTGGATACATCTGTTCAAAACGTAAAAGAAAATGCGATCGGAAGATAAAATACAACGCCATGAGACGACGTATACATGATTAAAGAAAATAGGAAAGAATATGTAAGACATTATTCGTTTTGTTTCAACTAATTTGCACGCGATCTATATTTATATGTACAACATATACGTAATCTATATTCTCAGATTATAAATTATCTATATATGTGCAACGTCATATGTATTTTATTTCATAGTTTTGTTTTATAATCACGACAGTCGTTCATCTAGTGATTCTTGTCGATTCAAGCTTCCGCATATTGCATATTGCATAGTTGTATCACATGGTTGAATTCAATTTACAAATCCAAATGTATGGTCGATTTAAAAAATAAACATCTCTGATCCTCTGTTGCAAATGATGTCAGACAATACATTACCTGCTATAATTATTAGGTCACTGATGTATTTCATACTATTATTTTAGTATTTATTGCCAAGTGAATAATTGTAAATGAAAATATAATGTTTCTTTTGTTAATACTGCACAATAAAATGTGCATAAAATCAATTTATAAATATTTAATAATTACATATTTTGCAGTTTTATCAATGAAAGAGTGAAATAAATTTATAGTAATTCGGACGATTTCATCTTTGCTTCCTTGCTTTGTAAAATTTTACAAAGTAATAATAACAAAACAACCATTCCATTTTAATTTGGCAATAAATAATAAAAATAGTATGAAATACATTATTTCTTAAAAGAAACTGGGTTGGCCTAATAATCATGGCTTGTAGTGTACTTTCAATATCAGTACAATGCAGTGTTATTTTGTATCTCTTGGGAATATATACATATTTTCAACTGTTATTCTGTATTGCTTGAAGGCATATATAAGCTGAATAGTGAATCGTCAATCTATTTGATTTGTTAAAATGTCGTAATTCTTTTGACACTACGCAAGTTAAATTCTCCTCTCGCAGAAAATAGAATACGTTATTTTTAGATTACCATTCATTAGAACTTCTTTTAATGGTGATACACTTTGGCTTCTCTTTTTGTGACACTTGTAAATAATAATAATAGATTAAGCGTTGTAGTGAAATTGATATCAAATGAGACCTCGAAGTGTTGAGTTTCAATACCAGTCGTGTTCGTTAGATTCATTTACACCCAAATACTATTGGGAACATTAAATTCCTCTTGTCTAACAATAAGTTTGAACAGCAGGACAGATTAGGTTCGACAACCTGCTTTGGCACACAGTCTAACATTGAATGAAACTACAAACTACTCCGAGAAAATCTTCTGTCTACTTATTCAGGAATCAGGACATGATCACACAATCATGGCAAATAGCTGATCAAATTCATCATAAAATACAAATAGTTCATTAAGAGGCCAGAGATATGAAATAGAATTTATATATAGAACAGCGGACATTTTCATTTTAAAATGATAAAAATAATTATTTCCAGTACAGATGTCGTAGTCGACGTACAGATGTTGGGGAATGTGTAATGAATGCCTACGTGTAGTTAGATCCCGCATATTGATCCTATATTCAACTGTTTTCTGCATAATCTGACCCGAAAACAAGAAAATGATAAATTTTGCCAAAGAGGGAAAAACTACAATATTCGTTTTGCGTGTTTGTGAATACTGTTATGGTCACCCTTCTCTGTTTCATTAAAAAAATGAGTAATTAGTCGTTCTAATTCTTCCAATAAAGATTAAGGAATGTGATTGACGGTGCAAATAAACATTGCAAACTTTGATTAATTTTCCTGGCGAACCGCAGATGTCGATTAATTTACTCTTGAAGAGCAATAGATAATATGACTTTTGGCAGAAATGAGTTCTACTCTTACATTACTTTTCCAATTTAGATTTTATCTTTCTGTTTTTATTCTGTCTGATAACACTCATCAGCAATATATTTGACAAGGCTGGGAAGCGTATTGGGTTTTAAATAATTTAAGAACGTTCACATTAGAAACCATTAAAAGAAACGTCATAAATTTAATAAGTATATGTAGCAGATATAGAGACAAAAGGTTTGTTAAATATGCTACACATTTATTATAAAAATATTATGCATCTTTTCTGAAAGTCGTAATCATAATATTTATTTTTAATCTAGTTTTTTCGCTAATTCAAAAAGTAAAAAAACAAATGTTTTTGTTGAATAGCATCAGAGCCCGGTGTTGCCCGTGCAACTCAGAACATTTTAATTTCTTCAGTACATGAAACAAATGCGTTTAAATTTACTGCAGACACTTAAAATATAATCTATATATATAACGTAATCTGTGAATCAGTATGGGACTGCTACCTATGCACGCCTACATTTTTTAATATTTCTTTTGTTTCAAAATTACGGGGAAAATATTCACATTTTTTTATGACCAAATGAATTTTGAAAATGTCGAAATAAAAATTAATTATAAAGGCTGATTTTTTTTTTATAAAAAATATTTTCGCCGCGTTTAACACGTGTGATTTGATTTCAGTGACGTAATTCAGCAGCCATCTTAGATCTTAGTCGTTTTACGGAAATAAAATGCCGGAATAAAAATTAAATATAAATGTTCTTTTTTTAATACAAAATATTTTAGTCATGTTTCACACGTGAGGTTTGATTTCTGTGACGTAATCTAGCAACCATCTTAGATCTTATATGTTTAACAGAGAAAATGTAAACAATCTGCACCATTGGCCAAAAAGTGTGAAAGGGAAAATTGCTGAACTTAAACTCAAAAATTATGTGCCGACCTGGTTTCTCTGTAGATATGTGTCTCTAGAAAGTTTGAATGACGTACCTTAAAAAATGTAGGCGTGCATAGGAAACAGGCACACACAAACTCACAGATTGACTTTTATATATATAGATTTAAAACTTCGGGAGGATTAGATATTTTTATACGGTTGGAACGCTAACGTTATAGCACTCATTGCATACCGCATTGGGTGCTAAATAAACTCCTCAACGATGAAGAAGAAACTTGAAGCAAACAGAAATGAAGTTTGATAATGTATTCTGAGAATTCCATGAACTGAATACGTGAGCAACGAGAAGTTTCAGAGGAACTTGAAACAAAACTGACACTTATAAGTAAGATATATTTCTCTTGATATTCACATTAGAAACCCTTAAAGGAATCGTCATAACGTTATAAAAGTATATATAGAATTAGAAAGCAACATCTTACTGGACATTTCTAGGGCATATAATAAATAGGCTTTATTAAATTAATACAGGCATATTAAAGGCAAGGTAGACAGAAAAACAGTATATAATCAACTTAAACTGTGCAAATGATTAAATGCACAAGAATTAGTAGGCATACCAAGAAGACAATAATTACTAATGGAATGCCTACAACGGACAGAAGGATGTGGAGAGTCATTATTATCAACGTCAATAAAGAAACCACACACGCATGCATATATATATATATATATATATATATATATATATATATATATATATATGTATCAGGGTCTTTCGATCTCATTGCATTATTTGCGCTATATAATCTTACTGCACACCAAGAAATAAACACACAAGATTTAGAGTTATGCAGAGACGACGGTCTTATGCTAGTATAAAATCCCACCCATCTTAAAACAGACAAAATAAGAAAACCTATCCACAGAGAATTTAAATGTTTAAACCTAAAAGTAATGGTCAACACTAATTTAAAAGTAGTAAACTTCCTCGATGTAACACTCGATTTAGTTTATAATAATTACCAACCATACATAAAACCCAATGAATACCCATTATACATCCACCCAAAGTTAAAACACCCCCACTATAATGAAACATATATCCTTCTCCATAGAACATAGAATTAGTAAAAACTCATCCAGTGGAGAAATATTTAACAAACACAAAAGTCTTTACAATAAGTCCCTAAAAAAGAGGCTACAAAAACCAAAACATCAAGTATATAACAAACTATAACCATAACAGCAAAAATAGAAATAGAAAAATCATTTGGTATACATCTCCTTTCAACCAAATGGTAAATACCAAGTTAGTTCAGAAGTTCCTCAATTTATTTATTTTAAAAATTCCCCACCAAAACCCTCTAAGTAAAATCTTTAACAAAATACGCTTAAACTATGTTATAGTTGCATAAACAACCTAGAAAAAATCATAAACACATCATAACAAATATATCCTAAATCAACACGAAGATCAAAATAAAATTAACTACCAAAATGATGAAGATGACAAAAATAAAAACCTATGCAATTGTAGAAACCCCCAAAACTGCCCACTACATAATAAATGTTAAATAAACTCAATAATCTACCAATGCAAATACCATCAATTGAAAATCCCACTATAAATAAAGTGTATATCGGATCTACTAAGAACACTTTTAAGCAGCGCTGGTATATGCAATTAACGTCATTCAAAAACAACCTATACCGAAACCAAACATCCATTTCTGCATATTTTAGAAATTAAAGGACTCAAAACAGAAACCCCAAAATGGAAAATCCTCGAAAAAACTAGAACTTGCAACTGGCTTAAGGACATCTGCCCTTTATGCTTAAGTGAAAAGCTACACATTCTAAAATACCCCAACTATGGCAAACTATTGAACCGTACAGATGAATTAGCAGTATTATGTAAACATCGTAAATGTCTCTCTTTAGAATTTAAATAACCAAGAGAATACCTCATCCACACGAAACAATCCCCCAAAATGCACTAAATACACATAATCAATCCTCTAAATAAAAAGAACAAATAACGTATAAATAAAAGAAAATAAATCTCACACAAAATTAACAACAAATTTCATCAACATATAAATAGTAGTAAAGTAAAAACTATCAACACTTCCTTAAAAAAACATATATCCCAATATAAGAATTACCTAAACTAAACGAAAAAGCTAAACTAAGCTGCCCACACCCTTCTCATAACCCAAAGCAGCATTTCTAGAAATAAAAAAGGACAATTAGATGATACTAAACTTCCACCCCACATTTACTCATATCATTTTCATTAACAACAACGCCACTCCAATCACATTTAGATAGCAGTAAAATAAACAAAAAATGTCTTCCCTTCCTTAAAAAAACCATAAATCCCAGACAACATAAATAAGGAACCTGTCTTAAACAAAACTAACTCTCCTAACCAAAGGCTATATTTCTAGGGCTACAATACGGCCAACTAAATCAGAATAAACTCCCACCTCTCATTCACTTAAACATCATGTCACCATAAATAAACCGTTTTCAACATTTAATTTTCATTTCAGCTTATCAACGCAACATTTTTTGTGTAGTGATACTTTGACTTTATAAACTATTGCAACAACCATTACAACATAATGCTCTATGTTGTATCGAGCACACTTTATAAAAGTAAATGCATAAACAGCAGGCAAAAAAACTACGAGTTCTATACCTTTGTTACAAGATATATATATATATATATATATATATATATATATATATATATATATATATATATGCAGGTTTCATAACTCATTTGAACACCAGGACATATCCTTTCATATTTGTTGACAGTGCATACATAAATGCATCATCGACATCCAGGGTGGATTTGAAGAATTGTAGTCATTGCTGGCAGGGAAGAGAGACACTTCACTTGGTTTTATCAGTTGTGAACACGGTAAAAATGTGCTTAAAGTATTTGTAACAAAACATAAACATGACTCTCTATACATACATTTTACACATATTCAGTTAGAAATAAAACTTATTTCATTCTTGATAATGGCTAAACGCTTCGCCGAAACAGCACGAAAATACAAAATCTTTAAATAATTCTTATATAATCGGAGTTTTGAAAAGAAAACAAATCGCAAAAACATATGAAGAACTATATAAAAACTTAGGACTATACATTTTCTGTCATTATCAATATATATATATATATATATATATATATATATATATATATATATATATATATATTACGCTCTTGCACCCTGACTGAACACTCTGTAAGAATGGTTGCACTGAAAAACAGTAGCTACTCTAGCATCTACGCAATGAATTAGAACACTCTCAGTTATTAAGCGTGTATAATGATAAAAAAGTCTGCCTCCTTCAACCGACCGCCCGTAGCTCAAAGGTAGAATCGGCGACTGACGCCAATTCGGTCGGGCTTCAATCCTGGGTAAAAGGCAATCGGCTGTCTAACAGTACTGATGATCTGTGATACAGCGAATCAGATCCATCTGCGGATATATATATTGAAATAATGTGTAAGCGTACTGACACTTAGAAGTGCACATTGCCAAATAAAGATTATTAATCTTACGAAATTTATATTTCCAGAAATTCTATGCAAAACCGTTTCTTGTTTATTTATTTATCTCACTCTTGCTCTCTTTCATGCTCACATATATATAATCACACACACACACACACACACACACACACACACACACACACACACACACACACACACACACATATATATATATATATATATATATATATATATATTTATAAAGACTATGATATTAAGCTAAAACAGAAAGAAAAAACACAAATGAAATCATCTCTAAACTTCCAAAGATAAAAAAGGAAAAAAATATATTGTTGATGCTTCAAATAATAAGATTCAATGTGGTCCGGAATGTAAATGTTTGGAAGAAAACCGAAGTCGGATAGATTTGGAATCTAATTCAAATGTCAAAGACACAAAACTTTATAGTGACTTCAGTTTTAACTCACTCAGGTATTAGAGGTGAAAAGTTCCTTTCAATTTCCTGATAAATCTACATGTTTTTTTTATTATCTGTACTGAAATCATCAAACGGAAGCGGAAATACGGTCTGGGATTCCATCAAAACTATATTGTGTCTGGACAGAATTCATTTCCATACAGGAAGGAAATCGTAGCCTTTGAATAAAAGCTTGTTCTAATAGCTTCTGTCAAATTCTCCTCGATATATATATATTTTTTAACATTCATCAATCATATACAGTGTTCTGTTGGTTGTTTCGAAATGTCAGAGCATCCAAAATATTCTATGATATTACTTTTAACTTCACTTGCCTTTTTCGACGTTTCAGTTACACCCAATCAATTCTAGAAAACAACAATCTCTAGAATTGTATTAGTAAAATCAAATCTTTCCTAAGTCATGTCCATTTATCAGAATCGTATAATACTCTTTTTAAATGACTGAATTTATAATATAAATACTGTCTCAAATTAATCTATGGCGGCAATAAATGCTATTTCTTGTCTGTATTTATTTAAAATTTTCAAGTTGAACTTTTTGTTTGTGTCATTGAGAAATGCGTACTATTATGCATTGAGAAAAGCACAATCCCAGTTAAATGTTTTTATCATTGATGCAGGTATTGACTCAATATTGATATTTCTCAAATCAAACAAAATACTGGTAACGTTTTATGAAATCAGTTGTCGATTTCACACATTATTTACATTATAAAAACACCCGTATTTCTAAAAGGAAAAAGCTAGGCAATGCATTTCAATGTTGTGCTTTGAGGAATGCTAAATATATACACTATTTAATATACTCAAGATCTCCCTTTAAAATAATTGTGGATTTTTTTATTTAACCAACGGACAACTAAATTTATGTGAGGCTAACTTTTCTTACATAATATTCTATTTAATTGTTCCAATGCATTGTTTTCTATATTTGTTTATATCATTTTGTTCGTAATTCGAAGTTTGCAATTTATCAGTTCTAGATCTCTACGCGGACAACTATATTTGATATCAATTTCACAACTTTACATAATTTCAGGTACAAGGTTGAGGTCTTTCAACATAGATGATTTTGATTTTTTATTTAAGTGTCATTTACTAAAAATCCTTCTATATTTGAGAATTAATAATATATATTACTAATTTTAAAGCATTATACAAGCCTGCAGTTGAGTGTCAGCTACTACTAACCCAACGCAGTAGAGTACAGATTTTCATAAATTATAAGAATAATAACGTTACACATCTTCTGATGTATTATCAGTTCCAAGCTCAGATATCACATTGTATGAGCAATATATATATATATATATATATATATATATATGAGAATTTTGAAATTTCACAACCAGAATATACTCCTAAATAAAGGAATGGAGTTCATTAGTTTGTTTCATCATAGAAATAAGTATAAATTGCAATAATCATACTAATGTTCTAATTGGTCACAATACATTTTTTTCAATTTGGCTAAGCAGTTACTTCCCACTACCTACCACTACTAACCGTAGGCTCAAGCCACATACCACTACCAAAGAAGAAATTACTATTAAAATTCCTCTAGCTTAACCCTATAAAAACCGATAACCGTCTACCCCTTCCTTTACTAGAGAAAAAATGTGGATTCAGAATTTTCCTGATTCTTTGTTTAAACGGGTCTTAAAATGATATATTAAAAATGGCTATATCAATTCTAAATTTCATCTAGCGCGTTTTGGCATCAGGAATTCAACGGACTGTCTTTATTATACTGGTACGACTATATATGCACAAGAACGAAGGTTGCTGCGGGATTTATATTTTTTCATAAAAATAATATATATATATATATCAATATATATGTGCGTGTGTGTGTGTGTGGTGTATATATATATATATATATATATATATATATATCCAAGGAAAGAGGACCCTAGGTTTTAACATTTTGAGTTCCCTGGCATATGGTTAAATCTAAATCATTTACACAACCAACATACAACATTGCCCGATGACGAGTTTCTATACCGAAACATAGAAATTTACTTGAAGCAATGTACCTTGAATTCATAATTATATATATATATATATATATATATATATATTGTAACTAAGTTGTTGAGCTTGTAGGTTTATTAACCTTTTGTTCATGTATTTACTTTTATAAAGAATTTAAAAACATCGTAACAACCATTACAATATATATATATATATATATATATATATATATATATATATTTATTAAAGCCTTTATCTTCTAATTTAAATCAGTTTTGTTAGAGAAAATAAATACAAAATATTGTGAGCCGAAAGCTTAGAAACAAATAAATAAAAAATTATCCAAATATCAAGAATTTTTTTCTTTATTTTCAACTGAAATTAAAGCCAAAATACGACGTTTAGAACGGTTTATGATTAAACATAGCAGACATTCATTGTCTCTTATATTTAACAGTTTATGTTTAGAAAATTATGTGCTGCCTCGATACACTATATATATATATATATATATATATATATATATATATATATATATATATGTCACAACCTAAAATCTTTACAATTGCCTTAATAAAGTACCTCAGAATACGAAATACGTTGGCTAAGATAAGCTTTTCTTTTGTTCTCGTCCATATTGTTATTTTTTACATATATATTTCCCCTGCAAAATTTTACATATATACATCTTAATGTGTAATTGCATGGTTTATCGTTATGTCATCGATTGGTCCTTTAATTTCGCGTTACCCAGCATCCAGAAAACGTTTGTAGATTATATGCTTTCCTCCAATTTAATCGGTAAAGAGCTGCTTAAAAGATATTCTGTAAAGTGTAAATAAATAATACTTGTGGCAGAAGGACAAACATTCTTAATTGTAATTATAGATGTTCTGCCACATTATTGACCTTTATAGTGAAGCATCAGTCAGATACAAGTTGTGGTGCTGTATCGTCTCGGAATGCTAACTCAGAGAACCGAGTTCGAATTCCAGTTAAATTCGTATTTCCTTTACGCACAAATACATTTAGGAAATGTAGTAATTCTTCTTTCCTACCTTCAGCTATGGATTAAATAGCCAGACATATATTCAGCTTTGTTTGTCAACCAGTCCATCACCAAAGCAACTGGCAACCTACTGCTGGAAAATCTTCTGCCTGTATCAAAGCCTGTATTGCATGATCACCTAAGCGTGTATCACATATTGTGCTTCATTGATTAATAAGGAAACATATGCCAAAATTTAAACAATATTAGGTACGCAGATGATAGAGTGCTGATAGCAGACACAGAAAGGAAACTAAAAATCCTAGAAGGTAGCTGAAGAGAGTGACAAGAAAGGATTACAAATATACTGCAAGAAAACCGAATGCATGATCATCAGCAAAAAGTGCAGCCCAAAATGCCAATTACAGGTGAGGGATTTTAAAATCAAGCAGGTACAGAAATTTAAATACCTAAGAAGTGTTCTAACAGAAGACGGAAAGTGCCACACTGAAATCCGAAGGCGAATTGGCAGGGCAAAAGAAGCTTTCCAAAACTTAAGTAGAGTATTAAGAAACAGGAAAATTTCACTAGTAACAAAGAGTAGAGTACTGGATTGCTATGTGATGTCGGTTCTTCAATATGTCAGTGAATGTTGGACAATATCTTTGATGAATGAAAAACTTGAAAGAGCTGAAATGTGGTTCTTTTGAAGGATGATGCGGATATCATGGATCGAGACTGTGAGCAATTATGAGGTCTTAGAAATGATGGAAACAAAAAGAAAATGAATACTGAGCATCAGGAAGAGACAGCTGAAGATCCTGGGACATGCAATGAGAAAGGAAGGCTTGGAGAACATGTTACGAATAGGTCATATACAGGGAAAAAGAGACAGAAGTAAGCAGCGGATAATATATTTGAAGGGCCTTATCAGGTAGATGACGGAACGAGGGTTGCCTGGTGTAACAGGAGAAAGCTTGCTAAGAGACACTAGGAACAGGGAGATCAATGAAAAGACATGGCACATAAAAGAAAAAAACAGAAAACAGAGCTGGTAAGATAATAATGCTTTCAAAAAGGTCAAACGTAAAAATGGTTATCTAATCTAAATAAAATAAAATTATTTATAAATGTAACTTTGTCTGTGTGTGTGTTTCCGTTACCTATAGACTCCAAAACGGCTGAACCTATTTTCTTGAACATTTATACAGTTCTAATACAAGCGTCTGCGAGTGTTCTTAGCTAGGTGTTGTGTCAAGGTACCCCCGATAAATATCGAAAGTCGATAATCGAAAAAAAATTGGGTTATAGAAGGAGTGGTCCGATTTTAATCAAATTTGATACACTCATAGAAAAAGACATAAGAAACGATATTCAGAAGTTTCAAGGCTGCAGTTCTTACAATAGTGCAGAAAATCGATAACATTTATATAAAAAAGGCAAGATGTTTGTGTGTGTTTCTGTTTATCTGCCTGTATGTCTGTATTTTTTCAGCCCTTTTATTTCACTTTTTGCTTCGGATTTGCTTCTAAGTAGGTATAATTTTAGTTCTTAGTCTCAGCCATTATACTATTTACTCAGAGGACTTATTTAGCCTTCAAAATTCAGTTTACGACGAAAGAGACTCATTAGATATCGATACCGCAAAATCAAAATTTGACTTACATCCATTCATTTTTCTTTCAGTCTACGGTTTTGCTTTAACTGGAAACAACTATTGCTTTTTAGTCTTTGGTGCCAACGTCCAAAGAGTCTGAGCTCTCTGACCATGGATTAGTTTTAAAGGTTTCATTACATCCGAGCAACCCCAGGTTACACTGCTAGTTATGCTGTAAACAAGACAACACCCATACATTGTAGGAGAACTAGAAACTTGATGTTTAACTGCTGTGATTTCTGCCAAAAATTATCAGCTTCACTATAAGCTGAAGTGTTTCGATCCATCTAACAGAGGAATATTATCCAAAAAAATCATAAGAAAATCTACCCCATATGTCGTCTCTGAGTGGTGTAACGCATTTTCAATCAGATAACATTTATGTATTCCAAGTACAAAATGAATAATTTTGTTATTTCACCCCAAATAATGTAGACTTATTTCTCGTAAATATTAATTCACCCCAAGTATTATATATTTTAAATCAATTTTTGTTTAAATTTTGGCACTCTTTTAAAATTATACTTTTCAAATTAAATTTGTTTAACCTGCCTCGCAAAATCTCCAAACCTCAGAATTGAAATTACAAAAATTTAGACATTTATTCACGTTTTGTAAGTACCGATGGTAGTCGATGTATTTACGAAGATATTTGCATAATTAAAAATAAAAGGGTTTTGGCTTATTTATTGGAGTGGGGCGCAAACGCGGGTTCAAATATCACACTCGAGTAACCCACATCTTGAGTTATCGCAAAGTTCAACGCAACCGAAGAGCAATGGATAATCCTCGCTCTGGAAAAATTGATTTGAATTTTAGTAAATACATTATATGTTTGGGGGGGGGGATAAATTAGTATTTTAGTGTAAATTAATAGAAAGAATTGCAAGAAAATATACTGTAGTAGCGCCTGAATGTTCAAAGTGATCAATTAAAAATGTAACTGAGTCAATCAATTTGTACCAACCTATTTATAAGGATTAAAAAGTAAACTACCCATCAGAGAAGAGCTTGCGATTTTTTTTAGATTTCATAGTTTCTAATAATCCAAACGAACAAAGAAAATTATATACAGAAAAATATCATAAATTTGTTAGAAAGATTACAATCTTTTATTTCGGAACTATAAAAAACTCTTAATGTGAACAGAACGGCGCAAAACTACTTTTTTCAAATCGATAAATATAGATAAACAAATACGCAAATAATTCAAAGAAAAGAAATGCACTAAACTATACCCTATCGTTCTAAAATATTACTTAACTTTCTTTGACCAATGTTACTATTTTAATGCACTTTGCTCTCATCTGCTTACCTAGTTTTCGCTAGACTTTTTTCTTATTCCACAAACCATTGTTTTAAGCATTAAACACTTCCTGAAGTAGACCGTAATGTCATTGATAATTTTGTTTTTGAAACGGTAATGTGTTTACCGCACCTTAATCCAATCGGTTTGTATGTATCTTCTGCTTTTATAAAGAACTTTTATTCTTACAATAAATACGTTTCTCCAAGGTTTTCTTTATTATTATTTTTTGTATTCTATTTTATTCGTAGCGTTCAGAAATTCTACTGGTGTCCATCTGTCACTTTTTATTAATTTTATCTATTGCTACCGCCATCTGCCCGTGTGCATACATAGCTAAATAGACATGGCTGCTCTTTATAAAAAGGTCAAAATTTCATAAACGACAATGCGTTTACTTCGTTGTTTTTTCCCCTGTATTTTTTAGACATTCCTAGTTTTGAACATTTTGTTCCTTCGCTTTATTTGTACATTTGCTAGAACTAAAAACTTTAAGAACTCCAGGAATTGATTCGACTAATGTATGAGCAAGCAAGCATTGGAGATCGTTGCTAGTGTCTTGAGTTCTAACCTTATAAGGGACTACATGACTTTTTTCATATTTCACTGTGAAGTAAGCAAAATAAATGTCTATAAATAAGTGCGATGTTTGGGCAATATTTAAAAAAATTCTCACCGTAATCTTCAGTTGCAAACAATTACATCGACCACAGTTCAGATAGACTTTGTTGACGTTATATTTACTATGCGATTTACAATTAAATCTTGCTTAAAAGGAAAATGTATTTCGTAATTATTTATACAAGACAGAGTTTTGAGCGACCCCCACAAAGAAAATAATAATAATAATAGTAATAATAAGAACGTAACAATATTTTTCTCTGTCAAACTGCCGAATGCCAAGGCTTAATTCCGAATGTAGCTGATAAAAACATTGAATTACCAAATAGGACCATATGTGCGTTGTGGTACAGTGGATATCGGCTCGGACGTGGGAGCCGAGTTCGAATTCCAGTTGAATCCATTTTATTCACTTACGCACTATTACCCTTGGGAAAGATTTTAATCTGTCTCTTCCTTCTAGTTATGGACTAAATAGCAGGACAGACTGGTTAACTGACTGATTAATCGGGGCTGTTCCACTAATAAATAGAGCAACATTTAACTATTCGAAATTTAGTGATAGTTTCTATAGTCGTTGAGTTTGTTAAATCTGAAAGTCTTGATTTCCTTTTTTTATGATTTATTAACCAATTGTCAGTTGTTTTAAGCAGAAATATATTTAGATTTTAAGTATTTTTTATAAATGGATACTGCATTACTTTTATTTATTCTTGAAAATAACATTACTTTTTTTCATACATAAGTTCTATTATTTAGTCGATAGTTAGAAAAGTTTGGTTTAATATACTAAAATATATCTAAAATATTATTATTACTAATGTTAATAACTTTTTTGTTTTTAAGAACTGTTTCACATAAATTCCGTACATTCGAATTGGGAAAACTGTATATTATCTCAGGGGTCGTAAAACTCATCCGTGTCTGCTTCGATAATCTACAACAGTTCAATGGCACAAAAAAAAATGGCTGTCATCGACTGCGAGCTCATAAGTTTCAACATCAACGTCGCTTCACTGCAAGAAAACAGACTTGCGTCAAACGGCAGCGTAAGCAAACAGAACTACACGTTATTCTGCTTGAGCAACGAACCTGAATAAGCAAGACTCAATGACATTGGATTCGCAGTAAAGAATTCCCTACTGGCCAAGCTAAAAACGCCATCTACTCTTATAGCCCGAATCCTGCTTCTTCGATTATTAGCCTTCCTCTTCAGCAGCGACAAAGATCCCGACACCATCTTAAGAGACATCCCTCTCGTGGAACAAGGGAACCTGCTCGGTGACTTCCATGCTCGAGTGGTCTCTAACCATGACTCTTGGCCTAACTGAATCGGCCACTTTGGCGTCGGCGAGCTGAACTAAGACGAAAAGAGGCTCCTTGAATTATGCTCATATCATGGCCTCTTTCTTTGCCATTAATCTGCATCGTCGAGTGTCCTGGCGGCGCCCCATTTCCGCCACTGACACCAGCTATATATTCTCTTCACACATAGACCATAACATAAATGTGTTCACACCACACATAGTTACTGCAGTGCTGACTGTGACACTATTAACTCTATGGTTGGCAGTAAGTCCGTCTCCAGCACAAATTGATACACCCATCCAACCAGAAAGGTCGCGAACGTATGAGGACCAGCACGACGGCAGTACTAAACCTATGGCGAAACTACGCCTATGCAACGTACTCTATTTTCAATTTTCTTATCTCCTATCCTACATATTTTATAACAGATTCATATACTGACGTATTTGAAGGGTTTAGTATTTACTAAATTCACATTATAAGTTTTACGATCAAATCAATTCAGGATGCTTTGCTTCCATTCAAATTCCCGATTATTGTTTATGAATTGAAATTGTTTCTGTCCTATTTCTTAGGTCAGTTTTTACTGGATTTCTTTTTCATTTAGGATTATTTTTCTTCCAAATATGCGTTGTGGTGCAGTGGATATCGAGTCGGAACGACAAATCAGGGTGCCAAGTTCAAATTCCAATTTAATTCCTTGCATTCACTTACGAATGAATACCCTTGGGAAAGGTATTAATCCGTCTCTTTCTTCCACTTATGGGTTAAATAATAGGACAGATTTAATTCTAAAGCCTTGGCTGGTAACTAGTCTACCACAGAAAGCAATGACAATCTACTGCGGGGCAATCTTCTGCCCAGTCAATCATGTCACTTTCGAAACATGATTGCCCAAAGCGTGTATCACGTAGGGCACTTAAATGACTGACTCCTCTTAAATATGAACACCTATGTCATAAGCATATCTCCCTCATAATCAGTGCATTGATCCTAGGAGAAAAAAGTATGATCGCTAACTTAGACTTCTAATTTTAGTAAATTCGTTTAAAATGTGCTAGTTGTAACCAGCTCGCATTCTTATTCTGTTCTTCTTTCCTGTTGGTGGTGACGGAGAAAGCTGCAAATCAAAGAAAATTTGACGAGGCCATTCGCGTGAATTTACTTTCCGTGTACAAGTCTGTGTAACGGAAAGCCTAAAATACTCCACCAGAAGCGTCTTCCTCTCTGTTAAATGAGGAGTAAGTCAGACGCGATCTTGCAAACCAAAATGCATCGAGTATCGCATGCTGGTTTGCACAAGGCCTGCCTTGAGTACTCCAAACCTCGTCTAGTATTGCCCTTTTCTGCAGATTTATTCGTTGAGATCGGGGAAAATTTTTTGCTTACCGTTGAGGTTTTCAGTCGTTGATTGCGTTTAGACTGGTTCCACCTTCTCGATATGAAATGCTTAAATGTTAATAGTGGAAATATAGGTGTTGAAATCTCTCTCAAAATTTTCAGAAACTGTGACCATGTAAGATCTTAACGCATCGAATTTGTTAAAAGATTATCTCCCCTTGTATAAAGCCTATAACTGGGAACTTTTCGTTTTTCAATTGTGAAAGTTAAAACAATGATTTGATGAAGTTTTAAACAAAATCAAATGAAAAAGAAGCTGAAGTTCCGGGGATATTTAATAAGGTAGGAGGGCTTAGAGAATCTGATATTTAAAAGAGAACAGAGGAAAAGAAAGACAGGGGAAATAAACGAGTAGCATATTTGATAGGCTTGAGCAAATAGATGGCAGAGCTGGGTTCGGGGGTAACAAGAGGGGGTGTTAAGTGATACAAATGATGGGGAGATGTGGAAGGCCATGTTGCCTACATATTGAAGACACATGACACATAGAAGAAGAAGAAGAAGAAGAAGAAAACCAGATTATGCGGAAAACTTTCAGAAGAAAATTAGGATGATCAATCATAGAATATTTATATTACGGGATAAACTTTCAAAACTATACCGAAGTTTTAAAAAGGCAAAGAAAAAAGTAATAAAATAATTTTGAGGATAGTCGTTCTTCTGATAATCTTTTATTTCATTCTCTAATATTGTAGGTGTAAATGGTAAGCCAACTTGTTGAATTTTCCAGCTTCTTTTTAGGTTTCATAAATTTCACAGAGCTGACATACATAAGTACAAATGTAATATATTATAAAACCGTGACACGGACTTCATTCATTAATTGTGGATTTATTTTCGGCAAGGATCGATGAGAATTTTTAACTGCATGTAATAGAATAAATGAAAATAATGACCCAATGGTAGGAAGAAGAACGCTAAAATTTACAATTGATTACACTATATCCTGAGAGTATATGGCAATAAAAGACTGGTTAGTTGTTTTGGTTTTATGGCAAATCAACCTCGGCGGGTCATTTATTGCCAACTAAACTTTATTTATTGCTGGAAACACCTTTTTCTTTCAACAATTTATTGTTATTTTGTATAGGTTTTTGTGTCTAGTATTACATTTTTCTTTTTCGAGTATCAAGATTTATTGGGATTTGTTTTTAAGGGCAGAGTCTCCAAGTCCTACCTATGTTATTGAACCCATAACTGGAGGGAAGGGGCGGATTAATACCTTTCCCAAAGGTACATGTGCTTAAGTGAATGCAGGGTATTCAACTGGAATTCGAACTCGACTCACCGATTTCTCTTTCCGAGCCGATATACACTGCACCACAACGCACATCCGTCACTATACACTTACAGCACATGGTATTCCCAAGCAGTCACCCATCTAAGTACTGACCAGTTGCTTAACTTCGGTGATCGAGCGAGAACCGTTGTATTCAACGTGATATGCCGTAAGCCTCGCAATAAAAGATAGCTAGTTAGCCGTTCATTTATCTCACAATATAATGGTAGCTCTCTGTTTGGTCAAAAATGCAGTCCTTTTGCGAGGATCGTTTGAGCAGATTAACAGAGATTTAAATATTGGCATCGCAGTCTCTTCTTCAGGTGTGACAAATGAAGCTGAAATGTGGAATGAAGGTCTGAGATTTTCTTGATATTTCTTCCGGTTTCCAAAAGTTGGTTTTGCTTTATCCCGTCTTACATGACTCATTGCACCCCATGAAGCGAGCCTCTCCAACCGTCTGCTAGTTACCAGAGTTGATGCCTGTGAGTTTCATACTTCTCTTGCAAACGTCCATGAAACGCAGTACAGGGCGGCCTATTTGTCGGTGCTCCGTGACCAGCTCACAATACATGATATATTTTGCTATAAGTCCGTCATTCATTCGATGTAAATGAAGCGAACAACTAAGACGATGAATATTTCAGTAGTTTGCATAGTATTAGTAAATTTTTCACTCCTTCATGCCGAAGATATGTCCTAGAATACATTCTCTATTGGAGAATTTATTAGGCCAGTAAACTTTTCACTGAAGCATTGTCATTAAAAACCGATGCGGTTAGGAATAAGCAGGTTATACATATCTTAATATTTTAATTTAACTATTTCTTTACATATGTACTCTCACTTTTGTTTAGAAATCATTCATATTGTGGTCGGAGATTTAAAGAAATGAGAACATATTTATCAACTTTCAAATACATATACATAATATATTAGACTGAGTTATAAATGATTTCACACTTATCTTGATCTTAACTTATTTATAAATGGAACTTTGTCTGTGTGTGTGTGTGTGTGTGTCTGTGCGTGTCCGTTACCTATAGACTCCGAAATGGCTGAACCGATTTTCTTGAAAATTTACACAGTTGTACTATAATCGTCTGCGAATGTTCTTAGCTAGGTTTTTTGTCGAGGTACCCCCGATAAATATCGAAAATCGATAATCGAAAAAAAATTGGGTTATATAAGGAGTGGTCCGATTTTAATCAAATTTGATACACTCATAGACAAAGACATAAGAAACGATATTCAGAAGTTTCAAGGTTGTAGTTCTTACAATAGTGCAGAAAATCGATAATATATATATAAGGCAAGATGTTTGTGTGTGTGTGTGTGTGTGTGTGTGTGTGTGTGTGTGTGTGTGTGTGTGTGTGTGTGTGTGTGTGTGTGTTTCTCTGTCTGTATGTCCTTAATACAAATCTATTTTTATCCGATTCTCACCAAATTTCACACAAATATTCTTTAGGCTGAATATGAGCTCCAGGACCATGGATTAGTTTTAAAGCTTTCATAACACCCAAGCAACGCCGGGTTCTACTGCTAGTTATAATATATTATTATAATATATTTATTTTTACAAACATAAAAATCATTTTATGTTATTCAATTGTATAATGGAATGGCAATATAGACGTTGCGATTCAAACAACAACCAAATTAAAACTCCTGTCTTCCGAGAGTGACGGATGCTAAATTTAATATAATTAAAAGAAAGGTCTTTAACATATGTTATATCTCGCTTTCTAGGGATTATATATAGTATTGCATAGATTATTTTCGGTCAGGCACAAACATTGTCTTTTCTTTTCAACCGAGTCTCTCTCTGTACCCGAAGATTTGACTGAGTTGTTCAGTGCATAAAGACATAGGGATTGAGAATTGCGAGTCAGACTGCATGACGGCAATTGGCTGCTATTCAACCATGCCTCACCACTGAGAAGAGATCTGAGACAAGGTCGGTTCTTACGCGAGAAATCCAAGAATCATTATTCAAAATTTTCCCAGCAGCGGCATACATGAGAAAGGGCACAAAGAATAACAATTTTTCTCAGATGCGTTTTCATCCGTAGACATAACACCGACTGATCTAAACTCTGGCTGAAGACAGCAGAGTGTTTGATGAAAATTAATTGAATTTTTAATTTAAGCCTTTAGATTAGCTCAATTTTGTTGCTGGGCAATATTATTTACTCGACAAGGTCCATTTTTGGGGATTTATTATTTTTATTAAATATTTCATTTTAATTATTAATATTCATCCACTCCTATTTCTGGCGAGTTCGTTTACGTAATGAAATTTGTATTTTTTAAGTTTCTGATAAGCCTATATTTTTTCCGTGCGTTTTCTTTTTCTGATAATTGTACTTGTAAGTTAAATGAATTCTGTGTGTTTTCCATCAAGAGTATCATACATTACTTGCATAGTATCTTCCTTTTTTGTAGGCCTGTTTTCAGTAAAACTTCTTAACTGATATTTTTGTCTTCCAAGTTTTTCCTGTTAATATATATATACCATCATTGCAATTCGTGATATTATTAACTGTTTCCCCACTGTCTTTTCTATTGTCATATTTCCTAAAAAAATTTGGTGTCTTTTTTGTTATCCGTTCTTATTATTCTCTGACATGATAACAAATTGTGAATACCGATTAAATATTTTAGTGAACATCAACTCTACCGGTGACATACCTGAGCGTTTATTGGGATTTTGGGTTATCCCTCATACTCTCAATAATTTTCATAGTGCTTCTTCGCTCACCTTCTCGTTTCGTAGAGCGAACCTCGATTTAGACGTTCTCTGTAGGAAGAGCTTGATAGTTGCGAGCTTGATGTCATAGTGCCCGAGAGAAACGGTCTTACCCCTGAGTGGAGGTGCAAAACTTGGTCGAGTTTAACTCAGGAAACCCAAACGATTGCACTCCAGCCAGTGGTCAAAATTTGTCCAGTTCCTGTGTGATTCTCTGCACAAAGACATAACAGACTGCCTAACAGCAAAGAACTGCTATTTATCCATGTCTCCACCAATGTGAAGAGGTGATACACATAGTCAGATTTAACGAGAGGAAGAACAGCGCATACACTCGGTACAAGAGTCAAAATTTGCCCACCTCTCACATACATTAGATCAGATACAAAGCTTGACTATTCTTCACAAGCTAGTTTCTGTCCATAGACGGAACCCCGAGCCAAAGTTTTCGTCAAGACAGAGTACTTGTCTTTCTTAGCCGAGTCTAAGTGCGTAGGCCGACCCCACATTGAGATGTTCTCTGCCCAATGACAGAGAGCTTGACAATTGCAAGCCAGAAAGCAAACTGCCTGACTTCATCAAATTGACTCTCACTAGGCGTTATTTACTTAAGTCTCTAGATTCGTTCCTTTGTTTCAACGTGAGATGTATATTTACACCACAACATAAATTAATGTGAAAAAGAATTCCTATAAGATGTATTCAAAATGAAGCTTAGAAATCGTTAATTAAATCAATAGATAAAGACAGAACGATTTTAAGGAGTTCATATTACCATCTAAAATAACCGAATATTATTCTATAAAAATAATTCAGATATTTGGCATAATTGTTCGATCATGTATGTTTTTTGTGGTTTATATCTTTTGGAGTTATAAATAATTTATATTGCACTTAAAGCTCTGAATATCAAAACCTGACACTTCCCGAAATATGTTTTCAATATTTATTTATGAGAGATTATATAAACTGAAATTTAGACGATATATTTTCATATAGACATATAATTGTATCCAGAGAAAAGATGGCATACATCGGTTATTTAATAACCGTTTTATTGCGATGTGTATAATAAAATTTGACCTCGGGTGAATGGTCACGAAGCGAGTAGCTGTACTGTGAACTGTATTATGGAGATTAGTCATCTTATTTTAGCTCAAGAATTAGTTTGGACAATGTGTTCTTTTGAAATTTATATTACCTATTGTACATAGACAATGTTTATCTATTTGTTCTTATTCGTTTTTTTTCTTTCCAATTATTTTTCATACAAAATTTATAATATACTTATATACAGTACTTCGTCTTGTTTCTCAGCAAACCATATTTATATGACAATATTTAACGTCATTCAATCTATTTAAAGGATAGAGAGGTTTAGAAGTAAAATTTTCTCTCCATTGTCCTTTGGAAACTAACTGTATTTGTTCGTTTATTTTCATTAATCACTAATCAAAATGCAAAACAGTTGGTGGTTGTTTGTCTATACTTCTGAGATGAGTTAGTATTTATATCATTTACTGTTATGGTGAAACACACATATTCCTTAGATAATGGTCTCCCTCTTCTATATTAATAAGAGTTAACATGAAGTTCTTGGCAAGTTCATAGGAGTTCTTTAGACTTCAATTAGAGTTTAGTAGAACTACTAAGGCAGTTGATATTAATCGTCAGTTAGCCGAATACTAAGGAGTCAGCTTTAAGTCGAAGATGACCAAGTTGCTAACATTTTGGGTATGTTAAGACGATTAGCATCTGACATAGCACGATTACAACCATCTGTGCGGAAAACTACTCCGCAACATTTACATTGTTCGGACTGTTGTCGTCATCTTTAATCCCATGTTCACGACGTTTCAAAGGAAATAAATACATGGCATCAGTAAGTGCCAATGCACATTTAATGAGAATTATATACCCCAGTGATCAGAACAAAGGGATTACTTAAAGATTCTTAACACCTGTCATAAACATGTCAATGAAAATGAGGACAACAGTCTGAAAAATGTAAATAATATAATTGTTGACTGAGTGATCGAATTGTTTTTTTTTTACCGCTTATCGATCTTTTGCATGTTATCTAAAGAAAGATAAAAATTTTTATGTTGTATTTTTTAAAAATAGTAATGGCTTACTGATACAAAACGTTCTAGTCAAATCTTATCTGTGATGGAGAACATTTCTATCTATACTTTTCAAAAAGTCATTTGCATGTAAGTAAATACATCGAATCCATCTAGAATTAGGAACTCTGTTCTCCAGTTTCCAATTCTGAGCTATTATTCATTACAAAACACGCTCATCCAAATTTATGACATTTGATTTTAGGTACTGAGAACCGGTGTTTAAACGTTATATGGCCGTAAACTTGCAACAAAAATCCTTTGTCCGTTAAACAATTTACATCAATTTTTTTCATGAAAACCGGCCTTGATAAATAACCTAAATTATGTGGCCATAATAAAAATTATAGACTTTTCACTGAATCTTAAACTGTGTTGACTACATCCACTAAAAAACTACCTGGAATTCGAACTCCGCGCCCCGATTTCTCGTTCCGAGCCGATATCCAATGCACCACAACGCACATCCCTTAATTACTGATCTTTATTGTTATCGCTTCTTGACAGTATATTAATCTCATATTCTCTAACACTGAATACTGCCTTGCGTCTTAGTGATTTTATTACCTTGCTTAGAGCGTAATAAGTAAAAAATCGACATACACGACCAAGGGTTACTTTTACACACAAATAAGTGCACGAAAATAGCTTTTTCTAGATCCATATAAAAACTCAGCACCTCGATTTGTCGTTCCGAGCCAATATCCATTGCACCACAATGCACATCCGGTATTCTTACTACTGACTGAAATAACCACTGTTGCTGTCTTTTTTCATCTGTGAAGGAATTGCATTCACTATTATGTATGAGATATTACATAGCATTTTTTTGTAACTATATTTTCTTATATCTTAATACTTCGCTTAATTCCTGGAGTTTCAATCCTATTAAATACTGAACTTTGGTTAATTAATCACATTTATTTATGAGAAAAATATTTATGTATTATCTTAAAATTCTGGTGTGTTGTTTGATACACGTTTTACGGTCCTCATTTCTCGAAAATATTTATGTTTCCATGTAAACACAAATATTAAAAAAAATGATTTCGAACTAATTTACACATCTAGCGAGGAGGTGCTATAAATTCCACCAATTCCTGGCAGTAGTTATAACTGGAAAAGAAGTATAACATTTACACTATGAATTGTTATTCAAGAGATACTTGTAATATATCATAATGCGTTTGTTGGGAAATTTAATCCAGTAAACATATTAAGTGTTTATTATAGAAAGAGGCGGTATGTTTTACATCGCTAGTAAAATTATAATTCACACTTGTTGTGACTGCTTTACAGTGTAACATACATCTGAAAATGTAAGGAAAAACACAATATTATATAACACCCGTCTCAGCTCACTTTTTTTCCATTCATTTAACGCATATTAATATGAGAAAATACTGAACGGTGTTCAATATAATTGACAGCAAAGAGGTTAATATTCATGCTTGATATTAGTTATTAGCTGCACTTCAAATTGGTAAAATTTTTGCTGGTATCTCATTGAAGTTTATGTTAATAATGTATTAAGTAATTCCTAGGAATGTATAGAAAAATTTGAACTGAATCAGCCACCTAGTTTGAAGAATGGATTAAACCAGCCAATATAATAAAGTTCGTCCTGAGGCTGCAAACCACTATGGCGATAAGGTTATCCGTGCGCGCTATGTTCTTCACACCTTTGACCTTCAGACTAATAACTGTTTCGCTCCGGGGAGAAACAGTTTCTAAACTTTCAGAACATTGGCAACATCCTCGATGAAATCATCGAATCAAAATTGAAGTGAGTCATTTATTTTAGCATGCAAATTTTATCTGAAGATAGGTTCGATACTATATAAAAGACACAACAATACATTGATATCAGAAAAATAGATATATTCTTCTTCTTCTATGTGCCCTGTCCCTTCAGGACGTAGGCGATCATGGATCTCCACGTCTCCCTATCCCTTGTGGCTCTTAGTATGTTTGCTCCTGTTGCTCCTGGCAACCCCCGTTCCGTCATCCACCTGATCAGACCCTGCAAATATGTTATCCGCTGCCTTCCTCTGTCTCTGCTTCCTTCTATCTGTCCAGTCAGTATCAGGTTCTCCAGGCTCTCTTTCCTCATTGCATGTCCCAGGAACTTCAGTTGTCTCTTCCTGATGCTCAGCATCAATTTCCTTTTTGTTGCCATTCTTTCTAACACTTCGTCGTTGCTTGTATGCTTAGTCCACGATATCCGTAGCATTTTTCTGTAGAACCACATTTCGGCCGTTTCTAGTTTTGTCCTCATTTTCGATGATATTGTCCAGCATTCACAGCCGTATTGAAGAACTGACATCACGTAGCAGTCTAGCACTCTTTTCTTCGTTTCTATTGAGATCTTCCTGTGTGTTAGTATTTTGCTCATCTTCTGGAACGCGTCCTTTGCCATGCCAATTCGCCTTCGGATCTCCGTGTCGCACTTTCCATCACCTGTTAGAACACTTCCTAGGTACTTAAATTCTTGGACTTGTTTGATTCTGTTATCCCCCACCTGTATTTGACATTTTGGGTTGTATCTTTTGCTGATGACCATGCACTCAGTTTTCTTAAAGTTTATTTGTAGTCCCTTCTTGAAAAATATTGTTTTCAAATAATGATGGAAATACTGTTTACAGCCTAATAGATATCATACATAAAAATTCCATGTGATAGATTGTTATCGTTTTGAAATTCTATCGAGAAGTTTTTATGGTCAATTCTTTCCGGGTGAATGTTATCACGGCTCTCCACAAATAAATCTCATATGTAACTCTGAGCAAATTTTATCACATTATTATTCATTTCATTCCCTATTGTGGATCCATTTAAAGAAAGCTCGTTCGATAGTTTACTTGTTTTTCTCTACTTCTTTTACTTTTAATATGCGCTATGAATATTATTCTTTCCGGGTGAATGTTATCACGGCTCTCCACAAATAAATCTCATATGTAACTCTGAGCAAATTTTATCACATTATTATTCATTTCATTCCCTATTGTGGATCCATTTAAAGAAAGCTCGTTCGATAGTTTACTTGTTTTTCTCTACTTCTTTTACTTTTAATATGCGCTATGAATATTATTCTTTCCGGGTGAATGTTATCACGGCTCTCCACAAATAAATCTCATATGTAACTCTGAGCAAATTTTATCACATTATTATTCATTTCATTCCCTATTGTGGATCCATTTAAAGAAAGCTCGTTCGATAGTTTACTTGTTTTTCTCTACTTCTTTTACTTTTAATATGCGCTATGAATATTATTCTTTCCGGGTGAATGTTATCACGGCTCTCCACAAATAAATCTCATATGTAACTCTAAGCAAATTTTATCACATTATTATTCATTTCATTCCCTATTGTGGATCCATTTAAAGAAAGCTCGTTCGATAGTTTACTTGTTTTTCTCTACTTCTTTTACTTTTAATATGCGCTATGAATATTATTCTTTCCGGGTGAATGTTATCACGGCTCTCCACAAATAAATCTCATATGTAACTCTGAGCAAATTTTATCACATTATTATTCATTTCATTCCCTATTGTGGATCCATTTAAAGAAAGCTCGTTCGATAGTTTACTTGTTTTTCTCTACTTCTTTTACTTTTAATATGCGCTATGAATATTATTCTTTCCGGGTGAATGTTATCACGGCTCTCCACAAATAAATCTCATATGTAACTCTGAGCAAATTTTATCACATTATTATTCATTTCATTCCCTATTGTGGATCCATTTAAAGAAAGCTCGTTCGATAGTTTACTTGTTTTTCTCTACTTCTTTTACTTTTAATATGCGCTATGAATATTATTCTTTCCGGGTGAATGTTATCACGGCTCTCCACAAATAGATCTCATATGTAACTCTGAGCAAGTTTTATCACATTATTATTCATTTCATTCCCTATTGTGGATCCATTTAAAGAAAGCTCGTTCGATAGTTTACTTGTTTTTCTCTACTTCTTTGACTTTTAATATGCGCTATGAATATTAAGTTCTTCAATCACTCTTTTATTTTTATACAACCCAAATTTTATACAAACCAGATTTTGAAATCAATGTTTTTTTTTGTGTGTAAGTGTGTGATTTGATTCAATTTTAATTAAAACTTCGTCATTGCTCAAACGGACTATCGATGCTATTCCCAGAATCAGTTAATAGAATCACATCTGTTTTCTCAAGGATACGCGATACTAAATTTTTCTTTAACGGATTGTGACAATTTTAAATAGCTATCAAATAAGCTGTGATAAGTGATTAACAACAATTCTAAATTTATTTGTTCTTAAAGTTTAAACATGGTTCTAATTATAAACATGTCTGGAAACGCTAGATCAATCGGGCTTATTATCTTATATTATAAAATGTCTTGTTTATTCATCTTTAAAAGGCTGAATTTTTATTTCTAAGACTTAATTGATGAAAGATTTTATTATTTATATAGCTTTTTATTATATTTCACATCAGTTGTTTTCTTACATGATAATTTTATTTGTTGATTCGTTTTTATCATTATGGACGTTTTTTTTCATAAATGTTGTTTACTTTTAGAAAACATTTGTATAATATTTTGTTTCAAATTTTCTCATGTCAATTTCAAGTATTTTACTTGATAGAATCGCATGTGCCAGTTAAATGACAATCAGTTACAAAGAAAGAAGAATAGAAGGAATGTTCCAATTATTCCTTTGCCACACTTATCGAAATAGCATACACAATTTAAACACATGAATATTCAGAATTATATATATATATATATATATATATATATATATATATATATTAGACATCCACATACAAGCCTGTTTCGCTGAATCACAGCTCATCAATGTATTTAGACACATTCACTTGCTTTGGTATGAGTCGGAGTCGCTACTCTCTAAGACATAGGCGCATGGAATCAGCGAAGGGAAATTTTAAAGTGTTCTATATATGCAGTGAATACACACGCTCGTAATCGAAAGAACTCAATTCGTTTCTGAAGAGTCACGCTAATATTGCAGAAGCGGGAACTGTTTTTAAAATGTTCTTTTCTAGAGAGCTCAATCGTAATGCGAGCATAATATATTAGTCATTAATATATATATATATATATATATATATATATATATATATATATGAGAGAGAGAGAGAAAGAGAATGAGACAGACAAACAATGAGACAGACAGTGACTAGCATACAAATGAATAATTCTGAGATTAAAACATTCAACGACAGATTTCATTATTTAATTTGTGGTAAACAATGAAACTGAAACAGTACGTAACAACATTTCTAGTTCGCTCCGTAATTCATAGATAATAATTACTGCTGTGCAGTTTATGCATGCAAGCAAAATTTCTGTGGAACCCGTTCCCAAAAGAATGTTTTCCCGATGTCTGCAAAAGTAACCTTTTCTAGTCTAGGGTTAACTGTTATATTTTCTACATATCCGCATGAAGTCTGTCTCTTACTTTTTAAATCTCTACCTCAAGTGGTTTATTTCCAGTTTGAACCTCACTTTAAAATATAGAATTCCATTCAACCATTCATCTTGGTCATGAAATGCTCAATGCTTTCGTTTGTCAATCAAATACAGATCAAACAAAAATTATATGTAAAAACAATCAGCCACATCTCTTGCTAGTTTTATATCTACAAGACTCTCCAGAAAACTTAGGAACTACCGGTCATAACTATTTTTTGAAATTCTTGAATGTTCAGAAATTTCTCATTTCATTTTTTAATGATTGCAAATGTTCCTATATACAGGAATAACATTTTTCTAAGATGGCTCAATTTTTTTAAACTTCTATTTATACGTTTCAACTTCCGGAATTTATTGAAAGAGATAAAGGTATCTTCTTCTTCTTCCTGTCTGAGCTGAGATTATGAGAAAATATTTTTGTATTTTGTTAAGACATGGACTGCCATCCATACCCTTCAGTGATATTTCATATTCCATTTTAGAGCCTTTACTTATCAGACTCAAATCCCCAAATACAAATGGAAATATTGATGGCTTCATGGCTTTGGCGATCATGTCTTTTCAAAAATAATCTTTTCCTGTGAGGCTTTTAATAATGCTTTTGTTTTAGTGCCTCACTCTCACACGCCACATATTAACTTAACTTATTAAGTAGACTGATCGCTGTTTTAATCAGACCTGCTTACCTGTGAGTGCCAAATACATCAAACCTGGTTTCCTCATTGTGCGCCCGAGAAATTTTCAACAGTCTTTTCTGCGTCAAAGTACAAGCGTTATGTTAGTCTTCATTTAGCTTGTATCATCAGCGTTTGCTTCTGTTCTCTATTAATGTTATTCTGAGAATCCTTCTGTAGAATCACATCTCTGTTGCCTCAAGTCGACTGTTAATAAGTGAAATATCAAGCATTCACTGTCATATAGAAATAATGATATTACAGAGATGTTCAGCACTTTTTCTGTGATTGTATCTTTCTTTTCCTTTTTCTCAATCAGTCAGTCAAGTGCCATACGTGATACACGCTTTGGGCGATCATATCACGTTAGTGACATGACTGACTGGGCAAAAGATTATCCCGCAGTAGTTTACTATTGCTTCTTGCGCTAGACTGGTTGCTAGCCAAAGCTATAGAACCCAATTATTTAACCCATACCTGGAGGGAAGAGACGGATTAATACCTTTCCCAAGGGTATTTGTGCGCAAGTGAAAACAAGGAAGTCTCACTGGAATTATAACCCAGCGCCCTGATTTGTCGTTTCGAGTCGATATCCACTGCATCACAATTCCTTGTTCAATTTGGAAGGCATTTTAGTGTGTCTTTTTTCTGCCGTTTAGAAAAAAATTCTATATTGCATTTCTACAATTGTTTGATTGTGGCATCTTCACTTTAGACTTGACACCTTGAGCTGTTCCTTTTATGGTAACTACACTCTCTTTCTCCTCACAACTGGTGTAGAGTTCTTTTTTCAGCTTTCTTTTACTACACTGTCATACTTTCATGCAATTTTCATTCTGTGTTTACCATCATCTGGGTAGATGATGTTCTGAAGATCATGCCGACCGATAAAAAATCCTCGTATGCCTTTAAGTTCCCTTTTCTTTCAAACTCATTACTCTGCAATATTTTATTTCTTCAGTGTTACTTCCTGTCTAAAATTTATTTTCAAATATCCTTCCATTTTTGTTTAGTTCTTTCGTATTATATTTCTTTTCATTTCACTTAACTTGTCTTCCTTTTCTATATCTTTCTAATCATACATTATTTTCAACTTTCCTTATTATTTCTTTTCATTCGTCAGTATGTTTTTAAATCGATACAAGAAGAAATGCTATTCATCCGTGTCACGAACAAAAAGACAAAAGGTTTGTTCATTTAATGATTTCAATGAATATACAAACACTGGCGAGATTTTCTGGTGCGTAAGAAATTACTGATTAATGTATTTTGTTATTCTTGATGGTGGATAACATTTTTTATATTGATAATCGATTTCAGGGTTAGAAAGACAAGAGAAAAATTAATTATTATGAGAGAATATGAGAGAAAAGCAAAAGACAATCGAACGAGAAACGACAAAAGACTACAAGATAAGAAGAAACACTAACAATTTGGAAATAAACACATCTCTACTTGTTGAACATATTATCAAAGGGATCGCTTATCCTTCTCTATGTCAAGTGTATTTCTCTCTAGTATTTATTTTCATGCCTTATATATTCATCTATAACTCTGTATTCTCTATACAGAGAATATCGATATTATGTAGTTTTGTGTCAGAATATCATTTTAATATTATGCTTCTGTACAACATGATAAAGTTATCAAGATTCTTATGAAAACCAGTGTTCCAAGGTAACGAGGATCCCTGTCGACTAGGGCGTTAGAATACGCGGATTAGACTTATGAAAAACAGTACACCCTAATAGGTATGAGTATAAAATATACGTGGCAGAAAGGCCTTTGATTGGGTGGTTTTGAGGTGTGCGTAGCCATCCCTTATTTGCTGCTGTTTCCAATTCCACCCGGCGTGGGGTGATAGGACCAAGTATGAACAAATAGTTACTCCCTAAACTAAGATTAAAACAATATAAATGTATCAAAATAGATTTTTATACTGAAAATATCAGCTATACATAAATGATATTACCAGTAATACAGTTGACTCTCGACAAAAAAATCTACAAAAATACTTCAATGAAACCTGATCTACAAACCGATTTCTTACAAAGAATACATATTTTATTCATACGAACATATCTTTAAATTATCAGCAATACATAAAAAAGAAAACTATTACCAGTAATACAGTTGACAGTTGAAAAAAAACAAACTACAAACATACTTCAAATAAATTTGATCTACAAACCGATTTCTTACAAAGAATACATATTTTATTCATACAAACATATCTTTAAATTATCAGCAATACATAAAAAAGAAAACTATTACCAGTAATACAGTTGACAGTCGAAAAAAAAAAACTACAAAAATGCTTTTATTAAATTTGATCTACAAACCGATTTCTTACAAAGAATACACATTTTATTCATACGAATATATCGTTAAAATATGGTCAACATTAAATAATCAATTGAGTTCGCTGTGTCGTCAACGAAAATAAACTAAACTAAAGTAATGAGTTCGATCCTCACGATGCTCAACATCAGTTAACATTCGTTGTAGTGAACGTAATATTTTAGAGCTCATTTTCTCACAAATATAATATATTTAAAATCATTGCTTTTTATGTCAGTAGAGCATTAATTATAATTATTTTATTTGTATCCATAAAGAAAAAAATACATTACATCTTCACACGTTCTTGTTGAAATAAAGATTTCAGTCAGTTAAGTACCATACACGATACACGCATGGATGAACATGACTCCCACGAATCATGACAGAAATTCTCGCTTATTACTTTGCAGTTTCTTTCTGTGTTAGACTGGTTGTCAACCAAGACCCTAAGGTGTAGGTTGTCTTGCCTTTCAACCAGCAGATGGGGGAAGAATAGATGGATTCATAACTTTCTTAAGGGTATTTTCGCGTAACTTAATGTTTCTCGAGACAATATTTATTACAATACATAAACACAATTGGGATTTATCAATTTATTTTGTTATTTTTTCAAACCTACAACACATGTTACTCAAAGGTTAATATATTTGACAACGAAGCATCTCAATTTGAAAAAAAAATCGTACGTTATCAAAATAGAATAAAACATCTTAAAAACTGTACAAATATTAAATCGGACAAAATCGGAATGGATACGCAAAATTAAATTGTGAAAATAATTAACTTTTTAATGTCGGTCTCGTTATTATTCCCATAGCAGGATATGGTCACTGTGGTGGAACGTCGACCATTGATTACCCCTGCAAATAGTTTAGAAACTATTCATCAATCATCGACACATAACATGTCCGACAACAGTTAGGTTTTTGGTAGCACTATTTGAAATACGAGTACAAGGCTAATTGGAAAAGATCTAATGTTCAAATGTATGCGCAAGCATTAACGATAAAAATGCTTAATGGCGCCAATTTACGAATGAAAATCCTCACCATATAGATTAATAATGGCAATAGAAATATTAGAGTTTTCCTTATAAGGAAATATTTGTCATTCACTGACCGTGAAGAATGCATAATTTTGGGGAATTTATAAATATTTTATATTAAAACAAATTTTCAGGAAAATATGTTAAATCAAATTTGAGATGAATTGTTCTTTCCATTATTTATTGATGTTTTCTGCCTAACATTTTGATTGAAAGTGTGTCGTATATAAATATAGAGATTATGATTGTATTTTCTCTTCGGGTTGCATGAGTTGTGTATTTTGGTTGCTAAAATTTTATAATCTGTTTTACTTGTTACATAAGTTGAAATCTCTCAAGTGGCTTAGTTTAGGTTATTTGGTATTATACGTTGTTTGTGATTCTGTAGCAGCATTGCACAATATTCGAAGAAGTATGCTCTTCGCTAGGATCAGCAGGTTTAATCCGCTCGAAGATATTTTTAATCATTAATCTGAGAAAGCGGTTGTTTACAGCTGACAGATTAGATATTCTTTTAACGAGTTTGGTGATTTTCATGAGTAAGTCTTGAAGTGACGTAGCTATCTACGAACATGACTCGAATTAGTAGGTTAATGCTTTATTTTGTTACAATTTCCATTGTTGAACGTAGGTAACTCAGGAGGGTGTTGACATTTGGATAAGATGTTGAATTTATCTATGGTGGATTCAACGTAAAAGAGGTGACAACAAGAAAGATATAACCAACTACATCACGTAGAAACGGTAAATATTCACTATTCATATCTGAGCCAATAAATATGTACTTGAATAATGAACATTTTCCGTAATAATAGCTATATTGTTTGAGTATATATATATATATATATATATATATATATATATATATGCATGTGTGTATATATAAATGTATGCATGTATATATATAGATGCATATACATATATATATATATATGTGTGTGTGTGTGTGTATATGTATGTACATATATCTGAATATATGTGTAAATATATATGTATATATATGTAAATATTTATGTATATTTATGTATTTATATATGCTTATACGTGTATAAATGTATGAAATTATATGTATGTTTATATGTATATATGCTTATATATAAATATATATTCACATATATATGTATGTATATAAATATGTATATATGTATGTATACATAGGTATATATATAACTGTGTATAATGCATATATATATGTATACATATTTGTATATATATGTATACATATAGGTATATGTATATATATGTACACATACATATGTTGATATATTTAGTATATATATATATATATTTAAAACATTTGTATTCGCTTAGCAGATTTTCCTTTAAGGATATCAGTTTAAATAAATTGTAAACGTTGTGTAAATTTATTTTTTACTTTAATCCATTCATAATTACGGATAATATTTTGCGTTTTATCATTGAGAAATAGTATCTGTAACCTTGACAGTTGATGTTATTATTCGTTTCTCGATATTCGGAATTATTTTAAATCTTATTCCATGATTATAATCAAGGGTGTGATTTTTGGTTACAAAGAAAATCACCGCAAAAATCTGTTACTAAAAATAACTGTAAATTTTATTCTTAATTTAAATGTAACGGTTAACAAACTCGTTAACATTCATTAGAACGTGAAAATTATCCAAAATGATTTTTATGTTATAATGTCAAGGTCATGTAAGTGTTAAAGCATAAAAATCACGTTCAATTTGTAAACAATTTAGATCTTTAATATAGTATTTATATCTGATTCTTTTAAATGACGGCTTAATTTATTTTAATTTATATTGCCTCGTGAATCTGTGGTTTGATTTTCGTGTTTTCTTGGTGTGGGATACTTGTGTTATCGAACATTATTTTTTTGCATTGTGAATATAGACAGGAATGTTGTTGCAGATGTCTACAAATTGAGTAATAGTTAAACATGTGTAAGGTAAGACGTCTTGTTAATTTTTATTGTAATTTCCAACATGCATATATTTTTTCTGGTACACATTCTCCCAAGAGACATTTATATTGATATATAAGGTCGGTTTTACGTAATACATCAGCTTATGGGAAGGAATTATTTCGGATGATTAAATTTGTATTATCGTAATTTTTATATTATATTAATTTTAATTTATTATTAGGATATTGAGATACTGAGATATATTAGTACGAATAAGATTATTTAAAAATTTTTTATCTTGTTTTTACTTATCATACATCTGGGTGCAGTAAACGAGTTTGATATGTTTAGTGTGTTTTGTGGAATTACAATATTCTGTTTGATGTGTGCCGAGGTTATCGAAATGACATCTTATATAGATATGCATATGTATAATTCATAGATACACTGCAGAACATAATTATTAGGCATCCCCAGTTTTTTTTTAAAATCATGTATTTTATACTATTTTTAGTATTTATTGCCAAGTTGATAATTCTAAATGAAAATAGAATGGCGCTTTTTCATTATTACTTTGTCAAATTCTAAAAGGCACCCAGGAAGCCTTTGCTTTGGCCAGCCAATTAGAAGATGAGACTAGAATAGAGAAGTGAGAACAAAAAATGGACACTAGAACAGTTCATTGATGCACATGTTATTATGCAGTATTTAAAAAAGAACCATTTGATTTTCATTTAGAATTATCCACTTGGCAATAAATACTAAAAATAGCATGAAATACATAATTATTTGAAAAATGGATTGGCCGATTAATTGTTTTACTAACAGTTATTGAACTTTACTACCATTCATAAAAGCTCTTGTCACCTATTCGCTCTTTAACAGTGCGTTATTTTATTTTTTGCAATAAATATATCGGCGAGTAGTAGTAGTAATATTATATATTTTTCTTTCTAAACATATATTGTTAGACATAACAAAAAATTAATATCTATTATGTTTAATCATGAGCCGTTATAAACATCTTATTTTGGTTTAACCTCAGGTCAAAATACAGACAAAAGTTATTCAACATTTGGACATTTTTTTTATTAAGTAGGTTCTAAACTTTTGGATCAGAGGAGCTATCTTAAGAGAGGTTACAGGGGCGTTAGCATCAATACATTCACCATCAGATTTGATTTTATCTTGTGTTGGCATAAAACATTGGTACATTGGTAAGCAATGATAACAGTCACTGAATAGCATACGCATATATATATATATATATATATATATATATATATATATATATATATATATATATATATCCTGTCCTTTTGATTTTTTCTAATATCTTAATATACGATACTCACGATATGTAAATACTGTCAGCAAGTTTTTACTCGTTTTTGTTTTTTCTAAATTCGATAAATATTTTTATTTGTTT
Source organism: Ascarosepion bandense (assembly GCA_037127315.1). Lineage (NCBI taxonomy): Eukaryota > Metazoa > Mollusca > Cephalopoda > Sepiida > Sepiidae > Ascarosepion > Ascarosepion bandense. The sequence goes on from JBBBDQ010000201.1 coordinate 8,018,185, forward strand.
CTGTAAGCATTGACATACTTGGAAATAGTTAAATACATTAAGCTTGTATTTAAATCTTAAACTATATACTATACACAGAAAGTTAAGTGACTAAATTAATTTTTAGCTTCCGCGAGGTTTTATTTGGTAAATGTGTATGTTAATATTTCCGATTTATATTTTAATCTCTAAACATTGAAATATATACTTGGATCCAAGATAAGTAAAAATTAATTAATTTTATTAGACTGCAAAAGTAATTGTTTGGATTGGAAATTAATCAAAAATTATCTACTTGGTTTGGAAATAAATATGTATTATATTTTATACCTATTTAATCGGTTCGGAGATATTTAAATATGTAATAATTTGTTTTGTTTGGGAGTAGGTAAATATTAATCAGTTATATTTGTGTGTGAAAGTAATTACTTGATATAAAAAAAATTAAATTGGAGGCCATCTACCTGGATTAATATTTGAGCCTATAAATAATTTCGTCTTTTTAAGATATTTTAATCGATATCATACTTGGTTTGGTAATAGGAAAATATTTGTTATGTTTGTGTCTATATAAAATAACATGAGGCTTGTGGATATTTAAATAAAGATCTCTACTACTTGTTTCGGACATATGTAAATAACAGTTAAATATCAGGTAGATATATTTGAGTATATTTGATTACTTTGACTGAAGATATTTACATTTAAAATCATCTCCTTAAATAGTCCCTATGGAATAGGTAATTATTATTTTTTTTAGCCAATAGGTTATTACTTGATTTGGATATATGTCAGCTAAATTCCTCTATTTTATTTGGAAGATTGTTAATATTTAGTCTCTTATAACTGGGTCTATGAATAAGTACTTGGCTTAGAACTATTATATGCAAAGATATCAAGATGGTTTGTAAATTTGTATTTGTTATTCCCTTATATTTGAGTCTATAAGTAATTGCATAGTATGCAAATATTTAAACCTAAAATTATCTATTTAGTTTGGAAATAAGTAAGAATTAGTCGGTTATATTTCAGACTATATGTAATTCCTTGGTTTGGAAACATTCAAATCTAAAATCATATACACTGCCACGCAACAGTTCACAACTCAATTTTGTTTCATATTTATTTCGGTATTTCTAACACAGAATTGTTTAACATTAATGAAAGTTTTACTGCTAATAATATACTTAAAGCTTTTAGACAATATTCATATTAAAAAAAATATAATCAATAAAAATATCCCATGAAGAAAACGAACTTTTATTAACGCAAATGATTAAAATACTTTTATTATTTCATCAATTACTATTTCGTGGCGTAACTGTTATTCATAATTAAGTTATTGTTTGCCTGTTTCTTGGCTAATCTTTTTTCTTTTCTTCACGACAAAATTTCTTTAGTTCATTCAGGTTTTGCGGATTTCTTCTTTGAATTTTCAGTTCCAGCTCTCTCCATGGATTTTCAATCGGAGTGAGATCTAGGGAATGACTTGGCCATTTTAGAATGTTTATTTTATCTGAACTTGACCATGATTTGGTATATTTTGCAAGTCTTGTTGAAAGATCCAACTAGTTTTCAAACCAAGCGAATGTGTATTTTGGCATAAATTTTTCTCCCAAATATCCCCATAACATGCCTAATTCATCATACCTTCTATTATTTTGATGGGCCCCTCGAGGTGGTGTAATGTTTAACAAGATTGTCTTGCTAGAATCATTGCAAATGAGTATTGAGTTCGATCCTCACTCTGTGTCATATACTTTCAGCGTTGTGCCACATCTAAGCTATGCTTAGTAAATCTCCCCTTTATTATTTTGATGTTCCCTAAACCATAGACACTAAAGCAATTCTAGATAATGATTTATTCATTTCCAAACTTTACTGTTGGGATAGTATTCTTTAGCCAATATTTAGTAATCTTCTTTTTCAGATCTTTACCACAGCATTTCTGCTAAAATTCAATTTTAATTTCGTGCTAACCAACGTAAATTTTCCAAAATGCTGATTGTTTAATACAATGCTCGTTTGCAAATTTCATTCTGGCAAGAATGTGTTTTCGGCTAAAAAGTGTTTTTCTTTTTTTTTTCTTGGAGTCTTTGAAAAGATGTCATATAGAATAAGTGAACGACTAATTCTGTTGGTACACACTTTTAATCTGCTTACTTCTAGTCCTCCTTGAAGTTCTTTAAGCGTAACTGGGGTTCGTTTATAACTTTTATCGCCAATAATGTAGCCATAATTTCCGTTAACTAGGACGACCATAGTTTTTTGAGGACATATTTAATGACACGTCTTTCAGTGAAGAACTATCGTACTAACTAAACTCAATGGCACATTTAATTGATTAGATCTCTTCCACTAAACAATTTTAGTTGTATGAAGGTAAACATTAGGTTTTGGGTGTTTGATAAATTATAATCTCCATAGTTTTGATGTTTAAAGTATAGTTGATAGAAAAAAGAATGACGCAATACTTTTATCCCTTTCGTAAAAGTAAGCAGAAATTTAAGGTGGAACGTTTTGAATGCAAGCTCATCCTAATTTGGAACATTCTAGTGAACTTTGAAGACTTTTTTTATAAAGCTGTCATAAATAAATTATCCCTTTCGTAAAAGTAAGCATAAATTTAAGTTGGAACGTTTTGAATGCAATCTCATCCTAATTTGGAACATTCTAGTTAACTTTGAACATGTTTTTTACAAAGCTGTTATAGATAAATTATCCCTTTCGTAGAAGTAAGCATAAATTTAAGTTGGAACGTTTTGAATGCAAGCTCATCCTAATTTGGAACATTCTAGTTAACTTTGAACACTATTTTCACAAAGCTGTTATAAATAAATACTCTGTAGTAAAATTTGAAGTTAGTAAATATATTTGTTTCTTTGTAGGGATACGTTTTTGAAGACTTTTAAAAATGTGATTATCTGACTGAATATCTAAATATATCTTCTAGAAGCAGTAAAAGTTTAATCAATATAACTGTACTAGAAAAATCCCAAGAAAACATTTCTGTAATGTGTTGTGGCAATGGTCAGGCAATGGATAAATATCGGTCTTTTATATTGGAATCTATACGTATTTACATGGCTAGGAGATAATTAAATTAAAAATCAGCTCATTATTTTTATATTGGTAAATATGTTCTTTTTATATGTGAGTATCTCCGTAATTACTTGGCTGGGAAATATTTAAATCTAAAATCGTCTACTTGTTTTAGAAATATGTAAATAATAGTTATATTTCCGTCTATAAGTAATACATCAGTTTGGAGTTATATGGACCCAAAATCATCTATTTTGTTTGAATTCGGTAAGTATTGACTTGTTGTATATTACTCTATGTGTAATTTCTTGATTTGGAGATATTTAAAACATAATTCATCTGTTTCGCTATAGAATATTAAAATATTAGTTATATTTGAATCCATGCACAATAACATTCTTTGGAGACATTTAAATCGAAAATAATGTGTTGGCTTGAAAATGGGTAAATATTAGTAGGTTATATTTGATTTCTTATGCAATAACATTGTTTACAAATATTTAAATCGAAAAGAATGTGTTAGCTTGAAAATAGGTAAATATTAGTCATTTATATTTGCGTCTATACATATTTACATCGTCTGATTATATTTAAATAAAAATCATCTACTTTGCGTAAGAATACGAAAATAATAGCTCGTCATATTTGATTCTATAAGAAATTACTCTACTTAGAGTTATTTAAATCTCGAAAAATCTACCTGATTTTGTATAAGTAAGTATTGCTCAGTTATATTTGCGTCTATCCTTTAATAATTTGGATGGGGTTATTATCAATCAAAACAATTACTTAGTTTGGAATTAGGTAAATATTAGTTAGTTATATTTGAGTCTATACTTAATTACTTGGCTTGATATTAATTACAGCTAGCATCATCATTCTTCTAAAATAGTTAAATACTTGTAATCTCTTTATTTAAATCTATGATTAAATACTTAGTTTGGATATACTTAAATCTTAAATTTTCCTGATTCGGAAATATGTAAATATAAGTCACATATATTTGAATCATATTCGTAATTTCGTGAATTGAATAGATCTAACAAATTCACATTAATAATTTGGTTTCGAATAAGTAGATATTTGTTTCTTATACTTGGGTCTATGAATTTTAATGCTTCCAAAGCAAAGTTAATATTTGTTAACAGCCATAGCCAAATTTTCCTACCAGCCACTATTAGCATGTATCAGCCTAGTCTTCATGAAAGTAAAACACTGGACCTCCTCTGCCGAACAATCTCAACCGACCGCAGGTGAAATGACTACATCGAATCCAGAGCTAAATCTGCTGCTAGGAATGTTGGTTCACTGTGCAGGTCCTGGAAACTTTTCCTCTTTGAAACCATCCTGCACATATACAAATCTACCATCCACTTGTGTATCGAATACTGCTCTCATATCTGGTTGGGTGTCCCTGCTGTTCATCTCGGGAATCTTGACAAAATCCAACGGAGAATAGGCAATGTGATCGATCGCGACTTGCACAGCTCAAGACACCTTCTGTCCGGTGTAATGTGGCTTCCTTCTGTCTCTTCTACAAATGCTTTCACGGCTTCTTCCGACGAGCTTAGCTCCCTGGTGCACCCTCTGTATGAATTTACTCGAGCTACTAGACTAGGAAATAGTACCTTTTAGATTGAAAATAATAAAATGTAACCGCAACTTTTACTCCCTCAGCTTCTTTTCACTTACTTCTCTCTTATGAAATTCCCTTCCGTATACTTGCTTCCCTGACATCTACAATCTCCAAGAATTTAAATGGTGCGTAAATTGCCATCTCCTACCTTCTTGACTTGCATCTTTTCCCTGATATTCTTTTTCTCTGTCCACACTACTCTCATCAGATCTCTTCACACTAGTGCTCTCATCCTTCTTTTACCCATATCCACTATAAATCCTTCCTCTTTCTCATTCCTCTCATCTTATGTAACCCCTGCGCACCAGTAGCAGTACTGCCTTACCTGGGGTGAAATGCTTAAAAAAAATGTGTAATTATTTGTTTTCGTGATCTTTATATATCTTCGAATTGTTTTTTTCGATAAATAAATTTATGTGCGTTGTGGTGCAGTGGACATCGGTTCGGAACGAGAAATCGGAGAGAGCTGAGTTCGAATTCCAGTTGAATATTGCATTCACATATGAGCATATACCTTTGGGAAATCTATGAATCCGTTGCATTTCCCTCAAGATACGGGTTAAATAGCAGAACATATCGTCTAAAGCCTTTCTTGGCAACCAGTCTACCGCAGAAAGTAATGGCAATCTTCTGCGGGAAAATCTTCTGATCAGTCAGTTTCAGTACATGATCGTCCGATCACGTATAGCACTTAATTTACTGACTGAAAAGATAAATATTAGTCTGCTATATTTGAGTTTATTCATAATTAATTAGTTTGTAGATATTTAACTCCAAAATCATCTAATCTGTTTGAAAATAAGCAATTATTATTCAGTTATATATCAGTCTATTTGTAGCTAATATGTTTGGATATATTAAAATTCAAAATCATTTAATTGTTTTAAAAATAAGTAAATATTGTTTTTTTTTAATATTTTATTCTATATGGGTTTATCTGATTCGTGTATACTTGAAAACTTTTCGCTGTACATTAGTATTTAAATATTTGTTTGCCTCCTGTTATATTGATCATTTATGTGTGTCTACAAGATTATGTACATATAAGTAATGGATATTTAAATTTATACGTGTTTTTTTAACAAAGCGTTAATTAAAAATTGTTATGCTATATATTAATCTATAGTTTGAGGAAATATAATAACCTGTATTTTTTTTTAGTCTGTGACATTGAAAGATAAGTCTTTTTTTTGTTGATATTTGCTTTTGGAATTGTATTTAATATGTAAATACATCTAACTTAGAACGTGTATTAACTCAGTTATTGAGCCCTTTCTGTGCGTGGATATTAACCATCTGCAGGGGGGTCTGCCGACTTACTATTAACCCTAAACGGCATAAATAAATCTTTTTATTTAAATAAGTACATCAATTTTTGCAGGGTTTACAAGATAAAATAGTCAGTTGAGAGGTTTAATATGCTTCGTTCTTTTATTAATTAACTCTGGGTTACATTTTCAATGAAGGTTTTAAATTTCGATACCCTTCCATTTAAAACCTTTAATTCTCAGAATAATAGCTTCTTTTTTATATCCTATTTAAGTTTTCCATCTATCTGCACAAATACAGATTAATTTGTTCGTTGTTTCTTTATTTTCTTAATACATTTTCATAATCGCTTGAGAAAGGCAACTCAAATTTAGTTCATTATTTCTTTTTCACCAATAATCATTTTTCCTTGGCATTTTATTCGTCTGTTATTATGTGCTAATCTACATTAATTTGTTTCTCTTGAAAAAATATTTCCACTTTTTACAGAATTTTTTTTTCAAAATTCTGCTATGAAAGCAACTGAAATGTAGTTCATTATTTCTTCATTAGATTGATTTATCGATTTAAATGACATTCTTCGTCCGTAAAAAATAACAAATTAAAAAAGGAGATCTATTATAATTTAGTTCAAGAGCTTTCCTCCGCAACTTTCTATTCGATTACTCTAGTTAAGTTCATTATTTTCTCTATAAAATATAGTATATATTCCCGAGACTGTTTCTTCCATCCCTTAACGTAAGTAATTAAAAGTTTTCAGGACTACAAAAGCCGGTACAATAGTTAGATTCATTTTATCTAAATTACGGATGAATAAATTAAGGCAAGTGAATCAGGCCAACAAACAAACCAATAACACCAACGCTATCACAATAAGACATTTGCATTTTCAACGCAGATGATCCTTGTTTTCTGTTATTATCAAATGAAACAAGTCTCACCAAATCACCCAAATCTACTTGCCGTTTAAGCAGCCAACAAATTTATCACAGTCTAAACAGACCCGAACCTACTTTGAATTTTCGTTTGATACATTTTAGCATTCGGAGTCGTTGACACATTTCTCTATCATCTCAAATCTCAGCCACTATTCCGTTGTTGGCTTGTTTATTTAATATATTCAATCTTTTTTAACATCTGTGCATTCTGTGTTCGTAAAATCAATAGTCTTTCTCTTTTGATATCTTATACAGTCTTGTTTAAGAGTCATTACAGTTTTCCTTCTACGTCTGGAAAATACAAACACAAACATATACTAGTTCTTTAAAATGCAGACGTAACAAGAGTTCGGCTTTGAAATAATTTTTTTATTTACATAGCAGTCCCTGCAGATTGAAATATATATTTCAAGATCTGCAAAAAGTTATCTAAATATAAGAATCTTGAATTAGGAATCTACAACATGTGGGATATGTCATCAATAAATCAAGTTGTAGTTGGAGCTCAAGGATGGACTCTAAAATATTCCGATACACTTACTGAAGGAGTTCCTAGTAGTTCAATCCTTAATTATGTACAAAGGATTGTATTCCGAAGCGCAGCTTACATATTACGAAAAGCCTTCAGTCAGTCAATCACGTGCCATACACGCTTGGGCCATCATGTCTCTTTCGAGACATGACTAACTGGGCAGAAGATTTTCTAGTAGTAGGTTGTCATTACTTTTGCGGTAGACTGGTTTCCAACAAAGGTTATAAAACATAATCTATACTGCTATTTCAACCATAGCTGGAGGGGAAAACAGTGGATTATATCTTTCCCAAAAATATTTGCATGTAATTGAATGCAATGAATTCAACTGAAGAGCTTTATCCAGGTGAAAAAACGTGTTTTCTTTTTCAAAATATTATGATCACTAAAAGTGTCATGAAGCCATATTTGACGTTAAACCTAAATATAAGACACGGAGAAAAACGTGTAGACAAGAGAAATCTAACGGTATAATGATAATAATAATAAGCTATATTATCATTGTGCTTGTACGTGCAATATATATAGAATTTCATGTTGATTATAAGTTAGTAATATCTTGTTGAGTGTCGGTCTGTTTTAGGTAGAATAAGCTTTCAACACAACTGAGAGCTGATCTCTATTCTGAATTAGTTCTAACAGCTCAATGGGGAAAATATTTATTTGTAACCGAAAGCAAGAGTGACTCTTTGCAGATTCTGAATTTGCTCTACTGATGATGAATTAATGATACAACCTTGATTTTTATCCTTCTCAAAATCACTTATTTTGAAATCTTATATAAGAGCAATGCATATATACCTGACTTCTTTTAACATGATTCATGTTTATACGAGTCAGATCAGACCGACATTGATTGTAAAAATTTATGTGAATTGTTTGGGAAATATTTTAATCTAAAATTGTAAGCCTTAATCCCACTGCTGCAACGTGGAATGTCTCTTATTAATCCCTGTCTAATTTTCTAGATGATCTTCATTATGTACTGAAATTAAAGAGATGCCTTCCTACGACCAGAACGGTGAGTTCAGCTCATTCCTTAACGTATTCTTTCTTAAAGATAACACAGGCGTTCTACTTACAATTTCTTTACCAAGAACTGCTATGTTGTAGAATGGTCTCTAACGTAGATGTTTTTCAGAATAATCCAACGGAAGACCTTATAATTCTAGTGCTGATCGTTACCTTATCACAAATCCTAATCTTCAATTCCTAATTTCAATTTTTATGTTCATATCACAGAGACCATCAGTAACCCATTAACTTAAGTGTCACTTGGGACTTGCATGGCACAAACCGTAGTAAAAAGAAAAAATACTGGATAGTAATATTATAAGGTAGGAAAAAATTATGAAAATAAGGGGGATAGATGTAGAATAAAATTAAGAAAGAACAATAGAAGGAAAGATAATCGGGAAAAAGGATAAACAAGAATATATATATATATATATATATATATATATATATATATATATATATATATTATACTAAGTTTTCAGCACAGCTCAATGTTTCATGCACTATGAAATAATCAGGTATACATTATGCTTATTATATTGAATTATACATTGATCTATTAATACTAGATAAATATTTATACATTTTATGTATCAGCGCGAACACACACACACACGTGTATATATATATATATATATATATATATATATATATATATATATATATATATATATATTTACTTACAGTCCTATATTTCTGGATACAAGAAAGTATGTAAAAACCATAAATTGGAGAAAATCACCTAAATATATAACTAATAAATATAAAATAATGAATAAATAAAATAGAGAGGTCAATCGGTTTCATTTAAGCAATATGCTATACAGAAAAGAAAACTCAAGACATATTTAAAGCGATTATAAATCCTATTTTATTTCGAGAAGCAGAGGTGCCTATCACTTCAGGTCACGAAATATTAAATGAAAACATATAGCAAGCATCCATGGTCCTCTGTGTGTATGTGCAGCGGCACCAACATGATATATTTAGTAAGATAATGTTCTAAAGGACGAAAAACGTCACGAGAATACTTTTTTAAATTTGCCAAATATTTTCCCAATATATATCTATATCTATCTATCTATCTATCTATCTATCTATCTATCTATCTATATATATATATATATATATATATATATATATATATATATTGTGTGTATTTTGGCAGCATTTTTTCATTAATGCAGGTTTCATTGAATAATAAAGACAAGTTTTGTCTATTAATTTTGTGTAGGATCCGTTCATACCGTCTGATATACTTGATGGTGATTTTTTGTTGTCTTTTAACGACATCACCATCAAATATATCAGACGGTATGAACGGATCCTACACAAAATTAATAGACAAAACTTGGCTATATTATTCAATGAAACCTGCATTAATATATATATATATATATATGTGTGTGTGTGTGTGTGTGTGTGTGTGTGTGTGTGTGATGATTTATTTGAACATTATTTATGAATGATACTCGTATTTACATAGACATTCTGTTTATAATCAAACAGTATTATATATTTCTTTCTACTGGCCTGATTATTTACGATAAATCATTTGTTACGAAAGTGTTTGTCATTCGGCCGGATTCCAACCTCCAACCCATATCAACATAGGAGAATCCAGCAATTTATCGTAAATAATCAGGTCGACAGAAATAAAAAAAATAATACTGTTTGATTATAAAAAGAATATCTACTTAAATACGAGTATCGACAAAAATAATGTTCAAACAAATAATTTTTAATTGTCGATTGTTTGTATCGAGTTTCATTAATCTTCGTTAATTTCGGTAATATATGAACAAAGTTGACGTCATAGAACACTTTACACATTAGTAACATTTCGTCCTACACTTTATGAAAGGCATACCTTGGCAAAATTCGAACAATAATAAAAAAAGCATTAATATAACCTTTGTGAAGGAAAGATTGGAACACGATTAAAAAGAAATTTAATAAAAAATAATTAAAATGTAAGGGAGGAGTAAACATAACACTCCACATGAGTATTAAAATAGAAAAAAAGGACACTTACAAACCCTCCAACAAACTTAAAGTGCAAATAAACATCTCCTTTTTTTCTGCAGAGACTAGGCTGGTGGATCATTAGTTATACAACCTCAAGAACACGAAGATTGTAATATGCACGAGAGCTGTGCAGAATGGTTAACGATGTGTCTTCGTAACAGGAGGCACAGTCATGTCTGTCAAGCAAATGTTGTCCAATCGCCGAATCATCGACGGCTGGAGTAGCTCTTATATAACGGCTCTGACTATCCGAATGCACATTGGCAGAGATGTGTTGCGCAACCCGGGTTTCCAACCTCAGACAGGTACGTCCTATGAATACTGCATCGGTATTTAAACATGTAAATATATTTATATAGGAAGACAGTTGAAAGATTGAAGAGATTTGAATGACAAGACCGGGAAAAAATTAATAGTTACATAAAAATAGAATTGTGTAATATTAAATTTCTTTAAAACTGATATTAAATAACAAAAAAATACAAATGAGGTTCCTGGGATGAGGAAGGAGGACGTAAAGAACTTAACACTCACAGGTCGGATAACTGAAAGAAAATACAGGGAAAAGCAGCGCGAGTCAGATTTGTTAGGTCTGAGCAAATGGTTGAGGTAGCAGGGATTGGAAGAGATACCAAGAAAAAAATTATTGAGAGCGACAAGAGACAGAGCCAAGTGAAAGTTCATGATCGCCTACGTCTAGAAGTGACACGGCATATGAAGAAAAAGAATGGAGAGAAAAACCAGAAAGATAACTGAAGTAACAAGAAATATTTATGAATTTAATAATTTTATAGTAAATTAATTCATGTTCGTATAACATTTAAACAAAGACTGGTACTGATACAAATTATTAGATTGCTTAGGGGAGATAAAGAGATTTTTACAGGCAAAGGAATGATCATATTTTAGAGACTTAAAGAAGAATAATATTTGTCAGTGCATTTGAAATTTATGCAAGTTCAGTATATTCATTCATCTAGTTATTTTGATAAGTTGCTTAATGCAGGAATTAACCATGTTTTTTTTAAAATTATTTTGAGACCTTCTAATCAATGGTGGTATTAATAAAAAATTCTAAAACATTCCCTTCAAACATTTTTATACGTATGTGACAAGTACTCATTAAATTTTCATTATATTTTCTTAAAAATAGAAGTCTCAGGATAATGCTAATTATTTTGAGACATACTGATGGAGGCATTTATTTCAAATTGTAAAACATTGCCTTCAAATATTTTTAAACGTAAGTTAGAAGTATTCATTAAAAGAAACGTTATATTTTCGTAAACATAGACATCTCAGGATATTCTTTTTTGGTATCATTATATTAATTAATCATTTCTTGTCTACCTATAACTACTGGGATAATAGTCGTGTTTAAAAATACATTCATAAAATATCTATTTCCAGACTTTCTCAAATGCTTCTATTGAAATATTTCTTTTCTTATTGTGGCTATATAATCAAGCCTATTTAAGATCTTTTTTTCGTATTGTAGAAAATTAAGTCCTAGGTCTCTGTATCCATTTTCCTTATAATTTTTCTCGCCAATGTTAGATAGTTAAAAAAACATAATTTAATCCCGGATCTCTTCTTGATGTTGGATACAAAGGCAGTACAAATTATCTTCTTTTGTACAAATTATCTTCTTTTGTTATTTCTAAATTTTGACTAATTCTTGTGGGTACTAGTGAAGACGTGACTTCATCTTTCCACCGTCATGAATACAGATTTGTCCTTCTCCGAGACTGGCTATCAATCAAGGCTTTAGATTATAACCTGCTACTGAGGAAGACGTAGATACATGACTTGAATTTTATGTGAAAATAATGTCTCTAATAACAACCTAGCGCTTCATAAATGTTTATAGCTTTTGTCTATGCGACATACAACCATTTAACATTTGGCTTGATTGTTTAATTGGATGTGCAGTGGGTGGTTAAAGTTTAACGGCTCGGAATGAGAATTCAGAGAGCATAGTTCAAATTCTTTTCAGTTTCTTTATGTTCACTTATATGCGCAAATACAACCGATAAAAGTTTGAATACATCTCGTCTCCAGATATGTGGTGAATATTAAGAATCGTATATAAAATTAATTGATATCCGCTAGAAATCGTTAATGTGATATTTACTGATAAAAATATATTACCCTATTTACATTGTTCTGTCTATTATCCTCATCTTCATTACCATGCTTAAAGCGATTCCGCTCTTGTAAGCTCTGGTCTACTTCAGGAGCTTATAATTTTGAGATCTCCTTGAGGGCACATAACCCAGCAAAAATATATTTGTTGGTTAGTTCCATTGCTTGAAAGAAAGAGTTGTGAGTTCAATAACAGGCAACAGCAGTGGGGAATAAGTAACTTAGATAAGTAAGTTATAGAAAGACAACTAGATGGCTACTAGAAGTGGCATCGCTCATGAAATGAGAATGATATACTCATTTGATAATAATAAAGGTTTCGGTTCGAAGTCTCTAGCACTCGAAGAAGGCCGGTGCGCACAACGGCTGAAACGACGTAAACATGGCAATAACGATGTGGACAATAGTCCGAACAGTGTAAATTGTGTAAATAGTATCTCATCTTAGAAGTATAGACAAATACAAAAATAGACTATTCTTATATTTCAAATTATATTTCGTCTTGTGCCTTAAATATATCGCAATGGGTTAATAATCGTTAAGAAATTTATCAATCTATCAACACCCCACTAGTCTCACTCAAATCCCAGATTAAAATCTTCACTATTTATCATTAATTTTCGTTAACATAAATTTTAGTTCCATATCATCTAAGCAAATAGTTCTCAATCATCAAGTTTCATTAATGTACAAGAAGCACCTATAACCCGTGATATCAAAAAGGTAAGCTAATTTTATGATTTAAGGAGTTTATATAATTCATATAATAACAGCAGAAAATAAGATCATTAATTAATCATTTGTTGATCGGTTTGTTATCAATGTATAATTTTATCATAATATTGATTATGGATGAAGATATTGATGCATTTTGTTTATCATCCTCACTTATATTATTAATTTTTTTTATCATTAATAATATTTAGCTTTTTTGCAACGACTACATATTGCTGGTCTGACAGTCATTTACACAAACTCGATACTTAGGTTATTCATCGCTTGCCTTTGTTCGTCTTATCGTAAATAATTCAATGCTCTTTTCTGTAATATTAATTTAATTTCTTTCTTTCCTTTTAACTAAAATCCCTAGAATTTCGTCTTTCGTAACATTTTCTTCATTGTGTTCCCATCATCCTTCTACAGAGCCACATTTCTATCACCTCAAGTTGGCATCAGTTAGGAGATTGTCAAGCAAACACCCTCTTATAGAGGAACGCTATACTCTCTATCATAATAAAGACATTTGTGTATTTATTTGAGTTTATATATATATATATATATATATATATATATATATATATATATATATAAATTCTCTCCTGAAATGCTCATGTAGAGAGGGAGGAAAGGGAGGCAGTGAAGTCTTAGTTCACTGTAGAGATAGCAAGACAGAGTTGTCTCAGTTCATTAACTATACTATTTGTTGTTATACATTACTACCATTTATCGATCAAATTACATATCTTAAAAACAAATTTGAAAGTCACTCCGTCCTCAAATTTACATTAGAACTTAATATTAATAACAAAATCCCATTCCTTGGTGTATTCATTGATTCTAGCACACATAGATTTACTACTTCTCTATATAGGAAACCAACTAGCATAAATTCGTGTCATCTTAATTATAATAGTGAATGCCCCCAACGATATAAGTTAGCTGTTATAAAAAACTTACATCAACGCACACAAATGATATCTTCTTCCAAATCTATATTTTATAAAGAATTACACAACATTAAGCAAACACTTGTTAATAATGGATTCCCTAACTCCGTTATTGATCAACAAATTTAAATGTATCTCAACAAAGTTAACAATAGCTCTAACAATATTGATAATATTAATAATAATGGTTCACATAAAAATAAACATAATATTATTAACTTATACTATTGCAACCAAATACATAATAATTACAAACAAGATGAAAAAACTCTCAAAAACATAATACGTAGAAATGTTAAACCAGTGGATAGTAATTATCAAATTAAACTCATTATATATTATAAAAATTCAAAACAATTGACCTCATAGTCTCTAATAACCCAACAAGCACTAAACTAAATTCTCCACAAAAACCAATGTAGTCTATCAATTCGCATGACCATTCAGAGATTGCATCTTTGATACTAATAAAAAACCCATTACATATATTGGTTTTACTACAACCACGCTCTCCCGTAGACTTACATGTCATCTTTCTGATCAGAGTACAATTAAACAACATTTCTCTGAAAAACATAAACATGTAGGTAATATCAGACAGATTTTGGTCAACAATACGGTGATCCTTACTCGTACACATAGTAAGAGAAACCTTCAGATATTGGAAGCCATGTACATCAAATCTAAACAACCAACACTTAATAAAATCACCTTTAAATCCGGACATAGCACGTCACATTGCATTTGAATACATGGTTTTGTTGTCATTTTGCGCTATCACGCGGTGTGACGTCATAGAACCGCATTGCAAATGTGAGAACTGCGTTTGTAATTTTTGGTAACTATTGCCGTTGCCTAGCGGAGTTTATGTCAACAAAAAATAAAATAGTCAATGATGGTGGATGTTATTGTATTACCGTCTAAATATCCTCTCTGAAGATGTCTCATGTGAGCCGAAAGCTTAGAAGCAAATTAATAAAAAATTACCCAAATGTTGGAGAATTTGTGTCTTTATTTTCAACTGAAATTAATGCCAAAATCCGACGTTTAGTACGGCTCATGATTAAACATAATAAACATTCATTGTCTCTTATATTTAACAGTATATGTTTAGAAAATTATTTGCTGCCTCGATACACTAAATATATATATATATATATATATATATATATATATGTATATATATGTATATATATGTATATATGTATGTATAAACCGAGTATAGAGTACGTATGGATGGAATAATATTCCTTTTCCAAAGAAACACTATTCTTCAAAAAATGCTCAAGATAAAGTAGTGCTAATTATAATTATTCAGAAATTATGACATGGATATGTTATAATATCACTAAAAAAGTATCTATTTTGTTTCGACACTTTTTGTGTCTTGTCAAGTGATGTGATTTATTTGAAATTGAATGGTTTTAAAAGGTTTAAAAAAAGCAAAAACCCTTTAATCAGAGAAGCATTGTTGTATGTACAATGTGGACCAATCAGAGTAAAACAACTTCTAATTTGGAGAATATGTGAAGAGTCATGCACATATATAATTCTACGATCCGCCCGTGTATTGAATACTGCTGCCACATATGGTCAGTTTCCCCTCGGGGTACTTGACAAAATACAACGGTGAATCTGGAATGTGATCGATACCGACTTGGCAGATCGGCTGCAGTCACTTTCTCACCGGCGTGTTGTGGCTTCCTTATGCCTCTTCTATAAATAATTTTACGGCTTCTGCTCCGATGAACTTAGAAAACTGGTGCCTCCTAGTTACAAATATGCACGAGATACTAGATTATCAACCAGATCCCACTCGTTTACAGTGAAACAGATAAAATGCAACCGCAATTTCTAATCCAATAACTTCTTTTCCCGCACTTCCAGTCTGTGGAATTCCCTTCCATATACTTGATTCCGCGACAGCTACAATCTCCAGGAATGTCAGGTCAATAGACACCTCTTATCACACTAACTCGTATCCATTCTCTCAAGTACCCTTCCTATCTACCCAACACCCATCCTCGTTATCCTTATCCGTTTTACATCCTCCTTCAGATATTTCCTATAACTAACCACTCTTTCTCATCACTTTCCCTATGTAATCCCCTGCGCAGTAGTGGCAGTGGAATGCCTGTCTTGGGATGAAATGATTAAAAAAAGACTTAAAATAATTTTGGTGGACACTAATATTAATATTTGATTAAATTGAGATCAGCCTTAATAATTAACTATTAGATCTACTTTATAATAATTGCGAAATTGAAAAAGAACACTTTCTAATTTTAGCTATTTATTAGATCTAGAAAGTCATTTATATATTAAACGAGGAAGTGAAAGAACGCATACATAAATAAACCTACAAACATCCATACATGGAAAAATATACTAGTATATTCCCAGACACTGGCAAAGAGACACATATACAGATTAATATACCCACGCATATATACAAGCACAAATTACAAAATTTTGTTTTTATCCACTTGTCAATTTGTCAGTTAAATTTTAAAGCTCTATTTGGACACAGACTGAATTGCCACATATTGGATACAGTCGGAGCAAATTCGTAACGTGACGAGCATTCAATAAATGAGGTCGGGGCAGACACTATCATATTTCAATGCATGAAAGTATAAACATAATTAGGTATATATTTACGCAAATACACAATCTAAGAACAAACATATACACGACTAAAACCTCCACTGATCGTAAAAACTATATAACCATATAGATGGAATTACACGAAACCTCTGGCATAAAAAGCGGTAGATACACTACACAGAAATTAAATGCGTATGCATGTACAAAACATCACACATATACATATATAAGCTAAGCCCCATATCGTTCACATGAAGTTATGCCTGCTTGAGACCCAGTTGTCTAGCTCGCGTGTGCGTGTGTCTCTGCGCCCGTCGATGGTTGTACAAGTGTTAATCTATGTCTGCGTTTGCATAAAAGAAGTTACGACGACAAATATTCCTCCCCATTTTCAACCCACTTCCCCCAAAATTCATCAATATACGCATCTCTACATATATCCAATATTTTAAATAAAAATTAAAACATTTTGTCTGACGATCGCAAAAGCGTGAAACCAAGGTCACAAAACTTACACCTATGTGTACACACACACACACACACACATATATATATATATATATATATATATATATATATATAAACATATACACATACATATATATTTAAACACATACACACATACGCAAACATACATATATATCTATATAGACATGCATGCATTGACATCTGAACGTAGATACATACAAATATGAATATATATACATACACAAACACACATACACACACACACACACACACACATATATATATATATATATATATATAGCCATACAAAAGCATACCGACATATATGAAAGACATACACACACATGCAAGTAGATGCATACATATACATATCAGCAAGTAAAGCAAATAGTAATATGTCTACTAGTACAAAAGAACAGATGTACATTTATATATATACACACACTAATATTTAGACATTCAGTCAGTTAGTTAAGTGCCATACGTGATACACGCTTCAGCGATCATGTCTCGAAAAAGACATGACTGACTGGGCAGAAAATTATCCCGCAGTAGTTTGCCATTGCTTTCTGCGGTAGACTGGTTGCCGACCAAGGCTATAGAACCCAATCTGTCCTGCTATTTAACCCATAACTGGAAGGAAGAGATGGATTAATACCTTTCCCAAGGGTATTTGCGCGTAAGTGAATACGATGGATTCAACAGGAATTCGCCGGTTTCTCGTTCCGAGCCGATATCCACTGTACCACAACGCACAAATTTGCCTGTATTTGATGGGTACCTTCATCCGTTTCGGACGCTCTAACGAATTCCCCCCAGGTACACAATACGGCACATATCAACACAATAACACTCGGCAAGCACCCAAACCAACACCGACCGCCAAACCAACACCGACTGCCAAACTAAACCGTCATTTAATCCGACATCGACTAACGCGCTAATACTCGACAATTCCCAAACCAGTACAAAACATGCGACCAAAGCCCAACACGTTTCCCCATAGCACCGACGGGAAAACCGATGTCAGGTAGAACACCGAACAACCATAAAACACGCCGACCAATATCGGGTCGATCGGCCGGCAAAAATCAGTATAACACATGGCGAACGACACACCCAATAAAGATAAGCCAGAACGTCCAACCCGAACAAAAACATCCATCAGAAAGGCAATTAATGAGATTTTCCTTAATTTTTCAATATTACAACCCGGATTTTAATTTAAATGCTGAACTATGTTTACATATGAACATGATCTCATTCCTGTGGTTTAACAGATTAACCTTGTCTCTAAATTTGATAATTTCTAAGTTTTTCTCAAGACAGAGGCAGCAAGTTGCACGGAGGTAGTTACAAGTTCGGGCCTTTGCAAGAATTTTCCATTTAACAGTGGGTGTTTTGTCGTTTTTCTTTAAAGACTAATAGTATTTGGATAATCAAGATTTGTATTCATAAGAACTATTTTTGAAACAAAATGTGTGCTGATACCAGCGAGTTTTGAACGGGTTTTTATTAGAACCTTTATAGTATTAGAATTTTCAATTGTGGATGCGTTATAAAGATAAAAGATGGAGCTAACTAGTCAGTTATCATGCAATCTTTAGGATTTCTACAAATACATCCGCTGGTATTAGTTCATTTGTATTTGGTGGGATCTATTTGACCATTGTAATTTACCATGTTTTTTGTATCATAATACTTGTTGAGGAATTTGTTGTTATGTTTTTTAATATTTTTTATTAGATTATCCGTTTAACTATAGCTTAACTTGAGTGTATTATTATTGAATATTTTGCTAAGAGTATTAGATTTGGGAAAGTGTTTGCTGATTAAGTTTAATAATTTTGTCGCAATTTAGTTTTAACTATCATATTGTAGGGAGGGGTAAACCAGATGATTTTTCTAGGTCTTTTCTTCTTGCTGTTATCATTGTCAGTAGGGTTTCTGAATTTGATATCAAGTGCCTTATAACCGTTGTTTCTAAGTGCAGAATTATAAAATTTGCTATGCTGATCAAACATTACTTTACTACATGAGTTGTTGTTGAGTCTAGATTTAATAGAAAATGGTGTATGTTTAATGACTGATGGGGGATAGTTAGAATTAGGATTTATGTACATTGGGTTGGGGTTAGCCCTCATGTAAGACTGGAAAGAAGTATTGTTAAGGTCCGGAATAACATCTAAAAAGTCTACCTGTTTAATGCTGGTGATTATTTCTACCCTAAGGCCTAAACTCTTTAATTCCCTTTGTATTACTTTCCTAATACGATCTACCCTAATTCAAGTGGAATCTGTAACAATCAATAAACCATCATCTCTATATAGACCAATACAATCAGTGTTTATATACTCGTAAGCGGTTAAGTTGTAATAAATAAAAAAAACCCCACAGGATCAGAGGCCTCAGCTGAATCCTTTGTAGTCATATTAAAACATACCCATATTATAATTTCTGAATAAATATGATATATATATATATATATATATATATATATATATATATATATATATATATATATATATAGTCATCCGCAGACAGATCTGTTTCGCTGTATCACAGCTCATAGGTACCGTTAGACTCCGATTGCTTTTAACCCAGGATTGAAATCCGACCGAATTGGCGTCAGACGGCGATTCTACCGCTGCGCTATGCGTGCTCGGTAGAAGAAGGCAGACTTTTTAGCGTGTATATTATTATTATACACGCCCAACAGCTCTAATTCATTAGTGAATGAACGATGAGTACATGCTAGGGTATCTACTGATATATATATATATATATATATATATATATATATATATATATATATTGTCCTCATTTTAGATAGTATATCGATATAAATATTTTTCCGTCATTTTTATGGCAGGGGCTTACTGTATAGATAATATTACAGAATATTTTCTTTGTTTCTAACAAAATATCATGTTTTTAAGATGTTAAAATGTACGACAATGATGCTATACAGGAAGATAATTTAATACTACTGCCTACGATTCTGCCATCTTTCATGCTTTATTTTTTGAACATGTTCTCATTTATTAACGCATCTTTTATTTTTGTCTTTTTGTGTATATCTCTTTACGGAATTCTTAATCCGTTCTTATAACTTTGTTCATTTGCCCATATCTTGCACAATAAACAATATCACTTCATTATTCATTCTTGTTTTCTTTCTATTTATTTTTTTCTTTATCTATAGAATGTTCTTTGTTAGTTTTTCAAATATTGCCTGATTTATAAAATGTATTCTTTTCTCGCATCACTATTTTCTTTTTGTTTTAAATTGAATGGTTTTCTTACTGTCTCAATATAAATCCCTTATTTATTCACGTTTAGATTTTTACAAACTCCTGATTTCACGTTTATTCATTGTGATATTTAATCTAGTATTTACACATAGATCATCAATTTATTCTCTATCTCTCTTGCCATAATAGATTTTCTTTTATTTATTTCTAAGATAAACATATTTTATCCTTGCTTTTCCAGTTTATTTTTTGATTTACTATTACAGCTGAGTGCATCTCTTTGTTTACAGTGGTTAAACTGAATCAATATTTTTTACTAATTTTCGGGGGGAGTTATCTATTATTTTACGAATGAGTTTTCTTCGTTTTTCTATTATGTCTTACTTTGCGTACATTTTTTATTTCTTCTAGTGTAGTTCTGTCTTTTCAATTAGTTTTATTTGTAATTTTTTTTCCATTATTGACGGATTTTCTTAACATGTTTGTGTATAATTACATATGTAGCTTATTAGTTCTTTGGTTTCCAAGTTATTTGGTGTATGAATTTTTGTTCATGGATAGACTAATCTCTTATCGAGATATAAAAGTCTGTGAATTCCATTCGTCTGTCGGCCACGTCTTTTAAATTAATAATGGATTGATCGATCGAAATTAAATTTTTGGAAGAAACGCAAATATTAAGCGGGTATAAAGTAAATTTGGTTTTGTTATAGTGCACAGCTTAGTAATGTGATGTGATCTATTTTCTCCATTTATGTAGTTGTCATGAATACATATAGCCTGAAAAACTCTGCTCCTATTTAGAGACGACCAAAACGCTTTCTGAGTCTCCAACGGAGTGTCGGGTCTCGTCAGGATTTAAGCTGGGAATACGGAATATTTTTGGATGAGCTGAAGGGCTCGGAATTCCCACTTTAATTGACCTTGTGTCTTATTTGGTTAGAATGACGTAAATCCCGAGATAACCAAATCTCTGTCTTGATCAATTCTTCGCCTACGGGCAAAGAGGAAGCAGACGAGTCTCTGTCGAAGTGTAAAGTTTCGTCCGGGGAAAACAGACAAAGAAACCTTGTCTTAAGCAGGGCTTGGCCTAATGTTGCATCTAGCCTCACTGGAGTGGCCGTTGAATATAAGTTCATCAAAGTTCTGATTTTCTCGAACTCTCTGACTTATGGAAGAGAGGAATCCAGATGAGGATATATTGGAGCGCAGAAACATTTCTTAGGTTAATAAACGAGAGCCCGATTTTGCGCATGCGGGGTCTACGCGAAATTTTTGCCTGAGAATACCGGCTTGGAAAGATCGACGATAAAATAGGCCTTGTGCCAAATTCTACTTTTGTGGGAAAGCTCGGGTAAATACCGAGTGCATTAATACTTACTCAGAACGATTCCAGTCTTGCCACACGGGCGACATATCTTTCTTGATAACCAATTAGAACATTATTTATTTTTGTATTGTACTACAAAAAATGTGGCACAAGGCCAAATACGGGGATGGGGAAGGCTGGTCTTCATCTAGTCCTAACGTTAAACTTAGCTAGTCACAATCACTGACCCAGGCATGCCACAGTATTCCTATCACCAAAACAACACTTTCTTACTAACCTTTCTTTCCACGTCCACCATAATACCACAATGTCTCCATGAAGTCCTAACTAAGCTCCCAATATGTACAATGATTGTCTGTGGGGGGAAGGGAAATAACAATATAAAAAAACCCAATGAATATTTTACAAGAAAAAAGCGCATTATATACAAGAAACTAAACAAAACTGTATTAGTAACAACCCCCCCCCCCACATATTCTATCACGTGATAAATACATCTGTTAACTGGACGAAATCGATGCAGGACTATAAATAAAGTAAACCATTTATAATAACCAATTAGAACTCATATATTTCGGTTAGAAGAACTGATATATTTTAAATTAAGTTTATCACATTTTTTATGTTTAAATAACGTATTTTTGGCGGACGGATTGTTTCTACATTTTATTTTTCAACCTTCTTTTAATTATTTATTTATTTCTAAGTGTAATATCTAGTTTAGCTATATATTGATTTGCCTGTTTTGTGCAAATTGTATTTTAATTTTCAGTTTCTTTTACTTTTCAATCACCGTGCGTAAAATTAATATCTTTAAATAATTCTATATTTTGCTTAATCCTTTTGGTTTTCATTTTCGACTTGTTACTTTATTGTTTAATCTCTTCGTTATTATTTCTTGTTATGTCAGAAATTTGTCTTTTTCTTTTTTTTTTGTTTTGTAAAAAACTTTATACGTGTCTCTCTTTCAATTTTTTTGTATTATTTATTTCCTCATACGATTATTTTGCTGGTTTTATTGTTTTAAAAAAAAGAAACCCTTTGTTAATTGTACTGTTTCGAAAATGCATTCCTCTTATTTTTTCACGTCAAACGTTCTTTTATTTTTTCGCATGTCTTTTTGTTCTTTTTTCATTGTTACCCCTGTTTTTCTTTTTTTGAAAAAGACTTTGAATTAACTCAGAACTTGTGTAGGTCGAAAAACCGTTTGTTTAAAACAGCTTTGTTAGATCTTTCTGTTTTATTGTTTTTGTAAATTTATTTTTATTGTGTTGTACTTGTTTAAGAAGTTCCGTTGTTTATTTATTTTTTCCAGTTTTGCGCTTAAAAATGAAAATAAAAGAAAAATCATTATAATGTACCAAATGATTAATACTTTTCAAAATCATCACTAATCGGAATGAGAATGATAATAGCAGGCTGATTATCTAGTTGGGATACCCGTGACCTGAGGTCGGAGTCGATCATGGGGAGGCTCATTTGCGATTTTCAGCGTTTCGGTGTAGATGTATCATGTGTACAGGAGTCTTGGTTTTCAACTTGTTATTACGAATGCATTCTGTCTACTAGCTTTGTCCTCTATTCAGCATATTTTGATGGGGGCTCGAGAGATATTTTCTGGCAATTAAGAAAAATTTAAAGTCGGCGTGAGCTTTTGTCTTCACTGTTCCTGCGAACAGGCTTTGGATACTGGATGTTACCATAAAGAAAAATTCTCTTACTCTTATTGGGGTTTATGCACTTATTGGCCATGTCAAGAGGTCTGATATATTTCGGCGGATAAAGCATTTTTTTAACAACATCTCGTGAAATACTTTTAGCAGGCGATTAGTATGCAGACTTGACGCCGGCCTAGATTGTATAGAGGCAACATTGGGTAGTAACGGGTTGCTAAGCTATTTTGGGATTCATGGACATATTCTATCTTGTCGGTAAGTATCGTAATGAGCACCCTTGGGAGGTAGTTTGGATTAATAAGGGCAGCTCGAATTTTCTGGTACGTTCTCGCTACCTCAAATGAGTTCTAGTTAAGAGTCGATGTTATGCTCTTAGGTTATCCAAATTTCCATAATTTATATAAGCCTAAGGTTGGGATGGCTGATTAGTAGAGAATTGAACTCATTATGTTTTAGTGATAGAGATTTTCAGGACGGGTTGCTGCACATGCTACAAGAGGAAGTAGCGGAGACTGATTGAGAAATTCAAACAACACAAGAAAATGGAATTCTATTGCGAACCAGAGGTATACCTCTTTCCATTATATCTTATAATTTGAGCATCAGTTTAAAGTCAAGATCACGACTGAAAGGTGACAACACACTCCGTCAGAATTTGGCGAAATATGAGTCCAGCGTATATTTGTCGAGTGAGAATATGGCATAGAATGTCTTTTTGATGTCTGTTAGGCATCAGAATATTGGGAATTTTGTATTAAAGTTTGCTAACCTTGTCCAAAATGGGGTAGTTTGGACTTCTTTTTTGGACCAAGTTAAATTATCTAGGGTTTTATGCTCATTAGCCTCTTTTATTTGTGTCCCAAATTTGTTTAGTCAACTTCCCCATTTCCTCCCTGTTAGGTGTCCAGAAATGTCAATGCCCTAGTAGACATTGTTTTTTGTGTTTTCTTTCGTAATTGTTGGCGTGTCTGAATTTGTGTGTATTTTGCGTGCTTGGTCGAATGATTGGCTTTTAATTCAGCTAAAACCTGTATTAGTTTCGTCCAGTGAACTGATATTTCTGTTACAAGGATTTGTTTAGTGTTATAAGAATGGAAGACGGTAGCTACTCTGGCATGTACGCATCGCTCATTCAGTAATAAATTAGAGCACTCTGGCTATTGGGCGTGTACAATGATAACATATACTTGCTAAAAAGTCTGCCTTCTTCTACTGAGTGCGCATAGTCCAGAGGTAGAATAGCCGAGTGACGCCAATTCAGTCGGGTTTCAATCCTGGGTTAAAAGCAATCGGGGTCTAACCGTACTGATGAGCTGTGATACAGCGAAAAAGATCTGTCTGCGGATAACTATATATATATTGATTGTTGAATACTTAGTTTTGGTTCTAATAGGTTTAGACCAGTACACATTTCTATTAAAAAGTGTTTGATTCAATTATATTGTGGAACCTTTGAATACTTTCCATTTTTAAACGAGTTATTTCGCTACCCAGGTTTCTACCATGAGTGGTGTCCTCAGGCAATTTTTAATAACTGATTTTACCTTTTACCTATTTTATTTTTAAGAGTGTTCTTAAAAAGAAAAACGTTAAATAGTAAAATCAGTTATTAAAAATCGCCTGAATACACCACTCATGGTAGAAACCTGAGTAGCGAAATAACTCGTTTAAAAATGGAATATATATATATATATATATATATATATATATATCCGAGTGAGTATAGACTGAGGAGAGAAAAAAAAATTTTTCCGTGCAAAACATTAACTTAAACAGTGCTCGATATATAATATATACAACTGTGAATATTTATTATAAATTATGTTTTAGAACATGTACATAATTTCTTCTATATATGTCCTCTTCTCTACAATCATATGGCTGTTTCAGTGTTTGGATTCAAAAACATCATCGGGAGAAATAAAGGTTTGGAATCATTCTCTGTTTACATTTGGTTCGTTGTTGTCTTGGGGTTTGGTAAATCCAACACTAATACAAGTCCTTCCCATGATAACAACCTCTGTAACTGTAGAAACTCCAACCAATGCCCCATGGCCAATAAATGTCTGACGAAATCTCTGATATATATGTATTCGATTTCATCCTTAGAAAATCCTGAAGATGAAAAAATATATATTGGGAATACCATGAACGTATTTAAAAAGCGCTTTTACAATTACCTCTCATCCTTCAATAACAAAAAAAAAACAAGACATGACATCTCTCTCCAAACACCTTTGGAAATTATAAAACGAAAATAAAACACCTAAGTTCAAATGGTAAGTTCTCAAGAAATCAAGGACAGCAAAATCTATAAAAGAACCATGCTTTCTTTGCCTTCAAGAAAAAATAGAGATCCTTAAATATATAAATAGTAACAAGCTCAAAACAGAGACACGAAACCACAGTAAACTGCAAGCACTTTAGGGACCTAACCCTACAATCATGCTAAGAAATACTAAGAGTTTGATTAGATATTCTCATTATAAAAAATAAAAAATGCTATAGAAAAAATCGATCCAATAAATCCTTAAAGGAAGGTCTATCACTAAAGCCTACACTAATAACCTTACTTAACACAATAACCTTACTTAAATACAAAAATATTCCGTACTAAAAAAATCAAAAATTATACAAATAACTCTCAATATTGAAAAAGAATCAAAATTCATATATTCAAAATCAAGATTAAAAATATACTACTTCAGAATAATTATATCATACACAAAAATAAACTGTAAGCACACGTATGATCTAATCCTACAATCACACTAGAAAGTACTGGAAATTTAAATAGAATTTTTTATTATTATAAAAGATAAAAAATGCAATAGAAATAATCGATGGAATAAATGCTTAAAGTAAGATCTAATGCCCGCAAAAATATCTAAATAAATAAAATATATAAAAATTAAAAGAAATAAAGGGGATTCCAAACGATAATTTATAGAAAAAAGAATATAAAAAAATTAAAAGAAAAAACCGACCCTCTAAACTTAAAATTAAACATACAACTTTATACAAAAAACTGATAAAACGCTAATTTGCATTTACTTCCTAAAAAATACAAATTTAGATTTCTTGAAATAACTTCGCCTAAATACAAAGATACTCCAAACTTGAGTATAAAATATTAAAAAATATATATTTAAAAAAAAACTATAAAATAAAAAAATATTCCATACAGAAAAAATCAAAATTGGAAAGAAAAAACATCCCACCCCTATCACGTCTATCTAAGAAACCCCAAAATGAAAACCTAGACACAGGACCAAAGTAAATACATGAATTAGGTTCACTAACAGCGGACATGAATCAATTAAACGATAGCCAACCATAAAGAGGACAACTCAACACGCCGCCGACTTAGAAACTCTCACCAAAAGATATACCCAACCGATAAAACGTATATTCCAACAGATAATACGATTAATCAACAATTTCACACTTACACACCAGATTCTTCGAAAGTCTAACGGTCAAAACAAGAAACATATTCACTTAATTACCAATAACCCCAACCAACCCCCAAGACAACAACGAACCAAATATAAACAGAGAATGATTCCAAACCTTTATTTCTCCCGATGATGTGTTTGAATCCAAACACTGAAACAGCCATGTGATTTTAGAGAAGAGGACATATATAGAAGAAATTATGTACATGTTCTAAAACATAATTTATAATAAAAATTATATATATATATATATATATATATATATATATATATGATGCATATTGCAAAGATTCACTAGGTTTTCAAAAGAGCTTGTTTTTGGATGCTTCCAAGTTGGTATAATATTCCCAGCTGTTGAAGGATGTTACAACTTTAATGGGATTTATGAAAATGTGTCAATCACCACTGGAATGATATTGTCATTTTTTTCTCGCAATTGCAATAAATATTAGCATCTCATCTTTTATTTTATAACTTTCTCAGTTTTTTTGCTATATTTCTATCATTTGTTATGGCCACATTAATAATCCAGTAGTTATTCGTGTACTGATCTGGCACCATAATATAAGGACCATGACGATGTATCATTCTGTCAGAAAAAAACTAGTCCCAGAATATCGTGGTCTTTGCAGATTCTTCAATTGTTCGGCATGATTCATGTTCGTAACACTATTCATTTTAATTTGGTATTAAGTATTATTATTATTAATAATAATAATAATAATAATAATAATAATACTTAACCCGGATATAAGAAACCCGTGTAGAAGAGAAATTCGGATATAAGATATTTTTTCTCCGGTACTAAATCAGAGCCTGTGGTAATGTATATAAAATAGACCAAACTCTGATATAAGAGAAACCCCGGTATAAGAGTAACCCGGATATAAGAGAACTTTTGTCCGTTTCCAACAACTTATATCGGGGTTACACTGTACTATTATTATTATTATTATTATCATTTGCCTTGTTCATTTATAGCAGATGTATCAAAAATGAGAAGAACCTCATATCAAATGTATATTTTTCTCAGGTTTCACATTAAATTCATCATTTCTGTGGTTTTGACAGGCTTAATTCATCTTAGAATTTTTCCATACATTTAATCTGGATTCGTTTGGTTTTTTCTGCCCTCTGACGTGCAACAGTATCCAGGTTGTTTTATTTATTTATTTATTTATTTGTTGTTTTGTTTTACATTTTCGCAAATGTATACTACACTTTCTTTTCAGGCCTGCTTTTCATATATAATTATGTTATAATTTCTTCTCTTTTGAATGTGGAGTTCAGTTTGAATCTATAATATATTATGTATTCTATTCTTAAAGTTCCCTCCCCGGATTAGGTTGATGGCACATATATTTACATTATTGAACAAAAGGTATTATTATTATTATTATAAAAGACAATTAGATCTGCGTTTGTTATATAATTACGTACCAGGACATAACCAATGCAAAAGTCAAGCAAATAATGAAATTTCTGTTGTTTCTACTTCGGTAAACAAAACAACAACTGTCAACAAAATAAAAAAAATAGGTAAATTGAATAGCGCTTAGCATGATATAGTCGGTGTTTGTTAGAATTATTTTACGGATACCTGCTAGGATTCTTCACCAGGGAATTCGATTATGTGTTGATGAGTTTCTTTCCTTATCAAACTCAAAACTCTAAACACAAGAAAAATAGTTTTAGTTTAATATTGTGTGTTCAAAGCAATAGTGACTAGTTGTTAACAATGGAGATAAAATAATAGTTCGTTTTCGTAATACTACTGCACCATTTTCAGCATTACCACTCTTTTCGACAATGATATTTTTATAGTTTTCAATTATTCTTTTTATTTTCACACCCTTCAGATTTCCCCGGGGAACTTTAGAGACCTTTTCAAGCCCTCTAATAGTTCCTGGTATGACCGTAAACCACATTTTTGAAAACTTCCATAATTCTCTAATAATATCTCTCAATCAGTTCTCACTTTTCTTTGTCATCCGTCAATAATGATAAAAAATAAGGAAAAGGAGGGTAATATTAATAATAATAAGAAGAAAATTGATTATAATAATAACAAAAAACACAGAGATGTATCAATACGTATAAAGTAGGTACCTCCATGACATAACAAAAAATCGAGCATAAAAACGGTTTAAAATATTCAAAACTTAATAAAACGAAATTTTTCTATACAAAATGTTTATAATATTATGAAGAGAAAAGATCAAAGTAAATTCTATTTATTTTATAAAATTTTTAATCCCTTTTAACTTGTTCGAAATTTTGGCAGAAAATTTTGTTTTGATTTAGCGTTAGTGTGGTCGAAGACATTACGACTATTTTACAGTTGATTACATAATTCTTTTTACGTAACTCTTTTTCGGTGACAAATATATTAATTTGGAAATTCTCGCAAAAATCAAATATTTGTCAGATTTTAATGAAACCTTCAGTACTCATTAACAAATGAATAAAAGTATTTTTGAAATTATTACTTCTTTTAAAATATTAATGAAAAAAACATTTTTAGCTCTGTTACCCCCCCCCCCCCACCCGCATTCAAGTAAATTCTTGAAATTTTAATAAATTTTAATTTTCTGGTATTTTCTTTTTTATTAGTTAAAGGCAGGACTCATCGGGAAATAAAATAATGTATTTTTTTTTTGTTTAAAATTATGATTCACTATACGAAAATCTGCTCCGAAGAGAAATATAAAAAATGCAATAAAACTTTGATATAATTTAATTTGATAAGTTTTTAATTGCTGGAATAAATAATAAAAATTAAGGACATTATAGTCCGAAAAAAAACATTTTTTTATTACTAATAAAATTTTAAAAGAACTGTTTTCATTTATTTTATTATAGATAATTCATAAAGATTTTAAAATATTTTTAAAATATTTTGAAGAACTGAATCGTTTTTGTTTATTAGTTTAAAACTGTTGATTATACTACCTATAAAAAAAGAAATTAATAAAGATTTTTCACCCCGTATATTTTTAAAAAGAAAGAAAAATTTATTATTTGTGCAAATACGTTCAAAGTTGTAAAGTACGATGTTCAAATTTGTAAATTACGGTGTTCTATATGTGTGAAAATGATTTTATAAATTAACAAGCGTTCTGGGTTATTCCCCCTTTAGCAAAACATAGAAGAACGCAATTTCAATCTTACGATATTTTATTATTTACGATTCTAAAATCTTTATTTATTCAGAAAGCATATTCAAATGTCTGGCTATAAATCTAAACTAAAATTTCATAAAATATTATATAAGTGCTAAAATTATTATGTTAAATTTTAATTTCACTATTTAGTTAACCCCCCCCATCTAAAAAAAATTAAAAATTTTTATCACAATTGGTCACCATACATCGCATTTCTGTCAACATCCGGTAGCAGTCATCTGTTAACACCTCCATGACTTAAATAACAAAAAAAGGCCTACCGTAATTAATTTTTTATTGTAAATTTCTGGGAGTAAGCAATTATTAATTGATTATAAACAGAAATTTGGCTACTCGTTACCTAATGTGTCAATCAATCAAAAATGGCGGTATATTAAAAAATATTTATAAAATTTTAAAATGTTAGATTTCAATCAATATAATTTCGGTTAAAAATACACCAGTATGTTTTGCTTACTAGAATTATTAAATTTAATCTCTTGGCTTTCAATTAAAGCTAATTTTAAAGCTTGAAGATAACTTATTTATTTTTAAAATTTCAATTTAAATTTAGGTATAGAAAAATGACTGGACTCCAGTGAAGGTACCTAAAAAGCAAGCAAATTTATCACCAAGTACATATTTTAATGAATAGGCCAGATCCATTCAAAACTACAGCGGAAACTAATAATTATTTAATATGCGAGTGTTCTTCACTTACAATGTTTCATATGATAGGCTAGAGAAGCACTTAAATTGCCCAATATAGCAGAATTATAATTTTACCTACACAAAAATAATATGGAGGCAAACAAGTACAAACGTTCGAAGGCTAAAATATGTCTATCCATCATAACTGCATGGAAAAACTAAAAAGGTTTCTCATGAAGGTGTTCACTCTTTGATATACACACACACACACACACACACACACACACACACATATATATATATATATATATATATATATATAGAGAGAGAGAGAGAGAGAGAGAGAGATAAAGTGACTGAGAGATATGAACACCAAAGGTGTACTCAGAAAAATTCTCTGAATCTATTAATCTCAAAACTTTGTTAGAAATATATTGTGTCTTATTCACCTGCCGTTACTCCAACAAGAAGAACATTGAATTAACAGAATCGGAAACCTGTTTGGAGACTTCCTGTTATAATGTTTCCATATTTTCAAACGTTTTTGAGTAGTTTATTTAAGCAACAACCACCATATTTAAATTGTTTTGTGTTGGTATATTATTCATTAAAACTAATATATATATATATATATATATATATATATATATATATATATATATTATATCATGAGTATCGAAACTATTACTATTTGTAATGGAACCAGACGAGCTCCCTAACGAATACTCTATGTTAAATATAATTAATTTCATGAAGCTTGTTTATTTTGTATATTTTTCAAAGACGGTGCCCAACTGACCCTACTATATAGTACACTTGATAAAATAAAAAATAACGCGTATATGCGAAATGAAAATATAGAATGGCGACAATTTACTAATCGGTACAATATCCAGTATATTCCGGTAGAGCCATGAAATTTGAGAGTTTTACAGATTATGCTGTATATTATTCTTGTCATTATCTAGAAATACAGTAAATAGAGGAAGAGACATAAAAGTGATATCTTTCAGATTTATGTTGTAATACTACCATAGCTGCTTGGCATTTAGCAATACCGCTTTGCACATGATATTTCAATTAATTGAGTATTCTAGAAAACTAACAGCTCAAGTTGTCTAGTTAAGCTAAGTTAATAAATTTCAAGAGATTTTGTCGTCCAAGAAGAATGGGCGAATTCACTCAGCTCTTCGGCTGCCTACTTAAAGAAATGGCACTTTCCTTAATGGAGGGAGTCTGACATTCAGCTGACCTTCCATTCTCTTGGAAAAACTGGTCGGTGGCCGGCGCTTTTAAACGCCAGTTACCGAAGTGTCGAGGCCATCTAATTGGTTTGTCTCCCCACTAAAAACAGGATCGGATAATCAACAACCCGGTGACGATTTTACCTTACTTATCTACTCGTATATATGAGCTCGATATTGATGGATATTGGCGCCTGCTTCGTTACTGGTTTTTACATTTTATAGACAAATATATTTAATGGGACTTAAATCTACTCCATCTGCCCATCTCGTTTCACAATCACCGACACACACACACACACACACACACACACACACACACACACACACACACACCACCACCACCACCCACCCACCCACACACACAAACACAGAGCAGGTGCGATTAGTAAATTGTCGCCATTCTATATTTTCATTTCGCATATACGCGTTATTAATTTTTGATTTTATCAAGTGCACTATATAGTAGGGTCAGTTGGGCACCGTCTTTGAAAAATAAAATAACCTTGATGCAATTCAATCAGTCAGCAATTTAGAAATGACAATGTTGTATTGTAATTCGCGTCAGTAGCATTAATAGAAACATTTAACCGTGTTGGGTGTCAAATTCAGAAGAGTGAAGAGGTTGCGGTAAGACATGGATGAGTCTAACGGTAATTACAAAAGTTTTTGGGCGATCGCTAGTAATAGTAACATTATGCCTCCATTCATCTTCCCACATGGCTTTAGAATCAACACAGTGGCCTAAATCAAGTGCCTTGAGTTGGGAGTCTACACTGGGTCAAGACAGTGTTTGTTGGAAAAAGTCTATGTTTGGCAACCCGTTTCTACACCAAGCAACACAAGCAGGAGAACCCAGTTATGAATCTAAGACAATTCCTGCAACCTTATCAACCTTGATTATTATATGTAGAGAACAGTTGAGCGAGAAATCAATAAACACTTTTGTAATAGCAAAGGCAAGAATTAAGGCAATATTCACCATCTTAAAAAGGAAAACCGTCCAGAAGAGGTACAGGAGATTCCGAAGACACATAGAGGCCATGGTTAAAGTCAAGAACAAATCCATTGAATAAATTTACTCATTACTATTTCAAGCTATTTTAAGTTAATTTTGGTAAATATATCTTTTAGAAATGAGATATCAGTAATATTTTAATCTTTTTGTAATTTTGATGTTAATTTCTACACTTTACAAGCTCGCGTATTGAATACTGCTGCCATATCTGGTCGGTTTCCCCTGTTATTCTCCTCGGGGTTCTTGACAAAATACAACGGAGAATCTGTAATGTGAACGATATCGACTTGGCAGCCCGGCTGCAGTCACACTCTCATGGCGTGATGTGGTTTCCCTCTGCCTCTTCTATAAATACTTTCACGGCTCTGCTCCGATGAAATTAGATCACTGGTGCTCCCTAGATATGAATTTGCACGAGATACTAGATTAGCAACAGGCTCCCACCCTTTTACAGTGAAACAGATAAAATTTAACCGCAATTTCTACTCTACAGCTTCTTTTTTCGCACTTCCCGCCTATGGAATCCCCATCCATATACTTGCTTCCCCACCATCTACAATATCCGGGAATTTAAATGTCAATAGACATCTCTTATCACACTAACTTTCATCCATTCTCTCCATCTCTCTTCCCATCTACCCCACCCTCATTCTCGGTATCTACATCCACCTATCACCCTCTTACCGACATTTTCTATAAATAACCAATCTTTCTCATCACTTTTTCCTATGTAGACCCCTGCGCAATAATGGTAGTGGAATGCCTTGCTTTGGATTAAATGATTAAAAACAAATATATATATATATATATATATATATATATATACAGTGTACATGTTATTTAAAATATCTTGAAGTTGTAATGAAATTATTGTCTAAAAGCGTTTGAACATACAGTCCATGTGAACTTAAACTGTGTGTATTTCACGCAGTATTATGACTGCCCAGTAAAAATGCAGGTGATCTTCACTCTGTGGTGTTGGTCTCTCCGCATTGTAACTTACCTTATTATTTTTCTCTCTCATTCTCTCTCTCTCTCTCTCCCTCTCTCTCTCTCTCTCTCTCTCTCTCTCTCTCGCTCTCTATCTAAATACTTAATATCTCTCTTCGGGTGAGAAAATTATATGTTGGTCACATGACAACAATGCTATTAATAAGTTTTACACGATCTGGGGAAATATTAATTGAAAATACAAGACATACTTTGCCATAAAAATAACTAGTATCATAGCCCGGTGTTGCCCGTGCAAATCAGAACATTTTAGTAGTAGGAGAAGATGCCACATTTTATTTTGCATATTTGTGTGTGTGTGTGTGTGTGTGTGTGTGTGTGCGCGCGCGTGAAAAAAGACTTTCTTTTTTTTAAATATTTTTTCTGTTTCAAAATTAGGGGGAAAATATTCACTTTTTTTGTTGATGAAATGAATTTTTAAAACGTCGGACTAAAAATTAAATATAAAGTTTGTTTTTTTCATAAAAAAATGTATCAGTCGCGTTTGACACGTGTGATTTGATTTCTGTGACGTAATTCAGCAAACATCTTAGATCTTAGATGTTTTCCGGAGCAAATGTAAACAATCGTGTCCATTGGCTAAACAGTGTGAAAGGGAAAATTGCTGAATTTAAATTCAAATGGTATGTGTCGACCTGGCTTCCCTGTAGATATGTGTCCCTAGAAAGTTTGAATGGCATAGCTTAAAAAATGTAGGCGTGCATAGGGAACAGTCACACACAGACTCACAGATTGCTTTTTATATATATAGATAAACAAAAATTTCA
This sequence comes from Ascarosepion bandense, assembly GCA_037127315.1. Classification (NCBI taxonomy): domain Eukaryota; kingdom Metazoa; phylum Mollusca; class Cephalopoda; order Sepiida; family Sepiidae; genus Ascarosepion; species Ascarosepion bandense. The sequence continues at coordinate 8,053,086 of JBBBDQ010000201.1, forward strand.
AAACCAAACTAAACAAAATTAATTATGAGTATAGTAACCATATTCTACAATGTTTACAACAATAAGTCTTTAAAATATCTAATTTATAATTTTCGGAAAGGAATACAATAGTTTAGAACATGTAAAATATAAAATTTATGAAAAATGAAAAATATACAAAAATTGTCTCCCTTTCACCATATAATTTCTGAAATCGGCATCACGTTCTAGCAGGTAATCTTAAAACAAATAACTGTTAGTCATCCACCTATTTTATTTTTATAACAAGTTTTCCTCAAGTACGCCACTGATGCTATGTGTGTTACTGTGAGAGAATAGAAAAGTTGCAGAAGATGTTGAAGAAAAGATAAAAATGAATGGTTATCAAGCAGATATAAGATGGCAATTGAAGTTGCATTTAAACTTTTGAAAACTGTAACTCTCGGGGAAGCTAGCAAATAAAAGTGAGTTCTACAAGGAGAATCGCTAGAAAATAAGCTATTTTAGTAGAAGAGACTGTTACATTGATGCCAATTTAGTAGCATGAGTAAACAAATGAAGTCGGTTTTCCAAGGGGAAAACAGATAGTCATAGAATTTGCCATCAAAGGACAGAGAAAAGTCACATTATGTCGCTGAGAAAATGACTGAAGATGGGCTGCTAAGTCAGGATCGCTTATATTGCAGAACCTTTTTTCGAGTTTGTCGAGAACCTCAAGATGAATAGCAGTATCAGCAGTCCATATATATCATCAGTATTCAATGCGAGGATAAATGATAAACTTGTAAATGTGCAAACATGATTTGGACGAGAGAAATTCTTGTCCATACACTGTGAACCAAACTTCCTAGCAGTAGATGCAGCTATTAATTTAATATAGTCATTCTATTTGAGATAATTTAAAAAAGTGTGGCCAAAGAGGATCAGTGCGTTGCTCTCTGGGTAACTAGCGTCATCCATTCTAATGGTAAGCAAGAATATTTCTCTATTGTGTTTAAAAGGAGGTTTTAATATTTATTTACCATCCATTTCCGACTCCGTTCAGTTGGAGGTACTTTTTAGGAAAGCAGCTTTGGTAGACTTATATAGGGACGGGCGTAATTGTTACTGTCATCTTCATAGATGCCTATTTGGAATAGCTGGTATAAGTAAGCTCCTTGATAAGGATAAGAAAAAGCGATTAACTTAGGATAGAACCTTGAGGGACACCTGTGTTTGTATGAAAGGAACTGGAAGCTTGCCAATTCAAAGCAACATTCATTTCAAGATGTGATAAGAAGTACTGAATTAAATCAAACAAACGCACAAATATACTCTAGAGCTTGCACATAATGACACCATGCCAAAACCTGTCAAATGTTTTCGAGATATCAAGAGCAACTACTCTAGCATAGTCGTTCTTATCAAGAGCCTAGTATATTCAAACAATTTTATGGCTTCTGCTCTGACAAACTTAGGTCACTGGTGTCCCCTCCACAAGACTTTATTCGTGCAACCGGACTGGCAACAAGTTCCCACCGTTTTAATGTTAAATCCTGCCGAAACGGAATCGATATTCTTTGTCAGAGAAATGATTGTGAGATATGAGATTCCTCCCTAATTTATCAAGAGAGGCAAAAATTATAGTTTGGAGAGAACTGGAGACAGCCTAGGAGAACATTCTTTAGGATGATGGTTAGAATTCCATCATCTCTACTTACTTTATGTGAGTCAAGCTTAGAGATTATATTAGAGACCCGTGATTGGATTATACCTATCTATCTATTTATCTATCTAAGAATCTTTCTCTCTCTCTCTCTCTCTCTCTCTCTCTATATATATATATATATATATATATATATATATATATATACTTTAAAGACTACTTCCATACAATCAGCCGGGCCACAAAGAAGTCATATCCCCTCAAAGTTCATTACCGTCACTTGATGGGGGAGAGGGAGATGAACAATTAAGAATATGAGACTCACCTTCAAAAGGATGTTTCCAACTAGCGTCCAGTTGGCAGAAAAAATTAACAGGGTTTTAATGTCCCTCTCTCCTCTCTCTAATGTGTTGATATTTATTGAGCACAATATCCACACTGGAATCATGAGCCAATCAGAACCTACAGAATAAATTTGCCTACATGGCAGAGTGGGATCTCCCAGGCTGTTATATAAACCAACTACCAATTTGCTGGTAAGGGGAGTTTGTTTGGGCGATTTGGCAGTTGGCCCCCGCTTTCATTACATTTCCGGTTGAAGTTTAATTTTTCATGAACCTCTTTGGCAGGGAGGTATTGCATGGAAATATCAGATGTGTTTAATGTTATTAGGTAATAACTATCGATGGCTTCCAACATAGTTCTTTTTTTGTTTTAGATGGTACTTGGTGATCTAATTGGAATGGTGAACCAATATGATGTATCTCCCTTTTACACTGAGAATTTAGGTGCTGGTAGTCTGTAGTTCTGCGTGGTTTACCATTTTGTTTTATCTGAGATGACCATTATGCTACACCAATCTGTGGGCATGCCAATAGGTACCGGTGCTATTATGGCTCTTGCTACGTCTTTTCAAAGGGACTGTTTTTCCTTGAAATGGAAAGGCACAGGAATTTGGCCGTGCCTTTCAATTTCAAGGTATTGCGCCTGCTTTTAGATGTATGTGGAAAGCGGGACCAGACATGGATGGGAATACTGCATCGTTTTTGAAAGCTGTACTAGCAAACTGTTTTAGAAGCCAATCCTTAAGTTTGCTAATATTTTTTCTGTGGTTAGTAAATACGTGAAGGTTAATAGCCTTATCTATATTGTCAGAAATACTATCTAGAATGTTTCAGTAAATTGAAAGGCTAGCGGTAGTGAAAGAAGAGATAGTTTACTGAGTTTATCAAAGAGAGAAGGAGACACCTGCATTTCTGTAGAACCACATTTCTATTGTCTCGAGACTCTGATTTATCCTTGAATATTCGCAGTCATACAGAAAGACAGATATCACATAGCAGTCCAACAGTCTTATCTTTGTTTCCAATAAAACTTTACAGTCTCTTATGTGGGTAATTTTGAAATGCGTTCTTGGCCATGCCTGTGTCTCTTCAGAACTCAGTGTCGCAAATTCCATCCTCTGTCAGAACGCTTCCCATGTATTTAAATTCTTTAGTTGTTTTTTTTTTGTTTCTATTTTGTCGAGAACCTTAAGATGAATAGCAAGATCATCAGAACCGATATATCAGCAGCATTCAATGATCGGCGAATATCAGACTTCTAAATGTGTACAGTGGACACTGACGAGAAAATTAATTTCGATAGTATAAAATCTCAAATGTTTACGTTTACCAACAGGTAATCTTTCAAATTTGCAATCTAATCTCTGTCAATGAAGCTGATATTGATGTACTAATCCAAGCGTTATCTCAAACATCTCCTATTTTAATTATCCTTTTATATATTAATTAAAACAAAAAACGAAAATAAATGCAATTTCGTTATAACATTAGCATTTATAATATATTTTGATTTTATTTTAGATTATTTTCCAGCAAGCAGCTAAAATCTTCCATGCCCATCCATTGCATCTCTGTCTTCTGGCAAAAATCCGCCGCTTCATTGTGGCAGCTGAAAAATAAGTCACGTGAACACTCTCAAGCAAATAAATTTCTTTTCTTATGCAATCGTTTGTCCTAAACAGACGTTTAACGCTCCTCGCCATCTTTTCTCACTGACACAATCTGTTGGCGTTAGATTGTTGCAAGTCATGGGATAAATGGCGGAGGCGTTGCTGGGGATACAACATGAAAATCAATGTTGTTGTGGTCAGTCAGTTTTATGGGGGCCCCGGGCAATTCGATGTCGGAAGGTGAATGGGGTAAGTCTCGAGGAAAACGTTATGGCTGCCCTAATGTTTTCTTCATTGTCAGTGATTGGTTGAGCTGCTGGCGGCAAACGAGTTTCAATCACCGGCAGTTAGATTTCGGTTATGGCCGACGAAAGGTGAGTGTAAACTTGTGCCCTACTACATAAAAACGATGCCATTCATTGCAAGCGAGAAAAAAGATGAGGTTCCTGTGGTCTTTAAAACTGTATAGCCTTTGCCATTAATATCAGTTGCACTAAAAGCATCAAGTTTATTCTATGCCTTTAAGCGATGTTATAATTTCCCCTGCCACGTATTTCTTTAGTGACGTGTTATAGTATCTATATATATTTTCATTATTTCTGGCTTTTTGGTCGAGAAGAAAGATATATTTTCCTTTATCATTACATTATATTATTATAATCTGTAATAGCATTTCACATTTACTTATTATTAAAATTACATATTAGCATTATTTCACCTTTCACACTTTTCAATACATTTCAGCTTTTCATTATTAATATTATTTTTATTATGTTGTCATTTTCATCATATTTATTAGTATTATGTCATTTTCATCATATTTTGATTTCTGCTATAGTCACACCACCAACCAAGTCTGCGGGAAGACCTAAGGCAGGTCGTGGCGTGTTGTTATGGCTCCATTTCATGATTTTTCTATCTTCCCCATCATCCCTAGCGTTACATAGACAAAGTTCTCCTTAGTGTGTGGACTGTACTTAATACCACAATTTTTTGTATATCTCTTAAGCTGGGGTTTCCAGGGATTCTTTCAATGTGTTGTTTTGTTCCATTTTTTATCATTCCAAGTGTACCTACTACCACTGGACAACACTTGTTTTCAATTTCCACATTTTTTCTATTTCAATTTCCAGGTCTTTATATTTTGACAGTTTTTCAAATTCTTTGGTTGCTATGTTACAATCCGCTGGACAAGCCATATCAATTAATAGACAAGTTTTTTCTTTCTGGTTTTTAACAATAATGTCTGGCCTATATTCTTCAATTTTTTCTGTGTAGATGATGTAATCCCATAGAATGGTCACATCTTCTATTTCTGTAACCGGTGCTGGGTGATTTTCATACCAGCGTTTTATTATTGTTATTATTATTATTATTATTATTATTATTATTATTATTATTATTATTATTATTATTTCCTTCGATTTTTGTTGCATGAACTGAAAGAGAGACCTTAGTCCAAAAATGCTTCATGATATTTTTCAGCGATTATATTAATAACAGAACATCACACATATTTTATATAGCTCAAACATGTTATATGTTAGCTGTAATTGGGAGTACAGTCATTTGTATTTCTTTAAAGCATGGACTAAGAAATATGAATCTATCGGAACCTTTTCTAAGCAATCCGAGGGCTCCAACTATAACTAGAGTTATTTATGTCATCATGTAACACATAATTTTCAAATATTCACTTTAAGATCCGTTTATTGTGGTAGTCTTTTAAGAGGTCCAAAGATTCACTACAATCAGCAAAAATTACCATGTCAATAAAAAAGCACATTTTGATTTAATTTTCTTTGAACAGGATGTCTTGGCGATTAGCTTTGACTGTTCCCGCTGCGTAGATTGTAAATATTATACAATTGTTATAGAACCTGTCTATATAACCGGGTCTGTGTGAATTTTACAATAAACAAATACATATTTCCACACAAAGATTATATATATATATATATATATATATATATATATGTGTGTGTGTGTGTGTGTGTGTGTGTGTGTGTGTGTGTGTGCGCGTGCGTGTGTGTGTGTGTGTGTGTGTGTGTGTGTGTGTGTGTTTATATAAAGAGCAACATAGTTCAGTATATAAAATGTAAATAGAATATACGTGCATACAGAGACAACAACAAAGAAAATCAAAACAATCATGGGATCTCTCTCTCTCTCTCTCTCTCTCTCTCTCTCTCTCTCTCTCTCTCTCTCTGTGTGTGTTTCTGTGCCATGTGGTTATGTAAAATATATGTAAAATAAAGCAATCAGTTTTTAACTTAAAGAGTACCCCCTCTTTTTACTTCCACGAAGAAAAATGAGAGAGGCAAGATTTTATGTGCCATCTTTTTACAGTCGTGAATATAATGACATCTAGTGGCCTTTAACGATATCTATTGTAAGTTAGATTAATTATAGAATAGGAAATATGTCAGTTTGTTGAACATTACATAAGTTTTGTTCGGGTTGTAAGTCAAAGCAATGGAAAGCTGTATAGTTGGTTCAAAGTTTTGAGAGTAAGACAAATATTCAAAGCAAAAGAATGCTTAATATTAGAGTAGTGAAATGTATCCATTATTATTGATGAACTTTGAACATGTATCTTAATTCCTATTCTAACAGCTGATCTTGATATAAATTTTGATTGCGTTTTTAGATGATCTATAAGGACACTGATTTTGTATTCGTTGATTTTTCGAAGAGATATAAGTATAATCGATATTTCCTTCATTTTCCTGGAGCCACGAGATTCAGTGTGTTGATCCCTGACTTCTTATTATTTTAACATTGTCCATTTTACGTTGTCCATTTTTCTGAATCTCAGACAAGGCCCCCGTTTTATTTTCAGGTTGTTGACCATTGCGAAAATAATATCAGACATTATACCAAATGACAATTCTCTTCATCCTGATAAACAAAACATTCTTTTGGTATTCATGGAGATTATTTATTTATTTTAATAATTATATTGCCCCAAGCAAGGCATTTTACTGCCACTGTTTTGCAAGGGGTTACATAGGAGGGAAGTTATGAGAAAGAGTGACATGTTATAGAGGGTGTCAGAAAGTGGGTAAGAGAAGGATGAGAATACTAGTGAGTGTGAAGTGGACGAAGAAAGGAGCATGAGAGTGAGACTAGTTGATGACTATTGACTTTACATTTAAATTCTTGGAGATTGTAGCTGTTGGAGAAGCAGGTAAATAGAAGGGAATTCCACATTGGGAAGTGCGAGAAAAGAAGCTGAGGAGTAGAATTTCTGTTTACATTTTATTGGTTTCACAGTAAAAGCGTGGCACCTAGTTGCTAATCTTGTTGGTCGATTTAATTCATATATAGTAGCACTACTAAGCTGGGTTTATTAGAGCAGAAGCCGTGAAATGTTTGTAGAAGAGACACAGAGAAGCCACATTGTGCCGGTGTGAAAGTAATTGTCTTTGATCTGCCAAGTCGGAATCAATCACATTACAGATTCTCCGTTGGATTTTGTCAAGGACACCTAGGTTGATAGCAAAAGAACCCGGCCAGATATGGCAGCAGTATTTAATGCACGGGCGGATCATAGATTTATATATGTGCAGGATTGTTTCAGACGGGAAAAACTTCCTGGTCTTACACAGAGAACCGACATTCTTAGCAGCAGATTTACCTATGGATTCTTTTATAGTCATTCCACTAGATGTCTGTTGTGAGAGTTAACCTGAAGAGGCGAAGTGTTTTGCTTTCAGGGAGACTAGCCTGATCCATGCTAATGGCGGGTAGAAGCGATTATCTGTGATGGTTAATAGATAGCATTTTCGTTTTAGAAGCATTAAAATTCACGAGCTATTTCTTACCCCAGTCAGCCACGGATTTCAAGCTCGGCAGCGAGGTTTGCTTTATCAGCCTCGGCAGACTTTTGATCGATGCGAGAGTAAACCGTAGTGTTTATTTGAATGGCAACAAAAAGGAAATTGATGCTGAGCATCAGGAAGAGACAACTGAAGTTCCTGGGACATACAATGAGGAAGGAGAGCCTGGAGAACCTGATACTGACTGGTCAGATAGAAGGAAGGAGAGACAGAGGAAGGCAGCGGATAACATATCTGCAGAGTCTGATCAGGTGGATGACGGAACGGGGGTTGCCAGGAGCAACAGGAGCAAACATACTAAGAGCCACAAGGGATAGGGAGACGTGGAGATCCATGATCGCCTACGTCCTGAAGGGACAGGGCACATAGAAGAAGAAGAAGACATGAACAAAACATCTTCTTTGAATCGAGTATTTCTTATTTTTATTATTAACTTTGGTTTGAATAAATTAAGAGTTGCTGCAAAGATTTCCGTTTGATTTATTTCTAAATGTATTGCCAAAAATTAAATAAACAAAGAAAAAAGCATTTTTGTGGAGCTCAGATCTTTTTAACAGTGTCATTTTCTTCTGGTAATTATTTATTTCTTCTTCATTTAGATTTTGCAAACATTCTTATTTCTATTTTGTTAACTCCTTTTTATTTCATTTGAGATTCATTGTTGCTTTTTCTCTTAATATGTTTTGATCATTTTTAAATTCATACCAATGTGTTATTCTATCTCTGTCCAATTACTTATCTTCTTTTCCCTTATAATTTTCTTGTTTTTGGTTTCAATTATTTAAGCTCATCAACTCCTTCTGCTTTCTCTTCAGTATTTTTCCTGCTTCTATGTCTTTTTTTAATTTTCTCTTTTATAATATCACGCTATTTGTTTTTAATGATGTATATATTATTTCAAAATATTAATACGTGTGACGATAAACTCCAACAATAAGTATTCTTATCGAGAGATTGGAGGTTCTGAGTAGCGTGGGATCACCTCTGGATTGCTGTTCATCCCATATCCACCATGATCCGGGGTGATAGTACATGTTAGAGTCTTAGCAATAAACAAAGGACCCGGAAACACAAACAAAACCCTATGAAAGTATAAAATAATTTACTATAAAAAATATCGATAATAATTATATGTCGATTTTTCTGATATGACATATTGTAAATATTTATCTACTTTGATTGGTCAGTTGTCTTGATTTTATTGTCATATCCACGATATTTTCCGCTGCTGAAATTTAGATATCCTGAAAAGTCAAGGCACATAGAACTAGAAAAGTCTAACTCGGTGTAAAAAATACATTGATGAAAACCAATGTGTCGTACGGCTGAATCATCGATAATTTCACAATAAAATTAGGAGCAATAGTCCGAATAATGTAAACTCTGTAAAAAGTTATTTTAAGCAGAATTACATACAATATTATTTTATAATAAATATTTAGTTAAAAAATGTGTCAAAATACTTAAATTTCAGTATTAAATAAACCTTAAAATGTTGATCAGTCAGTTAAGTGCCATACGTGATACACGCTTAGGCGATCATGTCTCGAAAGAGACATGACTGACTGGGCAGAAGATTATCCCGCAGTAGGTTGCCATTGCTTTCTGCGGTAGAGTGGTTGCCGACCAAGGCTATAGAACCCAATCTGTCCAGCTATTTAACCCATAACTGGAAGGAAGAGACGGATTAATACCTTTCCCAAGGGTATTAGCGCGTAAGTGAATACAATGGATTCAACTGGAATTCGAACTCGACTCCCCGGCTTTTCGTTCCGAGCCGATAACCACTGTACCACAACGCACATAGGCCGCTCAAAAATAAACCAACCATTCTTTCAAACTCTATTTGTCTTTTCCTGATTATTTTAATTTTCCGGCACTCAGTTTTTTTTTTCATATATTCTAAATTACCATTTTGTTTTCTATTCTTTTTAAATATTTTTTATTTATTTCGTTCAATTCTACCCTTAACTCAGGTCCTATAGTTTTCATCTCTAAACTCTGTTCAATTTTTCATTCAATTGCTTCAGTTCATCTCTTTTTCATTTCGTTTACCATTGTTTTTCTTCACTCATTTTCAATTTTCAGCCCAGATTTTTCTTTTAACTGTTTCTATTTTTTTTTAATCCATTTTCGACCTTTCGTTCTTATTTTATCATCCTTTCCTTTAAATTTTTTGTTAAAGACATCCTTCTTCATTACTTTTCTCATCTATCAAGTTCTCTTGCTGCCTTTACGGACTGTAAATTCTTTTGCATATTTACCCTTATTTTTCCAAGTTCTAATTTTAATGTTCACGAAAGTCAAATCTGCCACGTAGCTGAGAACGTTGCGGATATGCACATTTCTATAAAAGACGCCATTCGAGCAACCGTGATTTCAAATAATAATTTATGAAGCATGAATGCAAAGCTTTTCCCATTGGAAATTGGCACATCACAATTTACCTCATCGTTCATTCGCGGTTGTTTTGTCTTGATCTTTAGCTGAATTTGTTCAATAAATAAGCCAGTTTCAGGGGAATTCACTTCACAGAGAAAAGCAATAACTGTCAAAAATTTTGGATTTAAATTTTAAGTAAATATCCATGATGGAATAAATGCTATGATTACAAATAACTTATTTTTTTACTTCCGCAGATAAACATCATATATATATATTGAAGATATAAGAAGATGGCTAAGGTTATTTATGAATAGGCCTTGTGTCATACATAACCGAACTCCCTACATCTTACAGATTTATTCAGAAGGTTGTAAATTAGAATGTGTGGATTTGTGGAAGAAGACATTATAACTTTTTCATGTTTAAATAGAAATTTATCGAGAGAAAGGTATAACATGAATTGTTAGAAGTTAAATGTTCCAAGAGAAATAGTATTAAGAAGTCATGGGTATAAAAAGAGTTGGAAGTATTTCTTTACGAATGAGGTTATGTGTACGCAGGCAGGAACGTATGTGTGTAAGCATGTGTGAGCATTATCTTTTAGTAGGAGTGACTTTTGAAGTTATCGCTCGCGGCGAATGGTGAACAGGCAGAAGGGGAGTGGTGAACGATGCAGAAGAAAGAAGTGAGGGGTGAGAGAGATGAGAAGTAAGAGAGAAAGATAGAGACAGTAACGATACGAACGCTTGATCTTTGACGAGGGAAGTGTTAATAACGCCCCTCTCTTGATTCTCTGGCTCGGCGGTCGTCATTTTCCGTATTTTATATTGTTTGGGAATTCACTACCGGAAGGGATTCTGGTTTTTCTATTAGACGACGAACATTCCGCATTGAAGTATGAAATTTCGCGATTTTGTACCTGCTAAGCAAAGTTTCTAAATTCGAGAAAATTCGTTTATTTCTAACAATGAGACAGATATGAAGGTTTAAATCTAGGCTTTTTAGTCATTATAATATATATATATATATATTTAGGCGAATTTGTTTAGGCGAACCTACACATTGATATAGTAATGGAACAACACAAACTGCATAAATACCATGTGACTAGCAGTCACCGAGAGAGCACCAATCTGGTATGAGTCAGACACCGTAGAGTGACTTACCCTTACAGAGACTTTGATATTCAACACCGTTTGCTCGCATATTGTAACAAGCTGGGATATTGTAACATTACCCGTTGTTTTGTTAATACTATTGTTTACATTAATCCCCTGTTCCTGTTTTTATTTGTGACACCTTCAACAGGGTTTCAACAGTAATACAGGTTATTCTCAATCAATGTCTTCATGCTGTCGTTATCTGCAGTGGGGTCTACCTGAGCGTACGTCATCAATATGACTACAATCACTACATTTAAAATTAGCGAAACACTTACATACAGCGTTTTCAGCTAAGGAAAAACAGACACGAATTAAGTAATTTTCAATGTTTTTTTTTCTCAGATGTTTTGTGCATTAATCCGGAATACAAACATTGTCCCTGTCGACATTTTTAACATTTTCTAATGTGTTGTAACCTGAACGACTACAAATCGCCAAGAACGTTCAGGACAAACCAATATTTTTCAATCCGAGATACTTTTGGTACATCAGACGTTATTATTGGTGGATATATCAATATGAATATCCCAAATAACTTTGAATATATATATATATATATATATATATATATATAACTTGAGTTAAGAATTGCCGATCACATAATTTACACATGTATTGCCTATGTATTTTATTCTGTTGTATTTTAAATTAATTCACTTTTATATTCTATAATTATTTTTCATTTGCCGCAGATCTTCAAATTATAGGTGTTCATGTTCCTCCACATATCTCTATCAATTCTATCTTTTAATAAATTTGATATTTCTCTTATTTCTTGCAAACACTGCACTGTGATTCATTTGGTGAAGTGCATCAAGCATGTCACGTGCTGATTTCACATGTCCCTCTTTTTCCTCTATTCTGTGAGTGTCAGATTCATCAATATTTTTTCCGCATTACGTGTCCTAGAAATTTCAACTACCTCTTCCTGATGTTAATTATAAGTTTCAATTTTATTTCTTATACCTGCATTTTATTATTTTATTTATTTTCTTTTATTTCAACTTTATCATAATTTTAAACCTAAATTTAAAATTTTATCGCCATGTAACCGTAAAATAATTAAATTTTTAAGATTGTTTCTAAAAACAGTAACTTAACTTCATAAGTTTTAATTCTCATAAACATCGATTGAACTTATGTTCTTACCTAATAAACTGTCAAATATGCACCTGATGATGGCAAACTCCAAGTGGTGCCATAGACGTAGGGTAATATGTACATTATATATATATATATATAAAACACAGCTCTGTTTATACATTGATCACTGTATTATTATCACCTTAATAATAATAATAAGCCTATGTACACCTTTCCTATATGTATGCATAATTTTTGCGTAATTCTCTCTCTCTCTCTCTCTCTCTCTCTATATATATATATATATATATATATATATACACGTACACACACATGATATACTAAATATGTACACCCTTTAGTAGCAAATAAACAAAGTTTTATTACCATAAAGACATTTATTATTTCCCTTTTTTACAAATATTACAATGTACAGATATACTCGCTATAAGTAAATTTCGGCCAACTTAATGGGAATCGCCTATTTGTCGGGCTCTTACTTTTTTCTCGAGTAGTTAGAGTCATTTCTATGTAATCACACCATACCTAAAAACCCTAATTACCTACGCTATATAAATGGGGTGGACAAAATATTAGAACCTGCCATGAAATTATAAATTTAAAAAGAAATGTTTTATATTTTGTTTAGGACCGATTTTAGCATTAAATAAAACTTGGATTTTGCTTTGTATCGACTCACACACAATTTCGATTGTATCAAAGGAAATTTTATCCATTCTTGAGCTAAAACAGTCTCGAATTCATTGAATAACGATGTTGAAAACTATCAACTTCTCACCTATTTTTCTAAAATGTACTAAACATGTTAAATGACATTGAAATATCCGGACGATGGAGTTCAGAGAAGATGTTTTATTTCACTAGAATTTTCATCATGCCTCTGAACTACAACTTTAGCAATATGAATATGTGAATTTTCACCCTGAAAGATGGCATTTCCCTTCGAAAACTGTCCCTGAACCATAGAATGAAGTTAAGAACTTAAAATACTTGTATATACCTTACTGTTGATTTTAATAAACTTATTTAAATATCAACCCAAAAACACATCAAATTTAGCAGAAAAATGAAGTACTGCTGATATTAAATCCACAAACATAATAATAAAGAAGATTTTAGCAGTTTAATCAAATTGTCGAAATTATGCTTTTATGATGTATATCATGTTTTTATTATCTCATCAGAATGTATAACAATTAGACGTTATAATGAATCTTAATATGATTGAGCTACCATTGATTTCACAAAATAATTTGAAACAGCCTTCTTCCGATCTTTGGCAAAGTGTTCGAAGCCATTATCAACGCCGAGGTAATTCAGCATCTCACAGCACACAGGCTCCTTTCGGACAAGCAGTATGGTTTCCGCTTCACCAAGTCTACAGATGATATGCTAACGGCCATCACCGAGTACGTATACCAGGCACTCGACAGGAATGGCGAAGCCCGAAACGTTGCCTTCGATATCTCTAAAGCGTTTGACAGAGTTTGGCATGCTGGTCTTCTATGCAAATTGCGGAGCTATGGTATAACTGGACATTTATTTGAACTAATCCCGTCATTCCTCTCTAACCGAACAATGAAGGTGGTATTAAACGGACATACCTCCCAGAACTACCATACGAACGCAGATGTCTCTCAAGGCTCGCTCTATCCTAGGTCCTACGCTCTTTCTGATATACATTAATGATCTCCCTGATTCTATAAGATCCCGACTAGGTATGTACGCCGATGACACCACAGTTTACTCTCGTCTCGACCAAAAATCTGGTGTAGGCGATAAAGATAACCTTGCAGCCGAGCTTGTAAAGGACCTCCAATCCGTAGTGGACTGGGGTAAGAAATGGAACGTAAGCTTTAATGTTTCTAAAACAAAGCTACTATCAATCAACCATCATAGACAATCGCAACTACCTCCCATTAGCATGGACCAGGCTTGCCTCCCGGAGAGTAAACAACTACGCCTCCTTGATCTCATACTTTCAGTGGACCTCAAATGGAATGACTATATCGAATCCATTGCTAAATCCGCTGCTATGAAAGTCGGTTCTCTGTGCAGGGCCCGGACGATTTTTCCGTCTGAATCTATCCTGCACATATATAAATCTACCATCCGCCCGTGCATTGAATACTGCTGCCATATCTGGTCGGGTACCCCTGCTATTCTCCTCGCGCTTCTCGACAAGGTACAGCGGAGGGTCTGTAATGTGATCGATACCGACTTGGCAGACCACCTGCAGTCTCTCTCTCACTGGCGCGACGTGGCTTCCCTGTGTCTTTTCTATAAATACTCTCACGGCCTCTGCTCCGATGAACTTAGATCACTGGTGCCCCCTAGATATGAATTTGCACGAGATACTAGATTGGCAGCTAGATCCCACCCTTGTACAGGGAAACCGATAAAATGCAACCTCAACTTCTACTCCAACAGTTTCTTTTCTCGCACTTCCCGGCAGTGGAATTCCCTTCCTCACGATTGCTTCCCCGACGGTTACAATCTCCAGGAGTTTAAATGTAAGGTCAATAGACACCTCCTAACACGCTAACTTGCAGCTGTTCTCTCAAACACTTTCACCATCTAACCAACACTCATTCTTGATACCCTTTCTATCTCCCTCCTAACATTTCCTATATCTAACCATCCTTTCCCATCACTCCCTCGACCCTATGTAACCCCCTGCGCTACAGTGGCAGTGAAATGCCTTGCTCGGGGTGAAACGATTAAAAAAAATAATAAATCTCTATCTTTGCTCCACATCATATTATATGTAACAATAAAAAATTTAACTTTAAAATTTATCATAAACCTATTAATAAAAAGTATCGAATTATTTCTATTCTAACCAAAATAAAAGAATAAAATCAGAATTGGTTATGGAAACCAACCACTGAGCCATTCGGAAAAGTAAACCTGAATAACGAAATGAAGAAGAGAATTATATTGAGAAAACATTTAGATTTGGTCTCTACCAAACGCAACGCTAGATAACCTTACACAATTGGCAAAGTCGAAAGACTAGACAGCAGCAAATGCTCCTCTAACAAAAATGACGAAACTTTAGGGATCGTACCGTAATAAAAAATTCAGTCTAATAACACACAAATCTAATACACTTTGGCTACATTGATTAAGGCATTGGTAACAGCAGTACGTACTAAGAAGGATAGGACACATTTATGACTATGGCAAGAAAGAATAGAATTTAATCGGGTTGGAAATATGATTCTGGCAAAAAAATATAATGAAATCGAAGAAAAGCGAAATACATTTTAGACAAACATACTTTATCAATATTTTCTCTCTTGTAATAAAATCGTTGCTTTTATTTATACATATATATTCCCTCCCATCACGCCCAGAGGCGATAACTTGTGACGAAACAGCTAATAATCCTCTCAAATATTTTGCCTTCGTCTGTGGCAGCAGGCGTTCACTCGTTATTGAATAATTTTTGTATGACAAATTATTGATACCGAAATACACCCCGCATGCGTAACTGTGTATATGTGTGTGTGTATGTATGTGCGTTACTGTGTGTGTGAATGATATACAAAGACTTTACTCCGTAAAATTATGTTGAATGTGTCCTCTTTAGTAGAGTTACCATGTAACTTGAAGAACGTTAGGGAAACATGTTAGAGATTGAAGCCTAATACCACGGATGGTGTGGCTTCACGTTCGCCACAGGGAAGAGGCTTCAGAAGAAACTTATGAGAATGAGAAAGCTATTCACTGACAGTTTATGTGAAGGGGTTACAATTAAACTAGCACGTGCTTAGGCAGATACGGAGGAGGCAGCTGTGTGATGACATCGCAATCATGTAATATTTACAAGATTTAATTTCCAATTAGAGGTTGTACGGTTGGCCGCAGGGGCTCCTAGAATGCCAAGGGTTGCCCTAGGGAAATCCAGCAAGAGCTATGTGTGTGTCTATGTACACAGTGAATTACAAAACCATGATTATGTGACAGCTATATATGTCTATTATCATGAGATATACGCTCGCACGCACGTATGTGTCTGTAATGTGTAAGCAATTGACAAATTCACTTGTATACGATACAATGTGCACTGTATATAAACTCTCATTGTTTGAGTTCAAATCTGAAATTATATCTGAATGAATCCGCACTTTTATATACTTCAGGAAGGAATTTTTCTTACACACACACACACACACACACACACACACACACACACACATATATATATATATATATATATATATATATATATATGTAGTCATCCGCAGACAGATTTGCCTCGCTGCACCACGTATGTTAAGTATAACAGACGATGAATGGCTAAATAAAGACAAAAATTGTTTTACATTTGGATATGTTTTTATTACTCTTGTTCTAAGATTTTTCTTCACATGAGCTATCTTCAGAGTGATTTCAGAAATTTTAACATAAAGACATCCATTCTCAAAGATGATATTATTATGTTCATATAAAAAATGCTATGCGACGATAACAGTCACCGAGTAGCAGACGAATTTTTAAATAAGTAATGCAGTTCTATGAAGTCACACCACGTGAGAGAACGAAATGTTAACAAAATAAAAATGTCTCTAAATCGAATGTAATGTGTTGTGACTGGATTGAAATATGATTTTATTGAGTATGGGTTGCTTTGATTTATTGTAGATGGCCACGATATATCAGTATTTTTTACTGCGTTTATGTGTGAATATTATTGTGTTATCGACTATATTCAGTTTCATATAATATATATGGCTATATTTTTCTAAGAAATGTTATTTAATTGAACTATGAGCAGAAAGATGACAAGTAATTCTACGGGAGAGCGTGGTTGTAGTAAAACAAATATATGTAATAGGTTTATTATTTGTATAAGATACATCTCTGAACGGGCACGTGAACTGATACACTACACTGGTTTTCTGTTGAGGAATTAGTTGTGTTGTTGTAGTGATATTAGAGATTATGAGGTTAATTGTTTCAAAACCTTTAATAATATATGATGAGCTCAATGTTTTATTATTTTTGTTTTAACATTTATATCTATTATGTTTTTGAGTGTTGTTTCATCAGTTGTATAATTATACATTTGGTTGCAATAGTATAAATTAGTATTTTTCTGTTTATTTTGACGTACGCTGTAATTATTAATATCATCAATATTGTTTAAGGTATTATTAAGTTTATTGAGATACATCTTAATTTGCTGATCAATGAAGGGGTTAAGAAATCCATAGTTAACAAGTGCTTGTTTAATGATGTGTAATTACAGAGTATGGCTCGGGAGAATTTTATCATTTGTGTGTTGAATTATTTCTTTACAACAGCCAACTTATATCGTTGGTGTCATTTACTATTACAATTAAGAAGACAAGGGTTTATGCTAGTTGGGTTCCTATATAAAGAAATAGTAAATCTATGTGTGATCGAGTCAATAGGTACATCAAGGAATGGAATCATATTAATAATATTAAGTTCTAATGTAAATTTGAGGACGAAGTGACTTTCAAATTTGTTTTTAAGTTATGTAATTTCATTAATATTTTTGGCTAAAATGAAAATGTCATCTAAGTATCTTTTATAGATGAGATTTAGGGACATTATCTATTTTACTTTCTCATTATGCCATATAATGAATAAAAAAAGAACATAAGGGAGATCTCATTTGACAATATAATTGCATTAAATTTACTTCATACAAATGTGGATTGGTCTAATTTTAATATGAACAAAAATTGCGTAATTAAACAATATATATATATATATATATATATATATATATATATATATATATATATATATATATATATATATATATATAAACAAATTTACATGTACCGCCCAAGATAAACGGACGGTAAAGATTATGATTACATTAGAGTTGGTGGAGATTTTAGATTTTTCTAGAATCCCTGGTTGAATCCAACTGTGATTGTATTGAATAAATTTACTATTAAAAACTATGTATGTAATTTCGATTTAATGCACAAGAAAATGTTTTAATTTGTGCATTTTTTAAAGTTTTACAATTCCAGTAGTTATTCTAGTTTCTAGTTTCTGCATTTTATTAAATTTGATGATATTCTATTTAACAATTCTTTTTGACAACCTGAATATCTAACAGTCCGTAGAGAATTTAATTAAAAATACTTCTAAAGCCAAGTCATGCAAATAAATCTGCAGAATTGAATTTTTTTCTCTCAAAAGCAAACATACGAGTAAATAGTAAAGTTGATTGCGGTCATTAAATTTATTTATCAATCCGGCTAGCAGAAAAACAAATCAGAAATCGAAATGATTTGATAATGAAATACCAACACTCTCCTGTAAAAACATATGTCATTTGCGAAAAAACAGAAGGAAACTCTACAGTGCTGAACCTATAGACCTATATTCTACATAAAATATTAATTTCTAACAAGATAATTAAAAAAAAGTATAAGACGCTTAAACGCTCACATAATACTTCATTCGTCTGTGCATTCTATTGCAATATCTGATCTGTGTCTCATTCTTTACATGTCGAGGTTCTCAACAAAGTCTATAGAAGAATTTGCAATGTAATCAATTCTAACTTGGCATCTCGCCTCCTGTCACTTTCTCGCCGACTCGATGTGACTTTCCTTCTTCGTTTCTACAAATATTTTCGTGGCAAATACTCTAACGAAAATTTTTCCTCTTGCTTCAAACAACGTGCATTAAAGCTTGCTACTAGTTTGCCATCTGGGTACCACTATTCTACCGTTGAATATTGTTAAATATATGCAACACATCTATTCCAAATATTTCTTTTTTGAAACTTTCAGGTCGTGGATACCCCTTCTGTTTATTTGCATCCATGATAGCTACAATTAATAAGAATGTAAAAAAAAAACCCTCTTTTCTCAGTTTTTTATTTCACAGTAACCGCTTGCGCACTAATGGTTGTCCTGGCTCACTTTGTATGAAATTATATATATATATATATATATATATATATATATATATAGTCTTCCGCAGACAGATCTGCTTCGCAGCTCATCAGTACGGCTTAGACTCCGTTCGCTTCCTAACCTAGGATTGAAACCCGACTCAATCGTCGTCGGTCGGCGATTCTACCCCTAGGGCACGCGCGTCCGGTAGAAGGAGGCAGGCTTTTTAGCGCGTATAAACACGCCGAATAGCTAGAGTGCTCCAATTCATTATCGAATGAGCGATGCGTATATGCCGGAGCAGCTACTGTTTACAAAGCCTTCCACTCTTCTAGAGTGCTCAATCAGAGTGTGAGAGCGTAAATACTATAGTCATCAGCAGACAGATCTGTTTCGCTGTATTGCAGCTCATCAGTACGGCTTAGTTCGCTTCCTAACCTAGGATTGAAACCCGACCGAATCGGCGTCAGATATATAGATTTAACTGAGTAATGGTATAATTTAATTATGACCAAAATCCGTAATTATTTATAAAATTTTAATACTGATGCAATGAATGTCGTATTTTTTGTTTTTCATTGCCCTTTGCAGTTTCTTAAAAGGGGTAGAATTTGTTGGTTGTAATTGCTTTATATTTTACTGAACCGTTTTAAACGTGTTTACGCACATCTAAGAGACAAATTTCTCCTCAATAATTTTAAGAAAAAAAAAAGAAGCTTGCTTAAATTTCCTTTCACCAGTAAACTAATAAAAGTAACATAAATTTTGGTATTAAGCATCCATACAGTATATATATATATATATATATATATATATATATATGTGTGTGTGTGTGTGTGTGTGTGTGTGTGTCTAATTTATTATAATATGGACAGAATTCCTATTATTTTTCATGCAGAGCATTAATTATTCCTAATGAAGTAATTTGCAATCAACACAGTTTCAAACATCGAAAATTAGCAGAACTGAAATACAACGACTAAGAGTAAAAGACTATTGTACTGCGTTCAATATGACAGTTTATTTTATCAAAATATTCTTGCTAAACCTGTGCCAATTTGTCAAATTATTTTATCACATTTGGATATAATCTTTCGCCATGTTATCACGTATATTTGATTTGAATATAATCATGAATTCATATAATTTTATATAAATAATTTTGTAAGCATTAATATGAATACACAAGTTGTCAGATCACGGAATGTGACGAAAAATTTAAATTATGCCTTGGGGCCGTTTTCTCACTTCATTTAGAGATGATTTTTATTGGGAAAAATAATAAAATTATTTTGTATTGTGTTTGGAGAACACACTTTTGAATGACAGTCTCTCTTTATATATATTTGTATGTGTGTGTGTGTGTCTTTTTAATCAATCAACTTTCGTAAATAATTACGTTGCATAGACTACTACATTTTTACAAGAATTAGTTATATCTCTCTCAAAATAACTTTTAAGCTCTTATTTAATTACACATGGGGAACTACCAAACTTTACCCGTAAGATACTTTTAATAATTCAAATATAATAACATCATCTACTTGTAATATTAGGCTATAAATAATTGAAACATTCTTAATAAAAAGATAATGCTTAACAGTATCAACTATACACACGCCTAAAATATGCACAATGTGTTCGGAAAACAAAACGTTCTTATTTCCTCGATATAGATACATATAGCGTTATATCCATCGTGCCATGTGTTTTTAGGGACAACAACAAAGGAATTTCGGGGACCTATATACCTAATGTTCAGTAACCATATTTTAACAGAGTTCATATTGCAATATTTGGTGATAATTATTAGTTAGTTCCAGTGCCTTGAACCAAAGTGTCTTGAGTTAAATACTAAGCTACAGCAGTGTGAGCCAAGTAAATTAATGAGTCGGATTAGATGTCGATAAATCGTGCTTACTAAATGACGCTTTGCACAAGGAATGAGAATGATAAACACTATTGATCGTAATAAAGGTTCGAAATTCGTACTCCCTAAAGAAGACCGGAGTATACAACAGCCGAAACGTCGTACAAATTGCAACCAAGTGGAGAACAATAGTCCGAATAATCTAATTAGTCTAAATACTAACTCATCTAAAAAATATAGAGGTTTTAAGGCTACCTATGAATCAACATATTTTTGGTATTTCATAAGAAGCAAGGTCATGAACCATCGATCATAACAAATGCTAATCGGACGGATTATCTATTGGATGCTGTCAGAAATGGCAATGCAAGTGAAAAAGGATATGTGCATATATTTATAGACAGTGCAAACGCGTTCGACAAAGAAAACGACAAAGAATTCATAGAACTGCTACGCAAGATCGACATATCTGGGAAAGACATTTCAGTAATCAAGAACCTCTACGGGTAGAAAACTGTCTTCATAAAGATAGGAAACAAATTCGGTAGATATACAAAGATAGAAAAGTGTGCAAAACAAGGATGTGTGTTTTCCCTGGATCTATACAACTTGTACAGCGTAAATATTCTGAGGATCCTATATGTTATGCCAGAATTCGTCATCGGCCGCCACATTAGGAACCATATAAGATATGTAGATGATACAGGGCTGACAGCAGACACTGGAGAGAAACTACAAAACTTCCAATAGAATGTAACCGAAGAAAGTTGAAAGAAAGGACAACAGATGAACTACAAGAAAATCGAATGCATGGTCATCAGTAGAAAAAAAAGCCCAAAATGCCAATCACTGATGGGGATACTAAAATCAGGCAGAGACAAAAATTTAAATACTTCGGAATTGTTCTAACAGAGGATGGAAGATTTGGCACTGAGATCTGAAGACGAATTGACATAGTGAATCTGAGTATTGAAAGACAAAGAAATTTATCAGATACAACGGAGAGAGTACAGGATTGCTATGTGATGTCAGTTCTTCAACATGGCAGGAAATGCTGGACAATCTTCTTTTTTTTTTAATCATTTCACCCCGAGCAAGGCAGAAATGCCACTGATGAGAGGTGGGGCTGCATAACTGTAAAAAGATTAATTAGAAAAGAGTGAGGAGTACAAACTAGTTAGAAAGGAGCAGTAGAAAGCTGAGCATGACAGATACATAGGTGGAGAGAAAGGGAAGGATATACGGGGGTGGGGAGAGAGCTAGAGTCCAGTGGTTAATAGATGAGTATTGACGTTGTATTTAAATTTCTGGAGGTTGTAGCCGTCAGGAAATCAAGAATATGGGAGCGAGTTCCAAAGGCGTGAAGTGAGAGAAAAGAAGCTGCAGAAGTAGAATTGTCGTCTGTGAATGGGTGGGACCCAGTTGCCAGTCTGGTTGCACGAGTAAAAACCTGTTGAGGAGGCACCAGTGACTTAAGTTCGTCCGAGCAGAAGCCATGAAAGTATTTATAGAACAGACAAAGGGAGGCCTCATTTCGACGGTGGGGAAGTGGCTGCAGTCGAGCCACCAGATCAGTATCTATCACATTACAGACTCTCCTTTGGAGCCTGTCGAGAACACTGAGGAGAACGGCAGGTGCGCCTGACCATAAATGGCAGCAGTACTCCAAGCACGGACGGATAGTTGACTTGTATATATGCAGGATGGATTCAGGCGGAAAAAACATCCAGGATCGACATAGTGACCCAAACTTCTCATGAAAATTCAGAAAATGTATTCGGCAACGAATGGAAGGCGATATTTGTTGTGATATTTAAGTTTCCGAATAATAAATCTTTCCGGGAAATTGGTACAATCTGGAACAGAGTAGAAAATATGGTCTATATAATTAAAGGCCCTAGTTTTCTCATAAAAAAAAACATTTATACCAAATCAAGAAACGCCTGTCGGACGATACTGACACGGGTGCTACCGAAAAGAAAGAAATCATGGATGTCATTTTTACAATACTTTTGACATACCAGTTCTGCAAGCGTCTCAGGAACATCGCCGTTTAAAGAAAAAAAAAAAAGAAAAATGACAGAATTTCTTGTCGTTAATCCAAAGAGAAAAAACTATTTTGATTTCTGTAGAGTTGATCCTTATGGGAGGGCTGTTATCGTAATTTACCCATTCACACCCTAAACTTAAAGATATTAAGAGTTAGTTTTTTTGAAAGCATCCTATTTCGAGTTGGTTCCACGATGTAGTCATTTTGGGAACAAACTGTTCTACCAAAATTTCTTTCTTAATAATGAAATACAAAACAAACGAGAACGGTTCAACACAGTGTTAATTTGTGTGGCAGATTTTAGCTTTGACGGTTACCTCACTGTTTAAATGTGGATGTGATTTTTATAATTTTTGCTTGTTTGTTTTTAACGAAAATATTAGCCAGATTCCTCTGTTCACGACAACAAAAAGTACGGTTAGAAACTTCGCCATTTAATATGGTTATTAATGCTTTTCATTTAGTATACCTGGTACACACTCGAGAACTTATATGTATTTATTTCGGAAAAAACGACGTCTTATTCATCTGGGATGAGTTCCGTTAATCCATCTTGTATGGCATTATCAGCTACAATCTTATTTGTAAAGGTTCACAAAAGGACAGAACACAACTGTTATACAACCTTTAGCAAATTAATTGAAACCACTGATTAGTTTACTTTTTTTCACCATAAAATCAGCTTTATACCCACTGGAGTTACAGGATGTAATTGATTTCTATTTTTTCTCAGATTACGTCATTTGCAGTGGTATGCAGTAATATGAATCTATATTCACAGTGTATGATGAAATATTTGGCCTTGAAAAATATCGCATCATCCGTGACTGCATGATATTCTTCTCACAACCAGATACTGTTGTCTCGATTAGTTGTTCTACGTCTATTTTCTGCGATAGACGTTACTCCAAAGAAGCGTTTGAAATTGTAACGCTGCAGGAACACACTGGCAAGCCTTGCAGAGCGATTACGTATATTTTTGGTGTCAGCTTTTTAAATGTCAGTCGTCTCTTCAATATGAAGAAACAAATTGGATCTCTTATGCCAAATCTTAAGGGAAAATGCAGTGGACGAAAAAAAAAACAACGCCAAGAGACGATGTATACGTAATTAGAGAAAGTGTGAAAGATCCTATGAAGACAGTTTTCGTTTTGTTTCAATGTATTTGAACAAGTGTGTAGTTTTTTTAAATTTTGATAACGTCAAGATAAAGCGTTGCCAATTACAATTATTTTTACATAATGGTACCGCTTGATTTTGACACATCAGTGTATATATTTATTCTTGGATTATAAATAGACACTTATTTTGCGTTATATGATTCTTCTTATAAAATTTAAGCCTCATTTTTTTATTCATGCTGTGTTGTTTTATTCATCAAATTTAATATATAGTCGTGATCAATCTCTTTACAATTAGTTTTCCAGTTAAATTAGCCTAAATTAATTTTGACATTATCTTGCTAATAAAAACCGATATCGTATTACCATATAATTTTACGGTCCTAACTTTTCAGATCTCATAAATTCTTTATCTCTACCCTGATTTTCGACGGTCGAATGTTATTGTTGTACACTTCCTTTTCCCCAGTTAATTCGCCCCATATGCTGCTAACCACATGAAACAAATCATGTCGAAAATGCTTCTCTCTTAGGGCAAATGAAAAAAGACATTTACAACACGTTCCTTTATAGCAGTTACCGAATGCACTACGGGATCCTCGATTAGCTGCAATTCTTTGTCTGACTGCCAAATCCATCTTCTCAGCAAAGGAACCACCATTTTCAACATGTGGGCGGCTTCGAATGCCGCACAAGCTATTTTTTTTACCAGCGATTCAGTCATATTCTTGTGCATAGTTCCCTTGATGTTAACTACAGTCAAAAACGTCAGAAAAATTGATGTTCCATCAGAAGTTATATGCCTTCACCTTTCACTGTGGAACATGTCTGATGTATTATAAGATGCACTTTACGTAGGGAAATATATTATGCTGAATAAATCTAGGAGAAGTTAAACATCAGCCATAAATTATGGATGTTGTAGTCAGCAAGAGTAATCATGTGATGTAAGTGAAGGCTCGTGAGTCTTGGAAGTAAACTGCGGCAGTTCAACAACATGGGCAGTGATATAATAGCCAACAAAAATGCATAAGTTTAATAAAAGACAATTTACCCCAAAATTTTGAAAGTCTTAGAAACATTAAAATAAAAGAAGAGTGTTCTAGAATTTTTAATGCAAAGTAAAAGCTTGAGCTTTACATAAAATAGAAGTCTCGAAGACAATGAGATTTCTTTCACCTAATAATCTTGAGGCGGATGTATACAGAGAATTGGACAGAAGAGAAAGTCCTAAGGAATATAAGAACATATAATAGCAACAAAAATGAATGTTGACATTTTAGAGTAAATATAATTATTAACGAATATTTTATTTAATTAAACACAGGTGATAAACACAGGTGATAATGTCATTAAGGCACAAGAGGTTAATAAGATTGTAAGAATATGAGAGTAGTAGAAATTATGGCAAATGAAAGAATTCGGGAAGAATTTATTTTTATAATCGTGTCGCCCGAAGCAAGGCATTTTACTGCCACTGTTGTGCAGGGGGTTACATAGGAGGAATGTTATGACGAATGAGAGGTTGCAGGAGGTATAAGAAAGAAAGTAGGAGAGGGAAGAGATTACTTATGAGAGTGTGGTGGACAAGGAGAATGTTATGTAGAGTGAGAGGTTCAGAGGGTGTCAGGAAGAGAGTAAGAGAGGGAAGAGATTACTGATAAGCGTGGGGTTGACGAGGAGGAATGTTATGTGGAGTGAGAGGTTCAGCGGGTGTCAGGAAGAGAGTAGGAGAGGAAAGAGATTACTGATGAGAGTGAGGTGGACGAGGAGGAATGTTATGTGGAGTGAGAGGTTCAGAGGGTGTCAGGAAGAGAGTAAGAGAGGGAAGAGATTACTGATAAGCGTGGGGTGGACGAGGAGGAATGTTATGTGGAGTGAGAGGTTCAGCGGGTGTCAGGAAGAGAGTAGGAGAGGGAAGAGGTTACTGATGAGAGTGAGGTGGACGAGGAGGAATGTTATGTGGAATGAGAGGTTCAGCGGGTGTCAGGAAGAGAGTAGGAGAGGGAAGAGAGTACTGATGAGTGTGAGTGGATGTAAGAGAGTGAGACAGGAGATGACTATTGACTTTACATTTACATTTTTGGAGATTGTAACTGTCAGGAAAGAAGGTATGCAGAAGAAAATTCCACAGGCGGGAAGTGAGAGAAAAGAAGCTGTGGAGTAGAATTTGCGTTTACAATTTATTGGTTTCCCAGTAAAAGAGTGGGACTCAGTTGCTACTCTTGTGGCTCGAGGAAGTTCGTATATAGGGGGTTCCAGTGAGCTAAGTTCATCGGAGCAGAAGCCGTGAAAGTATTTGTTGAAGAGACACAGGGAAACCACACAGCGTAGGTGAAAAAGCGACTGTATCCTACCTGCCAAGTCGGGATCGATCACATTAAAGATAATACGTACTGAGAGAGGATGAAAAGGGCGATGTTGAGAATCAAAGTCTCATTGGCATGGCCAAGGACGCATTTCAAAATTTAATCAGAGAGAGGAAAATCTCATTGGAAACAAGGAAGAGAATGCTGGATTGCCTGCAATGTCTGTCCTCCTGTTTAGCGGTAAATGTTTGAGATCCCCTCAGTGATGAACGAGTGGCTTGAGACAACAGAAATGTGGTTGTACAGAAGGATGCTGAGGATACCATAGACTGAGCAACTAAATAAAGACAAGTTGTTGGAGAGGATGGAAATGTGGAAAAAACTCATACTTAATATGAGGAAGAGACAAATGAGGGTTCTGGGACATGTAATGAAAAGGGAGGGCTTGGAGAATTTAATAGGACGGATAGAGGGAAAGCGAGACAGGGAAAAAAGCAGAGCGAAGCCTACTTGATAATTCTGAGCAAATGAATGGCAGAGTGGGGTTGGAAAAAATACCAAAAAGAAGGATTTTGAGAGTGACAAGAGACAGAGCTAAGTGGAGGTCCATGATCGTCTACGTCCTTAAAATAAAACACGGCACATGAAGAAGAATGATTTGAAAGTGAAGAAAATTCGACAAGCGACAGAAAAAAAAAATAGAATTTTAAGCGCACTACTAGATGGAAAGATATGCGCTGTGGTGCAGTGGATATCGGCTCGGAAGGCAAAAACGGGAAGCTGAGTTCGAATTCCATTTGTATTCATTGCATTCACTTTCGCACAAATGCCTTTGGGAAATCTGTCTCTTTCTTCCAGTTATGTGTTAAATAACAAGACAGATTGTGTTCTGTAGCCTTGGCTGGCAACCAGTCTCTCGCAGAATATAATGGCAACCTACTGCGGGATAATCTTCTGCGCAGTCATTCATGTCTTTTTCGAGACATGATTGCCCAAGTGTGTTTCACGTATGGCACTTAACTGATTAACGAGATGGAAAATTAGGTTTAATCGTTTTACTGTTGAAATAGCAAAAGATTCTCTTCGAATAGTTTTTTCCATACCTCTATCACCTGTGAAGCAATCTGCAATTAACTTGCCATTTAAAACTTTCAAATATTTAAATACAACGCCTGTCAGAATTTTCTGTCATGCTGAATTTTGTTATTTTTTATTCATTGTCTTCACAAAAATTATCCGTTCCTGTCATATTAGTGTTATTATCTATAGTGAAATGGTTAAAGAAAATAAAAGACCTTATTTCAAAGTAAAATAATGAAACAGAATTGATAATTTCGTAAGTTTAGTACCATACGTCATAAGACCGGGGTGATAATATCGCGAAAGAGGCATGACAGATTCAAAAGAAGATTTTCTTTCAGTAGCTTGCTATTACTTTCAGCGATAAACCTGTTACCAGCCAAGGCTATAGTAACTAATGTGTCATGGCATTTAACATATAGCTGAAGGGAGAAGTGACTGCTTAATAACTTTCCAAATGTTATTTGCGCGTAAGAAAATGCAGCGAATTAACCTGGATTTTGAACACAGCTTTCTGATTTCTCGTTCACTGCATAAAAACGCAAATACAATCTAGTACTATGCATAAATTATGAGGCAGACTAACCAAATATTAAAACTTATTTGAACAATTGCTATGATTTTTTTTCTCGGAAAGCCATTGATAAAAATATATAGAGAGAATAATGACTGAAATCAAGATACAAGGTCAGAGACCATAATATTAAGGACCTAGTATTAGATTTTTACCAAAAATAGCAGGAGCAGCAGTTGACTCAATGTTAACGTACGACATCGTGTCCGTAAAAAACGTGAGACCAAAAGGGCACAATAAGATGCTATTATTCATTTCCATCGACCCCAAACATGGTGTTAGAATCTTAAAATGTTACTCTAAGTGAATAAATGACAGAAGTTTCATTTTAGATTCATTTACAAACTATTACTTGCGCCAGTTTACAGCAGATTCGAAATAATTTATCCGAGATATGCTGATAGTTTTATTTTGTAGAACCTGTTAGACATGCTACTAGTTGTGTGTAGATCTCAAACTGAACATAAATATCATCAAAATACAAACAAAGTAGAGCATAAAATACTGAAGCTTCTGTGACAAATAAAAGATGCAATTCACAAAACTAATTATTTAAAATCAATTATATGAAACCAATAGAACCAACTTAAATTTGCAGAGAGAAGAAAATAATGATAATCACTTAACTATAAGTTTTAAGCACCCAGAAAAAATTCAGATTTCATTCCTAAATATATGCCACTTTGCCGGGTCGGACGCTGCTGGTTTCGATCCAGATAGATGGTCGTAGGTTGACTCTGTTCAGGATTATCTCTCTTGTCCCACGTTGTGTTGATTGATCACAAGGCAGTCACCCGTGTTTTTCACTAGCTATCTCTCTGCCAAACTTAACCGAACCGGAAAGCGTGCGCACAATCGTATAATAAAAGAAATATAGCACTAAAAATAAATGAACCGACGTCTGAAGTGTTATAAAAGAAAGACTTCATATACAAAAAATAATTCCTATTAGTATAATGGTCATTCGGATACTTCTCAATCCCTGCTCCTATGAATCTTGTAGTGGAGCGGAACTCTCTTAAGTAAATTGAAGTATAATGTTCAAATGTAATAATCAATGAATCTGATTAGCCACGGCGCTTTGCCCCGAACGGAGTTATAAGTTCGCAGCAAGTCTAGTTGACTTTGGTTCTTTCTCTCCGAAATTTTGCGGAAACTGCCTAAGCGCTGGGTTATGGGTAGGTTGGCGGGGTTCGTCTTCGGAGTCGGGATCGAGGTGGATTTCTTGTCCCGGGCTGGATCACCCTCCTCTCTTTAATTCTGTTTGGCTGGCAATTGTTAAAACATTGTCTGCAAAATCACTTCATTTTTCTGTAACTCTGTTTGGTCGGTTGGCGACAGGCTTCTGTATGGTTGGCACCCAACGGCATGGCAATTATCTCTGTCTCTTTACATCTTCAGCCAGGAGCTCTATGGGAATCGTCAGGACCTGCGGTTGGCGCCCAACAGCATGGTGCCTATCTCTATCGTTATATCTCTGGGCAGGGAACTCGATTGGAAATCCAACTGCCAACTCCAACTGACTTTGGTCCCTCGGGACTCTGTGTATATGCCTATGCCATGGTGTGGGGCTGACAGACGCTGGGTGTCTAAACCCACTCTTTGACAAGCAATAGAATGCTGAGGTTAGCTGCTGCTCGTTGTTGCCTTCGGTCTACCCAATGGGATTAGTTTTATTTCCATGACGTCAACTGCTGGTCATATCCTCCTTTCGGGGTGCTAGTTCACGTGACCAATGAGATACCTCTCTGTCTTATGACGTTTTCTTCCTATGCCCCTTATCTGGGCTAGATTTATCCCGCGAATTTTCTTTTTCCCGAAATTTCCTTTCCCACGAAATAATTTTGGGTTTTAATCAACCACTATTAACACTTGGATTCGTCATAAAAGCCTGCATGACTTAAAATTATCTTTCCTCGTTTGAAACAAACAGTCAGGCCACAGGTGGTCATTATTTACATTGTCACCTAGATAAGATATCCCGCATATGCGATTTCAGTATCTGTACTTTCGTTCACAGATATTTTTAGAGCTTTCCCTGATGACAGAAATGTATTTTTGTTATCAATTACTTTTTCTAATTCAAGCTAGTCAGACATTTCTGGTTTCACTTGTTATTACCTTATTGGGTGGGCTGATTCTCTAAATTTCCAGTCCATTGCCATTTGGATTGTTTTCCATGCTTCAAATTACTAATGTCTATTCTTTTGTGTTTTATCTAAGCTCGGAAATAAAAACGAATTTATTTCTCTTTTCTTTCTTTCCTTCTCTTCTTTCATTTTCAGGTTCAGAATAACAAAAAATACTTGTTGCCTTTCGTTTCTTTTAGCTTCGTTCACATTCGAAGAATTAAAAATTCTTCTTAGTACGTTTCCTTCCGATCTATTATAGTAATTGTTTCTTCTTAAAAATTTTCAAATTATAATTAATAAATAATTAATAAAATTAATTACTTCCGTTCCACTAAATATTGTTATATAAAAACGAAAATAAATTATTGCTACTCTACCTACAATAGCACAGTAAAAAAATATCTAAATAAGTTCTACTACTTTAAATTTATTAAATTTATTTAAAATACCAAACATAGAATGAAATAAAAAAACAAATAGTTTAAATACATAAATAAAATTATAGATTTTTTAACAATAAATATACATAAATAACTCAGTTATAGTTAATGTCTATAGATTAATTAAAATATTAGTCCATACACATAAACGAGAAATGTTTAAAACATTTTTCCTCCATTCATTAATACATCAGTGGTCTTTATATAGTGCTTGCAAAATTAGGAGTAGCAAATTTATTACAGATTGCTTGAAGCGGGAAACATGATTCAAGTTGTAATGGTTCTATTTTCATAGTGTTGTACGCAGATACTGAATTTTGAAAACTAAGCCCATTGAAAATTTTCGCATGTTTTCTCACATAATAATTGATGTTTACAATTAATGGTTGTTTTAAATTAATATGAAGGATGTTTTTTTGTTTTGTCGTTTGAGTCTATTAGGTTGAATTATATAAACACAAGGATAAACAGTATGTAAATATATTGTTTGTGATTCAGCATCACGTTTTTCTATTGCACTTTGGTCGAATATATAACTGTCGACGACTATAAATCCTGGTTTAATATCCTATGAGAGATTTTTTAAATTAATTAGAGAGAAGCTTTCTCTAATAGAACAAAGCCATTTTAATAGTATCCTACGTAACAGATTTGTATATATTCATTTTTATTGATAACTAATGAAATTTTTATAATAGATAACGATTTTAAGTGGTCATAATTATCTCAATAAGCATTTCCAGTTATTCTCGTTAATTTTTGCACGTTTAATGTAACTAATTACAATAAAATGTAACTAATTACAATAAAAAAACTGATGATATTATGTGTGCTATTTTCAGTTATATAATCAGGACTGTTCATTTCCTTTACATAAAACAATTATTGCCGAATGGTTGTTTGTGATTACGTAAGATTTTTTAGAAGGTAAATTTGAATATAATAAACTGTGAAATATATTTTGTATGAGTGTGTATTGTCGTTTTAGGAGTTAGGAAGGAGCAGTAACAAAATTTTAATTATTTGAATCGATAACAACGTCTAGGAAATAGATATTTTTATTGATATTTTATTCATACGGAAAGTTAATAACATGAATGCATTCAAATATTTGTTTTCATTTACTTTAATATATTTTATCTGATAAATTGAAAATATCATCGCTGTATAGTATATATATATATATATATATATATATATATATATATATATATATATATATATGTACATTTTAAATATTATTTTGGATGGAAACACGTATTTGAGTAGTCACTTTGGTTTTTTTTTCAGTAAAACATTACATTTATTTCTATCTAAAATTATATAAAAAACAGAATATCTACTCAGATACGAGTATCCAATAAAAAAAATATTTCAATTTAAAATAAGGCGCAATTGACTTTGTTCGAAGAGGATTTTTAAAGTATGATATATGTAGTACTTCATTAATTAAGGTGACAAGTAAGATTTAATAATCTATTTTATGAAGCTTTTAAGCGCTTTTTGTTTTAGGTTACACGTTTCGATTTTTTTTCTTTGGGCTGCGTACTTTGTCTGATGTTCAAGTGCTTTGCTCGAAGGGTTTTTAGATATGAGTATAACTACAAGTTTACATTACATATATATATATATATATATATATATATATATAAATATAAATATATATATATATATATATATATATATATATATATATATATATTCATTGATTGGTTGATTGAATGATTGATTGATTGCTTAATTACTTAGTTTCTCGTCATAATAAGATTAGACCAGTGCACATTTGTATTAGATAGTGTTCAATATAATTATATTGTAGAACTTTTGAATATTTTCTATTTGTAAACGAATAATTACGTGACCTAGGTTTCTACCATGATTGGTGTCTTCAGGCGATTTGCAATAACAAAAATAATGACAGAATTATTGCAAATCGCTTGAAAACACCATTCATGGTAGGAAGCTAGATTACGTAATAACTCGTTTACAAATATATATATATATATATATATATATATATATATATATATGTATATGGTTGTTGAAAAATGCATATTTTCAGTGGGTTTATTATTACAATCAGTGATACAATCTCTGAGTAAATGTATACACTGCATTGTTTTTTGCAGAAGATATAGTTATGTGGTTGTAGGGTTTTAGAGACGATCTAATCAATTGTTTTAATTTTTTAATAATATATGATAAGCTTAATTTGTTTATTATTATTATTAATGGCCTTAACATTTATACTTATTATGTTTTTGATTACTGTTTCATCATGTTTTTATTTCTTACACATTTGGTTACAGCAGTATAAGTTAATAGTGTTATATTTATTTTGATGTATAATTTTATTAATAGTACGATAAATTTTGTTCAAAGCATTATTAAGTTTATTTAGATATATTTTAATTTGTTAATCAATGACAGAATAAAGAAGTCGATTTTGAACAAGTGTCTTTTTAAGGTCATGTAATTCTTTATGGAATATGATTTTGGAATAAAGTATCACTTGTGTGCGTTGGATTAAGTTTTTTACCCGTCATCATAATTAAGAAGACACGAGTTATTGCTAGTGGATGCCCTATATGGAAAAATATCAAAATTATGTTTATTGGATTCAATGCATATATCGTGAAATGGAATTTTATTAGTAAGTTCTAATGCTAATATAAGGACGGAGTGGCTTTTAAATTTGTTTTTAGGTTGAGTAATTTGATGAATATTATTAGCTAAAACGAAAATATAATTTATGTATCTTACATATATTGGGAGTTTATTAGTGTCTTTAAGTGTTTTACTTTCTAAATGTGTCATATAATAGTTAGAAAAAAGTGGACCTAAAGATATCACACATTGATCACTAATAGTATTAAAATAGCGTTATTAAAAAGCTGTTATGTATATATTAATAAATATACATATTATTCCTCGGAGTTTTTATGCACAACGCAGTCTTTAGTTCTTGAGTAGAAAATGACTTCTCCATAATAAAAATATATCTAGTCAACGCAACGTTTTAGTTTTTACAAATGTTTAGAGAGAGCGGTGCTATCAATATTTCTTACATATCCTAAAATCATTCGATAATCTTCGAAATTTTCGACGATTTTCAGTAGAAACAAAGTAATATTTGACATCGTTACCGTAATGTATACTAGTTCGGCATACAAGACAGACATTGGCCGGTTAAGATAAATATCATATTTTTTGAAATTACATTTATTTGAAAATTATTTTTTGTTGTCCTTCGCAAGCTGGGAGTTTTTTGTTGTGAGAACAAAGTTTTTGATATACCTTCAATGTGTCTACCAGAAATGTTTACATTCAGGGCCACAATAGGCATTTTCAATATCTTTATGCGCCAAATGTTTAGGTATTCAACTCAAGATCTTTCTATATTGTTTATTTTTCAAGATCTTCAAAGATACGTTAGAGTTTGCAAAATGTTGTCAGTAAGAAAGCAAGTTGTTTTCTGGTCATTAACGATTATATATGGGTCATTAATTTGATTGTTTTGTCTCTGTGTTGTAAATTTCGGTAATTTCTGACAGGTCCTCACTGGTTAAAAGGGTCAGTGTGCTGTTCATACAAATTTCCTTCTCACAGAATTTAATGATTTTCCAGTATCGTTGTTATTTACTTTGCAACCAGATACAAGATGGTCAATTGTTCCTGATTTTTCATCACATAACATTTATTTAGGATCAACACTATTTTTCAGTATGTTTTCATGATAAATACGAATTGAAAAGCATTAGTCCTGTGCGGCAATAGCAGATCTTTTGATTTCTGCATTTTATTGTGTAATACGTAATCATTGATTGGTACAGCTTGTATGGCACAAGCAGATTATTGATTATGAAATCGTTTGTCTTGCTATCTTTCCTGCACTTTGTCAATTCCATTTACATTTGCCTTCTTTTATGGTTCTTTTTCACTGCATTAGTTTTTTTAATGGTACTTTTGTAAATTGCATCAGTTCGAATCTTCGTCATCTCTGTTTTAACGTTATTTTTGTCGTTACTTCTATAAGGTTTTTTTTTCATAATAATCCAAGGGAAACTTTTGGTGACTTGTGAATATTATTTTATAGTATTTGCGAATTATACTATTTGTAAGAGAC
Organism: Ascarosepion bandense; assembly: GCA_037127315.1. Taxonomy (NCBI): domain Eukaryota; kingdom Metazoa; phylum Mollusca; class Cephalopoda; order Sepiida; family Sepiidae; genus Ascarosepion; species Ascarosepion bandense. Next base: position 8,087,756 of record JBBBDQ010000201.1, read on the forward strand.
AGCTTACTATCGAATCCCTCGAATAGTACACAATGATTGTGTAGAACACCTGAAACACCAAAACACCCAGAACAATGAATACCGGAACACACCGATCACCCAGAATACACTAACACCGTATACTGGAACACACTACACCGGAACACGCTCATACTTCAGCTAGAGTGCTTTATATTATTATTATTATTATTAGTAGTAGTATTTATGCTCACGTGATTCCAGTTGCAAGATTTAATCAACAGATAATTTGTTGTCTAGGGATCCGTGTTCTGCACCATTAGGAGGGTCAGAGAAGCATTTAAAAAATAATCAGTTTACTGAAAGTCAGGAAAATCTCAATGGAAACAAAGAAGAGAGGGCTATTTTGCATGTATTATCTGTGTTTATGCATCGCGGTGAATGTTCAAAATCTCATCAAGGGGAGGCTTGAGGCAGCAGAAATGTGGTTTCGTAGAAAATGCATGAGAATGCCATGGGCTGAGCAAGTGATTAACGACAAGGTGTTGGAGAGGATGAAAACAAGGAGAAAAATTATATTTAATATAAGGAAGAGACAGATGAGGTTTCCGGAACATTTGATGAAGAATTGCCATATTGCCAGCTGTGGTCGAGTTATATTTAAAATCTACTGTTCTACATGAGTAGAAAAATCACTTTTGTCTAGAATTATATTTTGTGAATGAGACTTGGTAAATAATACCAGACACACACATCTACGGTGTTTTTATCTTACATTCCCATTTATTCCTGTATTCTATATTCCATTTATTTTACTGAATCTTTTATATGTATGCGTTTCTTAATCTTCAAGTCCCTTAATCTTTGAGATAAATCCGAGATCTATTGAGGGTGTTTCTGTAATTCGCTGTGCTACTTCTGCATATTCATCTAATCTTTAATCCATACTGATGTAATCACTGAAACATCAGTATGAATTTAGGATTAGATAAATATACAGAGTTAGCAATACACAGTATTGAATAGATCTTCCAATTCATTGTTATCTTTGACAAAATTTTTAGGTCATCCATGAAGAACAAGTGATTAAATACATTTTTTTATCTATTTTTTATCCAAACTTATTGTTTAGTTTATGGGAAATGTTAATGACCTGGATTCTCTTTGAAAAATTCCTCGTCCGATATTCAAATGTTTCGAAGTGGTGCGATTTGCGTGTAATGTAGATTTTCACAATGCCATGTTATATTTACGAAAATCTACTAACGCCCATAAGACGTGGTATTTTTGAAAGTCTTAAGGATCTAAGAAAGTATCCCACTATCAAAGGATTTGTGATAATCTATTCAAGCAATTCTAAGATTTCCACCATCTTATCTACAACTTAGCAGAATTATTTTCTTTACCAGTATTTGCTATTTGCAACCTTATAAGCCTCTGCAGGATCCTGTATTTTCCCGGGTAATAATTTTGTTTTCATCAAGATAACACTAATTAGATTTAGTCAAAACAGGCGGGATTAATTTATATGTAGTGGACAGACATGCTATTGGCCAATAATTTTATGGGTTACTTGATTCCTATGAATTAAGTAGGAGATAACTTATGTATTACAGGATATATTCTAGGATTGCATTGTTGTTATCTATAAGCATTGATAAACTTTGTGACAAGATTTTATGGATTAGTAACAGAACAGAAATTCAAACGTTGTCATTTCTTGGAGATTTTTCTTTTTGGATTTTATTATAGCTTGCCTTGCGTGGTTCGTGTGAATATATTTTCATTCTTGCGCAGATTTACCCTTCATTCTAGAATATGTTTATGAATACGAGTTGATATCCGACCAGTATCAATTGGATCGCCATATAGATGTAGTAACTATTTCTGATGAGGCATCAAATATCACAGAATTATTATTATTATTTTTGTTGTTGTTGTTTTGGTTGTTGTTGTTATATGTTTAGATTTCTGTTTTGTACATATTTTATTCCTGGTCCCAAACAAAGACCAAAGGTCAAAAATTAATTCATGACATCTTTCACTGAATATATGAAGCTCATCGTAATGTGTGTGCTACACTTGCGAGTACAATTTAAAGGTTTAGACTTACAGGAATCACTTCATTGAATCTATCGAACCTTTGCCAATCAATCCGAGGGCTGCGAATACAACTGCAAATATTGATATCATTATGTTCTATATATTATTTTTAGATTTCCACATCACGATACTTGTATTATTATATTTATGTTTTTAATCTGTTAAAAAAACATGAAAATTTCCTTGAACTGCGATGTCAATAAGAAACATATTATGTTATGTGGTCTTCGATCGTGATTTTAGGGCCTGTAGATGGTTCTGCCCCTGTACATTGTAAATCCACATGATGACATGAAGCCTGGACGATGTTTCTCTCGGTTTCTTGATGTTTACTTCTTTTTAAGTTTATACATTTTCCAAAGCAGATATTAGCTTTCTCTTTTAAGAGATATATATATTCAGTCGTTGCTAACACTTTGCAACCTGATAAAATATATTCAACAAAATTTTTCAGTATGTGTGCATAGTTATCTTCAATTTTATTTTTATTATTAAAGGGCAAAGTACGTTATCGATGTGCGTTGTGGTGCAGTGGATATCGGCTCGGAACGAGAAATCGGGGAACAGAATTCGAATTCTAGTTGAATTCATTGCATTCACTTACGCGCAAATACCCTTGGGAAAGGTATTAATCCGTCTCTTCCTTCCAGTTATGGGTTAAATAACAGGACAGATTGGGTTCTATAGCCTTGGTCGGCAACCAGTCTACCGCAGAAAGCAATGGCAACCTACTGCGGGATAATGTTCTGCCCAGTCAGTCATGTCTCTTTCGAGACATGATCGCCCAAGCGTGTTTCACGTATGGCACTTAACTGACTGACGTTATCGAACCTCTCATATGTTCAACGAATCGGTTTTCAAAAAAAATTTCGAGTAAAAATGCCTCGGTTATAGAACAATTTTTTTGTTCTCGAAAAACTTTGCCGGCACAAGTTAAATCGATCGAAAATCCTTTTCGAGACAAAAGAAGAAAAAGCCCCAGAAAGCCAGTTGACTCGATCATTTTATGGAAGAGGTATTTCCTACCAAACAAGAACATTTATCGTCTTCACCGTACTCAACGCCTTTCATTTTAGCGATCAACTTTCCTCCGTCAAGTTTCGGTAAAATTAAAGCAAGTTTTCTATTTTTATCTGTTCGGTATTATTTTTCTCTTTGATTTAATGGTTTTCATTAATTTTTGTGTATGAACTTTTCTACAAAGCCCTGCTGTGACAATGTAAATGAGCAATCATCTGGGTAGATGAACTGATTGATCTATTATGCATAGAATCCTATGGAGAAAATAGGTTCGCTTTACGAATATTTCGGACACGAACGGCCTTCAAGAACGAATTAAATTCGTAAACAGAGGTTTCACTGTATTATTATTACTACTTTTCAGCTACTCGTTGAGACTTAACTAAATTGTACTTGATCAAATTTGCTTTCATCTTTATCGAGTAATGAAGAATAACATCATTTTTCTTCAAGTATTCCATCTTTGTTTTAAATTCAATTTATGAAGTCACAGTTTTATTTATATATAAAACTGTGTTCTTTTCTATATCTTCAATTTTCTCTCATCTCGTTATATTTTAAAATTAATCTCTTAAAATCCTTAGAAATACACATGATTAGAAGTATGTACCAGCTTTTCGATGCTATACATAGAAAGAAGCTTTCTTTTCTAAGAAACTATTCGTCTTATATCATTTAGTGCCCAGTTCAAGATATTGAAATTATATTGACCCACTGAGATGATAAAGTTTTTAATGGTTCTTCTTATATTCTGAAAATTCGATTTAGCTTTAAATATCTGTTGCACCCTTCTGTCATACACACTTTGCATTATTTCTTTCATTTCTATAGTAAGTTCCTTCACCTTCATTTACACAACTGTAGATATAAGATTCTTCTTGATATTCGACTCTTCTGTCAGCTAATAGACGAGGGTTGTTGTGGTGATCCTTGTAAAATTATAAATTTATTGCACTTTCCAAACCGTACTTCATTCCATCTTCATCACTGAAAAAGTAGCATTATCAAATTCCTTCCAGCTGATTTTCATTTCTAACATACAATTTTAAGTTATCCGTGTAAATGCCAGATTAGTCATAGACATAGTTCCTATGATCATTTCGTTAATCAACGCCATTAGAAATATACAAAATAGTAAGGGAAACAAAAAGTTACCGTGGCATATTCTTATGCTGATGTTTATTTTACCAGGCATATAAATTTATATGATTGAGGTGAAGTGTTGTTTCCTATATCGACATACATTGTTTAATGGAACTCATGATGGTGGGTGATATCTTGTATATAATTAATGATATTAGGAATCCAGGAATTGTGTATACTATCAAAGAACTTATGCTAATCTTTCAATTCAGGACAGAGATTTTTCTTTGCAATGAAGCATTTTTAAGATCATATTATTAAGGAGTAATTGGTTTTTACATCTGTGACAGTCACGCTTGTACGATATTGGTTCAAGAGGTATATTGCCATTTTCTTCCAAAAGTAACATGTCTTTTATGTCAGAATATATATCAACATTTTGTAAGTAGTAGAAAGACAGGTAATGTTCTGTCGTTATTTGGAACACGTGTGTCACAATTATTGAATAGAAGGAAGGGAATTATTTTGGTTACTCACTGAGGAATTTTAGTAGGCTTAGTTACAATTTCTTTAAGACCTTTTGCTAGCTTTTCGTGTGCTATATTTAAATAATATAGACAACATTTAGGAATTTCATCGATTCCTAAAGATCTTCAGTTTTGTACTTTTTTAGTAGATATTCAACATCCTCTCTTGTGATTCCTGTCCATGATAGTTCTGGTTCATTTATCACCCGTTCTATCTTCTGGGCTGTAAAATCAGCTGCTTTGTTATCTTCTATAGATCAAGCCCATATTTTGTCGTAATTTGTATTCCATTTAGTTCTTCTGCTATTTCTAGTTCTTACATTTGTTCTTCTTGCCAGATTAACTTCTAAGTTGTTCAATTTCCTTCTTATTTCCAAGATAGATATATACAGCACATGTTTTTTGTTGTTGCTGCTGTTGCTAATGCATATATTGCTTCGTTTAGATTTATAGTTAGTTCTGCTTCTTCCAGAATTATTTTGAATTCTAGGATTTAATAATTTTGAGGTTAGATTTTGTTGTTTGTAAATTTGGGAGTTTTTTTCCTTCCTCTATTTCAGTAATTTTGTCTGGCTTATTTGCCTCATGATTTTTTCCTAACCTTCTTAAAAAGAATTCTATTTTCTGCTAAATAATTCTGTAGAATTGTTTTTAAACTCATATTATTGCCTGACATGATGGACTAAGATCACATCTTTCCAACTGTTCTCAATATTCAAGCTAATATTCACAGTGTTTATGGTTATCTCTGTCTCTTCCTTATTTAGTTTGTGTGATGTTAGCATTATTATTTTTTTTTTTGGTTCATTTCTCGTTCCCTTTAATGTTCCGTTGATTCTTTTATTCTGGTTTCAATTCTTATTATTACTTTAATTTCAGCATTTGTCAATCAGTTATTTCTAATGATGTACCTTTTACCACTCGTTAGTTTATTTTTGATAATGTTCTTTCTAATTTTTTAAAGATGTCTTTCTGAATATTGTGCTATGTTTCACACAATGACGCCATAATAAATTTGTGCGCGTCACGAGATGATTTTAGCTTTTATTTTTTTAAATGAATTGTTGTGGATCTATTTTGAGAATTTAAAAGGCTATTATTGGGATTATACCGGTTGTAGGGACCTGAGTATTCAATATTTTTGTTGGAGTCTATTCCTATGGCAGATATTGCCATCTCAAGTAAGTGCTATCCTGATTAAAGTGTTCCCAGTTTATCTGTTGAAAAAGTCATAATAAAAGTTTTCGTTCGACATTAGTTTTTATATTGTTTCCACGAGCAAGGAATCTGTTCAAAGATCCAGTAAAAGTTACCCGGAACATTAGGTAACGGACATTTACATGATGTGTTTCGAACGAAGTAGGGGATCTTCGTGACCTGATAATGCTGCAGGCATCCATTCCTTCGGCATGTTTATCACATTAATTTGGGGTTTCTCGTTCTGTTTTTTATTCTTATATATATATATATATATATATATATATATATATATATATATATATTCTCTTCTATATATATAGACAGAAATATTTCACCAACAATAAGTTGGAAAATACTGAAAAAGCACCTGCCTACAACAACAATACAAAAGAATGCCTACTTTGTCTACATGAGAAAGTAGCAATTATATCTCATACCCCACAAAAGAACTTACTAAACACGAGATCAGAACTAATTTCCAAATGCAGACATGAAAATAAATACCTATTATCACAATTTATACCAAACGGATAAAAAAATCACACATATCTGCCATAGTAAAATTAATAATTAATACACCACAAATAAACACTAACAAGCATTACAAATTAGAATTTCTAACAGTTCAATATACGCAACCACAAAGAATTAAAAAACAAGCCAATAACCGACATTAAAACAAAAAAATAACAATACAGCCTTAAATAAAATAATATCAATTCTTACCTATCATAGTTTAACACAACCCATCAAAAGTACATATGTACGTTGAGAAATCGACAACTGTCCGCGCGTCAACATCGCTACACCATTCGAATACACCAACCAAATGCGTATGTATGTTTGCAACGGCACACATATACATATATATACCGAACCCCGAACGATTCGCATGTGTATGTTTATGTAAGCCTCAGTGAACGAACGCTCGTGCGTATGTATGTGTGTCCTTGCGCACGTTGATCGGTGTACAAATATATATATATATATATATATATATATATATATATATATATATAAATATTGGATAAGAAATGGCGGTTTAATTTAGCTATTTCCATATTAAATGGGCTGAATCCAAATCCCACTTTAGTGGCACGCTTAAATTCTGGTGGTCGAACACCAAAGATATTTTGTCAAAGCATTTGCTGTGAGAATGTTTAGAAAAAAAAGATTGAAGGAAGCCATGTCACGACGCTGACGAAGTGAATAAAATCGAGATGCCAGGTCAGGATTAATTACATTGCTGATCCTTCTTTGGATTTCGTCGTGGACCTCGAAATGAATCGCAGAAGAACCCGAACATATATAGTAGCAGCATTCAACGCTCGGGCGAATGGTTGATCTGTAAACGTGTCCGATGAACACTGGCCAATAAAATTCTCTGGCACGACACAGTAACCCAAATGTACTTGCAGTAGTTGCCGTTATTAATGTAATGTAGTCATCCCACTTCAAGTCAGTGGAACACGTATGATCAAGATGTTGCTGGGATTGCCTTCTAGGAGTCTATTGATCACAATACAAAACTTTCACGATGTTGGTTAAATGAGAGCAGTTTTGTTTTGGAGGCATTTACAACAATTTTGTGATATATATATATATATATATATATATATATATATATATATATATATATACTAGAATCATAGCCCAGCGTTGCCCGTGCAACTCAAAACATTTTAATTTTTTCAACGGATGAAACAAATAAGTTTAAATTCGCTGCAAACACTTAAAATATAATCTATATCTATATATGTTTATGAAGCAATCTGTGAGTCTGTGTGCGATTGTTCCCTCTGAACGCCTACATTTTTAATATTTCTTTTGTTTCAAAAGTACGCGGAAAAATATTCACATTTTTTCGTTCACCAAATTAATTTTTAAACGTCAGAATAAAAATGAAATATAAGGGGTCATTTTTTTAAAATAAAAAAAAGGATTTTAGTCGCGTTTGATTTCTGTGACGTAATATACCAACTATCTTTGATCTTAGATGTTTTACGGAGCAAATGTAAACAATCTGCACCATTGACCAAAAAGTGCGAAAGGGTAAATTGCTGAACTTAAACTCAAAAAGTATGTGTCGATCTGGCTTCCCTGTAGATATGTGTCCCTAGAAAGTTTGAATGACGTAGCTTAAAAAATGTAGGCGTGCATAGGGAACAGTCACACACAGACTCACATATTTTTCTTTTATATATATAGACAATCAAGAGATACTTTTTTCTATGTGTACAATCTCAACTCTTTGTCAAATTTAATCAGATTTTCAACTGTAATATATATATATATATATATATATATATATATATAGAGAGAGAGAGAGAGAGTGAGAGAGAGAGAGAGAAAGAGAATGAAAAATTTCAAAATTATGAACCTGCTAATAGCTTTTGGCCTAATTAGAGAGCAATTAAATTTAACGAGGATCATTTTACGAGGATTTACGTGTTCATTTACCATGTAAAACAAACAATACACATATTATATTACTATTAATCTATAAATATATATCATGTCTGCCTTCATTAAATTGTTTGCATAATTAAAGTATGTAGATAAAAATTCTAATATAACTATGTGCATATTACTTATGATCAATTTTACTGATAAATTCTTTTTTCTCGTCGCCAGAATTTGAAAGAGTGTTTTCTTTTTGTTTTTTGTTTTTTGCTACTTCGAAATACAGACATGAGAATATTATTCCGAGCCGGCTGCCATTCACATTTTCTATTTCAGACACAAAGATAAACTTTTGAACACATTCGTATGGCAGGATTGAATTAGCGTGGACAGTTATGTAAATAAACTTCTCTATATCTTAGATTAACGAGGAGAAAAAATCATGCGACATCAGATGTGTGGACTTGTCTGGGAAGATAAATTTGTTGATTAACAGAAAAAATCGATTACTATCAAGTTGAGATATTAATAATTCCAGTCACATTTACAAAGCTAAATGAAAAAATTAACCTTTTTTAGGCCAATAATACATTTACGAATGTGGTCAGCTACTTGGATATGATATAAAATCTTAAATATGAATGCAGCTGAAAAAAAAATTATAAGATTCTCTAACAACAGATGTCATAAAAAGTAAAAGAAAACCTTCACTCATATATAAAGATATATATATATATATATATATATAGAGAGAGAGAGAGAGAGAGAGGGGGGGTGGAATCTCTCTATTAATGTGTTTTTGATTACTGCGCTAGTTTGTTTATATACTAAAATTACATTAGTGCCTACAAACTACTCGTTCAACGCGGAAAAACATCCTACAGTTTAAAACAAATTTATTAATAATTTCTCACATTTTAAACAAAGTTACTGAAAATTGTTATTTTATATATGGCGATTAATTAAGAACCATCTAAAATTTTAAAAAATAGTTAAGAATCATGCTAAAATTTAAAACTGAAAAATGAGTAACTATTTCGTTTGCAGCATTATGCAACTGCAAGAGCGTTAAAAATATGGATTGCTTTAAATACATTTTATGATATAAGCCGATAATGAAAATACTTTTATCCATGAATAATTATTATTATTTGAATATTTTAATTTTCCATGCTTATTTTGAAGGTCAGAAAAGGATATTTTGATTTTTGTGTTAAAAAATTTAATTAAAAAGAAGATTACATTCATGAGAAATAGCGAAAATATATGCATGAAAGATGTGCGATGGGGTGCAGTGGATATCAACTCCGAACGACAAATCGGGGTGCTGAGATCGAATTCCAGTTGAATTTATTGCATTCACTTACGCACAAATACCCGTGGTAAATGTATTAATCTGTCTCTTCCCGAGAGTTATGGCTTAAATAATACGACAGATTGGGTTCTATAGCATTGGCTGTCAACCAGTTCACCGCAGTAAGCAATGGTAACCTACTGCGGGATAATCTTCTGCCCAGTCATTCATGTCTCTTTGGAGACATGATCACCCAAAGCTGTATCACGTATGGCATCGAACTGACTGATGCATTAAACATGGAAAAATTATGAATGAAGTTTTTGGGTTAAAATACCAATGATTATGAAATGTTTGGAAAATATGAAAGGGCAATTTCTCTGTACCGCCAGTTGTGTAAAGAACAGTAGTATAGCATGATCAAACATCAAAACATATGTTTTCCATAAAAGAAAACTCAGATTAATAGGCATAAAATCAGCTCATTTTATAGTATCTTCTTATGCGTACCGACATTTTAAGTAAAAATAAACACATTAGAAATTAACTGTGAATGAGATATAAATTTGCGGTAAAAAAAATTCATCATTTTCTATGAGCTATTATATTCGATTAATGCGTGTTCGAAGAAAAATTAGCTGCACTAATAATCGAGGGATACCCATAAACACGCGCGCGCACACACACACACACACACACACACACACACACACACACACACACACACATATATGTATATATATACTAGCAGTATAGCCCGGCGTTGCTCGGGTGTAATGAAAGCTTTAAAACTAATCCATGGTCCTGGAGCTCAGACTCTTTGGACGTTGGCACGAAAGACTAAAAAGCAATAGTTGTTTCCAGTTAAACCGAAACCGTAGACTGCAAGAAAAATGAATAATGTAAGTCAATTTTTGATTTCTTATCATCGATATCAAATAAGTTTTTTTGTCATAAAATGAATTTTGAAGGCAAATAAGACCTCTGAGTAAATGCTATCATGGCTGAGACTAAGAACTACAATTATACCTACTTAGACTAAAACCCGATGCAAAAACTAAAATTAAATGGCTGATAAAATACAGACACACATGCAGATAAACAGACACACGCACAAACATCTTGCCTTATATATATATATATATATATATATATATATATATATATATTATCGATTTTCTGCACTATTGTATAAAACTGCAACCTTGAAACTTCTGAATATCGTTTTTTATGTCTTTGTCTGTGAGTGTATCAAATTTGATTAAAATCGGACCACTCCTTCTATAACCCGATTTTTTCGATTATCGATTTTCGATATTTTTCGGGGGTACCTCGACACAAATCCAAGCTAAGAACACTCACAGACGCTTATAGTACTACTGTGTAAATTTTCGAAAAAATCGGTTCAACCGTTTCGGTAACGGACACACACACATACACAGAGAGAGACAAAGTTACATTTATAAATAAGTTTATATATATATAGATTTATATGTATATATAAAATTTTCATTATTCTCAGTCTTCACATTCATTTTCATTTTCTCTCTCTCTAACACATTGCGTCCCTTGCGTGGCGTCAAATGTTATATATATATATGACAATATAGTGTATGAATTTTAATGTCCGATACAATATTGTGTTTCTTGTCATAAATCAAATACCGTTCTTAACAATACATCCATCTCTGTGATTAAACGCCTTACATTCCACATATCTAGTAATAATGGGGCAAAAAAATTATTAAACCATGACTTACAAGAACTCTTAAGAAAAATTTTGGTTGAAAATATAAAAATTCTATTTAAATCACAACTACAAATAACTTTCCTATAAAAGAGGAACTATATATTAAACAATTTTCAACTACCGTCAAGCTTTCACTATTTAACGATGGAAATGAAGTTTTGAATGTTATAAAAAAATAGACAGATGCTCACACGATGTCCGCCGCCCGTATCACGCGACAGACATCTCTTTTATACAAAAGACAACAACAACAAAAACTAAAAAAATTACATTGCAGTCAAATATGAGGACAGAAAAACACTGGCAAAATTACATCCTTTAAATTACCCTGTGAAGAGGATGAAAACGCTTGGAAAGCGGAAATTATGGAATATTTTTACAATCCTTATTTCCATCAAAAAGGAAACATGTACTGGAAAATATAAATAAAAAATTAATAAAATCCTCCTTGACGGTCATTTTTAAAGAAACATTTGTACATATATATGTGTGTGTGTGTGTGTGTGTGTGTGTGTGTGTGTGTGTGTGTGTGTGTGTGTGCTTACTTCTCGTATATACACAGGCTTTCAAAAATATTTTTGCAAACATTTGGGCGTGTTCCCCATGCAATACCGTGTGGGAATATTTGAAAAGTACATGCGAGTGTAGAAGAAAGAGGAATGCATTTTCAACATTTGTTATGTGTTGCTGTTTAGTGATACAACCATGTACTTTTGTATATATGTTTGTATAGACATTTTGCCTTGTTTTAGTGTCAGGAATCTGCCTCAGTGCTATTAAATCTTATTTTTGGATTGCATTTTGAATTATCCATTTAATAGCGTCTATCGTAAATTTTAAAACTTATCTTTAAATTTGTTGACATAATGTTTACACGAACTATTGTACTTGTGTTGGTGTTAGGTAACTATTCCCAAAATTTGTAAAAGAATATTTTATACACCCTTTATATATATATATATATATATATATATATATATATATATATATATATATGTGTGTGTATACAGAGTGAGAGAGCGAGAGGCAGAGAGAGACAGAGAGATTAAGAGAGAGAAAGACCAAGAAACGTCGAAATCGGTGTAACGGAAATAACCCCAAGCCATCTCACTGCCAATCCCCCCACACACACGTATATATATATATATATATATATATATATATATATATACATATATATATAATACGCATCGTTCATTCAGCAAAGTATTAGAACACTCAGCTATTGGGCGTGTATAATGATAATATAGTCGCTAAAAGTCTGCCTTCTTCTACCGAGCGCCCATGCCTAGGGATGTAGAATCGCCGACTGATGCCAATTGCGTCCGGTTTCAATCCTGGTTAAAAAGCAATCGGAGTCTAACCGTACTGATGAGCTGTGATACAGCGAAACAGATCAGTCTGCGGATGACTCTCTCTCTCTCTCTCACTCTCCCCTCTCTCTCTCTCTCTCTTTCTATATATATATATATATATATATATATATAAACGGTTTATTTCTAGATGCAGTTTTCGTTGCCTTCGGCTAATTCACAGTAATCGATTTTATTGTTTTTTTTAAATGCTCACGTAACAGGGATCATTTATGAAATAGAAGTTACTTAAAAATCATCGCTTTTTTACATGAATGTATGATCCTAATAGATATTTGTTGCTATAGTTAATCTTGGTCATAATTTCAGTTCTTTAATTTAGTAATGCATTTTTTTAGGAATAACGTAATAGCCATATTTTTTTCCTGGCACAGTCTACATATTTTACCACCATTGTAAAGCATGACTGTTTTTATTATACTCCACGTTATGTTGGTGTAGTTTCCATATTTAAATTTTAATTTCCACACTTAAACAATCAATTTTGTACAATACTTTAGGTTTCTATTTTAAATGCACATTTATTTTTATTCAATGTAACCTTAAATGAGTCTTTTGTAGATGCCAAGTAGGTTTCGTTTTGACCAATTGAGTAATTTACATTTGATTTTTAAATAACTGCTTTTGTATATTAAAGTCCTTGAAATGAGCATTTATTTTTGTCCCTAGAGTTATATTTATTGTTAATGGTGCTGTTTTGTAAATTGGTATTTAGATTTCTGGCGTTTTGTTTCTTTATGTAATTTTCTAAATTACTAGTACAGCTATAACGCAGTTTGATTGTACTTCTATTGAAAATTTTGTTTAATTACGAGCTTTGTGGAAAACGTTTATCGATCAGTTTAAAAATATTTGTTCTATTTTGGTTTTTACTGCTAAATGGTGGGGTGGACCAGATAAGGTTTCGATTTCTATTACTGTTTTATATTTATCGGCTTAGTTGGGCATTGTCTTCTAAAATGTTCTCATTGCCAGATTTTGTAAGGGCATCTTCATAAGCTTTTATTAAATTATTTAATTTTATATAATATTTTCATCAAATATTGCTTGTTTAACGAATTTTTTTATAGCCTGTGCTCTATTTCTTAATGGATGTGTTTGATTATGCCTGTGAGATGGTTATATATTGTACTTATGTACTTAATAATGGCGTGTGCCTTCATATACGGAGCAACACTGCCGTTTTCTTAATTTAATTCTACATCTAAATATTTGACGATATTTCTATTTGTTTCAAACATTTGAGGAGTTTTTAATGTGTTTTATCTTATTCTATCATTCCCTCTTTTGTTATTCGGTGCCATAATTAATCTGTCATCTCTGTATAATCCTGGTTGTCTATGTAGATTATTTCGTTGAGTTTATTTAGGATGTCTATTCCTATCAATGTGCGTTGTGGTACAGTGGATATACGCTCGGAACGAGAAACCGGGGAGCCGAGATCGAATTCCAGTTGAATCCATTGTATTCACTTACGCGCAAATACCCTTGGGAAAGGTATTAATCCGTCTCTTCCTTCCAGTTATGGGTTAAATAGCAGGACAGTTTGGGTTCTAAAGCCTTGGTCGGCAACCAGTCTACCGCAGAAAGCAATGGCAACCTACTGCGGGATAATCTTCTGCACGGTCAGTCATGTCTCTTTCGAGACATGATCGCCCAAGTGTGTATCACGTATGGCACTTAACTGACTGACTCCTATCAATTCTGAAATTTCAGCTCCGTCATAAAATTTTTGTGGCACATCAAAATTGTTCTTATTGTGTTTATATTCCATGTTTTACCATTGTGGAACAGCATAAAATTTTTGCAATCTAGAATTATATCTATATGTTCTGATGGTATATCTATCTACTCTTTAGTAAAATTGAACGCTTCAATTAAATCTTTTACAGATACTGATGGGTAAAAGATTTTAATGTGATATTTTAAAAAAAAATTTACAATAGTTAAATCTTAATTTTTTGAAACCAGAAATACAATCACCTGTGTTTTTCCACTAATTAACTTGAGTAGCAATTCTCAGTAAGTCACAAATATTTTTAACATTTGGTTGCTTATTTGACACAATTCAAATACACCAAACTTTGGCTATAGCTGTATGATCGATCTGAAGTTTGCTTTAACAGTTACAATGCAATACTCTATCCACAATACTAATATCTGAATATCGCCAGCTCTTTTAGATCCAACAACAATTTATGCAGATTTAATATATGGCAAGTGTTTACATTGTATATAACACGCTAAAGTCTACCTACCTATGCCAACCGCCCGTAGCTCTGAGATAGAATCGCCCACTGATGTCAGTTCAGTCGGGTTTCAATCCTGGCTAAGAAGAATCGGATGTCTAACCGTACAGATTTTCTGTTATATATATATATATATATATATATATATATATATATATATATATATATATAGAGAGAGAGAGAGAGAGAGAGAGAGAGAGAAAATGAGTGTTTTATTATTACCAGATAGTGTATAGTTGCCATGTTTTGTTGTGTGAAAATTATACAATGTCATGTTCATAATAATTTAAAAATGACAACCGGCATCTATTGATTTGGTTTTGCCTGAAAAAGTTTTGGTGAAAAAAAAAAAAAAAAAAAAAAAAAAAGAAAAGAACCATGAAATTCCTACTTTCCATCCAAAAGACAAAAACAGAACATATTGTTGTTCGATGAGTGAAAATTCAATTCTTGTTCAACCTATACAGCAATCTTCAATGAAGTATATGTCCTGCCAGGATTTATTGTTGGCGGTCACAATATTAGAGACGTAAGATATGCAGATGACACAGTGTTGAAAGCAAATATAGAAAGGAAGCTACAAAATATCAAACATAAGATAACGAGAAGAAAGAACTAAAACTAATATACAAAAGTACAGAATGCCAGAATGCATAGTTTTCAGAAAAGGATCAACCCAAAATGCAAATTAAATTTTAAAGATGCTAAAATCAAATACGTACAAAATTTTAAACGTCTGTTCTAACATAGAAAGGAATGTGTGCCATTTAGATCCGAAGACACATTGAGATTTTTTTTTTAATCATGTCACCCCAAGCAAGGCATTCCACTGCCACTATAGCGCAGGGAGTTACACAGGGCGATAGACGAGTTAGGATATACATAGGGAGAGAGTTGGGGAGAATGGGAGTGTTAGTGTGTTAGAAGGTGTCTATTGGTCTTACATTTAAACTCCTGGAGGTGATAGCCGTCGGGGAAGCAAGCATGCGGAAGGGAATTCCACAGGCGGGAAGTGCGAGAAAAGAAGCTATTAGAGTAGAAATTGCGGTTACATTTCATCGGTTTCACTGTAAAAGGGTGGGACCTAGCTGCCAATCTAGTATCTCGTGCGAACTCACACCTAGGGGGCACCAGTGATTTAAGTTCATCAGAGCAGAAGCCATGAAAGTATTTGTAGAAGAGGCACAGGGAAGCCACGTCACACTAACTCACAGCCACTCTCACCAACTCTCTCTCTATGTACATCCTAAATCGTCTACCACACTCCTTCTGACATTTCCCTTGATTCGTGTGACACGATTAAAAAAATAAGCAGAGTATTAAGTTATAGAAAAGCAATGTCAAAACAAAGAAAAGCACACTAGACTTTTACTTGTTATCTGTTCTCCTTTAAGACAGTTAAATTCTGGACTATCTTTGCAAAGATGAAAATGTTACTTAATGAAACAGAAATGTGTTTGTACAGAATGTTGCTGAAGATTGCATAAACCAAATCTATGAGGAAGGAATATATTTTAGAGAAAATGTAACCAAAAAGAAATCTTATGTATAAAATAACATCAAGAAGAGAGAATTGAAATTTCATGGACATGCAATTAGGAAGAAAGGCTTAGAAAAACTAATACTCAGAGGACAGATTGAGCGAAAGAGGGGCAAAAGAGAGCAGCGCGTAATGTAGTTGAGGAGTTTAAAAAATGGACTATAGAACAGGGGTTTTGCGAAATAACAAAAAAAAGATTAATAGCTACAAGGGCAAGAAGGCATGAAGGGCCATGATCACTTAACTACAGAAGGATCACGGCACACAAAGAAAAATTTTATTTCTGATTGCTTTAAACAAGTTGAAGATAAGAATGTTAGTGCATTACACAATATATATATATATATATATATATATATACACACACACACACACACACACACACACACACATATATATATATATATATATATATATATATATATATATATATATATGTATGTATGTATTGTTTAAAAGCAGCAATGACATTGTTCTTAGCGCAAAAGATTATAAGCAGCATTTTCATTATTGTCTTCGCCAAAGTATGATTTATTTACCATATAAAAATGGGCATCAAATGCTTAATCATTGTCTGAAAGTGATAGAAGATCAAACTGTTTCTCTGAAGGTTTGAAATGAAAGACATAAAAGAAATGGTTTCAAAGGAAATATCAGTCGAGATTCAATTGAAAAAAATAAAATAAACAATCACATTAAACACCAACAACTTTTCCCGTGGTAGATTAAATCGAGCAGAAGACTGTTTCTTGGTTTGGATGTCTGTACGTAAACACCTTCTTTTATACATAGAGGTCGCAACCTTGGTGACGAGTATGGCCGTAATTAGATATCAGTAAGTCCTAATTTCGCTTTCGCACAGATGGAGTTCTTTAAAACAGGCAATCATTTAAACCCACTGGCCCGCAGTTGTATGCAGGTTTTGTCTTCCCATCATCGGTGATAAAAATAAGAGAAATAGTATGACACATACGTGCTCATCAACAGGATGCATAAAAAGTACGAATCACTGATAATAAAGAAAGACAAAAATACATTAGAGACAAAAATTATAATACAAATGCAAGCAGCCTTAGACAAAATACGAGATTAGCAAGATTGCAAATATAATATACTAGCAGCATAGCCCGGCGTTTCTCGGGTTTAATGAAAGCTTTAAAACTAATCCATGGTCTTGTAGCTCAGACTCTTTGGACGTTGGCACGAAAGAATAAAAACCAATAGTTGTTTCCAGTTAAACCGAAACAGTATACTGAAAGAAAAATGAATGAATGTAAGTCAAATTTTGAGTTCCTGGTATCAATATCAAATAAATTTTTTTCGCCGTAAACTGAATTTTGAAGGCTAAATAATTTATCTGAGCAAATAGTGTCATGTCTGAGACTAAGAACTACAATTATGCCTACCAAAAGCCAAACCCGAAGGAAAACTAAAATAAAAGGGCTGAAAAAATACAGACATAAGGCAGATTAACAGACGCACACACAAACATCTTGCCTTATATATATATATATATATATATATATATATATATATATTATTGAATTTCTGCACTATTGTATAAAACTGCAACCTTGAAACTTCTGAATATCGTTTCTTATGTCTTTGTCTATGTGTGTATCAAATTTGATTAAAATCGAACCACTCCTTCTATAACCCTATTTCTTCGATTATCAATTTTGATATTTATCTGGGGTACCTCGACACAAAACCTAGCTAAGAACACTCGCAGACGCTTATAGTGCAACTGTGCAAATTTTCAAGAGAATCGGTTTAGCCGTTTCAGGGTCTATATGTAACGGACACACACACACACAGTCACATATACAGACAAGGTTTCTTTTATTATATAAGTTTAGATGAAATATATAACAATGGTGATACAGGAGAAGACCTAAGATGATCATTTATATAACACTATATAAAAACTAGGCGCAAAGAAATGTGGACACCATCAGACAACCTGCCTAATTAGCCATATAACAAAATTTATCATCCGAATTTTGATGAACAGAGCGCTGACAAAAATTAGACCAGAAATCGTACAAAAACTGAAAATTTTAACAAGGATATTGTATTCATGACATCATAGAACGCGATACAATATCCGAAAGTATTTATAACTAGTTTAGGCAGCTAATTCCGTAAATATACAAAAATAGAACGCGGAGTACGACAAGGATAAACCTTTTTATCGGGCTTTTATTCTATGCAGAGATATGATTCTTAGAGAATTATACATCCTAAAAAATTCATTATCTGCGGTCACATGCCTAACAACATACGATAGGCAGATGAGACAGTGTTGATAGTGGACATAGAAAGGAAACAACAAACTAAAAATAATTTACTGAAAGAAAAGAAATAGTAAAAAGAATTAGAAGTGTATGAAGTCCTTTTAATAAAGAAATACCAAATGAACCAATAAGAGTATAAAATGGTTTCTGAAATTCCTTCAGAATTTACTAAAAGTAAAAAAGGTGTTGGCGTGACCAACAGACTATTTGACGAAGATTCTGAAACCTTAGACAAAGAAAAAATCCTGAATGAGATAGAAAATTATATAAGAAATTTCGATAAATAGCACGGAACTATTTATGCAATTATTTTATGTGCTTTGCGTCTAGTCTGACGAGGCAGAGAAAATAATGCTTCATAATGTAAACACTTTACCATTAAGTAATCGCAATCTTCATGCACCTAAACTGTAAATGAAAGAAGGAGGTACTTATTAATTATATGCAATGCTATAAGACGCAGAGGGAAATGGAAAAGCCAGTTTATAACAATCACTCTGACGATGGAAAATAATATGCAGTGACAAAAAACTTGCAAGAGCCTACATATGTAGTGGCCAGAAAAATCGGGGAAAAAGGAGAGGTATTGTCAGACGTCAGGAGACATAATAATAATAATAATAATAATAATAATAATAATAATATGTTTGTTTGAGTTTGAGTTTTGTTTAACGGCTTATCAACCTCTGTGGTTTATTTAATGCCGAAAAGATAAAGCTTTTACGTACGTTTTTTAATGTTCGGTTATATTGAGAAAGTTGATTTAATCAGATTGTGAGGAAAACAATTTTTTTCTTAATTTTAGAAAAGTGAAGATGTCTTCTAATTTTGTATTCAAAAATGCATTAGTGGCAATAAATTTTACTTTAAAAATATATTGTTGCTAATATTTTCCTTCAAAAATGTATATATTTCTATAAAACTTTATTATTATACATTCAAAGTGTTTTGACCCCAGTATTGGGGGTTAGCTAGTTGCCCATAGCTGGAAGCCTTACAACTCTGGGTCAGGGCGAACCTGGGAACAACACCAATTAAGATTTGGTTCCATGCTCCTCACAACCTCTCCATCAGAGTCCTTGCTGCTGGATGCAGTTTTAACACAGGACCAATAATATTATATATATATATATATATATATATATATATATATATATGTGTGTGTGTGTGTGTGTGTGTGTGTGTATTAATTAATCTGTAGATCCACTAACATACAAAGGTATTAAATTACACTAATTTTATATAAATAAATAAAGCTCGCGAAACAATAGCAAATGAAGAAGAAAAGCCTATAGGAATTAAGCCATCACAATAATGTTATCACAAAACTTCAAAGTTGTTATAATCTGCTCAGACATGTCACAAACCAATCCACATTAATTCTGTTAACGTTCTATCTTGATATCAACAGTTTATGATAAAACCTGCCTGGCAAAATAGATTTTTATCAGTAAACCACTGAAGTAGGAATCTTCAATGCTGTTGTGTATAATCTGGCATAGTAGTTTTAATCACTTTCCTACTGACGTAACGTAGGCTTTCTGTGCCGTCTACAAATATTTTCTCTTCTGATTGTTCTGATGTTCATTTAATTATGGTATATATTATTCTTAATCATTTCACCCCGGGCAAGGCGTAAATGCCACTGATGTACGGGGGGCTACATAACTGAAAAAAAAATAATTAGAGGAGGGAGAAGAGGATCACAAACCAATTAGGAAGAAGCAATAGAAAGATGAAAATGCAGGTGTGATGACAGTTGCAAGGGGGGAGAGAAAGGGAAGGATATACGGCGTGGAGGAAGGGCTAAAGTCAAGTGGTTAGTAGATGAGTGTTGACATTGCATTTAAATTCCTGGATGTTGTAGCCGTCAGGAAAGCAAGAATATAGGAGCGAGTTCCACAGGCTGGAAGTGCGAGAGAAGAAGCTGCGGGAGTAGAATTGTCGTTTGCATTTGGCTAAACTAACTGTGAATTGGTGGGACCAAGTTGCCATTCTGGTTGCACGATTAAACACCTGTTGAGGAGGCACCAGTGACTTAAGTTCATCTGAGCAGAAGCCATGAAACTACTCATAGAACAGACAAATGGAGTCCACATCTCGTCGGCGGGGAATTGGCTGTAGTCGAGCCGCCAAGTTAACACCTATCACGTTAGTAACTCTTCTTTGGAGCCTGTCGAGAACACTGAGGTGAGCAGCAGGTGCGCCTGACCATAAATGGCAACAGTACTCCATGCAGGGTCGAATGATTGATTTGTATATATGCAGGATTGATTCAGGCGGAAAGAACGTCCTGGATCAACACAGTGACCCAAAAGTTTTATGAATTTAAAAGCAGTGACAGTTTTCACCGTTTTACACTTAAAATGCTAGATTTAACTTCTACATGGACAATTTCTTATTTGACACTTTTCATTTCAGAAACATTTTTTCTGGTTTTTCTGGTTTTTCTCTCACAGTCACTTTGATCTTCAAAAATTTTAATACATTGTCATTAGATATACTATTACTTCTTAATTCCTGTATTTTTTCTTCTAATCTCCCTTTAACAGTATTTCAATCATGTTCTAACTGCAACCCAATCTTCATATGGCTGGTATAAGTTTTAAGAGACTTTCAACATGCGATGAGAATACAGTAGGTTTTGGCGGTGAAAGGACCCGAAGTGATAAAAAGTGTAAAATACTGATTTAAAGATACAATGAGAACACAACTGCTTTTGTCGGAAGAAGTACGCGAATCTATCAAAATATTTTCAATGGGTTTTGGTGATATGTGACCCGAGGTCAAATATGGTTTTCAGGAATTCATGTTTATGAATTACCGGGACAGCAGATAGGAACAGGCAAATAATAAGAGATTGTAAGTTTTCTCCACTTCCACTTGAAGTTGAAATGGTTAAATGATATTACTTACACGACGAGATGGTAAGTCATATATAGGGATAAGGAAATAGAAATCCAGTACCTACATCAACATCTAAGTTCTCTGCCTTTTTAGTAAAATTGGGTTGGAAAACAGAAATTTAGTGAGACGGTGAGCAGATGCGGATAAAATGAAATAGCCTACCACCAGAAATATTGTATGAGATGGTCAACCCAAATTAAATGAGAAGCAAGTTGAATAAATCCATCACCAATATAAACGTGCTACTGAAATACAATACAACTGATATTTTTTGGCGTCATTTAGCTTTGAGTCGCTTGTAATTTTTTTCTATTCGATATATACAAATATATATAAATGTATACCGTGGCGTAGCAGTCTTAAATCTGTTTTTTCATTATATAGCGTTACTTCGTGTGGCTGGTCTAACCTAATCAGGTGATGACGAGTGATCATGCTTTGAACTATCCGAAATCAACAAGTAAAACGTGGGCGTTATTGACCGAAGCTCAGAGCGGTTAGCTGGTCTCATCTAGAGGTCGTATTAAATTTGATGCCGACTCGACCAGGATTAGACACTAAGGCCTCAAGTCAAGTTGACAAGAAGAAGTCGACGAGAACGAGCAAAACATTTGACGGAAACAAGTGACAACAATACACTTTGACGAGAAAGAGCAACAAAATCGACGGAAACAAATGACAACAAATCAAATCGACGACAACGAGCAACAAATTTGACGAGAACACGTGACAACAAGTCAAGTCGACAAGAACAAGAAACGAAGCCTGAGAGAACAAGCGACAGCAGGTCAACGAGAGCAAGCGACAGCAGATCGATGAGAAAAAACGAGAGCAAGCTAGAGAATAAACAACAGCTCGTCAACGAGAAGAAGCGACAGCAAGCCGACGAGAACAAACGACAACAAGTCAACGAGAACAAGAGGCAACAAGTTGGCAGTCTCATTTAAGACGCTGTTCGGTTATTCCCTTCGATTCTCCATTCTTGCGGTTCGTGGGACGAGTCATTGTTTTTTTCCCAATTTACGGAGATTTCTGGATAGTCGTGAGATAGCATAGCAGTTCGTGGATTCGGAAAGATTAGACACCCAGAGTGTTGGTGGCTAGGGAATAAAAGCTGGCTGAAATAGCATTACCTGAAGAGATGCGGCCAAATGCGGTAATGCAAGCCCAGTTCGCCGATTTGTACGTAGAAGCACTCAGGGAGAGTGTGTTCGCCAAAAATTATTAAAGTAAGACCCCTTGAATTTATCAGCTGCGATAGCTCTAGCAAAAGATAGCACTGGAGTCTAGCGGAAATCCAGGAACAACAATCCAGGGCAGAGTTTGATTCATAATGGTGGTTTTCGACGATCTGCTATTGAGAATGAAAGGTTTAGGGAAAAATATTCTGGAAGAAGGTAAAGATTTTATGAACACATGCCGAGTAGATAAGTCTTGCATTGCTCGATCTGTGGCCGCAAAAGGCAGAAGGCAATGACTTGTCCAATGAAGCAGAGATGCCACCCTCCCGATTTCAATGATATCGACTCCTGTGGAAGGTGTGATGAAAAAGGGCACTGAGCTAGATGGTGTGGGCTTGACAGGGGTACCCCATAATCTTGAATCAAAAAGTAACCTAAAGAATGGCAAGAAGTAAAAAACGGTCGCCCCTGTAGTAAGAGGAGCATGGCTTGTATCAAAACGACTGAGAATGAGGTGCTGGGCATGAGGATGTGGACGTATTTTGGAAACTAGGTCAGCTGAATAGAGGCTGTCCTAGGCGAACGAGGGCGAGTGAAATGAGTAGGGTCTGTTTTCAGACACGCAGATGGAAGGGGCCAAAATGGGAACCCCGTGTGGGTGAGCGTAGAGATGTAGTACTGACAGCGCCAATGACCGGTTGGGGTAAGAGTCAAGGTACTAGGACACGAAAGATTGAAATTAGGGTGTCTCGTGTATTTGTGGAAGGAGAAGTGTTTCATTGTGAGATTTTAGTGGGAAGATCAGGATTACGATCTATAATAAACATTTGGTCAGAGGTCCCGGGATTTAATCAGGATGAATATAAACGCTTGAGATATTGAGGTAACTTGAAGAAGGCAGATATAGAGTTCACCCAAGCGAGTTGAGATTAAGGGAACGGTAACTGTCCTGCTAGAAATTAGAGGGGACGAGCAGTGTCCAGAGATTTTATGTGGTATCAGGTTTGCCTAAAGAGGCGATTTTGGGACAAGACTGGTTTGATCGTCAGACATCCGGAATAGAGTTTAACACTCCTGCCTTGGAGGTAAAAGATACAACAGTACCATAAATATCAGCAAAACAACAGGCCAGTACCGAGGAAATAAGTTAGAGTTCTAAAGTTGGATAAGGCAGAAAGCTGGTGCGGAAGCTCAATAATAAAATAATAGAGAAAGACAAGAATTCCGTACAAAATGAGTCAAGTAAGTGAAAGAAAAAAAAGACGAAATACCTCTCTTTCAACACTAGGAGCAACTGAGAGAAGAGAATAGGTCAGAGGGTGACCCAAAATTACCTCAACCAGATGCAAAGAAGAGCCCTAGTAACGAAATTCAGGGCTGTATTTTGAAACTCTCCAAGTGGGGATAGAAATTAATTGAATGCAAAGAAGATGAAGTGTTAACTGATTTGGTTAAGGAAATATGAAATATCTTTCTCTCAGTCCAAACACTACTAGAAATACGTGTGAGAAAAATGGGTGTGTGTCCTGAGCCACTTCTTAAGAAAGGATTGAGAGGGTATGGAAAACCGGATCAAATTAAAAAGGCCCAGAACCGGGTTGTTGAAGTTACGTACGGAATTTCTTTTTCAAACTCCCTATATATGACTAACCATCTCATCATACATGTAATATGATTTTAGCATTTCGATTTCCAGTTGCATGGGAGAAAACGTTCTCTCTTTTATTATCTTCCTGTTCCTAACAGCTGTCCCGTTAATTAGTAAACAGGAAATCCTCAAAGCCGTATTTGACCTAGAGTCACATATCGTCAGAAGCCATTGACAATATTTTGACCAACTAGCTTTGATAAATTCGCTTACTTCTTCAGACAAAAGCAGTTCTGCACTTATTGTATCTTCGAATGTTATTTTTTTTACTTTTTAAACTTCGGCTACTTTTCCTGACAAAAATAATTGCTTTCTCCAATTTTTAGAGAAATAGCCTCTCATCTTGAAAATAACTTAAAATTAATACCAGCAATCATAAAATAGGGTTACATATCACTCAGTATCATCTTGGTTTTCAGTGGATTTATTAACTTGATATGGTTCTTCTTCTATGTGCCCTATTCTTTCAGGACGTAGACGATCATGGCTTTCCACGTCTCCCTATCCCTGGGGGCACTTAGCATACCTTCACCTCTTGCACCATATAACACTTGTTCCATTATCTACCTAATTAGGTCCTTCAAATATGTTATTCGTTGCTTTCCACTGTCTCTTTTTCCCTCTATCTGGCCTGTTAGTATCAGTTAACACTTCATCTTCTTCATTGCATGTCCCAGTAACTTCGGCTGTCTCTTTCTGATGCTCACTATCCATTTCTTTTTCGTTTCCATCATTTCCAAAAGCTCAACACTGCTCACATGTTCGTTCCATGATATTCGCATCATCCTTCAGTAGAACCAGATTTCCGTTGCTTCAAGTTTTTCCTTCATCTTTGATGATATTGTTCAGCATTCACTGTCATATTGAAGAAAGGACAACGCATAGCAATCCAGTACTCTCTTCTTTCTTTTTAGCGAAATTATCCTGCATCTTAATGCTTTACTCAACTTCTGGAATGCTTCCTTCGCCATGCCAATTCACCTTCGAATCTTTTTGTGGCACTTTCCGTCTTCTGTTATAACACTTCCCAGATACTTAAATTTTTGTACCTGCTTGATTCTAGTATATCTGTGTAATAGTGTTGTTTTAGTTTCTGTCGAGATTTTTTGTTTGCTAATAATTTGTTATGCTTTAAAGGTGCAATATTTGCTATCCTCTTCCGCTATGTCAAGAAACGATTTTGAATTCAAAGGTTTCATTCCACGACACTGGTTGCTAACCAAAGCTAAACATCATAACCTGTAATAGTAATTAAACTTATTTCTAAATGAACTTTGTCTGTGTTTGTGTGTGTGTATCCGTTGCCTATAGATTCCGAAACAGCTGAACCGATTTTCTTGAAAATTTACACAGTTTTACTATAAGCGTCTGCGAGTATTTTTAGCTAGGTTCTGTGTCGAGGTACCCCCGATAAATATCGAAAACCGATAATCGAAAAAATCAGGTTATAGAAGGTGTGGTCCGATTTTAATCAAATTTGATACACTCATAGACAAAGACATAAGAAACGATATTCAGAAGTGTCAAGGTTGCAGTTCTTACAATAGTGCAGAAATTTTTATATCGATACCAGGAAACCAAAATTTGATTTACATCCATTATATTTTTCTTTCAGTATACGGTTTCGCTTTAACTGGAAACATCTATTGCTTTTTAGTCTTTCGTGCCAACGTCCGAAGCGTCTGAGTTCCAGGACCATGGATTAGTTTTAAAGCTTTCATTACACCCGAGCAACGCCGGGTTATACTGCTAGTTTAACACATATCTAGGAATACGGACTTGAATCTTTGAGAAAAGTATAGATAAATGTCCATACTGTTATGAACGAAGTGTAGTTAGGTGGATGGTATTATTTGCTAAGAATATTTTTATCACCGAATGTCCATTCCTCCGACAATCAGAAGAACCGGGACGATTTATGAAATGTTGAAGGAGTGCGAGACATTCGCATCAAGCGACACTAGAAAGTAATGACCAAACAGTATCGATATTTACAAAGCAAGAAAACCGTTGCAACTATCGGTTGGACAAAAATCTTGTATCAATATTTGATCAATCATCGACCCAGTGGATCTCAATAACTATTTACAGATGTGTACATAGTTAGTGACTTGCGGTATTTTTCATTCCCATAAAATATACCGAACTTATCTATGAATGGTAACAAATAATTCTCAAAACATACAATACTCTTAGCATATATATATATATATATATATATACATATATATATATATGGATGACTAATATATATATATATATATATATATATATATATATATTAGTCATCCACATACAGTGATTACTTCAAGCGAGACTGTCACTCATCTCATGAGGATGGAATGACAAGTAATATATATATATATATATATATATATATATATATATGGGTGGGAGGGTGTTATGCAGAATATTTGAATAAAATATATTAATATTTTTTCAAAAAGTTTGTTCGAGTACTATACAGAATTTTTTTTTTTTAAGCGTTTCACCCCGAGCAAGGTATTTCTCTGACACTACTGCGCAGGGGACTACATAGAGTGGAGAAAGTATGGTTAAATATAGGAAATGTCAGAGGGTGGGTGATAGGCTGGTAGATGAGAGTGTTGGGAGAATAATTGGAAGTTAGTGTGATAGGAGGTGTCTATTGACCCTACATTTAAATACCTGGAGATTGTAGCTGTCGGGAAAGCAGACATGTGGAAGGGAATTCTACAGAGGTGAAGCGCGAGAAAAGAAGCTGTTGGAGTAAAATATTTAAAATCAGATATGTAAATGAATTATCGCAATGTATAAAGGGATTTGTATAAATGTAGTATATATATATATATACTACATTTATACAATGGACGCATAATAACAAATTGGGTTGTAGTCTGGGGCGTTAGGTAGCCAGATCTAAAGGGGTGATGTGGTCATATGAATGACTGTCAGAAATGTGTATATATATATATATATATATATATATATATATATATATATATATATACTACATTTATATATGTGTGTGTGTGTGTGTGTTTGTGTGTGTATGTGTGCCTCTGTGTGTGTGTGTGTGTGTGTGTGTGTGTGTGCAGTGTGCAATGATATCGTCGAAATTACACAGGAAGGAAAATAACACTGACATCTCAGATATATTTACCAAAATTACATATGAATATTTTCAAGTATTAAATAGTAAATTTATTCAATAGAACCGTCATTGGTTTCAACCAACGCCTCCAGACGACTTCAGAATGTCCTAAATTTCATTTTGACATTCACCTTGTTTAAGCTGGTTAATGCTACCATAACCCTTGCCTTTAGTTCATCTTTTATGATATAAAGAGTTTTGTTGGTCACTCGCTCAATATCACCGGACGCATAATAACAAATTGGGTTGTAGTCTGGGGCGTTAGGTAGCCAGATCTAAAGGGGTGATGTGGTCATATGAATGACTGTCAGAAATGATTGCGTTTTTCTGCTTGTGTACCATGGTACTGCGTTCTGTTTCCAGATATAATGTGCTCTAGCAGCCACCTTGCAGCACTACATTATCGTGTTAAGTCTAAAGCCTTTAGGTAAGAGGAATATCTGCATAACGCCACCATCAATCGTGATCACGCCTAACATTATGGTGTTGATTAGATCGAATTTTTTCAAGAATCCTCTGCACTGAGCTCAGATTGACTCCCAAACACACTGAAATGTTTGTATTATAATTTTTGGCGCGAGTGCCAAGCAGTAGAGCATGATGTTTTTAAATACTTTGTGTGGCGAATTGCTTAAGGCGACTCAATATATATATATATATATATATATATATATATATATATATATATATATCTTCATACGCAGACAAATCTGTTTCGCTGTATCTCAGCTCATCAGTATGATTAGACATCCGATTGCTTTACCCAGGTTTGAAACCCGACTGAATTAGCGTATTGGTTGTAGACTCGTTATTAGTGTAAGAGTATTGTTAACACATGAATCTACAAATTAAGTTATTCATGTCATTGATAAATGACGCCGTTACAGTAAATTTACTTCATATCTTAGGTGTGCAAAAGTATTTTTTGACTAAATTTATATTCAAAGTATGTAGATAATGAAATATTTTTTTTTTCATCAACATCATTAGCATAGCTGTGTTTTTTTTATTGAGAGAGTATAGGGGTTAATCTTTCAAAAAACATGGTGGATTATGTTTGATAGAATATCTCATTTTACTACATTCCATTTTAAATATTCTGCTCTAAGGATATAGAGGGCGCTTGTCGTATTTTGGTGGAGATAAATCACATGTAAGACTGCTTGTTATTTTCATTTTCTATCTCAGGTCCCCAATGACCCGAGCAGAAGATAAATCTGAATCCACATTAGCTTACAAATCCAAGGTGACAGTTTCATTTGAAAGTCTTTCACGATGTACACAACTTGGGAAAATTCAAATCTCGCTGTTTCCCGTACTTAGAGAGTGTCCTTGACAGGAACATAGGTGAATCCAGCCCGTTTGAATCTGCAGTTTTAAAAATCAGTTCACATGGTAAATTCCCTTCATTTTGTTTTTACTTACATTGCTTGTCGTGCTCGACCACAGGTACCCCTCTTTGGAGGGAACACCAAGGAATGAAGGGACTGGCTTTTGTCTGTCAAGTTGTGTTTGGACTTTCGGTCCGTGAGACCGTATACGTGGCATGAAATGCCGCAACGGAGAAAGCATCAGAGTTTATAAGGCAGCTCCTACAGGAGGATCCACTTATACTCTGGGAAGAGATAGAGAAGATTATCCCGAGGAAGTTTGCCGACGAAGTATTATGTAGTATTATATGTGAGATTTAGTATTCTCTACCTGGAGTACGTGTATTATGACTATATAATTTTGTGTATGTCGTATTATTATTATATCACTCATTGCATGCCATAAATATAATGAAAGAAAATATATGTATACTCAGTCAGTCAGGTAATTGCAATACATGATACCCGCATGAGCGATTATGTCTCGAAAGAGACATGATTGACTAGGCAGATGATTATTCTGCAATAGGTTGATATTAATTTCCCCGGTAGATTTGTTACCAGTGAAGGCTATAGAATCCAGTCTGCCCTGTTATTTAACCCATAACTGGAGAGAAGAGACGGATTATTACCTTTCCCAAGAGTATTTGCGCGTAAGTGAATGCAGGGAATTCAACTGGAATTTGAACTATGTTCCCCGATTTCTCGGTTTAAGCCTGTACCCAATGCACCATAACGGACACCCTAGTACAAAGGACCTATATGTTATGTTATAAAGCATAACTTTTTGACCCTACAAGGAACTAACTCTTTCTTTTCGAAAAGACACCATTAAAATGGATGCCTCCGTTGAGTATCGGATTGAACATTTCTGTTTTAAGATTACTCATGACTATCTATTCCAGTCGTATTTAAAACTATCTAATAATTGAAATTAGTCAAGAGAAATCACTTGCAGGTAATAAGTTATCAGTATCAGTGTATGGCTATGGATATTGGTGGTCTGCTTTGCGCCAGAGGAGCAGATCGTCTACATATGCTGTACGTAAATAGTTTACTGGTATCGCAGTTCATAATTTGCGGGACTGCGCCTGGTTTCATAAAATAGATTTATTTCCCGTTTAAATTCTCTCCTACATTTTAATCAGTGGCATCATTTTAAGAAATATCTTAAATATTTAAGAAATAAAAAGACGAGTGACGTGAATATGAAATTGTTAACGTTGCACTATAATACCGATACTTGATTAATTTAAGCCTTGACAACACAGATTCACTCTTTTAAAGATTAATTTGTAAATATAAGTTCTTTGTAGACGTGTTATTGCATTTCTCGCCCGTATAACTTTTTCCGAGTTATCACTAAAATTTAAACTAAAATAATTATCTATTGCTTTCTTGAATTCTTCTTCTTATATGATTCTCCGCAATACTGTTTTCTTTTTCTTAATCTCTATTCTTAATCTTTTTCAATAAACTCTTCTGTCTTAGGGGCTTTATTTCCTTGCGTGATGTGAAATGATTAAAAAAATCACGTGAGTAAAGTAATTTAACAGTTGTTCTAAAACATTACATAGCATCAATAATTAAATACTTGTGCCATGACAACAACGTATATATATATATATATATATATATACATATATATATATATATAAGAGTAAATACACAAATTCAACTAGCATTTAATCGATAAATCGTTAAAATTCAGAATATTATCCAATGTTCAAAAGAATGCAAGAGCATAAATATTCATAAAAAATACTAAAAAAAAAACGCATGAACTCCTATATTAAAATATAGAAGATCACGAGCAATGTTTAATTTTGTCTCATCACTGATATAACACGACCTGCCCTAAAAAATTATAGTTCTTTGATATATTTCCAATAAGTAGCGGTGTGAAAATTTGCCTGATAAAAACAGGTTACAATGTATGTATACTCACCCCACCACACACTGTCTTTAAGGAGATCATGAACTTACACTTTCCCATATCATTTGTCACTCTGTACATTTTCGTATTGATATCTCTCCCAAACCACGCTCCGTCATCCAAATGCACAAGCCATGCAAGTATGTATTGTGCTGCTTTCCCTCTCTTGTGAGTATTAGATTCTCCAAGCTCACTACATTAGACACACACACACACACACGCGCGCATATATATATATATATATATATATATATATATATATATATATATATAAAATGTAAATTAATTCTTTTTATGAACACACAATCAATGCCAATAAAAGCTCGTATAATATTGAGCTAATTACGTCGTGTTGTTCTAAATTTTTTAATAAATATATATCTGTTTGTGTGTGTTGAAAATAGAAACAGGTGTACTTCTAACAAGAGAAATGGGTTTAGGTGAAATAGTGTAAGAAGCCGTAAACGTTATTTTTTAAATGTAGATTTACTGTTTTTGTTATAATTAATATTTTTATCTCCTGTATAACTAATTACGTGTCGATAATAATATTTGTTTCGCTATTTATGTCTCCCTCTTATCTTTGAGAAGATCGTCCAGAATTCGCTGCTTTACAGGATAAAGTACTGAACTGCATAACAGTTCAGTACTTTGTGTTTTTTTTCAACCCAATCTTCCTGTCTCTCAATGCCCTGCTTAGCTCTTGACAAGCGTCTTTGACCATGCAATACATCTTCAGATCTCAGTGCCATAATTTCCATCCTTTTTTAGAAAACATACCAGCTATTTCAATTTCTCCGTCAGTTGTATTTTTGAGACCTCGAAGAGTAGTTTGTTGTCCTCTTATTGCATTCAGCTTTCTTAAAATTAATAATTTCTTTCCGCTTTTTCTTGTTACCTTCAGTAAGATGTCACGTATTTTATCATTCTCTCTCTTCTATCAACACTGTGTATTTTAGGGTTCTTATATTATCGAGACTGTGGTAGCCATGACGAATTCTGGCTGTACACATTGAATAGATCCGGTGAGAAAACACATCCTTGTATTATACTCTTTTCTATTTTTGTATACCTGCTGAATTCATTTCTTTCCCGTATACAAAAGGTTGCTGTCAGTATAGGTTTCTGATAATTCTAATGGATTTCCCTAATGGGTTGCTGTGCATCTCCTACTAGTTTTTGTGGCGTACTTTGTCAAACGCATTTTCGTAGTTAATAAAACACATGTACACGTTCTTCATTTGTATGGCTCTTTATGATAACATTCCGAGCATAAATATCGCGTTCGCTTTTTCATTGTCTTTTAGGAAAACACACAGTTCTTGCTCTATGTGTGGCTTGATTCTGAATTTTCGTGATGAGTTTTGTTATGTGGCTCGTTAAGCTGAGTCTTAAGTAGAGTTTAAATACATTTGCATCTGGTTTCTAAGGCAGTGCTATAAAAATTGACCAGCTTAGGATCTCCGCTATATTGGCACAGTTGTTGATTTTATATATTATTTATATGATACTCTCTACGCCGAAAATATCTTAAGCTGTCAGCATCTTACAATACCGTCTGGTCCTGCTTTGTCTCTATCCAATATGGCCAGTGCAGATTAAACTTCGGTTTTTCATATTTCTGGGGCGTC
Source organism: Ascarosepion bandense (assembly GCA_037127315.1). Taxonomy (NCBI): domain Eukaryota; kingdom Metazoa; phylum Mollusca; class Cephalopoda; order Sepiida; family Sepiidae; genus Ascarosepion; species Ascarosepion bandense. Next base: position 8,120,359 of record JBBBDQ010000201.1, read on the forward strand.
CTTTTTTTTTTTTTTGTTCTGGATATTGCCGCTTGCTGTAACTTGTCAGGGAAGAGATATCCAATATACTTGTTTCATCGCTGAAGCATTTTTTTTTCTCTAATATGAGTGTTGCGTCCTTGAATTTTATGTTTCTGTTGTTGGGCATGTCTTTTGTCCTCTTTCTTCCCATTTGTATTCATATCTCCTTTTTTGGTAGGGATCACTTTTTCTATTTCTGCACATTCGTCATTAAGCCAGTTTTCTTAAGCATATTTGCATTTGCTCCTTATTTCCTTGTCTATTTTCCTGTATTCCAGACATTGATATGGAAATAATTTTCAGTCTCTTTTTTATCCTACCAAAAATCTCATCGCTCATGCACTTATTTTTCCTCCTACGTCTTTTTCTCTGGTATGGTGTCAGGTGCTGATATCTCTAAAGCCTTCTCTTAGTGCGTCCCATTTCGAGTCTCCATTAGATGATTGTTCTTCACATATTCTTTTCATGTTGTCCACATATTTTTTCTACTAGATTGGATCGTTCACCAGTCGGTAGTATTGTAGAATGGGTGGTGTGTTAAGCTTCTACATTTTCGGAAATTCAATCCTTAATCTAAACTTATTTATAAATGGAACTTTATCTCTGTGTGTGTCTGTGTGTGTGTATCCGTTACCTATAGACTCTGAAACGGCTGAACCGATTTTCTTGAAAATTTACAGTTCTACTATAAGCGTCTGTGAGTGTTCTTAGTTAGGTTTTGTGTCGAGGTACTTTCGATAAATATCGAAAATCGATAATCGAAAAAATCGGGTTATAGAAGGGGTGGCCCGATTTTAATCAAATTTGTTACACTCCTAGACAAAGACATAAGAAACGATATTCAGAAGTTTCATGGTTGCAATTCTTACAATAGTGCAGAAAATTGGTTATATATATATATATATAAATATATATATATATATATATATATATAAGGCAAGATGTTTGTGTGTGTGTCTGTTTATCTGTCTGTATGTCCTTTATACAAATCTACAATTTTTATCCGATTCTCATCAACCTTCACACAAATATTCTTTGGCCTGGGTCTGAGCTCCAGGACCATGGATTCATATTAAAGCTTTCATTTCACCCGAGCAACGCCGGACTATACTGCTAGTTTGCATATAACTCTGTGTTTTTTGCTTCCACAATCAGGACTTGGACAGTTTTGGCAGTAAAAATCTGGGCTTTGGAAGTACTTGTTGATGGTTATATAGTCAGTTTAGTTTTTCGTTTCTCCACCTCAGTTTCTCTATGTCTATAATCATATTGGATGTTTTTTTTAAATTAAGGTGTTAGTTATTATTTGCTCATTCGCTGTGCACTATTGGACACATTCATCTTCGCGGTCGTTGCGGTTTCCCAGGTCGAAATTGTCGATTATTTTGCTTTCCTTTTCCTGCTAAATTTGGCATTCTATTTTTTCATGATAATTGCAAAAATAGTTTGTTTATTCTGTTAATTTCAACTAATCAATTATAAAATAAATGGTACTTCATATTAATTCATTGATACGCTAAACTATTGGCATACTATCAAGAAAATTTGTCGAAACTTAATAAAAGAATGTTTTATTGTCAAATGCCTTGTGTTATTATTAACAGGAAATACCATATAATACTCATTTAATAATTAACTTATGTGTTTGATCCTTTGTAAAACGTTCGAAATTTTGGTTTATTATTCTTTTGTCAGAATCAGGGGTGTGGAAAGTTTTGTTAGAAAAGTTTTGGTAGAGAAATATTGATTTAAAAATTTATGCAAAAGTGAAGTAACTATTGAATTTTAATGAAACGTTTAGGGCTTATTCATAAATGAATGAACCTATTTTAGAAATATATATTTATATTTATAAAATCATAGAAAATACATGGTTTTAATATTTGTTATACCCTCCCACTTATTTAATTTCAAAAAGTTAATTTTTGGCATGTATAATGTTTAAAGTTTTTAAAAGAAGATAATTGGGTAATTTAAAACATCAATTACATTTTTGTAAAACAGTACCATTAATTACAGAAAATTTGTTCTAAATCATAAGAAAAATTGCAGTAAAAATTAAATTATTAACTTAGAAGAACTTTTATGAATAATATATATTATTGATACTATAAGGAAAATATATACAGAATGAATTTTCGCAAGAAATGGTTGGGTTTTTTTTTACTTTTAGTTATAATAATTTATAAAGTTTTACATATTTCAAAATTATGTCTTAATTTGTCCCAGTCAGCATATAACATCAATGAATAAAAAAAATATTTTTTAATCGATATGGAAAATTTATTACAATTTCGTAAAACACAACGTATTAATGTTTGTTTGTTTTTGTTTAGTACATGCATAGATATGACGATTGCTTTAAAAATAAGAGCATTCATACACAATAGAAAATAAGAGCAATAAATATAGGAAATGTAATGCCAAATTATATAAATTTATTAAAACATTGCATTACGGAGAATAGTTTCCTATTTATTTTACAATAACTGATTTTTGCGTTGTATGGTAGTGGGTATCGACTCAGAACGAAAAATCGGAAAGTCAAGTTCCAATTCCAGTTTAATTTTGTTGCCTTCTCTTACGAGCAAATATCAATGGAAATGTTATTAATCTGTCTCTTCTTCCTGCTATGGGTCAAATAACAAGACATATTGGTTTCTAGAGCTTTTGTTGGCAACCATCATCGTGTGAAGTAATGGCAAACTACTGCTGCAAAATCTTCTGCCCAGCCAGTTATATCTCAAAAGAGACTTCATCGACTAAGCGTGCATAACGTATGGCACTTAACTGACTGAGTGGGTGCTTAAAAATTATATAAGAAATGTACTCACGTTAGATTCCTCCAGTCATATTTAAAGATATAACCCCTGTTTCAAACATTAGCTCGACTTCCTTTCAAGCTGTCAATTTATCAAAACCTTAAATAAACTGATACTGTCATGTTGAAGAGTATATTATGGCAATATTTAAAACTTAAATTAAGTAATATTTGATTAAAATCAGAATAATCAAAATTTACATCAGCTAATATTTCTTAAATAAATTTTCAGGATGTATATTTTCTTTTTGAAAAGTTTTATAATAAAAAAAATTGTATTGTGTAGATGGATGACTAAATATGGCACTTAAATCAGCGATTTTAACAATTTCAAAATAAAGAAATCCTTTCAGTCAATTTAAATAAGTTGAGAAATACAGAAACAATATTTTTCTATCTATTTATTTGCACACAGGTATGCACACACAAACACACACACAGACACACACACACAAACACACACACAGAAACAAACACACACAAACACACACACACAAACAAACACACACACACACATACAAACGCACACATATATTGCCCATGTTCAAATGTATGAGAGTGTGTTAAATTCTCTTTATTGTAGTTAATTTTAACTACGGTATATTGTTTCGTTTACATAGACCCACTTAAGCATGTTACAAAGCGCTCACCTTATAGCGAGATATGTCCTTGTTTGTTCTGGGAAGTGTAATTTAGGAAGCAAACAGTATAAGTTACATAAGTAATCTTTGACTGGTGCTGAGTTAATAAAAAATGCATAGCGTGAAGCCATTTTAAGCGCGATTAACGAAATTTTTTCACACAGGTTATTTTCTCACCAATTTTGTAAGGTCGCTGTGTTATAACAACACTGGATAAAGTAGTAATTGTGCACAGTGTGATCACGAGTTTATCTTTCTTTTTTTTTTTCTTTTAAAGTTTACTTTTTTCTATCAGACAAAGAAACTGATATAATAAACCATATCAAAATGAAAATGTGGACGTTACAATATCCTAGGAAATTATGAATAAATGTAAAAGAACGGAAAGTGATAAAAGACAACAAAGAAAGTCTGGCAGAAAATAAAGATGAAAGAGCGGGAAAAATGAAGGAAATACAGGAAAGATTTATGAATGGTGAGAGACAAAAGAAATTAGGAATAAAGAGATTGGAAGACGTAAAACAAAGGCATATAATAAAAAGTAATGAGTGAAATAAAGATAAAACGATAAGAAGAAAATATTACAAATAAATGTAAAAACGAAAAAAAAGAAAAAAGAAAAACGAGAAAAAATAAAAAATAAAACCGAAGAAGGAACTGAAAAAATTTAATGACTAATATGGATCATGAAATGATCAAAGAAATAAAAAAAACATGTATATTAAAAAAAATACACAAAAATAATGATCAGTAAAAGAAAAAAAGGTCGAAAAATGAAATAAAAAGACAAAGCAAGTAGTAACCAAAAAGCAGTTACGGTTATGATAAAGAAGAGAAATAATATTAAGAAATGATTAAAATAGTATAAGCAACAAATGATTCAGACAAGGAAATACACGAATAAATTAAGATAAATTATTGTAGCAAAAATGAAAACAATGGTTTATTTTAAAGTTAAACAAAAGAAAAAGAAAATTTTAAGTCGTAAGACAAACAAAACGAAACTAAAACGATAAGAAAAAAGGTATCAATCTAGAATGGAAAGTAAAACTGAAAGAAAATCTAAGTAATATTAGCAGTAAAGAGACGGTAAATAAAATAATGATAAGCAACAGAAAAAAGTAAGATTGTCAAGTGAAAGAAAAAGAGAAAAATTGAAGTGAAACAACAGATAAAAGTATCGAGTTTCTAAGCACTCCTTAGATGCGGCACAAGGCCGGACTACAGAGTAACCCGTGAGGATCAAACTTACTACTCAATTTTAATAGGTACTAGCGACACAAGTTTGCTGATCATTGCACCACGTGAAGGTGCCAACCGACAGAGAAACGTAATAAACATCAAAAGAAAATACAAGAGAAAAGATTAAGCAAATAGAAAAAACAGCAAAGCAAGGTAAGCGAAAAGAAAGTATAACCTATAATTTTACGAGAAGGGCAAAAGAAAATGAAACATTTGATATGATAAAAGAGAAAGAGAATAAATATTAATGGAAATGAAATTGTTAAAAATAGCGAAAAACCAAATATATAATAAACGACAGGAAAGAGAAAAGTTTGGTAAAAATTCGTTGTTTTCTGAATTTTGAAATATTTTTTCTATTATTCAACTTTTGCTTCAATAATATTTTCTCAGTGTCTTAGACTACCAGTTTCTTCCGTGTATTTTAGTGATTTTACGCCTGGGTTTGCTTGAAATGTTTTAATATATCTATTAATAAACCTCAATATTTAGGCGCATGATAGGGTAATTTAGAATAGGTTATCATACACACAATTACACGCGCGCAGACCTATATATATATATATATATATGTTGGTGGTATCGTTGAAAGACAACATAAGAAAATTTGTTGTCTTTCAACGATACCAACATCAAGTATATCAGACGGTATGAACGGACCCTACACAAAATTAATTGACAAAACTTGTCTATATTATTCAATGAAACCTGCATTAATGAAAAAATGCTGCCAAAACACACACACAATATATATATATATATATATATATATATATATATATATATATATACATTAAATCCTTTAATAGTTTTTCGTTGATTTCTTATGCAAAATAATGTTTTATTTACAAGAATGAGCAATAAACATTCCACTGAAAATATTGTACATCGCCAGCCACTATTTTTCCTATCATTTTGGCAACATTTTAATTCCATGTAGAAAAAACGACAGGTCTTAGTTGCTAACCAAGAATCGACCCATTTTATAGGATTTCAATAAGAATGAAAGTCTACTAAGTCAGGCCATGTGCCATCGATCGGAACAAGTGTTAATCGGACAAAGAAATATTTACTGAATATGGCCTGTTGAGACAGACTTCTCATTTAAGAGTTTCCAAATAGGTTTTCACTGGTTTTGCTACATTTTACCTCGCGTTGTCATGTTTCAAAATCACTTTTTTTTGTTTTGCTCTTATAGCAGGTGCTTTTCTTCAATTCTCGGCTCAAACGCATCAATTGAAATCAATAGCGATATCCCGTGATGATTTCGGTCGGTTTAAACAAATTTTAATAAACTACACCCAACTGATCTCACCAAATGTAGAGCAGAAACCTTGAACCATGAATATTTAGTTTTGCTGTCGATATTGATGCATAACCGAGCTTACCCCTTGATCTTCTACGTTCAGCGGTATTGTAGAGAATCCAGTTTTCATCACAGTCCTGATATGATGCAAAAATCATTCCCTTTCTGAATTTGAAGCAGGTATTCACACGTCACAAGACGCCGTTCTATGTTTTTTTTCCAACTCGTACGGCATCCAGTGCCCTTGCTTTTAAATCATTCCTAATGATTTCAAACGTTTAGAAGTTATTGTGTGACCAGCTTTTAATGATTTTGCAAGTTCAACTTACACCTGGCATTAGTTTTCGTGAAGTTATGCTTCCAATTCTTTATCTTCAAAAACCTTTGGTGCGTCCAAGCGTTCTTCAATTTCAATAGCAAAATCATTATTTTCGAAGCGTAAAACGATCTCATCGTGTTTTTTTTCCTTAAGTATTGTTGCGGCAAGTCTCAATAATTATTCTGTTTGCTTCAGCTATAGATTTATTTTAAATAAAGCAGTGCATCAAAATTTCTTGCAAATTCACTTTCTTTGGTTCAAAACCCAACATGTTTATCGCTATGAAAAACAAAGCTGTTTACACTTTGGAGAAATGAAATACACTGAATTTCAACTTTGCTTATCGTACTTACTTATAGTCAATGATATATTTACTTTAAAAATGAGGTAGCGTATATTTTACTTTTCTACGAATTAATTTTGAAAGAAAAATAAATATATAATTTTGCATCTCCCTGTAACCTTTAGTATAAGGCTTTTTACTTCCTTTCACTTACCGAGATATGCAAATATACAATATTCAAAAAGAAATTTCTAAACATGAACCAACTTCCAAATTTGCAAGAATACCCGAATATTTCATTTATTTCTGAATCCCTGCTTACATAGATGGAACAATTTCAAACATCTTCATGTAGATAGATAGATAGATAGATAGATAGATAGATAGATAGATAGATAGATAGATAGATAGATAGATAGATAGATATGTATGAAGACCTATGTATATATGTTCGCGTTTTAAATTATAACCTAATTGCAGAATAGAAGTACTGGTTGATCATTGCTTCATTTGGCACCGAGCCTATAAATCGAAAACAAAATTGTTTGCTTCATCAAAATTGGCAATATAAAACTGCAAATATGTCCGACTGAATAATGCACTACTGTGATAGATAATAATGATACTGAGGTTTCATTTATTTGGAATAGTGTGTCAACTTTTTAGGATGGTATGTTTGAATCTCAGTAAAATAATCTGAGCATTGTACTAGAGCAGATAGTCATATATATATATATATATATATATATATATATATATATATAGTGCATCGAGGAAGCAAATAATTTTCTAAACATATACTGCTAAATAAAAGAGACAATGAATGTCTATTATGTTTAATCATGAGCCTTTCTAAACGTCATTGAAATTTGTTGGTGTTAGGATCATTTAATGCTGCAGCATTATGTAACTTAAATTTAGTGTATCGAGGCAGAAAATAATTTTCTAAACATATATTGTTAAATATAAGAGAAAATGAATGTTTATTATGTTTAATCGTTCTAAACGTCATTGTCTCTTATATTTAACAGTATATGTTTAGAAAATTATTTGCTGCCTCGATACACTAAATTTAAGTTACATGATGCCGCAGCATTAAAAAATCCTAACACTAAGAAATTTCAATGACTTTTAGAACGGCTCATGATTAAACATAAAAGACATTTATTATCTCTTATATTTATCCGTATATGTTTAGAAAATATTCATATATATATATATATATATATATATATATATATGTGTGTGTGTGTGTGTGTGTGTGTGTGTGTGCGCGCGCGTGTGTGAAGGAAACAGAAATAGGAGTTCTTCCAAGGAGAGAAATTAGTACAGGAGAAAATTGTTTATTATTATTAATATTATTATTATTATTATTATTATTTTATTACTTGCATTTTTATAATTCATTAAGTGTCCATAATGTTACTTGGGTCGCTAAAAATGATCCGAGTCCAAGATTTACTCTGAAGGAAATCACTGTCGGTTCGAAAACACATCTAAATTAGAAATAATAACAAATCGGAACTGCAATTGTAAAAACGTAATTTATACTAGAAAATGCGATTAATGCGCAAAATTCTAAGTGGGGGCAACACAAAACCTGAATAAGATAAAAATGTATAGAAGTAGCAGTAAAATATGACCTGCTTATCATGTAAGAATAAATTCTTATGAAAAAATATAAGCGTAGTTTTAACAAAACAGCATGAAAAACTAGGAAACACACACACTCACACGCAAACTCACACAAATATATACACACACAAATGCACACACACACACTAAATTTAAACGCGCTCTAAATAAAAAGAATTCGCGTGCAATTGAGAAAAATAGCACCTCTGGATACCGATATAAAAATTAAACAACAAACAGAACATGATGACACATACTATATATTATATTTCCTTTCACTAAAAATTAGAATTGCACGCACGCAAAATTGGATAGAAATTGCTGAAATCAATTTTAATGAAAAAAAACGAAATTAAGTTTTGCGAGGCAGTGTAAAAAAAATTCTGGCCAATGAAAAGTGATCTATTCTCAAAACTGAGAAAAATAAAAAAAAAAACGGTGTGAAAATAGCCATCGAATACGCACGAATATAAACTTTCTGGTCTGCTCACCGACTGCTTATCTATATATACACGGTGTTTTTTAACCTTCAGAAAGAAAACGGATGTCAATACGCCTGAAGAGACTCAACGTTTGAACTCAAAACACGTGTGGCATCTCAAATACTATTATGGACACTTAATGCATTATACAAAATGCAGGTAATATTATTTATAATGATAATAACAAACCTACACTTTAAACAAAACTTTCAACGATTCTCACACATTTTCGCTTATATATATATATATATATATATATATATATATATATATATATATATATATATCAACAGCAAACATATCAACAGAAGGTAATAAATAAAAACAGTTTGGAACCATAGTTGACAACAGACTAACTTGTAAGTAAACTAAAGTGTGTGATTAGCTCTCCTTGTCTATCAAGACACTAGTTCATTGCTGTTTTACAAGTCTTCAAAAGAACGAATAAATAATGGTCTTTTTCTTCTGCTCCGGAAGATATTTTTGAAAAAATACATGACTTCTCTAGTTAATGTAATTTCTTGCCCATATGTTGTCTTAATTTCGTCTCCACCCACAAGAAGGCATACACGAGTGAAAGTACTTAAAAATATGACACCGTTTCAACAAAACCTTGTTAGTGAAATTGGGTAGACAAATCTATTTATGATCTGTTGATGGCTGGGCTAGCACAAATTCGAAGTCATTGTGACAGATTTTTGGAGCGTAGTTGCCTTGTTCCGACAGTTGACCACGTCAGATAATCTGTTCTCATCATGAACCTGTAACTAATGTCCCATCAACATAGTATAAACCAGAGGTGGGCTCTGCGAGTGTTGAGCCGTGCTTGCAAGAACAGATTCACACTCAGACAGTTTATACACAGGAATGTCTATAATGCATTACTTCATTTTTTTCAAAACACAAACACAAAATTATTTTCTCTATTATTCTTAAATCAAAATATATATGACATAGTTTTTGAAACGTTGAATTCATTTTCAACTTTATATAGTCTGCAACAATATATTAGTTTCCGAGTTACAAACCAAGGAGCAAGTGGAGCCGTATCCATTTCAATTCTATATTTCATATCCTACTCTGAATTAACATATGTCACACACCTACGTCGGTGAATAAACTGAGCGACATGGAAACTGCTATAGTCGTGTCTTAGATTAGCCTGACTATAAGTCCATTCTAGCGTGTTCTTCGTCATAGTTATGAATATATTGTTCGACAGAATAATCAAGAGAAAGCAGGTGATTTCTCAAGATATTTAATCAAGATTCTCCAATATTCATTATAATTTCTCGTACGGTCATTGTATATCTTATATCTCATATAAAACAGGCGCACGTAGATATTTACTAAGCTTAGATTAGGTTGTCACAGGACCGTCAATCAATTTTCGCTCTAATGGTTACAGAGACGAACTTAGAACTCTTGAGAAATTACAACTCCTGAGAGGGCACCCAGTTATAGCTATAAATAAATTGCTTACAAGAAAATACAGCTAAACACAGTTCCAGAAAAAATACGGCACTTTGAATATGCATTTAAGATTAAAGGTAAAGGCATTATAAATGGTAATTTTCTAACTGTATCTTTGATGTGGTACAAAGCCTAAAGTAAGGATCACCCAGGGAAGAATGTACTCTTTTGCAGCCGTAAGTAATCTACCGAGACAAACGTATCTTACATATGGTACAAAAATGAATGAGTTTTGAACCTACTGAGGAAATGGTTTTGTATGCATAGCTTCAATGCAGCACAAAGGCGAACATATGAAACAGACAGGGAGACAGAATTTGTTACGCAAAATAATTTTCCCAGCGTAGATTAAAAGTTTCAGAAGGTCAAATACGTGGAACACACAGGAATGATATAACTCTCTATTCAAAAAGATTTTCTAAGCGTATCTTTGAAGTGAGACAGGCTTGAAAGCACTAATCACGCATTGAGGATCACACCCACTGCACAGTGTTGAATGATCTAACGAAACAAACTTGCTTACCATTACACAACATCGACGTGGCCATAGGGACAACATAAATGTTTTACAAAATGATTACATATTTTCATACATTAAGGTTTCTCGAAATTATATCAAATATAGTAATGTATTTTATATCCTTCTCTGGTGTTTACACAAAACTCTACTATCACATCTGTACACCATCATATAGAAGCCTAATACCGTTTTATGATATAACACCTATTGATTACATTTTGATGTACTACAGATAGAGACGTAACTAGTTTAATTCATTGAATCAGATTTCTTAACGTAATGTCATATTTTGTTGGTCAGGAGGCATATTGTTGTGGGGAGTTACACACTTAATAATGGAATCTTCTTTGCCTATATAAACTGAGAGTTAATTACTCTCGATAAGAGCCGGAGCAACAGAGGCCCTGATTTCCAGTACGACTTCAGTTCAGCTCAGCCTAGTCTGTCTGTCTGTCGTTCACTTGTAGCCAAGCTATTATAACTCTTTCTCTTTGTATCTCTTTGTACCTGTTGTATCTCTTGTTGACGTAATATATGTTCTTGACCTACCATCGTGTTGACTCATTATTTATATGGTTCCATACCGGGTCCGTATCAAATGGCGACGAAGATATAAGAATTCACGCAAGGAAGGAAAACCTTTTTCTTTGACCACTGTCGATATATCAACGAGCGACACAGATATAAGAATTCAGGCAAGAAAAGAAAACCATTTTTCTTTGACCACTATCGCCACATATAAACTAGCAACGTCGGAAAGACTAAAATTGCAAACATCGACGGTCTAACGTAGATTTCAAGTACCAAGGGATAGCCTCCTTCACATATAATCGGTCGAAAAAACGTGAAGAATCAAGAAAGGAAAAATATATAACCCATCTAAACTGAACTGCAACTAATAAAAAATAGAGAAGGAAAAAATTCAGAGTCGAATGAAAAAAATCCCTACATGCCGGGAACGGCGTCACAGAAAAATCTGTAAGTAGATTCGTTTTGAGCTTATCTCTTACTCTTTGAAGTACGTCTTACAAAAAAAAACTGTAACTACAGTTAGTGTTCTTCCTGTCAGTGTTTACGAAAGATTGGTCGTGCTGAGTTTGAAAAGAAAAATGGAAGATTTACAAAAAGTGCTAATTTAATTAATGAAATCTCAGTTGGATCGACAACAAAAAAGCGGCGAAGAGTTACAACAACAACAAATATTTATGAAGCTACATAAACAACAGTTGGATTTGCAAGACATCACTTTTTCATAAAAGATGAAAGTGCCTAAATTCGTTCAAAGAGGATCAGCAGGACTATATAATATTTGCCGCTACGGTAAATAAATACTGCATCGATTCAAATTAGCGGACTTAACTGCTGACGACTTTAAATGCCTAATTTTTGCTCAAGGTCTAGTCTCAGCCGGAGACGCTGAAGTTAGACGTCGAGTGCTAACAAAACTTGAAAATGAGCCCGCGTTTAACCGTCCAAAAATCAGCAGAAGTCTGCCAGATTGCCATATCCTTAAAAAGTGACTCTAGAAATATCGAAGAGTCGGGAGTCGCTCATATAAAAAGATCTACGAACAGATCAAAACGCCACACCCCGGAAAGAGAGAAAAGAAAATATCGTGAAGGGCCTTCTATAAGACAAGAAAATTCACCACCAGGTCCGTGTTACATTTGCGGAAAACTACAGTGGATGAGGTTTTGCCCGTTCAAAATTAAAAAATCTGTCAGAACTGCGGCAAAGCTAGCCATATAACATCAAGTTGCTGGTATGCGAAAAATTCAGAACAAAACATAAAATAAGGCAGACGAAGTCAAGCGACGAGGAAGATGGAAATTTGCACAAATATGTAATCGTGCAAATATTTAAAAAAACGATTAAATTCCAGCTGGAGAGTGGATCTGGCCTGACGACCATAAATTTGAATACGTAGAGGCGACTGAAAAAGTCAAATTTATTGAGAACTAACAAAACAGCACGCTCTGTGACTGGTGAAAAAATAAACATTTTAGGAGAAATATTTTTCGCGGTAACATTAAATGAAACAACTAAAAAATTGAGAGCATATCGATGAAAAATATTGAAATTTGTTCTGTATAGATTGGATTAAAAGTTCAATTTTTGGGACTGTCCAATAGGTATATTCTTTTGCAAAATAGAAACTACATCGTCCAACATTGAAGAACTGAAATTGGGACTATACAAAAAATTCCTGGAGGTGTTTTCGGGCGGCTTAGGGAACTGCACTTAAATAAAATCTTAATTTAAGTGAAAGGATAATGCAGAGCCCGTATTCAAAAAGAAGAGGAACGTTCCGTTTGCAGTGGTAAACCAAATAGAGTTAGACAGATTAGTAAATGCAGGTATACTGTCTAAAATTGATTTTTCGGAATGGGCTGCTCCAGTGGTATACGTTAAGAAGTCAAATCAAACCAGAGTATGCGCCAATTTTTCGACGGGTTTGAACACCTCGTTAAAAGACCATCATGATCCTCTTCTTAGCCCTGAAGTAATATTCAACATATTAAACGAGGGAAACTTTTTCAAAAATCAATTTAACAGACGCTTGCCTACAAATCTAGGTTGAAGAAGAATGCTCCAATCTGCTGTGTATAAATACACATAGAGGTCTATAGAAATTTAATAGATTGGCTTTTGGGATCAAGGTCAACCTTGATTTTACAACTGCCTATCTTGACGACATTCTAGTTACGAGTGAATCAGTGAAATACCATAGAGAGCATATAATAAGCGTATCCGATAAAATCCAGGAATATGGTTTTAAAGTTAAAGAAGCTAAGTGCGAATTTTATTTAACCCAAATAAAATATTTAAGACACATTAGTGATAAAGACGGTCGACGATTGGATCCTGATAGGGCTATGGCGATTAAATACATGCCGGCCTCAGATAATTTACAAGCACTGAAAAGCTTTTTAGGCCAAGCAGATTTCTATCAAGTTTTCATAAAGAATATGCATAACTTAAGAACTCCGTTGAATGATCTTTTAAAGAAAGATAAATTCTGGAATTGGACACCAGAATGTCTATCATCATTCGAGAAAATGAAAGATACACTTGCGTCAGACCTTTTCCTCAGGAACTATAACCCAAAATTTTGTATTATATTAGCGAGCGCTGCCAGCTTTTATAGCATTGGCGCCTGTATATTACATAAACTTCTGCACGGAACGAGAAAACCGATAGCCCATGCTTCCCGATCTTTACTGACGGCAGAAAAGCAGTATTCACAGATCGAACAAGAAGCATTAAGTATAATCGTTGCTGTGACTAAATTCCACAAATATCTGCATGGCAGACATTTTAATCTACAAACCGTTCACAAACCGCTGCTTGCGATATTTGGAAGTAAAACAGGATTGCCGGTGTACACCGCTAACAGATTCATTCGGTGGGGAACAATATTGTTGAAATACAATTCCAAAATCGAGCCTTTGTCTTCCAAAAATATTTGCCACGCTGACGGACTATCCAGACTCGTTCCAAAAAATAATTTTTTTCGAAGACTCGATAATCGCAACATTGAGAACGGATTGCGAAATAAAAAACATGATCACCAACACCATTAGAGAGCTCCCAGTTACATTATCCGACATTAAAAGGGAGGCTCTGAAAGACGAGTTCATTACGTCTACTAAGAATAAAATTTACAAAATAGACGCAAGTGTGCCCGAGGTTTTTTTCTCTTTGTGATGAGGTCTTATTATACAACGAAAGAGTGGTGACACCAAGAAGTTTACAAAATAAAATCCTTCGGGATTTCATACTGGGCATCCTGGAAAAACCGGACTAAAAGCCTCATGAGATGTTATGTCTACTAGCTTAACATAGACAGAGATATCACCGACTTGATTGACGCATGCAAAGTGTGCGCGTTTTCTGCTCAATCTCCGCTAGTTAGGTGCAAGCTTTGGCCGAATATGGACCAGCCATGGCAGAGGATACATGTCGATTTTGCGGGACCATTACTGGATCGCTATTACCTCATAGTGGTAGACAGCCACGCTAAATGGCCGTAAGTCCTCAGATGTAAAAGACCAACCACAAGATTCACGATAGCTTTTCTGCATGAAATGTTTGCATGTTTCCGCGTTGTGGATTGTGTAGTAACTGATAATGGAAAGCAGCTCACATATTGCGAATTCAAACAATTCTGCGAAACGTTTTAAGTGAAACATAAAACGACTCCACAATATCACCCTAGGGCCAGTGGGCAAGCGGAACGTTTCAGCGACACATTGAAACTAGCAGTTAAGGAAGCACGGGGAAAAACTTCTGAGAAGGTATGAAACAGTTTCTGCAGGTGTATAGAATTGCTCCAAATCCCAATACCTCAGCGGGACTTTCACCGGCAGAAAGGATGTTTGTGAGAAAAAATTAGATCATATTATCTCCAACAAAGCTAAATTCAAAAAGACAATCACACTTCCCAGAAAACGTTACTCTTGTGGCAAAAAAGTACTGTTCAAATTATACAAAATAACATGACGTTTTGGGAAGTGGGCACTATAAAACAAAGAGTGGGAAACCTGGTCTACATGATAAAAGTTCCCAAGAATATACATAAGCGCCACCAAATTCAAATAAGGAAATGTAGAGCAACTGATAGAAATGATTCACCACCGTCAAAATCAAGAGCTGATAGATATCATCTTCGAGAAATTTGACCTCGAGATGCCCCAAGCGTAACTCGAAAGAAGGCGCTTTAGTAGGAAAAGGAAGTTCAAGGATCCTTTGATCGTCGACCCTAAACGAAAAAAAATATTAAATAACTTTTCGGGGTGGGGGGGAAAGCTCTTGGAAGTGGGGTGTTGGTAATGGACTCTATTTTGTCTATATTAAGCGAGAGTTAATTACTCTCGAGGAGAGCCGGGGCGACAAAGACAATGGTTTCCAGTACGACTTCAGTTCAGCTCAGACTAGTCTGTCGGTCACTTGTAGCCAAGCTATTATTGGTCTTTCTCTTTGTATCTTTTTATATTTGTTGTATCTCTTTTTGACGTAATATATATTCTTGACCAACCACCGTGTTGACTCATTATTTGATGGTCACATACAGGGTCCATATCATGTAGTTAATGTTATTAAAGAATTTTTTGGTTCAATTTAAATTTCTTTACAGTAGTGAAGCACTGAAGATGGTGCTATTATTAATCTGTGATGGTAAGATTAGAAAAATCAGTAATTTCATATTTTCGTGTTTTTGGAGAATTTAAACTCTTGGAGATTGTAGCTCTCAGGGAATTAAATAGAAGTGAGTTCCATAAAAGGAAACTGCGTGAAAATAAACTCTCAGGCAGAAGAGACAGTTATATTTAACTATTTTGGCAATAAAAGGGTGGGACCTTGATGTCAATCTAGTAGCACGAGTAAATACATATGGTCGAAGAAAAAGCTCAAAGCAATTCCCATGAAAATACTTGTAGAAAAGACAGAGGGAAGCCACATCACATTGGTAAGAATGTGACTGAAGGTGAGCTGCCAAGTCGAGATCGATCATATTGCATATCCACTTACTAAACATTTTTAGAGTATGGTGAATAAAATGAATACCATGTAGGCAGGCATTACGCCATTTACTCAACACAATTAATTTTTTGCAGCAAGAATGATAACAGAACGATTTTTGTAATGAAGCCAACTTCACTGGAGCTTTACATTATCATTCTCTCAAACATTGAGAAATTTAACTTAAGTCACCCTAGTTTATCATGTCTTGTTTTGGTCGTGAATGTCTTGTACATGTCTAATTAAAAGATATGCTCTGCTATATTGCAGCATATTTTACCATTGAAATCTCAGAGAAAGGCAAATTGTAGGCGTAAATTTTTATGCGTGTGATAACTTACTAAAGTGACAGGCTGTTAATCTACGGGATTCGCTGACCTTGTTTGTCAAAACACCAGTTAGATTGTAGTTTATAGGATTACAAAGGGACGGAGAAATAACAGTTTTTCTCTTCTGCTCCGTAAGTTAGTTGCAAAAAATACAGGACTTCTTTATGTGGTAGATGAGTTTTAGTTTTTCTATCATATTGTTTAATATATACATAATACATTAACTAAAAATATGGTTAAGTGCTTTCACATTAAATTTTCAAAGATTTCTTTGAGTACAGAAAACCCAGCCTGTTCTGCTATATAATTTATATATTAATTGCTAAGCAAAAACTCAGACAACTCAGCTTAACCTGCTATTTAACTCATGGGTATAAAGAGAAGTGCAAGCTCTGTATCTTTTCAAACGAAAGTGAATGCAACAGAATACGCTGGTAAGAAAGGGGAAGGAAATAAAGGGTGTGTCGGAGAATGGATAAGAAAAAGATAGGAGTACTCGTGTGAAGGGTGTTAGGTGATAATAGAGCGAAAAGGAAAAAGAAAAAAATACAGTGTGTGTCGAGAAAAAAATAAGAGAAAGATTGAAGTCAAGGAGATAAAAGATGGCAACTGATGTTGCACTTAAATACTTTCAGATTGTAACTATTAGGGAAGTAAGAATACGGAAGGGATTTCCACAGGCGGGGAGGGAGAGAAAAGAAAATGGTAGAATAGAAGTGGCGCTCAATTTGAATGTTTGGACTGTAAAAGCGTAGGGACTAATAGCCAGTCTAGTAGCTATAGTAAATTCATGTAGAGGGAACACATGGGTGGTTAGCCCGTTAAATTAGAAACCGTTGAAATATTTGTAGAAAAACGGAGGAAGTCACATCTCGTCGGTGAGAAAATGACTGGAGTCGAGCTGCCAAATTGGAATTGATAACTTTGCAGACCATCCTTTGAATTTTATTGAGAAACCCTTGATGAATAGCACGGGCAGACGGCCAGATATGGCAACAGTATTCAATGCATGGACAGATATTAGATTTGTATATGTGTAAGATAGTTTCTGAAAAGAACCTGCTACATATTCTCTGCAATGTCATGTCCGTTCAAATCTGTGGCGATCAAGAGCGTCCCACAGATTATACATTGTTGGGAAAGATAACAGAGAGCTTTTACATGGCTTCCTGTATGGTTTGTAGTCCGGAGTATGACGATAAATTGTATCCGGTAGAAGGCCTCTAATCGGGAAATTGTTGAATTACGGGTGCGTGTAACCACCTCTTACCTGCTTTTGTCTCCAGGCCTACTATGATTTAGGGTGGTAGCAACTGTTAGGTTCCCAGCTATTGGCAAATAGTAAACCATCCACAGGCAATAAATCACAATGAATATATAAAAATACAAATAGTGTCTTCTGTTAAGCAAAAACAAAACGTTACGTATGTATAATAATAAAGAGTTATAGGATAATGACCAGCAGCCATTTTAAGCAAAAGAAGCAGCAACAGTTACTTATCGTAAAATGACGAACAATATATTTTAAATCAAAATGATCAACAATAGATAGTTATATAAAATGACGAACAATATATTATAAAGCAAAATAAAATACAATATATATTCATAGTAAAATGACGAACACTAGAATTTAAATCAAAATGAGCAACAATAGATATTTATCGTAAAATGACGAACAATATATTATAAAACAAAATAAAATACAAAATACATTTATAATAAAATGATGAACACTATAATTTAAATCAAAATGAGCAACAATAGATATTTATTGTAAAATGACGAACAATATATTTTAAGGCAAAATGAGCGACAAAAGATATTTATCGTAAAAAGATGAACACTATATATTAAAGCAAAATTGCCAGCAATATGTTTTATAGCAGAATTACCAATAATACTGTAGTATCGTATGCAAATTAGTAGAAAAGTATAAATAGAGAATAACTGGAGAAATGGCGGATGAAAAACCCTCTTGTCTCAAAGTACACGGGGAGCTGTGCTACGTCTACTACTACGTACAAAGAAACGCAAAAATATAACAAATACAATTTTATTAAAATGGCCCCCAATAATATTTTATCTGTAATTGAAGGCATACAATTTCTTTCAAACTATTTAGATTTACGTATTAAATAACAGATGAACAAAATAAGATAGGAGAACGAAATCAACAGAGCCTAGAACCAACTCTATGATTTCAAATTAAGAATTTTTCCTTAACTTTGATTGGTTTGTAACCAGGAATACAGAACCTAATCCACTCTGACATTTAACCGATTTGTTAAAGCTTCCATGGGTATATATGCGAACGTCAACTCAACGCTGTAGGACGGAATTTAAACTTAACGATTCAGCTTTCCACCACACGTTCTGAAACTGTAGGAAGACTTGAAAATATTTCTCAGAATATCCATCAGCCAGGATCAGCAGAAAAAGGTATCTAGGTTCATGAAGTTATAATATATTATCTCAGTGTGTTTTTGAAAAAGTATTATTGGTTTACAAGAAACGTTGTAAATTAATTAATAAACAAACAACAATACTAGCATTAAAAATCCGAAGAGCTCAGAGATAAAAGTTAGTATATATATTAATAAAAGATGAGCAAAAGCTTTTAATAAGGCATAATGTTTAAACCAAAAAAATGATAAACAAACTCGGCAGACAGAAAATAAGAAAATAAAGTAGGAATTGAAGATCGTATAAAAATAACACCGGCAGTCACTGCCAAGACTTAACGAAGAAATGAACAAAATTTGCTAGTGGCAGGAGCAATGTTGTAAAAAAAAAAGATATTTTTCGAAGTTGTTTTTCTTTCTCTGCTTGCAGCATACAAGATTTAGCCAAGGTCATGATTAGAATTTTTTTAACAAGCTTTATGTCATTTGTGTTAATGTATTTGTTAAAGTTGTTGTATAAGAAATTTGTTCCCGGCAAAATCATTCAATCTAAAAGAACTGGTCGAGTTTAAAAAGGTCAATATATATAGCTAATATAAAAAATACATATGGGAAAAAATGAATAATATTTTTTACAGAATAAGGAAAGACACAAAGAAGCAAGAATAATTAAATTGAAAAAAAGAGAAAATGAAGATGGAGAAAGTTAAAAAAATAGAAAAGAAAATAATGAGAAAAAAATAAAAATAAAATATAATTAGGATGAAAAGAGAAAGGAAATGCGAACATGTGAAAAAAAATGAACGATACAAAGAAACGAATTTAAAAGAGCTATTATTATTATTATTATATTTCGATTTCGGCTATGGTCACACTACCTCCCAAGTCTACAGGAAGACCTAAGGCAGGTAGTGGTGTGTTTGCTATGGCTACATTTCAAATTTTTTTCATCTAACTTCTATAACATTACTAGTGTTACACAAAAAAAGTTCTTCTAAATCTGTGGACTGTACTTATCAAAACAATTTCCTATTTCCCTTAAGATGGAATTTCCAGGGATTATATTTTTTTAGTTTTGTTTAATAGCATATCAATATCTATAGGTTATGTAATGCTAAAAAAGTTGGGTTTTAAGGTATTTTTCTTTTGTTTTTTTTTAATGTTCGGTTAAAGGGAGGGGGTGATTTAGTCAGATTTAGTCAGATTTTAATAATTTTTTATTTTAGAAAACTGAAAATCATATATAGTTTTGTATTCAAAAATGTTTTGTGGAGAATAATTCTTTCTTTATAAAATGTGCTACGGTAATAATTTTTCTTCAAAAAAATATTGTTAACAATATTCTTCAATATGTATAATTTTCTTTAAAAGTCGTTTTTACTTATATATTTCTATAAAAGTGTCATAGTTTTTTGACTCCAGTTTAAAGGTTGAGTATTTGTCCATAGCTGGGACCCTAAGAGTTGCTACCACTTATGTCAGGATGGACCTTGGAATACAGCAATTAAGAAGTGGTTCCATGCTGCTCACAACCTCCCAATCAGAGTCCTTGCTACTGCATGCAGTTTACCTAATGCCCAGGACAACAGAGATTATTTAATGTGCTGCTGTGTTTCTTTATTACTATTAATCATTGCCATGAATAAAAAAAATCTATCAAGATTTAAGCGTGCAAAGATAATCTTACGGCCACATTATATTGAAACACCTTCTCACGTACGACTCACCGAAGTTAACGACGTCGAGCTTTGTCGGTAACTCGATAAATAACCGCTTGACAATACCATGTGTTGTAAGCTTGGATGTGTGGATGGTACAATGGTTAATGACTCGGAAATATTATTTGAAGAGCTGGGTTCTAATTTCATTTGAGTTTGTTATATTAATTTACGCGCAAATACATTTGGTAAATACGTAAATTAGTTATTTCTTTCTTAGCTATGGTTCAATTAGCATGACTTGTATTATTAAATCATTATTATTACAATAAAAACATTCATAAAATCTGAAAATATTTTCTGGCTTTAAATCACATGAAAAGTATTGAGAAGACGTAAAACATGATCCATTTAATCAATCAAGACACTTATACGAATTTATACGAGATTTATACGAAAATATTTTATTAATCACATTTATTAGGTTATCATCTGAAGGAAAACATCACGATATATGGGCACTACATCATCATGTTTCTTTTAGTCCCATTTACGCAGGTAGAGGTGTTAAGTTGATGACCGTCTGTACAACCGTATCTCTTAATAACAATAAAGGTGAGAATCTCAAAATTATGGCGCATGAAGACATCAATAATTCAAGTACCGATTGGAACCCTCCGCTTGATTGGAAAACCTTCTGATAGACCCATTGAAAGGGAACCCAGGTAATCCATGCCTTAAAGAAACGCAAACAAATTGCTCTTACAATTACAGCTGATACATTACGAAGGGCTTATCAATGTAAAATGTGTATGGTCTCAGGATTTTATGTTTGTATCTGTTAAAAAATATTTAGTAAAAATTCCATTATGCCATTTTTATTAAAGTTTTGAACTCGGAAGGAAATGAATATACATCGGGAAACAAAAGTGGGTATGGAGGTAATAATAATAATAATAATAATAATAATAATAATTTGAGCAAATAATAATAATAAAAGAACATAGCAAGGAAGTATAAAGAACATAACAAGGAAGTACATTGGATTGCGCAAGAGATAGAACGAATGAAAAATAAACCAGAACAGACATGGTTTGGAATTACAGAAGATGATGTAAAATTTGCACTAAAAAAAGCACACAATTGGAAATTCCCAGGTATAGATAAAATTCCTAACTTTTGGCTATATTATTTAAATGCAGCACATAAAAAACTAGCCAAAGAACTTCAAGAAATGGTTGACGATCCCACTAAAATTCCTGCATGGATGACCAAAGGAATTACATTTCTTCTACCCAAGAATGGTGACACAAACAACCCGAAAAACTACAGACTAATTACATGTCTTCCGACAACATATAAACTATTAACATCTATTTTAACAAAACAGACATATTTATTCTTAGAAAGAAATTACATGATACCGCTTGAACAAAAAGGTTGCAAACGTGGCTGTTATGGTTGTAAAGACCAATTGCTAATTAACAAAATGATCCTGGAAAACTGCTACAGTACAAAGAAAAATCTTAGTACTGCCTGTATAGATTATCGAAAGGCATTCGATAGTGGGCCACATTCCTGGATTTTAAAGACTTTAAATATATACAAGATATCGCCCGTCATCATCAATTTCATCAAACAGTGCAAGTCTATATGGAAAACAGCTCTTTACCTCAATCATATAAATGGAACCTATAGGTCTGATGAAATAAACATCAAAAGAGGTATATTTCAAGGTGATTCTTTATCTCCCTTACTATTCTGCATATCATTAATAGCACTAACCAGTCAACTTAATAAGACAGAATGTGGTTATAAAATAGGTCAAAAGAAAATAAGCCATCTATTTTTCATGGATGACTTAAAGCTATATGCTAAGAATGATAATGAGCTGGAAGGCCTTCTGCAAACTGTAAAATGCTTCAGCGAAGACTTTGGAATGAAATTTAATTTGAATAAATGTGCTAAAGCTACAGTTTTACGTGGATCAATACAAGAAACATCCTCAATTAACTTAGACCCTGCTGTAACAATAAAAGAATTAAAACCAGAAGAAGCTTATAAATACCTAGGTGTAAATGAGAGCGAAAACATTCACCATAAAAAAAAATGAAAGAAATAGTGCGTAAAGCGTACTATCGAAGGCTACGAATGATATTAAAAACTGAATTAAATTCACAGAACAGAGTTATGGCCATTAATAGCCTTGCAATCCCAGTTGTCCAATATAGCTTTAACATCTTAAACTGGACTCTAAACGACATCAGGCGAATGGATGCTAAAACAAGAAAGCTTCTTTCTAAGCATAAGATGCATCATCGAAAGGCTGATGTAGACCGTCTATACATACCCCGTAAAGAAGGTGGCAGAGGTCTTATTCAGCTGGAATTGTCATACAAGACAACAACTATTGGCTTACTAACATACATAGAAACAACAAAGGATTGGATGATACAATTAGTAAGGCAACATGAAGAAAGAAAGAAAAAATATTCAATAATAAAAGAAGGCAGTAAATACAGACAAGATTTACAGTTAGTAGATTCTGTAGAAAAGCAGAACAGAAGCCAAGAACCAAGTATTGCGGCAAGAATATGAAAATGAAAGCCAAAGATAAAGCTCTTGAACAGATGAAACAGCGCTGACAAGACAAATCTCTGCATGGCCAATATCCAGAACGTGCCAATAAATCCAATGTTGACAAAGTTAATACTCATCGATGGTTACGTGCATCTGGATTAAAGTCTGAAACTGAAGGTTTTATTCTTGCAGCACAAGACCAAAGTCTTTTCACTAGAAACTTTCAGGCAAATATTATGCATAATAATATGGATCCAAAATGCAGGTTTTGTGATGAACACCAAGAAACAATAGACCACCTAATCTCAGGCTGTTCTGTGCTTGCCCCAAATGAATATAAAAATCGCCAAGATAGAGTTGGGCAATATTTACATTGGGCAATGTGCAAACATTATGGAAAAGCTGTAAACAAACACTGGTACGAACATCACCCAGCACCGGTTACAGAAATAGAAGATGTAACCATTCTATGGGATTACACCATCTACACAGACAGACAAATTGAAGCAAACAGGCCAGACATTATTGTTAAAAACCAGAAGGAGAAAACTTGTCTATTAATTGATATGGCTTGTCCAGCGGATTGTAACATAGCAATCAAGGAATTTGAAAAACTGTCAAAATATAAAGACCTGGAAATTGAAATAGAAAAGATGTGGAAATTGAAAACAAGAGTTGTGCCAGTGATAGTAGGTGCACTTGGAATGATAAAAAATGGAACAAAACAACACATTGAAAGAATCCCTGGAAACCCCAGCTTAAGAGATATACAAAAATTGTCTTATTAAGTACAGCCCACACACTAAGGAAAACTGTATCTATGTAATGCTGGGGATGATAGGGAAGATAGAAAAACATGAAATGGAGCCATAACAACACGCCACTACCTGCCTTAGGTCTCCCCGCAGACTTGGTTGGTAGTGAGACCAAAGCAGAAATCGAAATATGATAAAAAATGGCATAATAATAATAATAATAATAATGAGGATGGATAGCTGGATATGCATGTGAAGTAATAGACTGACACTCGGTATGAGAAATCTGAAAACCAAGCCTGATTTTTATCCGCGTTAGTTCCATACACTTACTTGAAAATATCAGTGGGAAAGGTAAACAAACATTTTCTTTCCCAGCTATGGATTAAATATAAGAATCTGGTACTGCTGGGTGTCGTAGAAATCCCTCGCATTAGTGGCAATGTTGTATTAAACTAAGTAATTTCTTCTTATTATGTTAGTGGTATTTACAAGATGTATATGAGGGAGGTATTTCTGCCGAACACCTTCCTAAACTTATTGGCAATTATTCTAAAGATAGCAACCCGATAAAATCACGTATCTTCTAGCAAGTCTGAGCTACCCATGAAGATGCATAATAACTGATATTTTTCAATTCTGCCCCATGCGGTGAAAAAGTATTTTATAATAACAATAATTTCAAAAACTGAAAACTAATATTATATAAAATAAAGGAAAGAGAGGGACAGAAAGCAAAGCCTAAAGGAAAATATCTAAGGAAAAACTTGAGGGAAAAGAAACGCTTGAAACCTGTTAGCAATGAAAGAAACAATGTTTAATAATGTACGCACGCATACCATCCATAAATCGATGATTGCGACTACGGAATCGTATCATAAACTTTCTTTATAATAAGCTGTGCTTTGCTACAACTCCAATATCACCTAAGTTTCGTAAGTTTCATATTAGCATTAGTCTACCTTGGGATTTATAGCTAGATGGAGCCCATCTCTCTTCAGCTTACTTTTATTCCTCAAGTACTGGTTGATACCCAAGATACGAGAGCCCAGACTATCGTGCTATTCAACACAGGACATGGATGAATAGAAATGCATATCTTTTGCAAGTGCATTACTACGAAGTGAAATTAACAGAATCGAGTTAAAATTGAAATTATGTTTCATAACAATAAAAATTACACTAGTCTCACCCCTTATTAAACAATCTATTTTATTAATCCAATTGTTAAAATGTTCAGCTCTGAAAACTATAATTGTTTAGTAAGGTAAATCTACTTAGAACACTCAAATATAATGCATGCTTAATAAAGACTAAATTAATTAAATATCAACAATGAGAGACAGGAAGATTTAATTAGAAACGGAGAAACAAGAACTAGATTGCTATGTGATAGCTGTCTTTCTTTATGGTAAGAAAACCTCTTCAAGGATGAAAGAGAGGCTCGAAGCTAGTGAAATGTGTTTTTTTACAGAAGGATACTCAAGATACCATGTACAGAACATGCGAACCACGACGAGGTTTTGGAGAGAGGAAAATGAAAACGAACATAATTATCATCAGAGTGAGACAGCTTAGTTTTCTGAGATAAGTAATGCGGAAAAAGATCTTAGAGAATGTTATGGATTCCGGTTGCGGATCCGTACAAAATAATAAATAACAAAAACAGATATGGAGATAGAAAAGGTAAGTTATATTGAACGTAATATACAACTGGAATGCGGGTTAGCCAATTAGTAGAAATAAATATATACAGTATTGAAGTGAAATAGTATGTCCGCGTAACTGATTATAGATCCGACCAGCTCTCAATGACTCTGCACCAACTTACAACTCAACCAAACTATAACATTACAACTCTGTAATTCTCTCGATAGGCAGGATTAGTTGAGTCCATTATTATGTACAAAGGGGTCATCCCGCAACAGAGAATCCAATACTCCCAGGACGGTTAGAGGGAAAAAAGCAGAAGAAAGCAGCGGGGAACATATATGATGGCTTCTATAAGTGGGTGGCAGAGTGATACCAAGAGGAGAATTGCCAAGAAATGCTAAGAACGACCAGGGATAATGAAAGTACATGATGACCTACGTCCTCAAGGAACACGGCTCATAAAGAGGAAGATATTGCCACATATACAGGAAAGATAGCTGTAATATTTCCACTCACACAGGATTCCTCACGTCTGCGAAGTTCTTGTAGGGTAAAGCGTAGGGAAGATATTTGACGCCTATCATACTGCAAGTTTTAAGAATAGGGTACGCAGAGATTTGCTAGTAGAGATCAATCCCTAAGTTTGTCTCTTTTGACAGTATTTTAATATATCAATCTAATATTTAAAATATTAATATAGTTGCAACTGCTTGTGGACAAATGAGCGATATATTTGTCAAAAGTTTCATACTTCCATAATTTTATTGATTCTGCATATGAAGAATGTCAAGTGATTTACTACAGCAAACTTTATGAACTTCTATCTTGAAAATATAGTCAACTTTTAGCTCCCGCCATTCAGAATTGAACCCCATCCCGCAGAGCAACCATATTACTTGTGCCTTAGTAAACTAAGCTAAGTAAATACCATCCCAACAAACACAAAAGAAAACCGAACAAATTTAAGGTAACATGCTGTAAACAAATCCTGAAGACTGTTACCAACAATGAGAGATATGATAATCTTACAAGAAATAACTTTTTAAGCGACAAAGTCTATAGATTTATCTCATCTCGGTCACTTGTTGATTTCATTATCCAAAGAATCAGCAGCTTGATCACCATAGTGATTGTCTTATGAACACTTCTAATGGCAAAAGATTGTGTTATCTATCTGAAAATCTTTTAACAAGATGATGCACAGAGTAGGAATTACTACACTCCCAACAGATATGACATATATTGAAGAGTTTACTATCAAGTAATTTCCCACGTTAAGATCGTTTTAAATGAACATTCTTCCTACGCCCATGAGACAAATGTAAGAATTTTTCCAAGGCTCTTTGAACGTTTTTATTAACGAATTCCCTAGTATTGTTTTATATGCAGATAATACCAACCTTTATAGATCCGCTTCCAAAAGCAACAATAATCGCATCCTTGTAGCATATATCTTCTTTAACGTAGCTCTAATAGTTTCTGGGCTAAATTTGCTTGAAACTTTTAATAACTCAAAAGCCAAGCTAATAGAGTTAATCATCACAGAACACCTTAAATTTCTCCAGTCATTGAACCTTTGTACATTGACATTTATTGGATTTCATATTTATTCTTCTCCTCAAATAGAAATCTCGATATACGATCTACTGCTAAAGGTGCTAAACAATTGATCACATTTTTCTATCACGCCAGGATATGCACAACACTTTCAGCTATATATTGTCTGTAGAGAAGTCTGTCAGTTACGTGCCATACATGTTACACGCCTGGGTGATCATGTCTCGAGATTCTTCAGAAGATTATCCTGCAGGAGTTTGTCATTACATTTTACAATAGCCTGGTTCACAACTAAGGCTACAGAATTCAATTTGTCCTGCTATTTAACCTATGAATTTTGGGAGAAGTGACGGGTTATTATCTTTCCCATAAAGTAAATATAACAAAACTTGGGTATTAGTAATATATTTTAGGAGAAGCTAAATCCTCCTTTTCCAGTATTTTTATTGTTCAAATTATTCTATGCAGTCTTTTTAATTAAGAATTATTTTTCCTTTTCAGCCTCTTTCTTACAGATGCAAATTTGCAGCCCGTTACCTATTCTTTTGCTACATCTAACGAGCCGAAATATTCATATGCACACATTCCCATAGTTCTACCAGTTCAGATCGTTATACTACATCTCACGATCCGAAACATTCTCGTCTCCTCTCTAAAGCAAATATAAAAAGATCATTATTCTCAGCATTTTTTTCATACTGATAATTTATAGAAGAACTTCCTGTGCGGATGATTTACTAATCACTATAATTTTACCCTCGTAAAATCAAATGTCAGATCCCTATTTATTCTCTTATATTTTCTCTACTTACCACTTATTATCTCATTCATATCACCCACCATATCTAATCATATTTAAGCTGCGTACAGACCTATCAGTATTTAGAGTAGGGATCACTTCAAAAGATCGGGTGTTCTCAGCTATCATAACTATATTGCGCATTTTAATATTCTGCAATTGGTTGATAAACCGTAAAACACACGAATCTACCAATCAGTGCAGAATACATACTCCTTATACTTTCAAAATTAACACATCTACATTGCGTTGCTTCCGATTTCGATCAAAGTATACGGAACGATAATATTAATGTACACTACCGACCATAAGTTTGGGACCACTTAGATTTATTCTGTAAGAGAAAGAAATAACAAATTTTATGTCTTAGAAGAATAAATATAAATATATTTCATAGTTGATAACAATTGTACAATAATTAAAACCAAAATTAACATAGAGTAATTTCAAATTTAATTAAAGTTTATTCATATATTCTTTTCATCAACGAAATCAACACGAGCCTTTATTACGTCAGAGAAAATGCTTGGCATTCTTCCTAATAACTTATAAAAATAAGTTGATGAAAGTGATCTCCAAGCATCCTGCAAGCATTTAAACAACATTTGTTCATTTTTAAGGAGTTCATTTTGAACTGTACGATCAATTTCATCTCTTATTCTTGTTCTTTAATAGTGGTTTCTTAACTGCTACACAGCCTTTAAGCCCAGCAGGACGAAGTCGTCTCTTAACAGTAGTAACAGATATTGGATGTTGCCGAGTAGAATTCATTTCAATTGTTAATTCCGGAGCGTTTTTTTTTTTTTTATAAGCGTTTCACCCCGAGCAAGGCATGTCACTGCCACTACTGCGCAGGAGGCTACGTAGAGTAGAGAAAGGCTGATTAAATATAGGAAATGTCAGAGGGTGGGTGACAGGCGGGTAAGGATACCGAGAATGAGGGTTGGGTAGATGAGAGTGTTGTGAGAATAGTTAGGAGTTACTGTGATAGGAGGTGTCTATTGACCCTACATTTAAACACCTGGAGATTGTAACTGTCGGGAAAGCAGACTTGTAGAAGGGAGTTCCACAGGCGGGAAGCGCGAGAAAAGAAGCTGTTGGAGTAGAATTTACGGTTACATCTTATTTGTTTAACTGTAAAAGGGTGGTGCCTAGTTGCTAATCTAGTATCTCGTGTAAATTCGTGCTTAGGCGGCACCAGTGATCTAAGCTCATCGGAGCCATGAAAGTACTTGTAGAAGGGTCACAGGGAAGCCACTTCACGCCGGTGAGAGAGCGGCTTCAGGGAGTCCACTTTCATAGCAGCAGATTTGGCAATGGATTCAATATAGTCATTCCATTTGAGGTCCGCCGATAGTGTAAGGCCAAGGAGGCGTAGTATTTTACTCTCTGGGAGGCTAGCCTGTCCCATGCTAATGGGAGGTAGATGCGATTGTCTATGGTGGTTAGTTGATAACAGCTTTGTTTTAGAGGCATTGAAATTTACTAACCATTTCCTACCTCAGGCCACTACGGATTGGAGGTCCCTTTCAAGTACGGCAGCGAGGTTCACTTTGTCGTCCAGACCTCGTTTCTGATCGATGCGAGAGTAGATTGTTGTGTCGTCGGCATACATGCCAACTTGGGATTTAATGGTGTCGCGGAGATCATTAATGTAGATCAGAAAGAGCGTGGGACCTAGGATGGAACCTTGAGGGACGCCCGCGTTCGTACTTCTATTGCTAGATAAGATCAAGTACCTATCCTCTACAACAGATGTTACTCTGGGCCTACCAGGTCTTTTTTTGTTAATGTTTAACTCAGTTTTACAAAGTCGTTGATGGCAACAATGCAAGCCATTTTTGTTTTGCTTAATTTTTTACCGATAACACGTTAGTAAAGTTCAGAATATGCTTCTTTTGAAAGAATTTCAAACTGAGCACTTTTTTCAATGCTAATCTGTTTCTTCCTCGCTATTTATACCGTAGTAATATGCTTTACAAAAATAAATTATACCGTAATTATAAAAATAAATTATACCGTAATTAATATCTCGATAAATCTGAATTTTCGGCAAAACCTTGATCACAATAAGAGGAGTCAAGTCGCAAACTGAGTAAATGTTTACTTTAAAGTTGAAAATAATACTTTTTTACTTGACATCTGCATAAGAATAAAAAAATTACTAACTCAGAGAATTTGATTCTGCTAAAAGTTTGGGTGGTCTCACACCTATGGTCTGTAGTATATATATATATATATATATATATATATATATATATATATATATATAAGGAATAAATCTAAGTAAGAGCCAACAGACCTACCTAGGTTTCACCCTACGGCTCGTCAGGGTAAGCCGACTTACTCTGACGAGCCGTAGGGTGAAACTTAGGTAGGTCTGTTGGCTCTTACTTAGATTTATTCTTTCTTTGTTGCTCTACTTTTGTATTGAGCGCTTGAGTGTTAGGGTTTTCGTCTCGGGTTTTTTCTTTCCTACGAGTACTTGACGTATGTTCAAGTACTTAGTTTTTTTTTTTACTTCCCCTTTTTTCCCCTCCGAGTTTGATCTCGGTAGTTTTTTCGAGACGAATTGAAATATATTAGAACAATTATTAGTTTTAGCATTATTATTACTGTTATTGCTATTATTATCATTAATGTCATATATATATATATATATATATATATATTGTACGATTATGTTCATAAATATATATCGAATCACTACATTGTAACTCGCATCCAGAATTCAATCCTGACTCGCTACACCAGTCATATTTTCGTACACCTTACTGAACTAAGATGTGAACTTACACTGCACAAACAAAAGTAAGTGCGTAAGTGGAAAGAACACACAAACAAAAGTGAAATCCGGTTGAAGTAGTAAAGAACAGAGAAAACGTTGAATATAGAGAAATAAGTGACTGAAGAGAAACTGTGTTGAAAGAAATAACAAAGAAACAGATAAAAAGGAAGTACGAATATACAATCAAATTAATTATATGATTGTATGCAAAGTGCAATCTTCATCCTGACTCGGCATTTTTTCTCTGCCAGCGTCATCTTATCAAGCATTCTAAACTCTTTCGTTCACCGTCATTGATTCTAATTAAACCTGCCCAGTGAGAATTTCCATTGTTGTTTCTAAAAGCCTTCTTTACTTGTCTTTTCTTTTTCTTATTCCTTTAATCCAAACCACACATGTTCTCAAAATCTTCACTAAATTATCACATGTCCCTGTCTTTACACAGTGTTTTAAATAACACGTTATTTCAATATACATCATATTGAAAGTTTAAAAATATGCTGACAATCTTCATTTGCTTTTGAAAGGCAGATACTCTCAGTGATTTTTCTTTCGTTCAATTAAGATAATTCTGCTTCAATTACGTTACAATTTAGAAAATCATAAGAACAATAAAGGTCGGAGTAAAAATAAAATTCGATGCTTACAATTTGTTTAAAACTTAATTTTTATTAAAGATTTCTTTTTGGAAATCATTGTAAAAAGAGCATAACTATTATGCGCGATTTTAAAAAAATGAAACCCTTTTTCAGAATTAATTGGATCATTTATTCCTATTCATACATTACAAAAGCAACAGTTTGAAGTACGGCTGAAACAGAGAATTATGCAAATGAGTTATCTTCAACACTTTATAATAATGTATAGCGATAAAACAAACGTTACCTTAGAATATAAAGCAGGTTAACCTTTTTGTTATGAAATAAATAACCAAGTAACTTAATTGTCGGTAAAGATAAGCAGGGAGCATTAAAAAAAGTATCCAGAGAATCCAATTTCGTTCATTCAGAAAGAATTATGGTGAAAAAAGTATACAGTCGCTGTTAGCAAAGTTTGACGTGTTTTCTCTTCTTCTTTAAAAATATTGAATTATGCCTTTAGGACGCTAACTAAAGCGTTAGTAAACTTCGTGAGAAATAAAATGAAACAAACCGAACTCATTTGCTATGTATCCATTTATACGGCAGTGAATACTAAATGTTTCCGCACTGAAGAAAATGGGGCGAAGCGACAGAACTATGATGAGAATATTATAGGCACAAGGTAGAAGTAATGAGGAAGCTTTACATTAAACGAAGACAAAAACGCCATATCTGTCTTAAAAAGAGAGTTAATTATGGAGATAAATTTAAAACATTATATACTGAATGCTGTAATACCATATGTAACGAATATATATAGAAAGTGTGGCAGATCTACATCACACATTCTAAACTCTCATGTATGTCGTGGTAAAGAATTGAGGCAATTTCGAATCATGTCTTCATCTAGCTAATATCTTAATGTTTTTTTTAGAAAAATTCAGCTAGTATCATAACTGG
This sequence comes from Ascarosepion bandense, assembly GCA_037127315.1. Taxonomy (NCBI): domain Eukaryota; kingdom Metazoa; phylum Mollusca; class Cephalopoda; order Sepiida; family Sepiidae; genus Ascarosepion; species Ascarosepion bandense. The sequence continues at coordinate 8,152,690 of JBBBDQ010000201.1, forward strand.
AACCTGTACACACCAGTCGTTTTCTGTTCAAACGTTTTGAAGACTGGTGAATCACTAATTGCAACACAGAGAGCCTTTCGTGATCATTTCATTTTATGTCGGAATCATGCTATTCTTGAATAGAAAATCGATATCGTTATCGCTTGAAAATTTCAGGGACACAGGTTCAGCGCTTAAAGAAATCCACCTGGAAGAATTCAAAGATAGTTAAACTTCCGAGTGATAAAAAAATAGTTAGGAATCGTCAACAAAAGTGTATGGCGAATAAAGTCAACCAATTGTAGGATCTGATTTTTAGCATGAGACGAAAAAAAAAACAAAAAAAACACAAAAGAAAAAAACTGAAGCCCATTGTTTAACTAACAGAGAAACAATTATTTTAATAGCAGTTGCCTTGATATTTTTGGCAACTGTTCAAATGTGGTTGTTATTTCTAAAACACATTGTATAGAAGTATCATATCAAATTGATGTGGGGCTAAAAGTTTGAGGTGCTGTTTAAGGCTACAAAATAAAGGAACTGCTGGACATACAGCTATGATCGCCAACGTCCTAAGAAGACCCGAAATATAAGGAAAATGCTCAGTAATTGTTTTCAGCTTTTGTCTAACTTTCTGGAATGTGGTGTTATCATTATTTACATGCTGACAATCGTCTTCATTTTGTTATTAATGTCTAGTCTTATAAACAAAGAAAATTTTATTGTGGTTGAATTTGCTTCGATGTTTCTTCATTATGCGTTTTCTACGCCATGAAAGGTTCATGGAAATCCAAAAATAGCAACAAAGATGAGGACAATAAGGCGCATGTTACATTTTTCTAGAGAAGTAAAAAAAAATTAGAGAACAAATAAATTTGGAGGACGAAACGGAAAGCGCTCTTTTTTACACGAAGTTAATTTTTTTATAAATTTCAGAGGCCCGTCTATCCGTCACACATTTCCATTTAGTGACGGATCGAATCCAAATTATGCGTAAAAATACACTCAAGTAAGGGCATAAAAAGTGTAGTTAGTTTACTAGGATGCATAGCTTAGTACAATAAATTTTCATTAATTTTTTTTCAAAATGATAGGTTTTATTATTTCACGTAGAAAATATTCCCACTATTTAAAACACAACAACGATTAGAACAACAAATATTTATTTAATTAAAACGCATAATTATTATTCGCCTATCTTTTTTAAAGTTTTTATATACAAAATAATCCAGTTTCCAGTTAGCATTCGATTTGCGAGAATTATAAACAAATCACAAGAGCAAACGTTTAAAAGGATAGACTTTGGCTCCAGAAATAAATATTTACGCATGGCCATTGGCCAGCTGCATATTGCATGATCAAGAGCAAGGAATCCTAAGAATTTTCTCTGTGCTGTTAAAAAAAAAGAAATCTTAAAAAACATTTTACAATAAAATCTAATAAAATTAAATAATTAAAATAAATTATTAAACCTCGAAGTAGCGTTTAGTCAGAATGATATTTGAAAACAAATGCAGTTTATTCACATATCGTCGATTGTTTTGAGAAACTGGACGGAACATAATGTTGTAAAAGATTTTAGATATAAATTTAACAATACTAACTAATGTGAGGATTTCAACATTTTACTATAGTATAAAGCTGATATATAAATAAATTAGCACGACAGTATTTTTTTATAATCATATCACCCAAAGCAGGACAGTTTAATCCCACTGGTGCGCAGGGGGGTTACATAGGAGAAAAGTTATGAGAAAAAGTGACAGGTTATATGGGGTGTCAGGAAGTGGGTAACAGAAGGATGAGCATATTGATGAGAGTGGAGTAGACGGAGAAAAGAACACGAGAAAGAGGATGCAAGTCAATGAGTTAGGAGATGACTATTGACTTTACATTTAAACTCCTGGAGATTATCGCTGTCCGAGAAGCATGTAAACGGAAGAGAATTCCACAGGCGGGAAGTGCGAGAAAAGAAGCTTTTGGAGTAGAATTTGCGTTTACATTTTATTCGTTTCACAGTAAAATTCTGGGTCCTAGTTGCTAATATTGTGACTCAAGTAAATTCATATATAGTGGGCAACAGTGAGCTAAATTCATCAGAGCAGATGCTGTGAAAAAATTTGTAGAAGAGACAAAGGGAAGCCACATTACGCCGGTGAGAAAGTGACTGTATCGGAGCTGCCAGGTCGGGATCGATCATATTACAGATTCTCCGTTGGATTTCGTCAAGGACCTCTAGGTGGATAGCAGGGGCACCAGACAAGATTTGGCAGTAGTATTCAATGCACGGGCGGATGTTAGATTTATATTTCTGCAGGATAGTTTCAGACGGGATTTGTTTTTTCAGCGACTACAATGAAAATATATATATGACAATTTTGCTATTACTTAAAACACATAAAAATCATATACTTTATTTCTCTGCTTATCACCAATTTACAGGTTATTTAAAATGAAGAAAATATTTTGCGATGTTAAATATTTTTGTTATAATTGTTGTGGATTCCGGATGAGGAACCATCAAAATAATGAACAACAAAAACAGGTGTGGAGATTGAAAAATAGATTATATTGAACGTGATATACAAACTGGAACGCAGGTTAGTAAATTCAGGAATATATTAGTAGAAAAAAATATACAAGTCTTGAATTGAAATAGTATGTCCGGGTTACTTATTCTAGCTGAGTGGATCTCAGAGTTAGTCTGGTTTCTGGTTAACTTCAGTGTCTATCGAAACTCTTCGATAACTGTAACGGATCACGAAGATTACCCTCAACGGTAAACCTGCAACTACAACTGAGATTGCAGATTCGAGATCTAACTGCTGTTCTCAATATGGCAAGATTATATGTACACTCATTCGAATCAATTATTATAAACAAAAACGGGAGATCCCAAAACAATAAAAATTTTGTAATATAAGCTTTGATAATTAAGCTGGGAAAGAAGAGGTGTATTCATAACGTTTCCAACGGCATTTGCTTGTAAGCGAATATGTAAAACATAATTGATATTAGAACGCTGCTCTCTAATTAACATTTCACAGCCAATGTATTTTACACCATCTGCACATCAAGCCTTACAGCACATGATATTCCCAAGTGGTCACTTCCCTTGTTACTCACCAGAATCGACGTTGCTTAAATTCGATGATCATACGAATTAATCCATACATTTTGTAGATCGATCTAGTATCCTGGATTGATCTCTTTTTCCTTTAATTTTTATCTGAAATATTAATGTTAAATATCTATGATATAAATTATTTAACCATTTTTCTCTTCATAATAAACGTTAAAAAATTTACTTGTTCAAAGTTTTTAAGAAGAAAACGCGTTCGATTTAATATTTGTATGAATTATCATTAAGGAATATAGCAGCTTTTTTGTAATTACATTACCTTTTGTGCATCTCTGATCATTATTATTTCAAACAAGTCAGCGAATAGAACAGATTTCTTTCATTTTATTTATTTTCTTTAAACTTAAACATACTTTTCTCTTCTTATCCCCATTTTTGGGTTGTTACTGATCTTTTCACTATGGCATCGCTTTTTCACTTTGTAGAACTAATTTATGGGCAATTCCATCATTTTAGCCCAGTATCCGTTTGTCTAGCCTCTAATTAGTGACAACACCAGCAACCGCCGTGAGCGACTAGGAATACGGTTGTTCTGTAGGTCCGTCCTCCGCCATCTTGCCGGAAGTATGACTTAATTTCTTATTATCTTGAAATTTAATTTACTGTTTCTTTATTTTTTATTTTTATTTTTTTATTTTTTTGCATTTGAGCTCAGGGAATCGGAAGAAAAAATAACCGAATATAAATTAAATAAGATACGAGAATCTATTCGTCCGAAGGAATAACAAACAACGTCTTTGTAGAATGATATTTGAAATAATATCCAAGTTTAAAAGTCATTCACTGAGTCACGTAGCTCTTTCAGATTTTGGATTCAATAATACTTCAATGACATCGTTGCAAACTTTAGCCTTTTTATTTGGCAAGTATTATAATAAAGAAATAGATGTCATGGTGTTTTAGAAAGATTTTTGGAGAATATTCGTTTTCTGTCAAAGTATACCTAACCGATTAATCATGTATAGAAACCTAGTTTGTAAACTGTGACACATCTCTTTTATTATGTATCATACATGGCGACGTCGATTGTAAATCAACATCAGCCTTTACTTAATTTTCTAATTTAATACATCTCAGCCATATCCGAACAAAAGTAAAAGGAAGTGAGATCAGATTAGCGGCGAGTATGCACATTAACGATCCAACATTCTATATAGTAGTCAGTGCATAGATATTCTGAATTTGTAATTGTTTTTAAATCATAATTAACTAATATGTAGTCTAGATTACATAACTAAATAGATTGGTGAAAAGCATCGGTTAAAAATCTAGCTAAAGCATAAAGTATACTGATTTATCTATTAGCCATGAAAAATGTTTTTACTTTCTTCAATAGACAACGACACAAAAACGATTCAGTTAGCTGGAAGCACAAGTGAATAAAACAAATTAAATAAAAATAATAAAAAATTTAACAAATACATTCCTATTTCATGTTAGAGACACGGTTTATACCTTTTCTAGAAAAACGGTAACATCGGATAAAGCACTATCACTTCCTGAGCGTAAATATATTTACAGTAAGAAGAAAGCGCTAAGGAGGTTTTGCAAATAATGAACAGAAATGAGAAGTTATGCCTAATTGAAGGATTGATTTTGTTTTTCAGCAGAAATTTTTTTGACTAGACGTTAACTAAGTTAAAACTTAGCAAGTCACCAACCTTATTTTTTTTCAATTAGAGTAAATAGACTAAACTATCGCCCGGTTCACACTCCACCCACGTCTATTGAACAAGTGAAGAGGCTCATCACTTGTTCCCTGTTTAGGATGTGGTTTCCGGCTTTCTCTTTTCGAATCTTTTCACTCTTACGCAGCCCCCTGCGCACCAGTGACGTTACCGCTTGCTTGGGGTGATATGATTAAAAAAAAAGATTTCTTCTATTTTGAATGTTATGTGCAGAAAAAGCGTCTCCATTTTCTCATCACCCTGGGTCTGTGGATAAACTACATCCGGCAGCAAAGCCTCTGATCGTGGGTGTGGGAGGGTTTGAGGAGCGGAGAACGATATTTCAATTGCTTTTGTTCACAAGTCTTCCCTGCCCCGGATGGCAGCACTAGTTACGATTCCATTTATAGGCAAATAATGAATAACGCAAAAGCAATACATTTTTATGTATTGATTTTACAAATCTACGTAAAATAATGCATTTTATAGTAGAATGATCAGCAATGCATTTTATCTGTAGAAGAAAAAATGCATCTACGTTCAAAATATATTTAGATGAAGCCAAACAGTTGTGTACAAAATATTTAGATTTCAGCATCATATAACTCATATATGTCTTGACATTTCGTTAAAAAATCAAACAACAAACTGTTTTCTCATTCGCGAATTCTATCATTTGACAGCTCAATTGTTAACTCTGTACTCGTCAAAAAGATATTTCATATATCTGTTCTCGTCAACAACATATTTCAGATATGTAAAGCGCCAATCCAGGGAGAAGAAAACCATTGTCTTCGATATCGAAGACAAGAAAGTAAGTTGATGGTGTTGATGGGTAGTACTATCACACACATACCGATAAAAATAGTCGATACATGCAACTGAAAAAATATTACGTTAAATATGAGAGTGAAAAGGGATATATATTTTTATTATCCCGATCCCGAGTGCCTTCGGCTAATACTATAGTCATTATAAAATGTGTTTTTCTCCTTTCTGTAGTTATTTTTCCATGTATTGACCATTACAAAGTTGTTCAGTTCTTTGTGACTTTTGAGGTGGAATGTTCATTTCCAGAATTTACGTGTCGCGCACTGCTGAAATGGACTTCATCATGATTTATATTTTTAGAAAACCTTCAAATCGCTATCTATTCTGCTAAACGGTATTTTCTTAATGACAGGGGAAATATATTTCATACATGAGACGATTTGTACAATAACACCAATATCGTCATCAGATGCTCTGATAAAACTAAAAATTACGTTCTTCAATTTTTCTTAGATGACATAACGAAATTCAGCAAAGTAAGGAAAACCTCACCAGAAGCATTAGAAATCTATGTGAATAAACTAATCACAGTAAACAACATTGAAGTTTTTGGCTTACAATCCAAGGAGATTTAGTGAGTAAAAACTGATAAATAATGTAAAAAAAATCATAAACCAAGTATTTCTTTCCGATCTATTGTATCGCAAATACAACTTTACAACAACTATCAAATACCCTCTTTTTTTAAATCTTACAAGACAGAGAAACATAAGACGCTGGAAATACTCAATAAATTAATTAAATATTTCTTGACAGCCGAATGCAATGAAAGTTACTTGTTTGAAAGATTGCTCCCGAAAAAAAAATATATATTGTCATCAGCTGGACAGATCAGTTTCGCAGCTCATCCGTACGGTTAGACATCCGCTTGTTTTTACCCAGGATTGAAACCCTACCGAATTGGCGTCAATGGGCGATTCTAACTCTGAGCTCTGGGCTCTCGGTAGACTTTTAGCGTGTGATATACAATGTATTCATACGCCAGTAGTGATAGTGTTCTAATTCATTATTGAAACAACATTGTGTACGTGCTAGAGTAGCTACTGCTTTTTCAAAGTCAACCACTCTTCCAGAGTGCTCAATCATGATAAGAGCGTACATATATATATATATATATATATATATATATATATATATATATATTTTCTAGACATATTCTATTAAATATAAGAGACAATGAATGTCTATTATGTTTAATCATGAGCCGTTCTAAACGTCGTATTTTTGCTTTAATTTCAGTTGAAAATAAAAACAAAAATTCTCCAACATTTGGATAATTATTTATTGGTTTTCTTCTAAGCTTTCGGCTCACATGAGCCATCTTCAGAGAGGTAGTTTAAACTGAAATATTATAAAATCCACCATCACCGACGATTTTATTTTGTGTTGACATAAAACTCCGCTTGGCAACAGCAATAGTTACCAAAAATAATAAACGCAGTTCTTAAGTTTGCGATGCGGTTTTATGACGTCACACCGCGGGATAGCGCGAATTGACAACAAAACCATCTAGTCAAATGCAATGTAGTATGTTATTTCCTGTTTTAAAGTTGATTTTATTGAGTGTTGGTTGTTTTGATTTGATGTACATGGCCTCCAATATCTGCAGGTTCCTCTTACTGTGTGTATGAGTAAGGATCACCGTATTGTTGACCAAAATCTGTCTGATATTACCTACATGTTTATGTTTTTCAGAGAAATGTTGTTTAATAGTACTCTGATCAGAAAGATGACATGTAAGTCTACGGGAGAGCGTGGTTGTGGTAAAACCAATATATGTTTTTGAGTAGTATATATATATGTGTGTGTGTGTGTGTGTGTGTGTGTGTGTATGTTCAATCTATTATATTTGTAAATATTTGAATCTTCAGAAATTGTTTATATAGATTAATACAAAGTCATTTTTTGGGGATAATTTCATTAAGCATTTGGAAAATTAACGCTGTCGTTTTTGTTGCTCAATTTAATTTCTACGATTTACCCGCCACATATCCTTTAACCACCAAAAAAACTCATTCCTACCCACCTACAGAATGGATTAAGCACGTTTCTTTAAGAGCAATACATTGCACCTCCTCGTCCTCATCCTCTCAGCTGACCTTAAGTGATACAACTACATTGCATTAATAGTTAAAACTACTGCTAAGAAGGTCGGGTCCCTGCGTCGGGCCAGAAAGTGCTTATCTTCTTATTCCATCATGCACATTTACAAAGCTACCATCTGCCCGTGCATTCAATACTGCTGTCATATCTTGTCGGGTGCGTTCACTGTTTATCTTGGGGTTCTCGAGAAAATCCAAAGAACAATCTGCAATGTAGTCAATCCTGACCTGGCGGCCCGATTCCAATCTCTCTCGCACCGACGAGATGTGACTTTACTCTGTCTCTTCTAGAAATGCTTTCACGGATTTTGCTCCGACCTGATTGGCTCTTGGTACCTCCCCTACGCGAATTTATTAGACTAGCAAGAGGGTCCCAGCTTTTTATTGTGAAAACAATCAAGTTTAACCACAACTACTACTCTATCAGCTACTTTTCTAAAATTTCAGGCATGTAGAATGTTCTTACGTATTTTTGTTTCGTTGTTAGCTACAATCTCCAATATCTTAAATTCAACTGTCATCTCTTATCTCTTTGATTTTCATCATTCTTTTCACTTTAAACTTTGCTCTCAAGCATCTCTCTTTACAGCACTGTACTAGTCTTTATCTTCTCCATTGTTCGACACCAGCTTCACCAACGGTTCTCCTCACTCTTCATTCTACTACTATGTAACCACATGTGCACCAGAGGCATTTCTGCCTGGCTTCGGTGAAACGATTTAAACCAAAAAATGCCTCTGATGTGCCTTCTTTTCACGTGAAAATGTTAAGTAATTTATTTCCTGCTCTCGCTAAATTCACGTAGCTCTTACCTAATTAGGTGCACTCTATTTCTTTCAGATTGTTATTATATGATTAAATCTTGCCCCTGATTAGCTTAAAACTCCCATGACTCCAGTATAATAGGTTGATTGAGAGAACCTCGTTACTGACGCTTCGAATGTATTCTGTATCTGTAATAAAAATTGTCTATTATCCGCTTCCATATAACATACACCAGCTTAATAGTCTTTCTTCATTTTCTAAAGATTTATTCCTATGTTTTAATGTTTTTCTTATTCTCTGAAATATAGTATTTCTGTATTCTTATGAGTTGTCCGATTTATGTGGTAATAAACAACTCAAAAATCACATACTCGGGCCGCCGGAGGATAACTATTAAATCAAACACATAGTCAAACTTTCGCCGATTAAATACGTATTATATGAGTGGAACCATCAACAGATTTCTCTAGACAAATGACCAAGGCTATTAATTACAGATACGACATTATGAAATGTTGTATAACAAGATAAAAGTTCAATATAGGGATATGCTTGGTGTTTATCTTCGTGTGAACGAGACTGAACTTATGTCACTTTTACGTGCAACACGTATTATTAATAACACTAATAATAAAGCATTCATCAATTGAATAGTGCAATTATCTCAGTAAAATACCAACTGATCTATTTGCTGATAATCGATAAGATATGACTAAATATAAACATAAATGAATTTAAATTTCTATCTTAAAATCGCGAGGACAAATAAAAAATAAACACAAATAACGTGTATTTGTCTATATTTCTGAGATGAGATAGTATTTACAGTATTTATATTTTTCAGACTATTATCCTCATCTTTGTTGCCATGTGTACGAGGTTTCGGCTGTTGTACGATTCGGCCTTCTTCAGGTGCTAGGAATTTCGAACTGAACCTTTTATTGCAATCACTGGGGTATATCATCCTCATTCCCTGCGTAAGCTTGGATTTAAAGTCATGAGTTATTTCCATCTAACCCTGAAAGTTACTTGTTCACCACTGCTGTAGCCTGGTATTGAACTCACAACTCTTTGGGTTAAGTCACAGGAACTAACCAACTTGTATATTTTCGAGAAACTTCATCAGAATAATAAAAGAGTAAACTCATTTTATTATCTGTTTCTACTTCTTTGAATGTGCCATTTTCCATTAGGATCAGGGAGATAATGGCTCTCCCCAACTTCCGGTTTCTTTTACTTTAAGTACACGTTGACCGTTTGTCATTTCTCTTTGTCCTTATTCTGACATTCACATTAATTAATACAAACCCTTTAGAAGTTTTCACACTTACTTCATGCTTATTCTATCTTCACTAGGCTACTACAAGTCGGAGATACTAAAACCAAACAGATGCAGAAAATTAAATACCTGGGAAGTTTTCTGAGAGAGGACGGAAAGTGTGACACTGTGATCCGATGCGGTACTGGAAAGACCAAGGACACATTTCAAAATCCAAGCAAAGCATTGAGAGACGGGAAATTTTCGTGAGAAACGAAGTACAGAGTACTGGGCTGTTATGTTGTATATACCCTGCCATATGCTGGACGATCTCCCCAAAAACAAACGAGAGAATCAAATCAACAGAAACGCGATTCAACATAAGGATACTGAAGATGTCATGGACCGAAAATTTGAGCAACGACCAATATTTGAAGAGGGTGCAAACGAAAAGGAAACTTATAAGAGAAGAGATCGCTGAGATTTCTGTGACATTTAATAAGGAAGAAAATTTTGAAGAATTTAATGCACACAGGACGGATAGAGGGAAAAAGAGACAGAGAAAAGCAGTACGAGACATAATTGATGGAATTGAACAATCGTATGACAGAGTAAATTTTGAGAGAAGTGTCAAAAGAAAAAGTGTTATGATCGACAAAGAAATAGGGGCTTATGGAAACCCATGATCGCCCACGTGCTGAAGGGACACGGCATATAAAGAAAATGTCCTACGAGTATTAAAAACTACAGATATTCCTTCTCGTTATTTTTCACAGAAAATGTAATTGTAATTTACAATCTATTCATATATATGATGATAGCGTATTAAGCTTCATAGCTATTCATTTGCAGTATGCAAAAATAATAATAATAATAATAATAATACAGTACAAAGAAAAATCTTAGTACAGCCTGGATAGACTACCGAAAGGCATTCGATAGTGTGCCACATGACTGTATTTTAAAGACTTTAAATATATACAAGATATCGCCCGTCATCATCAATTTCATCAAACAGTGCATGTCTATATGGAAAACAACCCTTTACCTCAATCATATAAATGGAACCTATAAGTCTGATGAAATAAACATTAAAAGAGGTATATTTCAAGGTGATTCTTTATCTCCCTTACTATTCTGCATATCATTAATAGCACTAACCAGTCAACTTAACAAGACAGAATGTGGTTATAAAATAGGACAAAAGAAAATAAGCCATCTATTTTATATGGATGACTTGAAGTTATATGCTAAGAATGATAATGAACTGGAAGGTCTTCTGCAAACTGTAAAATGCTTCAGCGAAGACATTGGAATGAAATTTAATTTGAATAAATGTGCTAAAGCTACAGTTTTACGTGGATCAATACAAGAAACATCCTCAATTAGCCTAGGCCCTGCTGTAACAATAAAAGAATTGAAACCAGAAGAAGCTTATAAATACCTAGGTGTAAATGAGAGCGAAAACATTCACCATAAAAAAATGAAAGAAATAGTGCGTAAAGAGTACTATAGAAGGCTATGAATGATATTAAAAACTGAATTAAATTCACAGAACAGAGTTATGGCCATTAATAGCCTTGCAATCCCAGTTGTCCAATATAGCTTTAACATCTTAAACTGGACTCTAAACGACATCAGGCGAATGGATGCTAAAACAAGAAAGCTTCTTTCTAAGCATAAGATGCATCATCCAAAGGCTGATGTAGACCGTCTATACATATCCCGTAAAGAAGGTGGAAGGGGTCTTATTCAGCTGGAATTGTCATACAAGACAACAACTATTGGCTTACTAACATACATAGAAACAACAAAGGATTGGATGTTACAATTAGTAAGGCAACATGAAGAAAGAAAGAAAAAATATTCAATAATAAAAGAAGGCAGTAAATTCAAACAAGATTTACAGTTAGTAGATTCTGTAGAAAAGCAGAACGGAAGCCAAGAGCCGACTATTGCGGCAAAGAATATGAAAATGAAAGCCAACGACAAATCTCTTGAACAGATGAAACAGCGCTGGCAAGACAAACCTCTGCATGGCCAATATCCAGTACGTGCCAATAAATCTAATGTTGACAAAGTTAATACTCATCGATGGTTACGTGCATCTGGATTAAAGTCCGAAACTGAAGGCTTTATTCTTGCAGCACAAGACCAAAGTCTTTTCACGAGAAACTTTCAGGCAAATATTATGCATAATAATATGGATCCAAAATGCAGGTTTTGTGATAAACACCAAGAAACAATAGACCACCTAATCTCAGGCTGTTCTGTGCTTGCCCCAAATGAATATAAAAATCGCCACGATAGAGTTGGGCAATATTTACATTGGGCAATATGCAAACATTATGGAAAAGCTGTAGGCAAACACTGGTATGAACATCACCCAGCACCGGTTACAGAAATAGAAGATGTAACCATTCTATGGGATTACACCATCTACACAGACAGAAAAATTGAAGCAAACAGGCCAGACATTATTGTTAAAAACCAGAAGGAGAAAACTTGTCTATTAATTGATATGGCTTGTCCAGCGGATTGTAACATAGCAATCAAGGAATTTGAAAAACTGTCAAAATATAAAGACCTGGAAATTGAAATAGGAAAAATGTGGAAATTGAAAACAAGAGTTGTGCCAGTGATAGTAGGTGCACTTGGAATGATAAAAAATGGAACAAAACAACACATTGAAAGAATCCCTGGAAAGCCCAGCTTAAGAGATATACAAAAAATTGTCTTATTAAGTACAGCCTACACTCTAAGGAAAACGTTATCTATGTAATGCTGGAGATGATAGGGAAGATAGAAAAACATGAAATGGAGCCATAACAACATGCCACTACCTGCCTTAGGTCTCCCCGCAGACTTGGTTGGTAGTGAGACCAAAACAGAAATCGAAATATGATGAAAAATGACATAATAATAATAATAATAATAATAATAATAATAATAATAATAATAATAACTTATCTATCCCCTACTTTTGCATTGAGCACTATTTAAAAGTAAATAAATAATTTGAAATATACTTCCATTAGTATTACACATTTATACACACACACACACATACATATATATATATATATATATATATATATATATATATATATATATATATATATACTGTCGTTGTTAATTTTTCTAAAAAAAATCAGATTCATAATACTTGGAATGTATTAACATAAAAAGTGAAATATGTTTGGGTCGATATATTGGGGAAATGGGAATCACCATTGGAAATTTTGAATACCTTTAAAGATATCTCAGAAAGATATCTGAGAAAAATTCTTTAAAATTGAAGATAAAGGAAAGATGATAAAAACAGTTTGTTTTTATATTCTGACAAAAATTGTTACATAAAAATTAAACGGGTATTAAACATGACTAATTTCTTACCCACGAAGGATATTTGAATCTCGTTTTATTAACTTAAACAAAGAGATAATTTCAGAATACAAAATATTAGAACTTATGTTATAAATGCAATCTAATATTTTTAATTAAAATAGCAATCATGCTCTTCTAAGAAGAGACTAATTTCATGAAAACTACTTTCTCAATTTAATGCGACGAACATAGATTTGTCAAGGAAAAGGTGAATGTTTTATTAGAAAATTTATCCTTGCTGTCAAACAATGTGACTGACGATAAGTAGAATGGATAATCCTTTGGCTTTATAAAATAAGAATTATAATCATAGGTCGATTCAAACCTGAATATATATTATACAAATGCTAGGTGTAATATAGACAATACATTTTTGAGTGTCACGGGTCAAAGCGAGCTGATTTAAACTAAAGAGTATATACATGAAAGTCGATGCCTTTTCATATTCTGCAATGTTGCTTGTGGCCCAACTTTGAAATTAAGTTTGCAGAGACACCAAATTAACGCAAATGCCCCCAGCCCTTACAGACATTAATTTAATAGAAATATCGTAGCGCAACATCAAAGAAGATGTTTATGAGAATGGAAAATAATATGCAAGAAAAACATACGTGAAGCAATATAAAATTGCTGCAAGTAATGATAAAATAGAACATGTAGTTGAAGTTTATTGAGTGTCAAGGAGACAATATTAACGTTCACAATAATAAAGTAATCATTTATTCAGGTATATGGGATATTGTGTCAATCAAATATATGCGTATCTTGTCATCGCATTTATTTCAGAATAATGTTTGTACTAACCTATTTGAATCATGTTATTTAAGCACAAAAATGTAAACGGAAAATCACAAAAAATATATAATTATAATCTGAATATTCACTAACATCATTTTGTGAATAATAATTTTATTGTTAATATTACGTTCGGTTAAAATAATTATAATTATTTTTTCATAAAATATTTAATAAAATACGAAGTTTTGCTTTATTTATTCTATTACACGTTCACCATTATTTATCAGTCATATTGTAGTAGAGTTGTTTGAGACAACTTGTATTGACTAAAATGTAAACTTGAATGAACACTTTAATTATCTGAGCCTCGCTACAAAGGCAGGATTTAAACACAAGGCCGATTTTTAACTTGTGCCAATTTTAGCGCGTATGATCGGGTAAAAGTTCCTCGTATATCACGCATACGCGGGGTCGGGCTCTTGTCTTCTTTTTTTACCACACGAAATTCTCCCATTCGGCCGGCATACTCTCGTCTGGGTTACTCTCCTTCCGAACGCAGAGATTGCAACAAGGATTTAATTTTAGCGTACCCTTTAACCAACTCTGGATAAAATCATAGTTCTCCTGCGCATATATATATATATATATACATACATATATATATATATATATATATATATATATATATATATATATATATATTGAGAAGAGTTCTTTAGAACAGATTCATTAATAAGGGGAATAGACAAGAGCACATTATTTCCTGCCTTATTTCTTCTGAGGTAAAAATATCCTTGAACCGATCAGGTATTCTTTGCTGTCTGCAAGAGTTTAAATACAACGTCGATTATCATCTGTTTTCTCTTTGATTTCCATCATTCTTCTCACCTTAAACTTTGCTCTCAAGTATATCTCTTTCCACCAAAGAAGCGGGTTACTCTCTGTTTCGGTTCGTCCTCGTTCTCTCTTAAACTAGATTTAATTCTGCTGAAATATCGTAGTCTAAAAGTGACTATCTTGTCCTCTGAAGTATCGGTAGGTGGGTATGCTTTTTCTGAGAAATCAGTTTATCACCACTTGAATGATCAGGTTTTTCTTAATCTTTAGAAAAATACATTACTTTCTCTTAAAGATTAGTCTCTTGAGAACACGACACGCTTATCCTTATGAGTCCTGATTTGACCCTTAGAGAATGGCATCTAATAGCTTCACATGATTTATCAGTAGTTTGTTGGGTTTTTTTTTCAGTCAGGTGTGTCTTAGAAATAAGATTCTTGGTTAGAGAAGTTAGAAACATTCCATTCAAACTTTTTGAAAATGAGAGGAATGACTCTTGAGGTCTTGCGCTTGTGGTTGTGCATAGCGGCTTTCTAAGAACCTGTAGGGGCTTTGGGAACAATTGTTCAAAATTCTACACAGTTAAATCTTTATTAGCTTCTTCAAATTAAAAATAAATCAGATTATGCCATTAGATCTCATGCACTTGCCTTGAGGGTCATGTTGTACTCTTCTTCATACGGCTATTCCTTGCAATTTTAAGAATGACCGTATGCTTTCAGACAGAAATAAAACCACTCTCTCCGAATGAATATACGCGGGAAGACCAAAGATAAAAAAAAAACTTGCTGGCATTTGATCGGTAGAAAATAGGTTTATTTTAATCTTTTCATTTTTAAAATGTGCTGGTAATTTTAGCATTAACCGTTAATGCGAATGTTTTTTTTTATCTCTAATTAATATAATGAGTTATCTGATCAAATAATGCCAGCATTTTTTCAACGATTTGACAAGAGCATAAGCTTTTTTTTATACTGCAACATGCTTACGTTCTGATTTAAACACGTTTCTGGAGAAAAACAATATGATCCTCACCGACTGTAATGAAAATCTGGCCACGTCGCATCCTGGGGCATCAGTCGTTACTATCAAAGGTAGTGTATAATCGTGCGTAGTAATGGCTGCTTTCGCAATGCTCCCCTTTTTAACGCGTTAAAAACTTTCTCTGATATGAAAGATAACGAGAATTTTGATCCGGTTTTTACAGAGTGGAATTTTTTCTTGAAAATGACGTTATCTAATGAGCATTGTTTACGAACGTTCTTAATGCAAAGCGAAGAGCGTGTAAAAATTTTGGACCGATAAGCTGAGTACTGGATTCAGACGTATGGATCGGGTTTTTATATTGTTTACTATGTATCCAGATAATTTTACGTATGAAATCACATTTTCTTGGATAATCGTTAGTTTTATTTTTTAATAGCCGCCAGGAATAAATTGAGTTTTAACCGTAAATGGCTACATTATTGACATAAGCATAAGTTTCTTGTAGGTTTTGAATTTATGTGGTCTGTCATCCGCTGAAAGCTATCTATTTCGTTAGTTACGCCAAACGGTAGTCTACGAAATTGATAAAGTTGCTGCTAGTATCGAAGGTTGTATATGGTTTATTGCTAGTCTTAATGATGATTAACATTAAAAACTGATGATTAGCATTTTTCTGTCTATAATTCTTCCTATGTTTTTATGATGACTTCTATTTTTAGCAGAAAATGGTCATCCCGCAGAATTATCTGGTTTATCGTTTGAGAACTGTCGATTAAAATTTGTTTTTCCTCTTCTCATTAGTGACTACGAAGGCTTCAGGATTCCAAGGCGTGTGAATTGGTTCGATTATTCATTCCTTCAACATACATGTAACTGCGGTTTATAATTGGTAGGTTGCTTGCTGAAAAGTACAGGGTACAGCATTTTTATGATTGTTAGGCCACAGACAAAAGTTTGGTTTACAGCCTCCGTAGGGTATGTCTAATAATGAATTTTAAGGAAAGATTTTTTCCCTAATATTATTTGGCGTCATAAATCCTTCATTAGTAGAGATCTTACTTTTTGGTATAAAGCACTCTGTATTGTTAGGTCAAACAAACAGTATGCGACTACCTGTAAGGAAATAGATGAGCAAGCCATATCCACTTTGTGTAGTCACATGTAGGTTTTTTATGAATTTTTTTTCATAATGCTAATGCTTGCGTTAAATAAGTTTTCGTGTCAGTCAATGATTTTAGTTACTCTTTGTTAGCCGTGATCTCTATGACAGTAGTTGAGAGCTAGGTTTATCCCCCAATTTTAAACACGATACTCTTTCACACCTCTTTGGAATTCTGCAAAATTCAGCGCAATGTCCCTGCTTTCTGCATGTATAAAATTTTTCCCTTCTAGTGAAACATGATGCCCTTGAATGTTTCGTGCCGCTGCAGATAAAAATCATGCACGTTATTTAAGGCTGTTTTGAGGCGGGGGGCTAGATTTTTCATACAATGTGGAGGTGAAGAATTCTCTGATGTTACTGCAATCGTATCGTACTTTTAGCATCTTTCTTTAATAAATCTCGTTCGCTCGTTATAGCAGCTGTAACATTAAGTTTCTATTTCAAGTATTCTTTGCCGGGTATTCGTGGATCGAAGCCCATTCGCTGATACCGAAAAAATAAACAGTTCTTATTTAGTTTTACTAAGGCTTCATAGAATCTGTCAGTTGAATGTGAGGTCAATTGATGCCTCGTATCCAGTAAGTATCTAGTGGTAATTTCATTTCTTTTTGTGTAAATCTTTTTCCAGGGTTGTTAAAACCTGTTTGTAAGAAAATGATTCTGCGAATTATTCAAAACCTTATGCTGGGACGTATTTGCTGAGGTTATCCAGCTCATTAGAACTGTCATCGTAGTAAGTAGTTTAGAAGCTTATGAATGTTCTACTCTAGGGATGGTATTCTAGTTCGGCTTCAGACCAGTTAAGGTCAATAAATCTTTCTGAACAGATTAGCCATTATCAAAATCGATAACAACGACAATTCACTAAAATGTAGTAAAATTGTTAGAGACAATTCGTACTAGCTTAAATGTAAGATTTAATGAACTTAGAAAACCGGTAAAGTTATCCTCAATATATATATTCAGCGTAGATCAGTTATTAGGGGAAATTGATCATGCCACATATATATTGCTAATTATTATGCGAATTGTCAACTTCTTCTTGTCATTGTTCCTGTATTTATCCACTTGCTCATTTAATGTTTCTTGTACTTCTTTTGGCTTGCGGGCTTTTTGGCGTTGAAGCATCGGTTTTCCTAAGTTAAGCAACGTTGAGCCTAATCAGTACTTGGAAGGTTGGCTGCTAGTGAATACTCGGAATTGGGACCCGGAAAGCTGAATTTCAATTTCAGTTGGTTTCGTTATATTCAATTATACTCAACTCCCCCAGTAAAAAGATATGAAACCACATCTTCTTCCCCTCTGTGGGTTATTACTAAGATTTTATCAATAAACATATTTTTGACTCAAAAATAAGCTTACGTACGAAATAGATTCCAGCATTAAAATATTCTTAGAGGTTGATATGCCGAAAAAGAAAAACAGCGACGAAATGTTATTCTTGCTATTGTTTTTATCTTCTTTCTGTCATTTGTCTTCCTATTTTTTTGTTTTATTGCTCTTATTCTTTTCTTTTTGGGTTTAGGCGATCAAGGCTTTCCACAATTTATTAGCTTCGTAACTCCTAAGGAATGCCTTTTTTAAAAAGAAAAACTTTCTCAACATTGTTAGGTCATCCAATTATCCATGCTCAGTAAGTAGCTTATGAGTTGTTTTCCTCCTTCCCTCTTACTTTTATTCCCTCTAAGTATAAGATTTTCTAAGCTTTTTTCCTCCTTGTGTACTTTCAAAGTTTTGACTATATATGATGTCAGTTCTTTAATATGGCAGTGAATGCTGGACAATATCATCAAAGATAAAGGAAAAACCCGAAGCAATTGAAATGTGATTCTAAAGAAGGATGCTGCGGATATCATGGATCGAGCATGTGTACAATGATGAGGTTTTGGAAAGGATGGAAACGAAAGGAAAATTATTACTGAGTATCATGAAAAGACAGCTAAAGTTCCTGAATCTTGCAATAAGATAGGAGGGCCTAGAGAACTTGATACTAAAAAGGCCAGATAGAGGGAAAATGAGACAGAGGAAAGCAGCGGATAACATATTTGAAGGGCCTGAGTAGGTGGATGACAGAACGGGGGTGGCGTGCTAAGAGCCACCAGATATAGAGAGACATGGAAAGCCATGATCGCGTACATCATGAAAAGACAAGGCCTCATAGAAGAAGAAGAAGAAGAAGAAGAAGAAGAAGAAGAAGAAGAAGAAGAAGAAGAAGAAGAAGAAGAAATTCCCAATGTAAAATATAAATTTATTGTTTCCAATTTTTAACTAAATCTTCTTTGTTTCTCAGGTGCTCGGTTCATGTTATCTACAGCATGCTACAGTAC
The DNA here is from genome assembly GCA_037127315.1 of Ascarosepion bandense. NCBI lineage: Eukaryota > Metazoa > Mollusca > Cephalopoda > Sepiida > Sepiidae > Ascarosepion > Ascarosepion bandense. The sequence goes on from JBBBDQ010000201.1 coordinate 8,171,872, forward strand.
GACCACATTCCTGATGCTGCAAGCCTCTTCTTTATGTTTAGCTTTACATCAAATTCCGCAGAATTATTGAATTTGATTTAATTAAGAGATCTTATATGTAATAATATGTCAGTGCCTCATCAGATAAATATGGCGGTTGGAATAAAACAGACCGACTAAATTGCAAGAATAGGGATTTGTGTTATTTTAACTGCCTTGTGTAATCATGAAGAGAACAACTGTTTTCATTTAATCCACTCTGTATGCATTCACAGCCATATAAACGTAAGGTATGTTAGGGCAATCTAATTTTATTTTTAACTGCTATATATAATTAGTAATTAAATGAGGCTGTATTTACAACTGGTTCCCCAGAAGTTAAATTGCAGAAAACCGAACTTAATAGAGTCTAAAATTACAAAACTTTGTATTCTCTACCTGGAATAGTTAACAGTATACTTTCAATCAAATTAACTAGTGTATTGAGTTCAATTTTTATTAAATCTCTAACTATTGACTCCTTAGACATTTCTAAGTTATGCTTATTAAATAACCAACATTTGATAATAAAAAAGATGAAAATATATTTCTTTATTCATTGGGGAAATACCTTTCGAAACAGAAGTCGGTAAATCAGCGATACTGATTAAGAGATACTGAAATTAATCAACCCAGTCAACACTTTTGTTTTCCGTTTGAAAGCTCAGACTATATCTAGTTATTCCACCGTACTTGCTTGTGAATACTGCATATGGCCATTCCCATGTTAGTTTCTTTTCTATCAGTAGAAGCACAATTGTTCTGTGTCATTTAAATGGTACCACTGCGTCTGGAGAATGCAATCTGATGAAGTAGCATAAAGTGCATACCAATAATACAGCAACATCAAGAATAATCACTAAATGATAAACAAATCAATGAATGAATATTTACTAAAAAGTATTAGCTATTTAACCAAATCAAATTGTTTATATGAATGTATCAGTGTGTTGTGTTTTCTGTTGTCTCTGGATACACAGGCTACTACATAAATCAGTGGTAATGTAAATGGTCATATATTTCGGTTTTTCGTATTAATAATAGTGACACTTTGGATTCTAACAGGCAGTAAAAGGAATGACGTCACACGAACTGAAGTTGGGTAAGCGCTGACAACTTCTACGGTGATATTAGTCGGTCGCATGGGAGTAATAGTAGTAGAAGAACGGTAAAACATGTGAACAGGGAAATATGCGACATTTCCTTGTTTCCTGATTATGATTAGATTTCCCGTTCCTTCTGAATGTTTCTTAAGTTCATTCACTAGCTCCTTAGTGACATTTTAGCTTTTTTTGTGATGAAATATTAAAAAAGTATACTGTTTCAAGTCCGATCAGTTGTAAAGAAGAGTGATTAAATGCTATTTTTTTCAGTTTCTCTATCGTCATGATACTTATTAATTTGATGTTACTTTTACACTCTGGATATCAATTATCAAATAATTACAACGTATTTTCTATTCGGAATAGTAAACATTTTTATATGAAAAATGAGCGCTAAAAACAGTCAGTGCCCAACAAAATAAAAACAAATGAATATATTAAATACACAAGAAAAGCAAAGAAACATTCATTTTTCAGATGTATTTAACTTTTACAATTAAATTATATTCAGTGAAGAAAAATATCTCACGAGATTTATCCTTAACAGACAATAAAAAAATATGTTACGACACTGATGACGTGTTAAAGGCAGATTTATTGCTAATATTAAAAGAATGATTCCTTGGTGTAATAGTAGAAAACTTGAAGAAAGTATTAATATTAAACGTAGAATGACATGAATATTAAGCTGTGTTATATATTTTCTTCATCGGTTATGCGGAATGCCGCATAAGGCTTGTATATTTCTGACCAAATTATCATCCGAAGGTATTATTTAGAAATTAAAGATGTCACAACCAAACAGGCAAAGATGTCCAAAACTGTGCTGTGTGAGGACAAATTGGTGGTGGAAAAATCCAAAGACATAGAAATAAACAATAATCATTTACAGAAATAATCACTGTATTAATCAATAAATAACCACACTAGAACGGAAGGAATTTATATTTCTGACTGTGGTTATTTGTAAGTCAGTGAAGGATAGAAAAGTTTACCCCATATGCAAATTTAAGTGACTGCGTTCTTCCCTACCCGACAAAGAATGACAATATTAAGAACAGATCTAACAAAGAAAGTTAAAAAAATAGGAACAATAAAAAATCATTTGGAAACAGACAATGTGAATACATATATTCACAAAGTGAAGAAGATACTGGGAAAACATAACACCAATAATGGCTTCTCTATTTTCCAGAAATCATTTCTACAAACGCAGATAATTTATAAGACCTATTCTGCTTATTCTGCTTTCCATCTAAGAATGGAAGCAAATCACTTTATTATATCGAAAAGAATTAAGCAATTTTTATATATATATAATCATGTGGCCCCAAGCAAGGTATTTTGCTGCCACTGTTTTTCAGGGGGTTACATAGGAGAAATGTCATGAGAAAGAGTGATAGGTTACAGAGAGTGTCAGGAAGAGAGTATGAGAAGGAAGAAAATACTGATGAGTGGGGTGCACGGAGAAGAAAGCACGAGAAATACGAGATAAGTTAGTGAGACAGGAGGTGACTATTGACTTTACTTTTGAATTCTTGAAGATTGTAGCTGTCGAGAAAGCAAGTATGCAGAATGGAATTATACAGGTGGGAAGTGAGAGAAAAGAAGCTGATGGAGTAGAATTTGCGTTTACAATTTATCGGTTTCAGAGTTAACCGAAAACATTTATTAATGAAGATTATTTCCAAATTTTGTTCTCATCATATTTCTATTCTGAAATATGATGCGTTTTGACTCATCAGCTGTGTTATGGTTTCTTTGTCGTATTCAAACTGAATCGGTACAGTCCCAAAAATTCAATAGAAGATCTATCAAACATAAAATATTTGCTTTATCTTGAACTTCAGTAGACTATCTTTTATCAGAATAAATTATGTTCCTCTCAGAAAACCTTGCAGTACTGAAATTACAGCGATGGTACTAACTACTTAGCTATTATATATTGGCTAAGATATTTTCGGATATCCAACAACCGGTTCACAAAGAATTTATAATTTGAAAATGAAACCGGTACGAGCAGTTAGAATGCGACTACTGCCTGATATTTACAGGATGCCTCGAATGTAGAGAAAAAGAGAAAACTCAAGAAAAAACTTGTATGACGAGCTAGAGTAAACGAATTGTTTTAAATATGTCATAAAATAAACAACAAACGGACAATCCCCAGTATTTCTGAAAAGAGAATCACAAAGCCGTGGAGAACATTGATCACTCAAGCCTAAATAAGCGCGCAATAAAAAGAGATAATTAATATGTCCTATGTTGTACTTTGAATGTACTTGTACTGTATAGGTTTCCAACAAATAAAATAGGATCAGTGTTTATTTAAAAAAACACATGGTTCTTTGCGTGACAAGAATTACAGAATGGACTATACATTTGGGAGGTGGGGACACAGGGAAAATGTAATTTCTGATTAAAACACTGCATCTCACAGCAGTACAAGCCAAAGGTATAATAAAATAGTTGCATGTTACAAGTGATTTTAATTTACTGATCACCTAATACAAAGCTTAAGATTCACATAATTTTTCAAATGAGGTGTTTGACATGAGTGTAAGAGTGGGTGATATATAGCGACGATGACGAATTGGAGGAATTAGAGGAAAAATAAAATTTAATGTTTGATTTTAGGCTATATTTAATATCTTATTAAGTATTTAACTCAACAAAATGTGAGCTATGGAAAATAGGTTTTCCTAATAATCTTGATAATCACATAATTTATATATATATATATATATATATATATATATATATATATATTAGCAGTGTAGCCCGGCGTTGCTCGGATGTAATGAAAGCTTTAAAACTAATCCATGGTTCTGGAGCTCAGACACTTTGGATGTTGGCACGAAAGACTAAAAAGCATTAGTTGTTTCCAGTTAAAGCGAGACTCTAGACTGAAAGAAAAATGAATGGATGTAAGTCAAATTTTGATTCCCTAGTATCAATATCAAATAAGTTTTTTTCGTCGTAAACTGTATTTTGAAGGCTAAATAACTCCTCTGAGTAAATGGTATCATGGCTGAGACTAAGAACTACAATTATACCTAATTAGAGCCAAACCCGAAGCAAAAACTAAAATAAAAGGGCTGAAAAAATACAGACATACAGGCAGATAAATAGACACACACACAAACATCTTGCTTTATGTATATATATATATATATATATATATATTTATATATATATATATTATTGATTTTCTGCACTATTGGAAGAACTGCAATCTTGAAACTACTGAATATCGTTTCTTATATCTTTGTCTATGAGTGTATCAAATTTGATTAAATCGGATCACTTAATCTATAACCCGATTTTTTCGATTATCGATTTTCAATATTTATCGGGGGTACCTCGACACAAAACATAGCTAAGAACACTTGCAAACGCTTATAGTACAACTGTGTAAATTTTCAAGTAAATCGGTTCAGCCGTTTTCAAAGTCCATAGGTAACGGACACACACACAGACACACACGCACACATACACACACACAGACAACATTCCATTCATAAATGAGTTTAGATATATTTAGATTAGATATATATTGTATAATTTATCAGATTATTTGTGATGTATTTGAATTATTAATAATGAAAATTATCGAGGTTTGGTCACATAATTAAAAAAGACAATGTCACTCATTTTTTTTTTTCAAAATCAGATTAAGATTATTTAGAGATTCGGTAAAAGGCACGTTTTCAATAATTACGAAATTGGAAACAATCATGAATAGAGTTCAAATCTCTGTTTATATTTAAACATACAGCACTCAGTGACGCAGACATAGACATTTGTAAGAAAATAGTTCATCACGGCATATTGTACTTGTAACGAAATTGATTATTTTATAATTGCTAAATTGCTGTCAGTTTCATACAGAAATTATTGTCTATGATTTAGGCCTAAATGGTAATCTACTGTCTATTTACCATACTGCAGAGAAAAGAGATCGGTTCATGCATTTCCTAAAGGTTTTGTTCTGTTTGCTTTCAGGAAGTAGGCAATCCTTGGCCTCCACTTTTCCCTATTACTTGTCGGTCTTAATAACTTTACTCTACTATTTAACTCAATCCTCGAACTCCCTGCGCTGCTTTCTCGTGCCAAGTCTCCCTTCTATTCTTCCCGGGAGCATCAGTTTCTCCAAGCGCTCTTTCCTCGTCACATGTCAAAAAAATTAAACTATCTTTTTCTGATGTTAAGTATTAGTATCTATTTTTGTGTTCATGCTCACTAAAACCTCGTCACTGCTCGTATGCCCAGTACCGTCATCATCCTTAAGTAGAACCACATTTCTGTTGCTTCAAGCCTTCTATTCATCTTCAATAAACTTGTCCAGCATTTAATGTCATATTAAAGGACAGTCATCATATAACAGTCCAGCACTATCTTCTTCGTTTGCAGCAAAATTTTCCAGTCTCTTAACATTCTACTCAGTTTCTGGTATGCATTCTTATCGCACTTCCCGTCTTCTGAAGGATATCTGCGCATATCTGAATGCAATTCCAGTTGAATACATTGCATTGGCTTGAGCCGTGGGAAATGTATGAGTCCATCTTTTCTCCCTCCAGCAATGGGATACATCGCAGAATAGATTGGGTTTGATAGCCGCCAGTTTACCGTAGAACAATTGACAACCTACTGCGGGGAAATATTCTGCCTAGTCAGTCATGGATCGAAAGAGTCATGATTGCCTAATCGTGTATCACCTATGACACTTGACTCACTGACAAATTTACAATATTGGCACACGAACTTTATGAGAGTGAAGCCTACTGTCGCGGCAAATCTCATACATTTCTGAACAGTAAACCTGCTTCTACAGAATCATAAAGAATCACAAAGAAACCACATCTCTTGATAACTACCAACAGTATCAAAAAATCCATGTATATCGTAGATAAAATGACGACATAATCAAAATGTTAACATTCCACATCACTTAAAATAATAGGTTAGGTTAGAAACCCACATCAAACCTGGGAAAAATGATAAAACGCTTCTGAACTTGAGAGACCTGTTTACAAGGAAAATACTTTAAAAGAATGATTTTATAAATTTCACTCGAAAGTAATACTGGCTGTTTTCTTGTAAGGAAACAGCTAATATTATCCCGGCATGTTACATTTGTAACTTAGTGAGGTAAGCGTTATCTTCTTCTTCTATGTGCCCTGTCCCTTCAGGACGTAGAAGAGCATGGTTCTCCACGTCTCCCTATCCCTTGTGGCTCTTAGTATGTTTGCTCCTGTTACTCCTAGCAACCCCCGTTCCGTCATCCACCTGATCAGGCCCTGCAAATATGTTATCCGCTGCCTTCCTGTGTCACACTTTCTTTCTATCCGGCCAGTCAGTATCAGGTTCTCCAAGCTCTCCTTCCTCATTGCGTGTCCCAGGAACTTCAGTTGACTCTTCATGATGCTCACTATTAATTTCTTTTTTGTTGCCATTCTTTCCAATACCTCATCGTTGCTTGCATGCTCAGTCCACGATATCCGTAGCATACTTCTGTAGAATCACATTTCCGTTGCTTCCAGTTTTGTCCGCATTTTCGATGATATTGTCGAGCATCCACTGCCGTATTGACAAACTGATATCACATAGCAATCCAGCACTCTTTTCTTTGTTTCTAGTGAAATTTTCCTGAGTGTGTGTACTTTACTGTGCTTCTGGAACGCGTCTTTTGCTATACCAATTCGCCTTCGGATCTAGTGTCGCAATTTCCATCTGTTAGAACACTACCTAAGTATTTAAATTTTTGTACTTGCTTGATTCTGGTGACCCCACCTGTATTTGGCATTTTGGGTTGCACCATTTGCTGATGAACATGCCTTCAGTTTTCTTAAAGTTTATTTGTAGTCCTTTTTTGTCACTCTCCACTGCTACCTTCTGTAGGAGGTCTTGTAGTTTCTTTCCGTGTCTGCAATCAGCACTGTATCATCTGCATACCTTATGTTGTTCAAGTTGTGGCCTCCAATAACAAATCCTGGCGTGTGATCTAGGGTCCTCAAAATATTTTCGCTGTACAAGTTGAACAAATCCGGTGAAAAGACACATCCTTGTCTTACGTCTCTTTCTATCTTTGTAAACCTACTGAAATCGTTACCTGTCCGTGTGCAGGCCGTTTGCTGCCAGTAGAGATTCTTGATTACTCTTATGTCTTTCCCAAAAATGTCGAGGCTGCCGAGCATCTCCATCAGTTCTTTGTGTCGTATCTTGTCTAATGCCTTCACATAGTCAATAAAACATAGGTACAAGTCTTTCTTCATTTGTATTGCCCTTTCGGAGAGCATCCTAATCATGAATATGGTGTTCCTTGTACCAGTGTCTTTGACGAAGTCGCACTGTTTCTTCGGCAGTGCTATAAATATCGACTTGCATAGGTCGTCTGGTATTATTCCACTGCTATAAATTTCGTTTATTATGTCGGTAATTTTTTCTATGCCATATTTTTTTAGGCTATCAGCCCTTCTATCACTATGCCGTCTGGCCCAGCTGCTTTGTTTCTGTTCAGTTTGGGTATTACAGATTCCATTTCGAATTTTAGTATTTCCGGTCCATCCACCTCCTTGTGTATTCTCGGTTGTTCTCTCCTGTCGCAAAAAAGATCCTTTATATACTCTTCCCATCGCTGGAGTATTTCCTCTTTCTCCAATATGATTGTTCCGTCTTTGGATTTTATGCATCCTGTTGAGGAGCAGGTTTTTTGTCCTGTCAGTTCTATCTCTTGATGCATCTCTGCTTTATTGGTCCTGATGAGTCTCTCTACTTCTGCGCATTTGTTGTTGAGCCATTCCTCTTTAGCTTGTCTGCATTTGTTCCTTATCTCCCTGTGAAGTTTCTTGTACTCTGCGCCATGGCTTGGCGTTATTTTTCGTCTCTTTTGAATCATGTGGAGAATCTCTTCAGTCATCCACTCGTTTTTTTTCTGCGTCTGATTTCCTTTGGGGCAATGTTGTTCGCTGGGGTCACCATCGCTTACTTTAGTAAGTCCCATTTTGAGTGCCCTTTTCCAATTTGTTCTTCATATTTTTCTCACGCTGTTATTGTATTCTTTCTGAAGAGTGAGGTCATTCACAAGCGTGACGTATTGCAGCCTTGGTGATGTGCTGGGCTTCTACAGTCTCCGGAGTTTCATCCTTAGTTTGCAGATAACTGGGACGTGGTCACTTCCGCAGTCGGCACCTGGATATGTTTTGCTTTGGACCACTGCGTTCCTGAATCTCTTGTTTATAGTTATATAGTCTATTTGGTTCTTCGGGTCGCCTCCTGGGCTTCTCCATATCCATAGACGTCGTGGGTGTTCTTGAAACCAGGTGTTAGTAATTGCCTGGTCATTGGCTGAGCACCATTGGACCCATTTTTCTCCTCGTTCGTTGCGCTCCCTTAATCCAAAGTTTCCGGTCGTGTCTCCTTCCCTCTCTTCACCTCCCTTGGCATTCAATCCTAATTTCTTGGCTTTTGCACTGAGCCTTGGCACTGTCCAGTATTGAATAGAATATTTCTATTTCGTCCTCCAAATTTTGAGTTGTAGGCGCATAAATTATTTCATAATAATGGCTGGCTGCAAATAACTCTGCCTGACTGTCTGATACGCTGGATAATTAATTCAAGTTGCAGTCACTAGTTCAGGCACAGTTCCGTTTCTTGAAAACTAAAAAAACCTACCTGGTGTATATACTGCAATATACATATTGAATGGGATTTTGGAGCATTTTTTTGTAGAAAACACATAATTAGGCATAATTAGGGGTGGAATTGTTTAATACGCTTACAACCTCGGTCACGATTACTTGTGATTTCCTGATAGCCCAACTGTAATGAAATAAGGAATGACAAATAAATAATACCACTTGCCTTGAATGATCATAACTTATCAATATATTCACTCCAATATTTATTCAGATAATATTAGTAAGTCAGTGTTTTTGATGCTTTGATCTTATAATCCACTGTCCACAGTTTATAAATGGTTGGTCATATATCCATATCTTCATTCTCGTGCTTGCAACTCCAGATACAGGTGTGAATTTACGTACTCCTGCATTTAATGACGAAGAATAATTCTATGTCATACTAATCCTGACTTCATTTGACAGTCTGGTGTGAAATTTAAAACAAAATCATAAACGGCTAATTTATTTAACAACACGTTGAAGTAACATGTGACATGCTTTTCTGCGAATTTGCAAAGTGCCACGTGCTGAGACAATCTCCTGTTACCGCCATGACAGATCGACTCTGGCGATATTCGACACGGTGTCTCAAATATTAAATTTGTAAACACACCGCCTTCCACTAATGATCAAATGCCAACAATATAATTAATTTCCTGAATACTTAGATACATATTTACAGATAAGTCCCGATGAAAACCTCTGTTCAAGTAGCAGATCGTTCATCAGATGATTTTTCTATTGCCAGACTTATATAGACGTTCGAAGTATCATTATGACTAACATCAACCAACTTTGTTTCTAAACGGTGTTCAATTCAATTTGTCATATGTAAGAGAAGTCATTATTTTCGTGAAAAAACGAAATTGTAACGACTCCGTCGTGTAAATGGAATCTTCAACATTTATAGTCATAAACAGTTGAGGTTAGCTAAGAGGAAGAGTAAAACAAAAAAGAGATAACAAGATGATGATATTTTTAATTTGAACTTTTTTTAGTCTTCAGATACTAATTTGAATGTCTACTGCTGCCAAACAGTTTTCTGTCAAAATAATGAAGTTACATTTGACGTATCGCTCCGTACTTTTTCTTAATTTTAGAATTTGTTCCTAAATGATGTTCAATTCCCTCGGTTAGATGTAAGTGGAGGCAGTATTTACGTTAAAAATAGAAAAGAATCATAACTGCTAGGAAATGTATATGGTATATGGAAAACCAAATATTTGAGGTTAAAAGCAGGTCACCGTAGCAAAAGAGTGGTATAGAAAAAAAGAACAAGATGTGTTTAATTCATTTTGTCATTGTTGTCTCCTGAAACGAAGGACATAGGTAGGAGTTATAACAATTTTATTCTTATGTGTCGTGTCCCTTCATGAATTACGCGTTCATGGACTTCTATTTGCCCATGTCCCTTGTGACTCTTAATATTCTCCCAAAACTTGCTAATAATTTTCCATTCTTTACAACAAATGTTCTTTAGTTCATGCAGGTTTTGCGGATTCCTTCTTTCAGGTTTCTCCATAAAGTTTCAATTGGATTGAGACTTGGAGTTGGATTGGCCATTTTAGAACTTCTCTTCTGTTTGAACTTAACCATGATATTATAAATATTACAGTATATTGATGAACGTTGTCTTGTTGAAAAGCCTTACTTGGTTTCAAACCAGAAAATGTCCTCTTTGACGTAAATTCTTCTACGATATATACCTATATGAGCCATTCATCCTATCTTCTATTGTTTCAATATCCCCTACAACTTCGGCATTAAAGTAACCTTAGATCATGATTGATCTGCCTCCAAATTTTACCAATTTTTGGGGATAGCATTCTCCGCGAATATTTAGTACTCTTCTTTCTCCAGATTTTTGCCACGGCATTACTGCACGAACAGCAAAAGAATGCGTATCTCTCAGTGTGAAAAGGCAAGTTTCAAATAAATTTGAACTATTCTCAAAAAAAGAAACGAACAATGTCAAGAAAATGGATAACAATTATTAGTTAAAATTTGCTAAAACATTACACTATACACTGTATATGCAGAACTCTTAAGATCGCATAAAAATACACACATTCACGCGTGAACCAGATATACATATCTATAATATATACACATATGAACCTTCTATCATAAATGCTCAGTGGTGTATCTCTTTAACTATTACAAATTTTGTTCCACACACACACACACACACACACACACATATATATATATATATATATATATATATATATATATATTGAATGTTTAATTACTTAGTTTTTGGTAATAGTAAACTTAAACCAGTACGTATTTGTATTAAAAAGTGTTCAATACTATTATATTGTAGAACTTTTGAATAATCTTCATTTGAATATTTTTCATTAAAAAACACTAATCGGTAAAATCTGTTATTGCAAATCGCCGGAAGACACCAGATAGTAGAAACCTAAGTAAATTGTAATAATTCGTTTAAAAATGAAGAAAAAACTATATATGTGTATGTGTGTGTGTATGTGTGAGTGTGTGTGTGCTTGTGTGTTTATGTGTGTGTCTGTAAGTATGTGTGAATAAATACAAAATGAAACCTTATCTTAACCAACTAATTTCTGATGAATTATATCCAGACAAAGGCAAGGATTTTATTTTGCAGCATGCTTTTATAAACAAAAGCAAAACACATATTTTTGAGAATTTTTAATTTTAAGAGCGTTCCTAAATATACTTCAGGCTAAATGAAAATAAAACTGAATTATGGATGAGTTTAAGTGATATGATTTAATATCTTATAAATAAAAGCAAGTAAATGTTTTATTTTTGATGGTGAATATGTTTTTTTGATAATATTAATTATTATTCATCTTAATTTTCTTTGGAATTAATGTATGTGTTACATATATTAAATAATAGACGTTTTGCATTTATTTATATTTTTTAAATTAATAAAATTATTTTTCTTAGCTTCAGAAATGAGTTTAAAGTGGTTTAAACCAATAAATATATAGTACAAACTTAGGTATTTACATTTGAAAAGTAATCAATTGTTAAGTAAAGCATAGTTATATGGTTATTATTATCATAATAATAAGTGAATACTGCAACTCATAAGTTATTAAGTTTTGGTGTTCAATACTCCATTAACAGGCAGTGAAATGTGATTAATTTACTTGGTCATATATTTATTGATAAGGAGATATAAAATGACAATATTAATCTAAAAATAAAAAATAGAAACTGCCACCATATTAAATTATTATCGTGGGGTGGGCGATTTTTATATTTTAAAAGAATTGTGTGGGAAGACACAGGAAATTGGCCCAAAGTGTAGCAATATAAATCAAACATGTCAAAAATGAAAAATGACTGGAATACGACGCCAGCTAAAATATATTTTTTAGAAGCGAAGAGTTAAAAGCATTAAAAAAGTAAGATTAATAAAAGTAAAATATTCGTTTAAAGGGTTTTGTTATATAAATTATTTTAAAAGAAATTAGATGCAAAAAAATTAAACTAGGATTATAAAAACTGAAGTACTACATTGTGTTTTTTTATAAGCGATTCACCCCAAGCAAGGCATGTCACTGCCACTACTATGCAGGGGGCTACGTAGAGTGGAGAAAGGCTGATTAAATATAGGAAATGACAGAGGGTGGGTGATAGGCGGGTAAGAATACCGAGAATGAGGGTTGGGTAGATGAGAGTGTTGTGAGAATAGTTGGGAGTTAGTGTGATAGGAGGTGTCTATTGACCCTACATTTAAACACCTGGAAATTGTAACTGTCGGGAAAGCAGACTTGTGGAAGGGAGTTCCACAGGCGGGAAGCGCGAGAAAAAAAGCTGTAGGAGTAGAATTTACGGTTACATCTTATTTGTTTAAATGTAAAAGGGTGGGACCTAGTTGCTAATCTAGTATCCCGTGTAAATTCGTGCTTAGGCGGCACCAGTGATCTAAGCTCATCGGAGCAGAAGCCATGAAAGTACTTGTAGAAGAGGCACAGGGAAGCCACATCACGCCGGTGAGAGAGCGGCTGCAGCCGGTCTGCCAAGTCAGTATCAACCACCTTACAGATCCTCCTTTGTATTTTGTCAAGACGCCCAAGGAGAGCAGCAGGGGCACCCGACCAGATATGGCAGCAATATTCAATACACGGGCGGATGGTAGATTTGTATATGTGCAGAATAGATTCAGGTGGGAAAAATTTCCGGGCCCTGCACAGGGAGTCCACTTTCATAGCAGCAGATTTGGCAATGGATTCAATATAGTCATTCCATTTGAGGTCCGCCGAGAGTGTAAGGCCAAGGAGGCGTAGTATTTTACTCTCTGGGAGGGTAGCCTGTCCCATGCTAATGGGAGGTAGATGCGATTGTCTATGGTGATTAGTTGATAACAGCTTTGTTTTAGAGGCATTGAAATTTACCAACCATTTCCTACCCCAGGCCACTACGGATTGGAGGTCACTTTCAAGTACGGCAGCGAGGTTCACTTTGTCGTCCAGACCTGGTTTCTGATCGATGCGAGAGTAGATTGTTGTGTCGTCGGCATACATGCCAACTTTGGATCTAATGGTGTCGGGGAGATCATTAATGTAGATCAGAAAGAGCGTGGGACCTAGGATAGAACCTTGAGGGACGCCCGCGTTCGTATGGTAGTTTTGGGAGGCATGCCCATTTAATACCACCTTCAATGTGCGGTTAGAGAGGAAAGACTGGATGAGGTCAAACAGATGTCCAGTTATCCCATAGCTCCGCAGTTTGCACAAGAGGCCAGCATGCCAGACCCTGTCGAATGCTTTGGAGATATCCAAGGCAACGGTTCGGGCTTACCATTCTTGTCGAGTGCCTGGTATATGTACTGGGTAATGGTGTTTGCATATCAGCAGTAGACCTGGTGAAGCGAAACCCATACTGTTTGTCAGAGAGAAGCCCGTTGGACATGAGAGAACTAATACTGAAAGTAAATATACACAACAAAGTAACACTTAGTACATTTTAGTTTTAAGGTATATAATTAATTAAAAGTGGTATGTTTATACATTAAAGCAAATAGTAAACTAATAAAGATCATTTAGATATATTTAAGAATGTGAATAAACTAAAGATGGCAGTAAGTAGTAAATTCATTACGATGTTTTGATAATTTAGTTCTTGGAATATTTATTTGGATTTTTTCTTGCATGCAAAGAAAACACATTTCATGTAACGGTGTGTATATTCTCGCTTTTGTTAATATCTTGTGAGATTTTTATTTACGGCTTACAATTGTCAATAGTATTTCGAGTTAGAATTTGAGTTACTATAGATTTTTATAATTGAAAGTAATTTAAAATCGTGACTTACAATACATATCAAACATTATATCAGAAGTACTAAAGAACACTTTTAAGACCCGATTTTATCAGCATAAACTTTTCTTTATTAATAAAATCTACAGCACAGTTTCTTTGTCCAAATATTGTTGGCAATTAAGAGAGGCAAATAAAACGTCTACAGTATAATGTAAGACATTAACAAACGCTAGAATATGTAAATCGTGACATGAGGTATGTTTTATTTGTTTAGAGGAAAAAACGTTATAATTAAATTCCGAAAAACTAATTTTTTAAATTAACGTAATAAACTTACTACTTAATCCCATCATAATATCATTCACACTAATAAATATATCTAAATTATATCCAGATGTTTAGTATTTGCTATAATCCTGTTGCAGACTGGTTGTGTTTGTGTTTCTAAGGTGTTGGTATCATACGGTTATATATCTTAGTTTTAGGATATTCATTTAGTTACTTGTAATACGATTGATCCACGGGTGATTCATAGTTGAATCAATCGATACATTTGTTATTCGCTGAATTCAGATTACTCGCTATTTGCTCATCGTCCAACCGGTTATTCGCTGTTAGTTCAAAGGCGGATGAGTCACAATGTCAAATAATGTGGGAATTCTGAGCACCTTAAATTCAGCCAAAAATACTCCGTAGACCCAATTTAAGGTTGGTTTTGCCTCTCGTTTTTCCCCCCAAAGAAAACAATACCCTTCAGCGGTGCCTCGTTTGAGTCACTCTTTGCTCCGTAGCTAAGAGTTGAAAAAGAAATAGCTTGATAACGAATGATCGCTATGAGCTCGTCAAGCCCTCAGACTTCTCTTTGCTGCTTATATAATTATCTATTGTTTATCTGATCGCCTGTATTATTTTTCACTGGCAATTCGTGTTCAATAGACAAGTCGGAGTTTATACTTATTCTACATGACACATCTAGAAACCTATCTTTTTTATTATTAGTTACCTTAAAACTAAACGTTTTTAACTGTTACATTTTTATGTATATTTACATTAACTACTAACTAGTACTTCTGTTTTTACAATATTACTTCAATTTATCCTACCCTATTGTCTTTAAAGTAGTTATAACCTTTAAGACGAATATGTTATTTTTATTTATATAATTTTGTATATTTTTTCAACACTTCGTTTCAAAAAATAATATATTAGATACAGTCCTGTTTCATTCATTTTGAATATTTTAGAGATCATTTCGGATTTATATCGTTGCATTGTGCCCTAGTTTTAATGTGTCTTCACACAAATCATTTTGAAAATATGATAACCTCCCAACCCACTGTAATCATTGAATATAGTGGCATTTTTATTTTGTTATTAGTTTCATTTAATTTTTTTTTATCCAGATGTATTTAAGCAAGTAAATTAAACATATTTCACTATCAGATGATGATGTATTGGACACCGAAACTCAATAGCTTTAATATATATATATATATATATATATATATATATATATATATATAGTCATCCGCAGAGAGATGTTTCGCTGTATCACAGCTCATCAGTACGGTTAGACTCCAATTGCTTTTAACCCAGGATTGAGACCCGACCGAATTGGCGTTTCTACCTCTGGGCTATGGGCGCACGGTAGAAGAAGGCAGACATTTTAGTGTGTATACTATCATTATACAAGCCCAATGGCCAGAGTGCTCTAATTCATTAGTGAATGAGCGATGCGTACACACACACACACACACACACACACACACACACACACACACACACACACACACACACACACACATATATATATATATATATATATATATCAAAGGGGATTAAAACTGGAATAATTCTTCGACACACATATAATCAAACAATACCAACAATTCATTTTTATTTAGTTTTTGCATGTTTTGACTAAATTATTTAAAGTAAAACATGCTAAACATCTTAAAGTTATTTTTTTACATTCGAGTAAGTTTGACTGTCACAACTGTTGCTAACAATAGTTACATGGTAGTAGTTTGTTTACACAAAGGCTTTTGTCAAATTCCGCCTTTTTGATTTTGCTGAAATGAAATCTTATTGACCTAAAGATGAAGATCATCTGAGACTGTGAAACTGATTGTTTTTAAGCACACTTCATTATACAATATGCTGTAGAAAAATATATCTTAACGTTATTACTTTTTACACATACGTATACACACACACTCCAACAGAGATGCATATATATATATATATATATATGCACTACCAGGCATAATTATTAGGCCATACCAGTGTTTTAAAAAATATATATATTTCGTACTATTTTTAGTATTTATTGCCAAGTAATTAATCATAAATGAAAATAGAATGTTTTTTGTAAATAACATGCGCATGAAATGAATTTATAAATATTTAATAATTACCCATATTGTAGTTTTATCAATGAAAAAAATAAAGAAAATTTAGGGTGATTCAGGCAGGTTCATCTTTGCTTCCTTGCCTTGTAAAATATTGCAAAGTAATAATAATAAAAGAACCATTCCATTTTCATTTAAAATTATACAAGTATATATATTTAGCAGCTTTCGTATTGGCTTAAAATAGATTTTCCTATTTTTTCTAGTTCAAGGTTCTATATATATTTTTTTTAATTACTGTTAGAAAAACTGTTTTCTAAGACAATTGATAATTTTAAAAAAATTATTCATATGAATCATTTCAATATTTCATCTATATTTCTAAAATGAGGTATTGCAATTATTTACATAGTTCGGATTGTTGTCTTCATCTTAATTTCCATACTTAGGGGGGTTTGACCCTTGTACGCTCCGGCCCACTTCACTATTTGAATTTCGAATTGATCATCAGAGTCGATTGTTCTAGTTCCACGTGCAATTTTTTTTTACGTGCCTTAGTATCATTTATGAGCCTCTCAGAGATCCTACTCAAGAACCAGAACAATTTCCCACGTAAGACATAAAAGCAGTTGTCACAATTTTACATTAAATTACCTCACATATACTGTCTACAGAAAATTAACAAAGACGATATCCATTCAGTTTAACTGTTAGCTGCCAAGGCTTTTGTGACACCAACTGAGTCGCTTCATTTTGGAGAAAATTGATCTATTTATAAGAAAGTCACCTTCATATGTACGAAAATTCACACTCCTAGTGAAAATAATCAAAGATGCTCTCATCAAATGCAACCAGATGATGAGCTTTGACTTCGTGTGTTTGTCCATAAAGTTACTTACAGAGAAAGAAACACTCGGTAGTCAGTGACAAACTGTCCTCAGACTTATCCCTCAAAAGCACATGACCTAATGGAGAAAATTACATCTGAAGTGAATAAAAACTTAGATATTTTGCTAAATAAATGTAACTGGTACTGAGACATCCAGAAGAGACGTGACACGTTGAACTAGAATAATCTACCCAATGGATGGAATAAAGATTTCTTTTCGAAACCCTGATCATTTGAAAAAAGCTAGAGCTTATAACGGCCGAAACGTCGTGTATATGTCAAGAAATGCGAGAACAACTGTACTATGTAAATAGTGTAAATGGTTTCAATAATTGACAAGAGAAGTTTTGCAGTGAGTTTTCCATAAATATTGAAACCAAACAAGTAATACTGCTTTGATCTCACTTTGGAATAAATTTTTGCTAACAGACAATTCTTCGCTGGCCTTCAATAAGGATTCTCCATTAGAAATATTCAAGCATTATTCGATGTAAAATTATTCTAAATTTTTCGGACTTTTTTGGCTTCTGTTTATAAACGGATATTTTCTATTCATACCACAAAGATGCTTTTGGATTTAGGTCAGGCGATTAACAAGGGCTTGCAATTTCCCGAGAGTATTTTTTTAAAATATGAAATGAGCTGGCTAAGTATGTTTCGTTTGGTTTTCGTGTGCGAAAATAAATCGCGCCCCATTCCAATCATTTTAAGGCAAAATATTTATCTAAATAATGAAATTCATGCCAATCCCATCAACATCCTCACGATATCTCTCTCTCTTCTTTTTGTGTGTGTATATATATATATATATATATAAATTATTTTTAACATTATTTTTACCGATACTCGTATTTAAGTAGATATTCTGTTTTTAATTAAACAGTATTTTATATTTATATCTACCGGCCTGATTATTTCACAATAAATTTTTATGATGAAAATGTGTGCTACCCAGTAGGATCCGAACCTGCGACCCCTATTACATAGGGGAATCATACCATTGGATCTGGTACCGTCTTGACCACTCGACCATGGATAGCCTCTTGATCAGACGAGGTTTTTATCATGCTCATATAACACAATTTTCGATCTATCGTAAACAAACCATATCTGCTCTGTAATGTATCGTAATGTCAAACAAATGTAAACATGTTACGGAAATTAACGAAATTTAACGAAACTTGGTTATAAGCAACCGACAATTTGTAATGAATTATTTTGAACATTATTTTTACCGATACTCGTATTAGGCTCTCCATGGTCGAGTGGTCAAGACGGTACCAGATCAAATGGTTCGAATCCTGCTGGGTAGCGCACATTTTCGTCATAAAAATTTATCGTGAAATAATCAGGCCGGTAAATATAAAATACTGTTTAATTTATATATATTAATAAATATTTGTATATATATTAATAAATATGCATATTAACCTATGTCTATGGCCCGACTCGGAGTTTCATGCGCTATGAAATCATCAGGTGCATATTTCAAACTGACATTTTAATAGATTTGAATTTAAGTTCACTCGACATTCATGACAATTAAATTTCATAAATGTATAATACAACTCTCTTCCCCTATTTGGCACTGTTTTTATTAACACTTGAATAATGCTATACATATGTACATCCTCTTCAAATAAATATTTATTCAATTACGTCATAATATTCACCGCATTTCATCCCCCTGCTCTCTCTATTAAACATACTATATTTATGGACAAAACTGCTCAATATTCGACACACACACACACACACACACACACACACACACATTTATATATATATATGTTGTTAAATATAAGAGACAATGAATGTCTATTATGTTTAATCATGGACCGTTCTAAACGTCGTATTTTTGCTTTAATTTCAGTTGAAAATAAAGACAAAAATTCTCCAACATTTGGATAATTATTTATTAGTTTTCTTCTAAGCTTTCGGCTCACATGAGCCATCTTCAGAGAGGTCGTTCAAACTGAAATATTATAAAATCCACCATCACCGACGATTTTATTTTGTGTTGACATAAAACTCCGCTTGGCAACAGCAATAGTTAGCAAAAATAATAAACGCAGTTCTTAAATTTGCGATGCGGTTTTATGACATCACAACGCGGGATAGCGCGAAATGACAACAAAACCATATAGTCAAATGCAATGTAATATGTTATTTCCTGTTTTAAAGCTGATTTTATTGAGTGTTGGCTGTTTCGATTTGATGTACATGGCCTCCAATATCTGCAGGTTCCTCTTACTGCGTGTATGAGTAAGGATCACCGTATTGTTGACCAAAATATGTCTGATATTACCTACCTGTTTATGTTTTTCAGAGAAATGTTGTTTAATAGCAATAAATTGCATACCCGCAAAAACGGATTCAAACAATTAATAGCATTTGGAAAAAATCCAATATAAAATTACACACTCGTAAAAGAGGATTCAAAGGGCTAAAAACGTTTTTTTTTTTTTTTTTCACAAATCGGTGTCAAATGCAAAACACTAAATCCTGATTGGATGGAAAATCAGAAAATTCAAATAACGTCAGCAAAACTTTTTTTTCGCAGTTGAAGAAAAAAACGACCTAGGAGACTTCCACGTGACCAGATTTCAATATTTATGGATGGCCCCTGACCGGTCACGGCAGTCAGTCAGATGGAAGCAGTAGCTGATAGCATCTCACAATGTAAGGAAAAAAAACTTCAAGCTAACTCGCCTTTGCTGCCAATTTTCTTTTCATTCAACACGGACTTAGGGCAAGCAACGGTTTCATTCGACTTCTTCTTCCAACCTTCTTTTCTTCATTTTCACAACATGCCGACAAAGAAGATAACACCAACGACAAAATGGACGTGTTAAGAACAACCTCTTACACTCTTTTACCTCCTCTCTCTATCAAAAAGAGGAAGGAACAAAACTTCATATTCTGCTACTACACAGTCATGAACTCTAAACTTCTGCGGACGTTTTAAATACCTACATTTCTCTATAAACAATTTTAGCTACAAAACTGCGTGCATTTTCTCAATGAACATATTTCTTCTCACAAAGATATTATAGTGTTTAGTTAACAAAATTTATCTTTCCGTTCTTACAATTTTTCATTCTGTAAATAAATCTTCGCTTTGATCTACAAACGAGATATTTTATCCTTTCACATTTCAACCTTCAACCTTCTTATATTTAAATTGTGGGAACTTCGGACGTGTTTGGCACAAGGCTAATTTATCAAGTATCACTGAGGCCTCTACAATATCACGTCAAATTTTACCGTAATATTCTTTAGACTAATTTTATGCACGTGAATAATCAAGGAATTACGATTTTGATCGAATACAGTAAATGATCAATGGTACATATTTTTTATATGTAATTTTATTTTGTTTTTCATTTTTAGCAAATAGTCTCTTTACAATCAAAGTTCAAAAAACAAGAGAGAGAGAGAGAGAGAGAGAGAGAGAGAGAGAGAGAGAGAATCTGACGGTATTATACTTCCGCTCCTCAGAGCGACGTAAACAAGTACTGTTCTCTCTCAGTGAAAAATAAATGACATCATTTTACTTTGATGCCAAATATTGTCCCTGTATTTAAGTAACATTGCAGAAAATGTAAAAGTGATCAAAATCGTAATTAAATAAACCAAGAGAACAATATCTTATATTACAGAGATTATTGGCTGTCTTTCTGACGAAATAATATTTCTCAAAGAACTAAATTATCGAGTACCGAAAACCAAATAATATAATAATAATTTTTCAGATTTCATAACTATAGTTGCATGATGTTTTAAATTTTTCTTAATTTTATTTAATTTACTGAGTCCGTTTATGTGTTTTTTGATCATGTCATCGAAATATTTTAACAACCGCTCTAATTAAAAACATTAAATTCACCGGTTTGATTTTCAAGTATTGCTTGCCTTGGCTTTCTGTCCTGTTCATTAGCAGTGTAAATTCAAATAAAAATACATTTTGAATAACATACGCGTTTCATTAATTTTTATTACGTTTTATTTATCTCAATACATTCATCACCATGCTAGAAATGTCTTCCTTCATATTTCGATTCCCTTAAAAATAGTTTTCTGACGAGATAGATTGTAACCGTTTCATGACAGTATATTGCATCGACTGTCTTTGCCAGTTGTAAACACTATTCTGTTCATTTCTCAAATAAGAAATTCAAGAATAAAGAAACGTGTTCCTTGATTTCCTGTTCAACTTTGCGCAGTCATTTTGACCAGTGAGGATCAGATTCATCCACCTCTCCGTCTTTAATACATGTCCCATGAAATTCAGCTGTTTTTTTACTGATGATCAGTATTGCTTTCCTTTTCGTTTTCATCCTCTCCAAAACCTCATTTTGGCCCCATTTTCTTTCTTTATTATCCTCAGCAACATCAGCATCTTTCTGCAGAAGGACTGAAACCACATCTACTATTAAAATAAATATATTTTATCCAATGTTTATTTAAATTACTGGGTGAATAGAAAATAATTGTTATACAAAGGAATGAAATATTCTTTACACATAGAAAGTGAAATGTAAAAGTTTACAGCCGAGGGTTTCGAGAAAATGTCGGCGTTGATGGCGTTAATGAAAATTCGACATCGGCATCATGTTGACCATTGCGGTGGTTCGGTTTCAATTTGCTATTCTTGCCTATATATGTGGTTTCTTTATATTATTGACAATACGCTTGGGCACATCAAGTAGGCTTTGAATGTAGATATGTGCGCAGAAGAATTCTGAAAACTATTACCGTTTGTATTTGAAGACATTTTCGAAAGCATTACTCTAAAATTGAGTCGTATTAATAGCTGGCCGTATGCTTTTTCTCCAGTGGTTTATTATACGTCGACTGATTTTGTGGCTCGTAGGGATATTAATTTAAATTGTACTCCAGGTTCTGATATATCAGGCTATATATATATATATATATATATATATATATATATATATAGCCTGATATATCAGAACTGTGAAAAGGTTTTAGGAAAATAACTATTTTATCTTTTAAGATGCCTATTGAGAGAAAAATAAACAATTTAATTAAATTATTTTTTGATTTATTTAAGAAATGCTTTAACAAGAAAAATACTTGTTACAAAATAATTTTAATATTTAGTATAATAGCCTTTTTCTTTTAGAACAACCTTCATTCTATCAGGCATTGACAGCAATGTATCTGATATTATATCCTGCCAAGCATCTTGTGTTTGATCCCAAAGTGTGTCTTGCGAAGTAAGATTGGATGTATCCTATTTTATACAAAATATCTCATAGATGTTCAGTATGATTGAGATCAGGGCTTTGTGGGGGGACAATTCAAATTCCAAAGTCTACATTCCTCTTCATTTTTAGTTAAATAATTCTTGCAAATATTTGACTTTCCATCCTCTATTTGAATTTCAGTGAGGTTTTTAGGAAACATCAGCTCTGTCCTAATACTTTTGTACACTACCTGTAGTGTGCAAAAGTGTTAGGCCCGGGGTGAATTAAAAGATAAAAGAGAGTTCTTGTCCTAATACTTTTGCACAGTGCTGTATATATATATATATATATATAGTCATTTAGAAGTTAAACTAGTTCTTGTCCTAATATTTTGCACAGTACTACATATATATATATATATATATATATATATATATATATATATATATATTGTCATCCGCAGACAGATTTGTTTTGCTGTATCACAGCTATATCAGTATGGCTAGACATCTGATTGCTTTTACCCAGAATTGAAACCCGACCGAAATGGCGTCAATCGGCGATTCTACTTCTGAACTGCTTTAGGAGGTGAACTTTTTAGTGTATGATGTATCATATGCCAGTAGTTAGCTGGCCCTCATTCATTACTGAATGAGCGATGCGTATGTATGTATATATATATATATATATATATATATATATGTATATATATATATATACTTGATAGAAACATAGTTGACATTAGCATTTAAACAAATGTAACAATGTAAAAAACAGCTAAGAAATCGGTTACCCATATTGTTTCTTGTTTGTCTACTATTTAAAAGCGTGTGTGTAATGTTATTAATTAAATTCATTTTTTGAAAATATTCAAATGCAAAATCCAAATCTTCTTCATTCTAAGACTTTGGAAAAAATAAAGGCGATATAATCACTAAATCTTTTGCTATAATCTAAGGATGAGAAAACACATGTCTTGAATGTTTTTGAAAGTAATTTTCCTTTAAATTCAAGAAAGAAAATCCCACTTAAAATATCTTAAATTGACAGATTAATAAACTGATGAAAATTCGAGAGCAATTCATGTTAATGTAAGAGGGGTAGAAATTAAATTCACGACAAGTCATTTGTTCGGTTATTTTGTTGCAATATCAGCAACACTGTTACTTGCATATGCAAAGCGGCTAAAGTAAACTGAAATGGAATATTAACTTCTTTTGCACTCTGAGTAGTATAATAATCTGTTACCATCAGAATATATTAGTTTAGCTCTGTGTATAAGTCTTTGATTGGTTCTGAACACATATCTTTGAGAAAATATAGACAATATCAGAATATTTCTATAGTGAATGGAGCAAAACGACCAGAAAATTAAAATGACGGCAATATAAATTAAATCAATGATTAGAATAGGTATTTCTATAAACATTTGAAAAATATATAATAATTTTTTTCCTGGAGAGAATATTAAATAAGCTGCCGGAAGTAAATAATTTGAAGTTAACTTTACACCAAACTTTAAACATGTTTTTAAATAATGAACAGCTTTGCTTTTAAAGGAAATCAAACATACACCTATGCCATATCTCGCTAGGACTGTTACAAGTTGGAAGTGAATTCGATCCACACTGACTGACGCTTACTTTTGTCCTTGTGCTATATGTAAGATACGTGCAGGAAAACACCGGGCCCCAAACGAGGGGATTTACTGCTACAATTGTTTGTTTCATTGTTTTTTCAGCTTAACTGAGTGGATGGCGGAGCAGAGATTGGGAGTTGTATCAAGAGGAAATTTTTTGAGAGCGACAAGTGATAGCGACAAGTGGAAGTCCATGATCACCTACGTGCTGATGAAATACAGCACACAGAAGAAGAACATGAATTAACCCATGCCTGTGGAGAATAGATGTGCATTTATACATTTCCCAAAGGGTATTTGCGCTTAAGTGAATATAACCAAACTGAATAGAATTGGAAATCGGTTGGCGGAATCCCAATCCCGAGCGGATATCAAACATCTAATCATACAAAACCTGGTTTTTCCTAATCATTCACCCATTTTGGTACTGACCAATCTCGATGTTTTTTTTTATTTCAGTGAACCTATGTGATATGGCCGTATGCCAATGTGTTATGCAGTAGGATTTTATATCTACTAAGATTAAATTAGTACACCAAAAGCAAAATATTATGAAAAAGAAAACAATTTTATTTGTAAGATAAAAAGAGTACTAAAATGTTCAGCAATGTCGGCCCTTCAATAAAATGAATAGATGACGAAGAGACTAGAGTCAAAAGATGAAGAATAGAGACGAGAGGGAATAATTATATAGTTACATTGAAAATACTATGTACTGAATATGTATGCCGCGCCGATGTTTAAAAAAAAAAAATGGAAACACAATGAATGGTTATAATTAGAATAAGAAGGAGAGAATTGAAACTTCTGGTGAACTTAATGACTACAGAGGATTAATAGTATTTGACACACAGAGGTCATATTGAAAAAAA
Organism: Ascarosepion bandense; assembly: GCA_037127315.1. Lineage (NCBI taxonomy): Eukaryota > Metazoa > Mollusca > Cephalopoda > Sepiida > Sepiidae > Ascarosepion > Ascarosepion bandense. The sequence goes on from JBBBDQ010000201.1 coordinate 8,196,897, forward strand.
AGGAGATGTACAGGAGACAGCAGCGAATAGCCTAACGAAAGATATTGTTTAAATTGTTGGTAAAATGATGATAAAAAAAACGAAACCTAATGAGACCTAAAAATAAATATTAGAAATTATGGAAATACATGTAAGTACATCTCTTGTATGGACAGAAGTAAGTTAGTTTAACATTCAATAATCCAATGTATTTTATGATTAAGTCTTGTCATTATTCTCAGCAGGAAATTTTTGGGTTAGAAATCAGCATTCACACATTTGATTGTTCACTAAACTCGATAACTTCCCCTGAATACAAGAAAAAACTTTTGGATATATCATAAAAATCACGAAAGTCATCATAGTATTTTATAATTTACATGTTGAGATGTGCAAACTTTCGCCATTTTATATTTTTTACGCATGCGCGTTGTTTATTTTTATTTGTTTTATTTTTCTGCTGAGAAAAAGTAACATGTCTCAATTTTATCCGACATAACTATGAAAAATTATATACTGCTTAGCATTCTCATCAGAAGTTTCAGTACGAATATTTCAGAGTGTTTGAGTGTCAATCTAAAATCCGTACATAGAATACCTCTAAATTTGGTTTAAGTTTAATGGTGATTACGAAGATGTTCGGAGTGATGCTTCCATTCATGTTCTTATAGGGACTATAACTCAAAACCGAAGCCTACATTAAATGACTTGAGGAGATATTTCTGTCCTGGTTTAGGAATATGACTGTTAGAAGAATCTATGTCTGGCAACAGGACTCAGCACCATGTCACAAAATCAGGAGAACACTATCATGACTGTCAGACAATTTCTGCGACCACGTCACCTCATACGTTTTGCCAGTTAACTCTCGAGACTACACCCCGTTTGTTATTAAGTAGAGACGTAGTTGAGAGAGAGGCTAACAAATCTCCTTGTAACAGTAAAGATAAAATGGAAGCAAGAATTACGGCAGCATTCACCACATTAAACAAGGATATCGCCTAGCAAAGTTATAGGAAATTCTGAATATGTCTGGACGTTGTGTTTGAAGCCAAGCGAAAAAAAAGAAACATGTTGCGAAAGGAAGATTGTATAAAAGAAGGAAAATTATAGAAGAAGAAGAAGAAGAAGAAGAAGAAGAAGAAGAAGAAGAAGAAGAAGAATTTCAGTATAAACGTAAAATTCTGAATATATACAGTGGGAGGAAAATGAAGAAAAAAGTTGAATAAAAAAGAAGAAAACGAAGCATTATAATATATACGTAGAAGTTTGAATATAAATGCCAAAAGAAAAGAAAGAGAAAACTGAGTACAGAAGAAGGTAGAATTTCAAGAAGGCAGAGAAGAACGTAAAAGAAGAAAGAAAAGAAGAAGAAAAAGAAGAAACATTTAAATATAGACTTAGATGTCTGAATATATATATTGACGACCCCTTTCATTATTGTTTGGGATGCAGTTGAGCGCGATATCAACTAAACACTTTATAAAATCAAACACGAACTGGAGGCAAGGATTATGGCATTTTACACCAACATAAGCAGGGAGGCTGTCCAGAAAAATTGTGGGAGATTCATAAGTCATCTGGAGACCGTGGTTGAAGCCATTGGCGATTTTCTTGGATAAATGTACTCATTACAATTTGAAGCTATTTTTTGTATAATATAACTGTTAAAATGAAATATCAGTGTTATTTTCAATTGTGCGTAATGTACAGGACGATTTATCAAAAGCACCCTGTATTTAAAAAAAAAATCGATCTTTTTTCTGTTCTTACTTTCCTGGTCTTCGTCTAACGCGATCGTCGTTCAAGCTGTTTAATCTATTTTGCGTTTTTTCCTCTTTCGGGATAGAGAGCTGTGGTGTACGATAAATGTTTGAAGTGAGGAAGTGAGAAAAATAAATAAATAAATAAAATGATACGTTTCTAACAGGTTTAGAAAAGATATTGGTGCTTGAACAGGATAAAGAATTACTTAAAAAACAATAAAATGCGTAAAATGATTTAAATAACAAAAACAAAAAACACAAAAAACAAAAGACTGATCTGTTATCAGTAATTACTACGTGCAAAAATTGGTTCAATAAATAAGAATACATACGGTGCAAAAAATAGGCGCTACCTTGAGATAGATCCCTTTCTATCTTTAGATAGAAACAAAATAAAGATACGTAAACAGAACATTTTTAAAAAATACAAATGTGAACTCGGGAAAAGAACATACGGGATCACAAAACAAGTAAGACTTTGTTTGTAAAAACCTAATACCTCGATGTACAGGTGGTGTAACGGATAACGTCACAGTCTAGTTAATTGCATTTTCTAACGCGTAAGTTCCCCCAGCACAGGTAGTAAATTTTTTTTCGTCTCCTTATAAAAGCAGAGATTGCTTTTTAGCTGTTGTGGGCTCTCCCATTTTTCTATGATCAGTCAGTTAGTTAAGTGCCATACGTGATACACGCTTGGGCGATCATGTCTCGAAAGAGACATGACTGACTGGGCAGAAGATTATCCCGCAGTAGTTTGCCATTGCTTTCTGCGGTAGACTGGTTGCCGACCAAGGCAATAGAACCCAATCTGTCCTGCTATTTAACCCATAACTGGAAGGAAGAGACGGATTAATACCTTTCCCAAGGGTATTTGCGCGTAACTGAATATAATGGATTCAACTGGAATTCGAACTCGGCTCCCCGGTTTCTCGTTCTGAGCCGATATCCACTGTACTACAACGCCCATTTTCTATGATAATGGACTCAAACTGAGTACATATAATTATATATACTCCTCCCATATAGAGATACGTCAGATCCGTTAGAGAACAGTACAAGTAACGTGACTGATCCGTAACTTACCGAGAAATACCGAAGTTACACAGAGAAACCCGCCTCAAATGTCATAATAGCGCAGAGCTATTATGACAGTCAGGATAACATTGCACGGATATACTATTTCCAGCACAGCTTCACTTCAAAGACTTGTAAATATATATTCCTTACTAATCGTATTCCTGGATTACTAACGTTACTGCGTTCAGTTGTATCATTACGCTGAATATCACCTATTTTTCTACGTCAATATCTGTTTTGTATTATTCATTATTTTGTGTGGTTTCTCACCCGGAATCAACAACATTAGATTTGATCGTTAACAGACAAGAAAAGAACAGTTATGAAATAAAAACAGGTTAGGGTTGTGGCTAGCAAATCCATCCCGTTTTACCACCGAGCAGTGCTATATTTTAAGAAAGTATACGAGATATTTTTTGTTCATCTTTTCTCTAGAATGAAAAATTACTATTGTATACACTATTTAGTATTCTTTTAATCTTTGTTGTTGTTATCATGACGTTTCGCCCCTTGTACCACCTAACCTTCATCAGCTGTATGTCGGTGCGGAGAAAATGCAAGCAGTTTCGAATTGAGCCCTTTCTTTAATCTACTGAGGTAGACTGTTCTCGTTTCACTGACCATGTCTCGGTATGTCACGTGTATTGTTTTAAGAAAAAAATTGTACTGCTCAGTTATGGATCACCCTATTTCCCAGGAGTCCACGTATACTGGATAATTTTTTGTTCTTTATATATCCGATCTTTCTCTCTCTTTCTCTCCCTTTCTGCCACAATGTCTCTTTCGCTCTCTTTCTCTCGCTCTCTCTCTCCCCCCTCCTTCCTCCTAGCCATTTCTGATTCAAAAAGGCAAAAATAAAGGTTCTGATATCATTGATAGTAATTTGCATGCCATTTTTTAATAAAAGCGATTTTTCCACGTAATAGTATTACTATCTTCTATCACAATAACAGCTGCAGAACAAAAAGATCATGGAGAGTTGAAAGAAAGGGAGATAACTGATAGTGACACACCCGGAAAAGGTACGGCACGTATAACTAGAACAATCTACCCCGGCTGATCAAATAAATAGTTCAGTTTAAAATTCCATTCACCTGGGGAAGTCGGAGCTTACAATGTCCTAAAAGTTGTGAATATAGCAACGAAGATGAGGACATCACTCCGAACAATGTGGATATTGTAAGTAAAACAGGAGATCTTGAAAGATTTTTCATTCATAGGATAACACCTTCGTTATAGTACCTAATACATTTTTTAAAATTTAATTTAAGTACTTGACTGGAATTGAGATCACATCAATTTACAGTTGAACTAGCTAGATTTAGCCGTCTCTTCTATGCTAAGAGTTTCTTTTCAGACACTTCTCGCTTGTTGAACTCCGTTTTAGATCCATGCTTTTCAGACAACTTTAATCTGGAAAAATTTAAATGCAGTGTCAATCTCTATTTAATATCCATCTGATTAGTCTTTTTCTTACCGCTCATTATTATTAGTTCTATTTCTAATTCTTCTACACCCAATAACATCTTGTATTTTCGCGACTTTACTGTCTTTCTTGTGGTAAAATTGATAAAAAATATGTGGCAATTTTATTTTCTTAAATACATACTAATATGATGTTTTTCTAAAAGCATATTTTTTCAAGGAATTTTTAATCATTGTTAACGATGCTGAGGTGAATACGCTTTACCTTCTTCATTGTTTAGAAATTATTTATTTCTACACTTGGCTGGCTACCATTCAAGACACGCGAATAGGTTTTAGCTTGCTATTTAAACCTGCATTGGCAAGAGAACAATGGCATGCATGCCTTTTCTAGAGCCGTGAGAAATTATAAACTAGTCATGGCGTGTTTATAAGCAGCTGGGTTAAATTAAATATAAAGAAAGTAAAAAATCAAAATACTTCAAATCATATCAACATTCATCACAAGATCATAATAAATCACAAGATAAAATCACTCGTATCCTTGTGTAATGCATGTAAAAAGTAAGTAAATTTAGTAACGAACATTCATTTCTATAGATCAAAGTCTTTCTTCTGCTAAAACAATATTAATTTTTACAATATAAAATTTTAAAAAATACACACACACACACCCACACACACATATATAATGAAAGAGATAATTAAATTTGCTTCCATTTTATTTGTTCTAATGAAATCTATATTCTGTTACGGCGCATATTTCTAATTTCCTGCTGTTAAAATCTTCTTTATACTACGCATTTTATCTAATGAACGCGACAATTTTACTTACGCATTAATTCATTTCTTTGAATATCTATGAGATAAGGAGTTATAACTATTTGATTTTTTTTAATACTTGGACTATCATCATAAATGTTGTTGTTTCTATCACAAGGTTTCGGGCATTGTGCCTTCCTGTCTTCATCAGGTGTATATCAATTTTGTAACATACCAGAAATTCTGAGCTGAATCATTTATTCAATCGACGGGTGTTATTATTTTCACTGCTCGTGCTTGCGTATATCATCTATCATTTATAGTACTGCTCAGTTATTGCTTTCATGTTTCTATTTAGTCTAAGTACACACTGCCCGATGGATATGGTGCAGTGGATATCGATTCGGAACGAGAGATCGGAGTTCCGAGTTCGAATTCCAGTTGAATCCCTTGCATTCACTTACGCACAAATACCATTGGGAAAGGTATTAATCCGTCTCTTCTCTCCAGTTATGGGTTAAATAATAGGACAGATTGAGTTCTGTAGCCTTGGCTGGCAACCAGTCTACCACAGAAAGCAATGGCAACCTTCTGTGGGATAACATTCTGACCAGTCAGTCATGTCTATTACGAGACATGATCGGCTAAAGCGTGTATCAGGTATGGCATTTAAATGACTGAGACACTGCCCGGGTTTTAAAAAGATTTCCTTGTCGATTTGTGAATTTGTTGACATTGTAATTGTAAGTTTGTCCGAAGATTTAAAAGCCGAAAAGTTGTGCTAACCACAACGAAAATTATTACAATAATCCGAATAAAACTATTGTAAGTAACTTTTATTGTTCTTCAAGAAAGATTTGTGAATGTTTATCATTGGCATCACAATAGAAAATAAGATTCTTCTAACCTCATGTTTTAAGGTATATGGCCATGTCTAATTTCTTTAAAAAAAAGCTTAAAAGAGACAATCTATTTTCTAGATGATTCTAAATACCGAATTTATTCTTTTTCTCGAATGTATCCCTACTAAGTCTAAAGATCACATTTTGCTCTTTATTTAATTCCGAGATTACTTGTCCTTGGACTCTTTACTGCTCAAAGCAAAATAGAAATGTTTAGACCCATACCAGCAGGTTTGTTATGCGATTCATATTCCACGCCGAAAGGCGTTATATACTCGGTACACCCAGTCACACTAACCACACATTATTTGATAAAACTATGTAAAACTATAACAGCAAATCTCATTGAGACTAAACCCATTGAAATGGTAAGAAGCATTCATTTCAAGGCTATTATTCTAGTGATAGAATATATGCAATCATTTGTCGACGTCATCCAAAACGAAGATGATCATCATACCATACATGGATTATCGTATAACATATGAGATTAGCTTATTGGCTAATCGATTTATATGATTTATCATTACCTACGTCACACTTTTGAGATTTTGTATTGGCTTTTACTGATATGGTTTTCTCATAGGTGGTGGAATATTAACATTTCTCTACACTTTTGTAATCTTTCTAATTTAGATTCTTTGTTATTATCAGTTTAAGTATCACCAATTTGTAATTCGCTTGATGTCCTGTTTCTTTTGTTGACAACCAAACATTCTTTCTTCTAATAATTTATTTTTTAGTTATTTTTCTACTTTTTATCATGCCAGGAATTCCATTCCTTTTTTATTATCTAGCTTTTATAGGGATGATCTCATTTGTTGATGTGACTAAAGCGCTTTTTAATGCCTCACGTATCGAATTTCCATCTCCATTTAGCTAATTATATTTGATCTTAATGCTGTTTTTCTTATTCGTATTTTTTAAAAATTCGGTAAAACTGTTGTATTGCAATTTCATCTCTTCCAAATGTTACCTCATCCTTAATCAAGGCGGAAGAGACATGCCATGGATCGGTAGTTTGTACAATAATGCATGGGCCATGTTTTTTCTGTTGATCAGGGGGAGAAATGCCGTTGTCACGTTGCAAATGATACTGATGGAGGAGCTGCAATTAAAGTACGCTTCATGCAATAGAATGTTATTTACGATGTACGACATGCTGGGGCGACTTGACTTGTGCTTATACCTGATCGTATGCGTTTGCATGGGCTTGCTCTGCCAGATCTCTAGCATTTTCAGTTATAATAACTGTTAGCAAAATAAATGTTTTTTTTTTAAATTATAATTTTTCCCAACTCTTTCATTTGTGCCACGCATAACAATTGTATTTTCCTCATAATGTTTTCACGTTTACATTTCTGATGAGAAGTGACGAAACCAGTCTACTCGTGTTTTTTGTTTTAATATTTGGCATAGTCAATCACAATAAAATGGTTGTCTTTAAAGCCATAATATATATATATAAATATATATATATATATAAGTTTGAACATAGAATGGGTAAAACCCTCCTTAAAATTGTTTATCTAATTTTTAAAGAAAATAAGTCTAACTTCGACAATTAACTGCAAACCATATTAAGTAAATCCCCTAAAACTGAGTTAGAACTTACATAATCTAAAATATATTTAACGCAATTCAAAGATCATCTATTAATAATTTGTGGAAACATTCTTCTGATACTATTAAATAGTTTAATAACATTAAAAAAAGATCTTGTACCGTTACTCAATTCCATATTATAGATTGCAAACAAATTTTTTCTAAAGATCTATTGTAGAATTGTCTGAATTTCGCTAAGAACTATGTTGATGTGAAAGATGTCAAATGTAATGTCATTTTAGCATCTACAATATCGTTATTATTCAATAATAATTCTATTTAGATAAAAAGTAACTGTGATAATTTTGATGTCTCTATAGGTGCTTTTGACTCCGCTTAAATTGTAGATTTCGTGGGCATTTATATTTTGTCCTAGCGATATCATGATAATTAATGTTATCCCCAGTATCATTAATTATCATGATAAACAAATAATAGATCATTTTTCTAATAATCACCAAACAAATACAGATCAATTCTCTAATTTTTTATTTAAGTTAACCGTTCATTTGAAGTTATATATAAGTCTGAAAAAGTTATATTGCAAGCAACTATATACCTATAGAATATGATGAAGAAAGAAAAGTATATTTTGGAATTTATCCCAGACCTTTGATACAGAGAATTTATAAATATACCTATTCCTTCTGTAAGCCCTACCTTAAATTCCAGAAATATCTGCCTACATATTTCTGAGAGTTAAAAGACAGAGGTCTCTCTCTACAGATTGAATGGAAGATTATCAGAAAATCACAAACTCATATTAACTTTAGTAATAGATATCCATTATACTTAGTGGAAAATATAAAAATATTTAAATTAAATGGAAATAGCCAGCTATTGAACCAAAGGAATGAAGTTATTTTAAATACCGTCATAAAAATACATTTAAATTTCCTGTTTAGTAGAACAGGATTTTTCCTACTAGTAACTTCATAAAAATTCCAGCTGTTTTCTATTGTGAATCCTCATTTTATCTTATTTTTATTTTACTATATTTTTTAATCTTGAATTATTTATGTGTGTTAATTATTTATGACTGCAGTTGCATTCAGGAATATATGCAGATTTTTTTCATGAATCTTCAGTTTTATTATATTTTTGTTAATAATAATGAATCTTCTTATTTATATAATATGGAAATTTATTTTTATTTTTTATTTTATTAAATTAATATTTTTTATTTTTTAATTGTATCTGTTTATTTTTTAATCTATAATTATATTAAACTATATATGCTTATTATTATTTTTACGTTGTAATGCATTTTTTCTTTATATTGGTTAATTTTTGTTTTGTGCATATATTGTGTATTTATATGGAATAATCTGGTGTGTTTTTGTGTGCGTTTGTTTTGTGTGTGGTTATATCTATTCAATTGTGTTGTCCTTGTATAGTAGATATTTTCCTTATATATATATATATATATATAATTGAGAAATCAATGTTAGTGGGGGTGTTTGAATTATAGAACAAAACTAATACTAAATATAAATAATTAATAATTATTTATTTACATTGTAATGTATGCTATATCGTCGGCGGTTTGTTAATTTGTTTATAATTTGCTCGTTATTGTTAGTTTTCTATTTTTCATTAACGTACCAAGAAATTTGTTTTCATATCTGCATTTTGATATTAGTTCAGATCGTTTATGTCCACTGACACGTATATATATATATATATATATATATATATATATATATATATATATATATAGCCGAGGAAAATCTCAACACATGTGGCCTGATTATTGCGCTTAGCATGAAACAGTCTGTCGCCCCTGAGTGTTCACTTCAATGTTCACTCTTTTGTATATATATATATATATATATATATATATATATATATATATGTAGATATTTTGACTATACTTGGAATGGTTTTCTCAGTTTAAGTAAATTTAAAAAATATATCGGTATGAATTGTTCTAAAATATTTGAAATGATCTCATCAGCAGTAAACTGGCATAATATTATCAAATCAGCTAGTAAGACACAATCAAGAATTTTTGAAAGACTGACAACAGTTTGTTTTGATCATAATGTTTTATGCTGAATAACGCCACTTTATGTTCGAAGCACATTTTCCACAATAGTTCTTTATTTTCCAACTGCGGCTTCTGAACCGCATTTTGATCGACCTTTTACTCCACTCAGCGATAACTATGACCATCTTCTAAAATATTCATTGATTTGTCGCTAGCAGCTAGCATATAAAGAAAGGTGCTTGACCTAGCAGAAGAAGTCAAAATACAAGCTTTCGGCTTTGCGCGGTCATCGTATCTTCAAACCGTATTTGTTGAACGAAACACCTAGAGCATCCCAACATTTGTTATAGACATTACCTCGATTAGTCTCATTAATGCAAAACCCCGCGGACCTTATTTATCGTATTCTTTCAACATCAATCATTTGATACGGCGGACGTTGTTCTTATTGCTGACATTGTTGATGCGAACTTGCCCGAAGCAACGGCTTATTCTTCCTCGTTCGAAAATACTTAACGCTGTATCTTCAAGGCTGATTTATTTGCATTTTACTGATTGTGGCAGTCAAGTTTCTGGTTGATGTTTCCTTTTTTATACCTTATTAGTAGTTTTGAGGTGATTAAGTATAGATAGACATTACTGAACGTACTAATGTCGTGCAGTTGTTACTTGTTGATACTTAGTCATTGGCACACTTACTGTCACATCAGTTCAATCTGAAATGTTCATTTTTATTTATGCGGCTCACATTCGCAGCGGTTATCTGTCCATCGTCAAAATGTGTGATTATTACATATCACCACATTGCTGATTACCACTGGCAAAAAACTTAAACGAAATTAACTTTATGTACGACTTGCGGTGCGCCAAGAGCAAGTTCTCTGATTTAACTATACAATTTAAATAATATAGCTATTGCGATGTGATATTAGTTGAAAACGATACGACGATTATAGCCTGAATCATAATTAGATTTGATAATATCTATTCATTGTGACAAAAATGAGAATGCTACATTTCAGCGTATGCAGCCCTCTATGACGGTAGATACTCAAAGCCCTGAACGCGCACACACAGACAGACAGACAGACAGACAGACAGACAGACACACACACACACACACACACACACACACACACACACACACACACTGCTGAAAATTTAAGAGACCTATTTATAATATCACATATTCATTACAACACTGTTTATGTCTACTGACTCCTTATGTTCCAAATAGACACCAGTATTAGGTTAGAGAATGTGTATTGCGTATACGCCCAGGGAACATTAATCAAACATCGGTTTCTGTTAAAAAGAAGAGCAAAGACTCACACCCACCCTGTCTGAGAAACATTTTACCAAATTTCTTGAATGCAAAAAACAATATATATATATATATATATATATATATATATATATATATGTATATATATATATATATATATACACACTGTTTAAAATAAAATCAAGGTGACAATTTTCAACACTAAATAAATTTTTGAAATCATAGATACACATATACAGAGACCAGCACTTACGCATATATATATATATATATATATATATATATATATATAATGTATCGAGGCAGCAATAATTTTCTAAACATATACTGTTAAATATAAGAGACAATGAATGTCTATTATTTTTAATCATGAGCCGTTCTAAACGTCATATGAGCCGAAAGCTTAGAACAAACTTAATAAAAAATTATCGAAATGTTGGAGAATTTTTGTCTTTATTTTCAACTGAAATTAAAACCAAAATACTACGTTTAGAACGGCTCATGATTAAACATAATAAACATTCATTGTCTCTTATATTTAACAGTAGATGTTTAGAAAAAATATATATTTCTGATTGTATAAAAAACGGACAAGATGAAAAAGTTTATTTATCGTACGCGTTTTATCCTCTGTCGGGATTTATCAAAGAAATATAAGATAAAATGTTTCGGTTGGATGTGCGTTGTAGTGCAGTAGTTATCGACCGAATGACAAATAGACGTGCCGATTTCGAATTCCAGTTGAATTACTTGCATTCACCTACGCACAAGTACCCTTGGGAAAGGTACTAATCCGTCTCTTTCCTCTAGTTATAGGTTAAATAATAAGACAGGTTAGGTTCTATAGCCTTAGATGGCAACAAATCTACTGCAGAAAGCAATGGCAACCTACTGCTTGATAATTTTTTGTCCAGTCTGTCATGTCACTTTCGAGACATGCTCAGCCAAAGAGTGTATCACGTATGCCACAAAACTGACTGACTGGCATTTATCATCTATGAATATTCACATAAATACATGCAAATGCGATTATGCATACACATGATACAATGTAGCATACTTTCAAATTCATAGATAATACGTAGTCGTTGCATAAACCAGAATGTATTCCTAATACATAACAGATTTCCACTTTCATTCTTCAATCCGAAAGCCTCTAAAGAATGATCAACGCAAGATAGGAATGAATCTGAAAGATTAACGGAATTGGGTCTCTTTAAGTTTCTACGTAATGGATAGTTTTTGTATATACATATATGTAAGTATGGACATTTATGTATATGGATGTACGTGTGTAAGCGTAAATATGTTCATACGCAGGTTTATATGTGTGTATGTATTCATGTGCTTTTGCGTTGGTCTGTAATAATTTTATAGCCATTCATTCCACCCAGTGAACTTTTTTCTCCCCTGGTCGTAGTGATTCTTACCCGAGATATGGCCAACGTTTATATTCTGGGTCATGTTACTTGATTCCATTTCGTTATAAAAAATGTTTATATATATAATTTCAATATCAATATATTAATGTTTGCCGGTTTTATTTAATTTGATTAGGTTAGTTGATTGTGGAAATGTTTTTCGCATTTTTTGCTGCAGATCATTGATGGTATACGTTAATAAATCATTCTGAAATTCAATATTTATTTTTCACACTGTGGTGTTTTTCGGGTAGAATTAAAGCCATAATTAAATCTTCATTTTGCTTGTAGTGTTCGTTTTGTGCTTGAAAAAGAAGAAAAGATTTTACCTCATCCTTATCATGACGTTAAAAATTTTCTGTAACTGGTTCATTTTTTTATTATCTTTTACCGGAGACCCTAATGATTTCGGTGGATTTCTTTTCTCCAAATCTAAAATCAAGAAACCATTCCATGTTACATATGCATAAAGCTATATCATCTTCCCTAAAACTATTCTTCCTATTAAATTAGCATCTGAGTTTTTGGATTTTTAATTTTAAGTTTAACTTAAAATAAATGGTAAAACTAAAATATTACAAATTAAAAAATATCATCCTAATATTATAATACTAAAAAATATCGCCATAACCAGAAACACAAATACCGGAAATAATATGCACTTGAAGATTGCATAGAGGATGGAAGTCTGAGTCGTTCTGCATACATAGGCTTATATGTATATTTCTTAATACACTTAATAGTTCTGTTAAATTTAATTCAGCAGTTTTATTAATAACTGCAATAAAATAAATTAAAAAATAATAATAATAAAAAAACGAAATCAGTGGATATGTAAACTTAAATAAAATCAAAGTGTAAGAATATGTGGGAATATACACATAGGTATATGCGAATAAAAGTTAGTATAAGTAAGTGGGTTGACCTGATGGGGTTAAATAGACGCCTAGAGTCAGGGGAACTGTTTTTTTTCCAGAGGCCATGCCATCTAAGACGGTCAAAATAACTTCAAACGGATACAATCCATATTTGGAACTGGATTCAATCTCTTCTTTCCTACCTCCTTCCTCTTACATTTATTGCTATTTATTTATTTGTTTGTAATGTTATGTTTATTATTATTATTTCTATTATGTTCCCTCTTCATTTTAAGAAACCATTCCTTCCGGCAGAAATTTTATTCCAGATGAAGGAAATATTGTAAAAGAATCTGATGATATGAGCTAATTAAGCTCATTGAAATAAACTATAGTGTATAACTAATATGACGTGCTGAGTTTTCCTTTATAAACTTCATATCGCTCTGGTTAACACCCATTAAACTCTCTATATGGATTTACCTATTAATAATTTATATTAAGGAAATCTTGTTGGATTATCCTCACCGTTTACGGACTGACAACTAGACCAATATATATATATATATATATATATATATATATATATATATATATATTAAATAACGAATAACGATCAAGTAGGAAAAGGTGTATATAATTTAACCTGTTTCACTTATAAAAGGATTTTTCAGAGATTTAATAAGGACGAATAATTTAAAAATCCGAGAGGCAGTATTTTTAAATGAGATACACTTTCAAACGTCAGATATGTGTCACGTGTGATAAAGCAACGGATAAATATTAAATGTAGAAGATAAAACTTGTGTTTGTTCAACTGTATGTGTGAACTTGTTTGTCTTTTTAAATAAAATAAGAGGAAAAGTTTATGAATGTCTGCGTTGAGAGAAATCAAATGATGGAATGATTTTCATTATAAATAACGTCAGAATCATGTATGAATCATAAACGAAATATATATCCGTTTACATTCTAGTGTAAATAATGTTAACATAATCTTTTAATATTAATTCCGTCGCTTTATCACACGTGACACATATCTGACGTTTGAAAATATATCTCATTTAAAAATACTGTCACTCCGGTATTTAAATCATTTGTCCTTATTAAATCTCTGAAGAAGCTTGTTATCAGTGAAACATGTTAGATTAAAGACACTTTTATTCCTACTTGTGCTTTATTTATTCTATTCATAATGTCGAATTCTGATTCATATATTCAACTCAAGTATAAATATATATGTATATATATATATATATATGTGTGTGGGGGGGGGGGGGTCTGTGGGTCTGTGTGAGTGTGTTTGTGTGCAAGTATATTTATATTTATTTATTAATATTCAAATATATATACATATATATGTCTCTGTGTGTATGTATAAAATTTGTATATTTCTAACGCATTTTTTTTTGTTTTTTAATTAGAAAATGCACACTAAACTAATTAATAAATAACAAATAAAGAGACATAATTTAATTATGTCTAATTATGAATACGTTTAGACGAAACGATAGTATTTTTATTCAACTGAACGAGAGATGCAGATTTTGATTGACTCTCCTATTCAAAAGTAAACGTCACTTCGTAAACAAAACTTCGATTTCTCTTGGTTCTGTTGAAAAAATGACGCTAGAAAAATACTTGACTCAAAGAAGGAAGAACATCAAATAACTGCGTGAGAATGACAGAAATTCTGAAAGAATGTCTGTGTCTCTGTTGACGACAACAAAAAAGACAATTCAATTAAGGCTTATGGTAATTGACAGTAATTCAATAATTCTATTTGATCACTTATGCAAATTACGTGCCAAGCGTACTGGCTCGAATTAACGTACGAGAAAATAGCGGAGACATTGTTTTGAACACCAGGGGTTCAAATGGTGCTTACATTTTGAGAAGAAAGAAAAAAAACGAACAGACAAGAAAAAGGAAATTAAATTTAAAAATGAATAAAAAAGATTTATTATAAAAAAAGTAAATGTCTTAAATTTTTAAAAGCCATATTCTTGCAGAAAGTAGCCGAACACAGGTCTCCCCAACATTGTTTATTTTATGTGAATTGCAATATATTATTGAGAAATATTATTTTCTGCTTTTCCGTTAATTCATACCAGTTTTGAAATTTCAGCGATTCCTTATATTAGACCAGTTGCTATCTAAATTTAAAGAATCATGTCTACAATTCTGTTTAATCTGGAGATAAAGAGATGGAGAAAAAGAATTTCAAGCGTTTCATAAGATCATTTCTTTAGAAAGGAACTAAAGGCTAACCAATAAAAAACATTACACTACACGTTCAAACACATGTTTGGTAGAAAAACAAAAATAAATTAGTCTACATCAAACTGGTATACAGAAATGAATCCTTTATTTATGGGGATTCCAATCTGAATATTTTATTATTTTATGACAGTAGACCGTTAACGTTCTACTGGTTAGGTTTAAGAAAATCTCATCCTGTTCGTATTTTCAGATTTCTAGTACACACTGTCTGTTACAGGGACTGAAATCGCAATGACTAGGCTACCAAATTCGCGAAACAATAGGCTATTGTCAGATGCGACACTTCTATGTGGAGAACTTAAAGACTTAAGTTTAATCTGCCTGCTGATATCTATTGCTGCAAGTTTAAAGCTCTCAGTTTTCCATATACAATTGGTTCAAAATTGTCCCCAGAGAATTGCCTTTTGAATAAAATTGTTAAATCAGGAATTTATTTGCATAAAAATTGTGATTTGGAAATCCAATTTCTCCATCGCAGAAATTTAATTTATTTCGGGTATTTGGTAGCATAATAAATGGGAGTACAAAACTTTAAACGGTCACTCCAAATTATCCACAGAAAATTAACGACGAATTCACAGAGAATTATTCTAGTACCTTAATTCATTAAATCGTTACATTAGGAATTTAGTGATATAATAATTGTTAGTTCAAACCCTGGACTGTGCACTCCAAGATCTTTGCAGCGATTTGGCAAAAAATTATCCACAGAAAATTGTCTCAGTAACCTAGTGAATTAAAGCATTATTTCAATTATTTGTTAACATAATAATTGTGAGTTCAAACCCTGGATTGGGTATTCCAATTTCAATTCAGAGGATTGTCGCCAAATTTTCCTCAGAGAATTCTCACAGTGGCCTAATGAATTAAAACCTTATTATTTCATTAGTTTGATTAAATAATAATTGTTCGTTCATATCCTGAAATTGGTATTTGAAGTTACCCGAAAAGAATTTCAGAGAAATATTCCAGTAACCTAGTGTATTATATCCTTATTTCATTAATTTAGTGACATAATGCGCCAGAGGCTGTTCAGAGAATTATCCCAGTAGTCTAGTGTATTAAATCCTTATTTCATTAATTTAGTGACATAATAATTGTTAGTTTAAACCTTGAACTGGACATTTCACATTCTCCATAGAAATTGGCTCCAAATTCTCCCCACAGAATTGTGCCAGTAGCCTATTGAATTAAAGAAGTAGTTCGGGAATTTGGTGTAATCATAATTGTTTGTTCACACACTGCACTGGGCATTCAAAGTTCTATGTCATGAATTGTCGCCAAATTATCCTCGGAGATCTGTTCCGGTAGCCGAGTAAATTACGTCGTTAGTTTTGGAATTCGGTGGCATAATAATTGTGTGTACAAAGTTTTTTGCATAATATTCGAGCCAACTTCTCCCCAAAGAATTGTCCCAGTAGCCTAGTGAAATGAAGCATTATTTCGGGAACTTGTTAGAGTAATAAGTGTGAGTAAACACATCAGACTGGGTACTCCAAATTATGCACAGAGAATTAGCGCTAAGCTTTCCACAGAGAATTGTTTCAATAGCCTAATGAATTAAATTGTTACATTATTAATTTACTGATATAATAATTGTGATTTTAAACTCTTGCCTTGACACCCCAAGATCTCTGCAGAGAATTGGCACGAAGATTTCCACATGGGATTGTCCCAGTAATTTGATGAATCAAAGCTTTATTTCATTAATTCAGTGACATAAAAATTTAAAATTAGTTTGAAATAAGTTGAGCATAGAAAAACCTGATTTAAAGATCATCACCACAAAATGATTATGATAACCATCATGTTTCATGACTGGTTGTAGTCGTAGCGTCTCAACTTAGAAAGTGAACATTTCGCTCAGCAAATCGTAGTTGATATTCGGACAGGCATTTACTTATACGGAACGTGCTTTGTGAAGTAACACCTGGTTGACCCCGTCCTCATCCAGATTGAGCTAGGATCAATGCACTCCAACTCCACTAGTGACCATCTTCCCTGGCCATTGAAATAAGTCTAGAAAATTCTCCACCAAATAAGGTCGTGCTATTAACACACTGGCTACATGCCTAGCTACAGAATTCAATTTATCCCATTGTGTTAGCTGACATTTCAAGAAAGACCATCCGCCAGTTGATAGGTCTTGCCTTTAATCTAGCTAGGTCTCTAGATACCCTTCTCATCAGAAAAGCTTGAAAGAGAAACTGGGTTACTTGCCAATGACTTGAACACACAGGAAGCCGCACTTGTTCACATCTTATAAGTAACTCTCTTCCAGTGACGGAATAAAAATGTTTTTCGGCATCCTCCATCCAATTCTTTGCCACTCGCTCTCTTTCTCTCACTATATATATATATATATATATATATATATATATATATATAATGTACTAATTACAGAACCAATTCTTAATGTCGCTTCTCCAAAGCAAAATTGAATGTCCCTTTGCAAGAACTCTCAGGTTCCCGTACTTTCAAATTTACCATAAGGAAAATCATCATAAGTCTCCGAATGATCTACGGATAAACAGCGAAAATTAATCAAAACTTGGCAATTTCTTGAAGCATACAATTAAGCAAGCTGGAAGCGGGGATTCTTCCTTACAACCCATGGGAAATCATCGATCCAATATGAACAGGGGAAAAGTGGTCGACGATGAAAAAAATAAAAGAAAACGTGATTGTAAAATGGAATTGAGAGATAAATAAAGTATGCATTTTTCTCTCCTGCGTTAAAAATGTTGAAAGAAAATATGTTTTTCCTATCCCGAGATAATAGTCCTCATTTTTTAGTGCACGTCTTCACATCTATAGCGGTAATTTGTAAGTAAATCGCGGTATTAATATAACGATCTCTGGCACAAGGCCACAGCAAAGAGTAATCTTTGATTGGGACGTGAAATGCGTGCAATAGCTAAGAAAGAAAGTAGTATCTACCTAAGTTAAAAAAAACAAACGTTAGGGATTAAGTAAAGAAGGTACCTCCGCCATATATAATATTGCATTTGTATTTAACAAAACGACGTAGTTGGTGACATTAACTATAAGACCGCAAGAAACGAGGAAAAAACTGTGTATCCAAAAGCTCTATCCTCTACGTCTTAGACATGATGGCCGTCATTGTCTGTATAACTGTGTGGTTCCGTACTGCACAACCTGTATTATCTGAAAGCTAGCTTGCAAAATTCATAAATAAAAGAGACGACTGCGATGACAGTGTGGTATGTTTTTAATAATCATTATAAAGCATCAGAAAGCGTCAGATATAAGCTGTGGTGTAATGGATAACGTCTCGGAATAAGAAAC
Organism: Ascarosepion bandense; assembly: GCA_037127315.1. Taxonomy (NCBI): domain Eukaryota; kingdom Metazoa; phylum Mollusca; class Cephalopoda; order Sepiida; family Sepiidae; genus Ascarosepion; species Ascarosepion bandense. Next base: position 8,215,558 of record JBBBDQ010000201.1, read on the forward strand.
CGGAGAGCTATGTTCGCATTCTAGTAAGGTTCATTGCAACCACTTAAGCGCAAAAGATCTTCGGAAATGTATGAACCCCTCTTCAATCTTCCGAACTATGGGTAGAATGGCAGAAAATACGGTTCTACAACCTTGGTTATATGACTAGTCTATCGCTTAAAAAATGACAACCTACTGGAAGAGATTCGTCTGCATAAAAGGTCATGAATCGAAAGACATGATTGCCTAATAAAACGCGGAATTAATCCTCGTTTTATCATAAACGTTTTCCCTGTGGAACATTTTAACCAAATATAGTTGAATTTGGTCCCCTTTTTATATCTACATAAATAAAATAAATCTCGTCTGGAAAATGCTTTTCAAAAGCCAACACTCTTAATACAGTATTATCATTTCACATTTTATCACTCAACTAACACTATAATTGGGATAACTACATATCATATATTCCAAGTGCTATTGTTCTAATCAAGTTTTGGGTAAACAGGAGGACAGATAAAGTTTTTTTAACCTTGCGTGTCGACCGGGCTAGGAGAAAGAAAACTCAGAATTCAAAACCAGTCTGGATGTGGATCATCTCGCTCGGAGGATAAATGGGCTTGCCGAGGATCAACACCCCTACTTTTTAAAAAAAAGGCCGGAGCATTGTCGATAACGAGCCAGCCAAAAACGAAGTGTCATGGCGAGGGTTTGTCGATAGCCTATACTCAACTGGAAGAGATGGGCTTAAAAAATATAGAATAGTTTGATTTAGTTTTTTACGCGTCATCTACACTAAAGCCGAATCACTCTGTATAATTATATTTTTCGAGTGAATGTTGCATTAAAATGGTGTTTTAGAATAAAAAAGTTTTTTTTCCAGATGAGAGTAACACTGTTCAACAGAGAGATGAAATAGAAGTATAAAATTAATACTGTTTATAAAATTTCTGAGGTGCATTCATACAAATCCTAAAGGTATTTGCGCGTAAGTGAATGTAACGAACTCGACAAAAATTCGAACTCAACTCGACAATTTCTCAGCCGAACCGTTATCGATTTCATCAGCCACAAATTATCTTATGTTGTGTCGTGTAATGAAGAGATACACACTGAAATGTAGATAAACTACTTTTCTATCAGAGTGGTACAACCACGAGCTATACACAATATTTACAGTCTCACGCAGTAGTAGGTGTTACTTCATAAAATCCGTGATAATGACGACCATTCGTGCTAAACGCACATTGACTTTTATACATCCGGGTGACCGGATGTAACATGGTACGAGCCACTATACAACATCTTATTTTAAGAAGATGTTAAAACTTTCATACGCCGAGAGTTTCCGGAAAGAATACTGCATATTATTGAAGAGCTCGATTTTGTTTTGGTATTTGCCAATGCAATAAGAAACTTTGAAAAAAATTGTGTGCATTTCTCAAAGACATTAGAGTTTCAACTGCAATCCGAAGCCGATTTACCGATTCCAGAATATATTCGAAAATAAACACTTGATATTTGTCTTTAAAAAAATATTTTAAGCGGGGAACACATAAATATTACATGTACATTGAATACAGTATAAATCTAAACCAAAAATATAACAACATTTTTTTCTTTTTTCTTCGCAAAATAATGAGACTCGTTTATTAATGAGAAGAAAATCGATTTTTCTGATGCTGTAACGTCATAGATAATCGAGCAGACGTGCACCATAAAAAAATAAAAATATATTACTAACAGCAAACACCAAAGCATTTGGTGCAATAAAATCAGCAGAGACGTGAATTGTGTTTAATGCTTCGTTCAAAGAGGATCTAAAGTGTTTATATTTCACGGTAAACTTTCTCTGCTACCGGTCGCCAATACCGTTGCTATGGGAGCCTCGGTTTTAAAGTGTTGACATTTCGGAAACTTGTGTGCACTCGGAAAGACAGGGAAATATCTGGGCGCGAGAAAATGCTTGACAAAGTCTGTTTGGGACAAATGAATGAAACATGTAAGTGTCGGCAAGTAGTGCTGAGCATAAAAAGTCTGACGAATGATTTTCTTTGCATAGCTTAATTAATAAGGCATGACTGCTTTAGCGAGGATGAAATGTAGACATAAATTTACACGGTGGATTATATGCGTTTCTACATGTGTTTTGTCAACAATTCTTTCACTAATTATACACTGTTATAATACATTGTATTCAGGATTTGAATTCTACAACCAGTCTGTCGCTTAAAAAAACGACATACTGCAATATATTCCTCTGCATAATATGCCATGAATCAAAAGATATGATTGCCTGATAAAACGTTGTGTGCATTTCCCAAAGACATTAGAACTTCAACTACAATCCGAAGCCGATTTACCGATTCCAGAATATATTCGAAAATAAACACGTGATATTTGTTGTCTGTAAAAATATATTTTAAGCAGGAAAAACATATCTGCATATAGTAGATAAATTAGCCTTACGAAATGCAATGCAACGCTTTCTCTAAATATATACTATTGTTCCGCAATAGTATATATTTAGCCCAAGAGCCACTCAAGGTAGTGGGTTACCATGTTGGTCTATATGAGCGTTAGAAATTGTAAAAAAGGGATGTCAGTTCCAGAAATCAATAGGAAAGAAGTGTTCGGAATTGAATTACTTCTTACTATTGGAATATGAAGGGAATGGCGATGATTCACACTTGTGTACTCAGAATGACGGGTCCCAGATGTGAAGTTCCGAGATGGTGGGACGAAGTAAATTAGAGCATCAGAACAAATGTTATTGAAATACCGATAGAGCGACAAGAAACGAAAAAGTTTGCTAACTGAAAAAATAATACGTCATGCATATATCCAGGTAGACGATTTTGGAACATTACGACGGTCAAGTGTGGACTGGGCAGAATACGCTCTTTTTGCTATAAGCTAGACCATGTAAAGATACAACATAGAAGGTGAAATCAGTGTCGCGGTAAAATTTGGCATTTATCCTAAATCTTTCACTGAACATGAGTGATATTTCAGATCGTGGGATGCCAAGTGTGCCCAAATTTTCAAAAGTACAATCTCACACCTAACTGACGCATATTATCACGCCTTAATCATACACATACATTTTCCGTTGTTCTGTAATGTGTTGCTTGACAACGTTGTTATTTATTTCATAATATCAAATTCCATAATATCAGACTACTGAGAGACATCTAGGTAATGTGTGCACAGATGAAGGCTGGTGAGTCACATACGGTTCGGTCAGTTAAGTGACATAGGTAATACCCGCTTGGGCGATCATGTCTCTTTCGAGACATGACTGACTGGGCAGAAAATTATCCCGCAGTAGGTTGCCATTACTTTCTGCGGTAGATAGGTTGCTATCCAAGGGTATAGAAACCAATGTGTTCTGTTGATTAACCCATAACTGGAGGAAGAGGCGAATTAATACTTTTCATAAAGATATTGTTGCCTAAGTGAATGCAAGAAATTCAACTGGAATTCGAACTCGTTCCATGACGGTATCTACTCCATCACAACGCACATCCTATCGCATAAAAGTGAACCACAAGAAGTTGTTTTACATACTAAGGCGATAGAAATACTCATCATTGTCTCTAAACTCTATAAGTACTGCCTTTCTGCTTCTTTATCTGCCTGCTGGGAATCCTCCTCCGTGGTTCCTATATATATAAAAACACTGGAGAACCCTCTGACTCCGCTAATTATCGCCCTATCAGCCTCCTACCGATCTTTGGCAATGTGTTAGAAGCCATCATCAAGGCCGAAGTGATACAATATCTCACAGCCCACAGACTCTTCTCGGACAAACAGTATGGCTTCTGCTTCACCAGGTCTACTGCTGATATGATCACGACCATCACTGAGTATATACACCAGGCCCTCGACAAAAACGGCGAAGCTCTAACTGTTGCTCTTTTTATCTCCAAAGCGTTTGACAGGGTCTGGCATGCTGGCGTTCTATGCAAGCTGCAGGGCTATGATATAACTGGGCAATTGTTTGACCTAACCCAGTCCTTCCTTTCAAATGGTACAAAGAGGGTAGTGTCGAACGGACAAGCCTCCCAATGGTATCACATGAATGCGGGTGTCCCTCAACGCTCTATTCTAGGTCATGCGCTTTACCTTATCTATATTAACGATCTCCCTGATATAATATATATATGGGCATATATACTGAAGACACTACGGTTTACTCTCGTCTCGATCAAAAATCTACCGAGGCTGACAAAGCAAATCTTGCTGCCGAGCTTTAAAAGGACCTACAATCCGTGGTAGACTGGTGTAAGAATGACTCGTTAAATTTAATGCGTTCAAAACGAAGTTGTTATCTAATAAACACCACAGACAATCGTTCCTCCCGCCCATTAACATGGATCAGGCTTTTCTTCCTGAAAGTAAAACGCTGCGTCTCCTCGGATTAACTCTCACATCAGACCTCAAGTGGAATAACTATACAGAATCCATAGCTAAATCCGCTGCTAAGAAAGTCGGTTCTCTGTGCAGAGCCAAGAAGTTTTTCCCGTCCCAAATAATCCTGTACATATACAAGTCTACCATCCGCCCGTGCATTGAGTATTGCTGCTATATCTAGTCGGGTGCTCTTGCTATCCACTTAAGTGTCCGAGACCAAATCCAACGGAGAATGTGTAATGTGATCGATCCCGACATGGCAGCAAGGATACAGTCGCTTTCTCACCGACGCAGTGTAGCTTCCCTGAGTCTCTTCTACAAATACCTTCACGGATTCTGCTCCGATGAACTTGTACCTTCTATATATGAAATTTCTCGAGCCACAAGATTAGCAACTAGGTCCCACCCTTTTAGTGTGAAACCAATAAATTGTAAACGCAAATTCTACTCCAGCATCTTCTTTTACCGCAAGTCCCGTCTGTGGAATTCCCTTCTGCATATTTGCTATCACGTTAGCTATAATCTCCAAGAATTTAAATGTAAAGTCAATAGTCATCTCCTGTCTCACTAACTTACATCCTCTCTCTCATGGTTTTTTCTCGTCCACCCCACTCTCATCAGTATTCTCTTCCTTCTCCTACTCTCTTCCTGACACCGCCTGCAACCTCTCATTCCTTCTCAAAGCATTCCTCCTATGTAAACCCCTGCACAACAGTGGCAGTAAAATGAATGTGTAATGTGATCGATCCCGACATGGCAGCAAGGATACAGTCGCTTTCTCACCGACGCAGTGTAGCTTCCCTGAGTCTCTTCTACAAATACTTTCACGGATTCTGCTCCGATGAACTTGTACCTTCTATATATGAAATTTCTCGAGCCACAAGATTAGCAACTAGGTCCCACCCTTTTAGTGTGAAACCAATAAATTGTAAACGCAAATTCTACTCCAGCATCTTCTTTTACCGCAAGTCCCGTCTGTGGAATTCCCTTCTGCATATTTGCTATCCCGTCAGCTATAATCTCCAAGAATTTAAATGTAAAGTCAATAGTCATCTCCTGTCTCACTAACTTACATCCTCTCTCTCATGGTTTTTTTCTCGTCCACCCCACTCTCATCAGTATTCTCTTCCTTCTCCTACTCTCTTCCTGACACCGCCTGCAACCTCTCATTCCTTCTCAAAGCATTCCTCCTATGTAACCCCCTGCACAACAGTGGCAGTAAAATGCCTTGCTTGGGGTGACACGATTAACATAAAATTATTGAGGTACTTAATCATCGTCTTATCGTAACTTATAGCTTTTCAATAAATGGTTACATAATAACTTGTCAGATGTGTACCTACTTTTAGAGAGAAAGGGGAAACAATAACAGATTAGTGCTAACTAAAAATAAGAACTGGACAATTTTTACAGTCCATGAGTAGTTGAAAGAGGCTCAACTCGATGCGGTGTGATGGTTAGCAAGCTTTTCTCGCTAGAGAATCATAACAATTGAGTGGTGAGTTCGATCTTCAATAGATGGCCCATGCTTTCGGCCTTGTCCTACGTCTAAGCTACGTTTAGCAAATCACCATGAGTAGCTGAAAGAATAATCCACTCTCGTAATTTCAGCTCAGAATTCCCTGTAGATTACCCTGATTGATATACAGCGAAATGTTGTGATAAATACAACAAAGGTGAAGACAATAACCTGAATATATGTAGTATATGTTTTCACCTGTTAAGGCCAGGAAGAAAGACACACAAAGAAGAAGGTAAGTTGAACCAGCGTATTGAAATAACAACACATATATAAAATAAGAGTGTTATTAATCAGCAAATAGAATGTCCGTCCGAACTGTCAAGTTACACTGCATCTCGGCTTCTTCCCGTGAAGTTTTGCAGGTCAGCTATATACTTATGAAGGAGGAAGAATTCATTCCAATATAGATAGGGCACCATAACGTTATAAATAATTATTTTCAGTATTGTAAGCAAATGTTTTTTCTAAAGATGCAAACATGGAGGGAAGAAAATTTTAGGGATTATACTGGCAACATTAAATCCTTGATAATGAACGAGACTGTCTGTTATGATCAAAAAACATCACAAACATCTGACATTATTAGTTTTCTTGTTTTTTAAAACATAGCATTTCACATTTTACACAAGCATATTTCTACGGTTTCTCGTGGGTAAATGGTTTCAATGAGATTTATAACACTTGAAACAAGCATGTTATACATTTTATTTTCATTATCATAATTTTACATACATTTTAACTATTTTACGCACATCATATAATCAGGTCTCCCGCGATTAAATATATATTTTTTTTAATTTGGGCTGCTTCTTTTGTTTTTATCTACTAATATATTTGTTACGTAAATACATAAATTTGATTCTTTGGTTTCTATGAGAGCTGCTCGAATAGAAACATCAAACGCAATGCTGTATGTGAAATAATAGGAAAAAAGGCAGATCTCTTCGAAGTGGTCTAAGAGAAAATACATCTCATGTTAACGCCTTCGATACTAAAAATAACACTTTCTCGGAATATTCTCATCAGGTAATGCATTTTTTCAAAATTTCAACGCTCTTACTGACATACATTTTTTTTCTTTCTGTCCTGAAGATGCCTAACGTAATATGGTGAAACGTGTTGTGTGTAAAACTTTTTAAAGTTGCTCTCAAAATTTGTATTTCGTATATTATTCACCATCCTACTAACAATTATATATATAGATATATAAGTTAGTTATATACCAAGCAAAATAATAATGACCCTTAGATGCCACGTTTCTCTAAGTATCAATGCAGATGATAAAAGTTTGGGGGGAGAAAAGACAATAAAAATAGATATGGCATCAATATTCAATGTGCAAACGAGGTTTAAATACGTACAAGACAATTGCTTAGCGCGACATATTGAACCAACTTTCCTAGCATCAGACGTATCAATTGATTGATTACTATTATTCCACTTCGTGTCAGTGGAAATCGTGAGATGACGTAATGTCACTCTATGTACTGCCATGATTCTGCTTACATACATGTTTGGACAGGTGACTGGAGATTCTCTGTACTGTGCTGTGTCTCATAATCAGCCATATCTAATGGACTATTTTTTCTTATAACATAAAAATTCATTGATCGCTTCTTTTCATGCTCACTTGGAAGCTGTTTTTGATTTGAAGATAATAGGCGAACATACTCAAGTGGAAAGTAAATACCAACTCGACGCGCTGTTTGTCTCGTGTGTTTTGTGCGGTATGGTGGCCAGTTTTATCATGCCTGAATGAATATATATATATATATATATATATATATATATATATATATAAGGTAAAATTGTTCACTTGAAATAAATTAATTACTTTCGTGGCGTGAAACTGTTATTGCAAATTGGTTGGTATCGATAAATAAATGTGTTGGCCATGCTGTATGAACACCGAGGGGAAGACAATTTACCCAGAAAGATTTACTTCTGAGAAGGCATCTGTTAATAAAATCGACGCCAAATTCATTATCCTAAATAAATGTTGATTACCATCAAGGGTTTGATTACCGTCAAGGATAGTGATTTCTATCAAGATCTTACACATATGCTTCTTTTTTTCTTATGTGCCATAACACTTCAGGACAAGTCTCTCGACATCTTTATAGTCTTCGTGTAGATAAATAGTATTCGTACACATACTAACCCTCTAAGTAGTTGTTTTGCTATCAGTATATACACAAAATTGTTAGCTAGGTTAATCTCTGCTTATCTTTAACACACTTGCTGTCCCTATGACCAGTGAGCATCACATTCTCCATATCCCTTTCCTCAGTATATATAGCCAAACTTTCATCTATTTTCGTGTTATTTTATATTAACGTGCTTTTTTTTTTTTTTTTTTTTTTTTGTTGAATTGCCATGAAAGTACTTGTGATCTTTCCGGGAAAGATTTCCCCGTTTCCTCACCTACATTGATTGTATTGAGAAGCCATCTTCGTTAGGTATGATGTTGGTTTATCAAAGTTTTTTTACACTATTATAAATGAGATTAATATTCTAATCTCTCTTCAAATGTTTGTAGATTTTAAAATTCAGCTAAAGTTCGAAAAGCACTCGTCATTTAATCTATTGATGCATATATTGTAGATAATAACTGTTTTTTTTTCATCAGTTCACCCCAACTAAAACAACAATGCCACTAAGATGGTAGTAAAAGAGAAAGAAAATACTTTAGAAGAAATTCATTCCTACAAAAAGTAAAGACTGGTATGAAATGTGAACCGTGAGATAGATCAGTCTGTATACTTAATTTGAGAAAAACAATGAATAAATATTAAATAAATTTAGAGAGTTTAGCCAAAGATGGTAGAAGTATAGAGTTAAGTAGATCGCATAAGAAATCGGAAATCCTCTTCTAAGCAGGAAACATGGAATAAAACTTTTACTTCTGCTCAAAAGATCGGGTTGGTCGAACTAGAGGATAGACGCACATACATATCATACTAAACCTATCTACTCTTATTAGTTAAACGACGAATAACATAACTAATCATTAATTTTATTGCAAACTGAGTTTTAGAAATTATATGTAGGAGAGCAACGGATATGAACGTGAACAATGGAACTGTACAGCCATGTTAGAAATTCCGGTTCGTTTGATGCTTCAATTACACACTAATAAACTTACGATAAACATGAATCACTTCTTCCTGCAGTTTGTTACGTAACAGCAGAGTATACGGTGTGTTTCAAACCTACAAGTAAATCTAAATTCAAAATTGTGGAGAAGACATCATGAAATCACTCCCCTATATTTCCCAAGAATGAATGACCGTTTATGGATAATAAAATAAATATTTAACAAGATAAGATCACCTAGATCCTGGATGGATATGGTATTTTATAAATATATAATTGGTTTAGTAACCTAATATTGTGTATTTACTAATTTAGTGTAGCCCGACAACGCAAACTGGACAGTAGCAGGTTAATATTTTAATTTAATTTTTAAATCTAACTTTTTTTTATTGTTGAATTACTAAAGTGCAAGTATCGGAAAGAATAGACAGTGTTGTATAAGCGTTGAATAAATGAGGAAATACATATATTTTTCTACACCTGTGAGCCATAGAATTGTAATGGTGTGGGGTTAGGGATTACAATGAAGAGTCGCTTAAACCAGATCAAGAAGGTGAGTGGAAGTTAATAATGGCCAGAAAACACACGCGTACTTTTAACAAAACAAGATGACGAATTCATTCAAGAATTTACACGCTTGAAGTAGTTTCAAGAGTTCTTTTTATAAAATAAATCTGTGTCAGAATCCATAGTTTCAACGTATTGTCATGAAGAGGAAATATTCATACAACAGAATAAATAATCTGACAGAAAATTATATTAAAAAATCTTAAAAACAAATGTCAAAGAGCTCGTTGCACACCGAAGGGGTTTATGGTTTACTTACGTTTAACAGGTAGCGAAGAGAGATAGTTTGAAATAATTAGCTTTCTTGGATTCTTGAGAGAAAATTCTTTGAAGTGATGCGTGCTATTTAGAGGCAGATAATATAATTGGCGAGTAATTTTCCACTGACGAGTTCTTCAACGATGGCTACTAGGAATTGAAAAGAGGCCTTTCCCATGACTTCAGACACACTCCTCATTAATTCAATTCTTCTTTTTATTTTATATCAAAAATGATTCCGCGCAAACTCGTTACTTTCTTTCTTTCTTGTTGGTTCACCAACTAATTTGTGGCTTTCATTGTTTCTAAAACATTTTCACACAGGCGCTCGCGAATTTATTCCCTTCTTCCTTTCGGGTCACCGGTTAATTTATGTGAAAATTAGAAATGTCACATAGACTCGCGAATTTTTTCCTCCATCTTACTCACCTCAGGAGATAATATCTTTGAAAGGCACAATTCTTACATAGATTGCGGAATTATTTCCTTCATCTTTGTCAGCTCTCCCAGTGTGAATGGGGTGGGTGAATGTTTTTTTGTTACTATTTTACACTCACTTCAGGTTTACTAACGCTAATCTATCTTCATGGGCCTAAAACTTATGGGGTTGTTTTTTGTTGTTCTTCTTTTTGCCGGATCTCTTCATGACTTAGGTGATAATGGCCTTCCACATTTCCATTTCCTTTATAGCCCTTAGCGCTCTTTCTCTTATTAATTATCCCAAAACCTGCTCTGGCATTCATTTGCTTAAGTCTATCATGTATACCACGCGTTGCTTTCCCCTGTGTCTCTTTCTCTCTATTTCTCCCTTATGTATTAGATTCTTTAAAACTTCCTTCTTCATTACATGTCCCAGAAGTTTCAGCTGTCATTTTCTGATATTAATTATCAATCTCCTTTTCGATTCCATCCTCTCCAAACTTCATCGTTGCTCACATGTTCCGTCAAGGGTATCCTTAGCATCAATGTTCACGCGAATTTTCAATTATCAAGATGTACAAAGCCTTCTTTGCTTTCTTTTTCGAAGATCCACGACCAACGGCTTCAACCAGTCTTATTTACATTTAGCTTACAATCCAGAACCTATTTCCAATACAATCTATTTTTTCAGTTCAGAACTATCTGAACATATATTTCAGGTATCAATTAATGCTCATCAGTCTAATCCATCTTTATGTAGATTTCCATTTTCTTCAACTGCTCTAGGTGATGGCATTTAATTTTACACCTAGACACAGTAGTTAAAGCCAGAACGCCCAGAGAATTCATTTTAAATCAACATTTTCTTTGCAACCGGAATAGTGAGTTCGGTGCTTACTAAATGACTAATACCTGCATCATTGCACTAAGCAAAAGTAGCCTTAAATAATTAATTTTTCCCCAATTAGGATAAATACCTATTTCATTATTACAAATAAGTAACAAGAAGTAATACATGATTGTTAGCAAACTGCAAATTGAAAATGCCAAAGTCGAACAAGTACAACAATTCAAATAATTAGGAAGGGTTCTAACAGGGAAAGAATTATATGAAGCTGAAACACAAAGGGGAATTAAGATGACAAAAGTTGCTTTCCAAAAACTAAGCAATGTATCAAGAAACAGAAAAATATTTTGAAGCAAAGAAAGTAATAATGAACTGTTATATGATATTGGTTCTCATATATAAAGGAAATGCTGGATAATATTTTCACTGATGGAAAAGAAATATGAAGCAACAGAAATGCGGTTCTTCAGAAGGGTGCGAAGAATACCTTGTACTAAGCAGCTTGCGTCTTCAAAATTATTAATGAAATGCAAAGAAAAATTAAATCTATATTTAACATAATGAAAAGACAGTTTTAGGATATATTATGAGGAAAGTGATCTTGAAAAATTTGATAGTCATAGGAAATAATAAAAAAATAAGTCATAGGGAGAATCAAAATAAAACCCACCTAACAAATTCGAGTAAATGAATAGCACAGTAAGATTAAGGTAGGATAACAAATTCATTAAGATGCACGAAAGTTCCAGATAAGTGAAGGCACATAGAAAAAGAAAATTAATAATTACTGGCTACATTCTATTTATGATATTTTATGAGTAAAACTTGTTAAATACGTGATTCAGAATCGCCTAATCAACGAAAACGGAAGGAGAAAAATATATTTGGCAAAACTTAATAGAGCGTTCAGTGTGAAATTCCTCAAAGCCGGTGGTACATTGGCCAAAATTATGTGTGCATAACAAAAACTATAGCATGGTTTTCTGTATGGGAAAGCGCATAATAATAGCAATTCCCTATCTGAAAATCATAAACACAATATAGGTGAATAAATATTTGGAATATACGCTTCTAATTATGACCGAAACACTTTCATATATACAAACATTTTTATACCATAATATACTCATCACAGCATGCATCTCAATATGATTATTTATTGATTCCTGCTTAGATATTTTCCCAAACCTGCTCTCTTTAAAAACCAAGGGAAGAGATAAGCGGAAAACCAGTTTAAAATAAAACAGGAAATATTGACAAAATATATCATGATAATGTACCCAAAGCAACAAAGTAGCGTAAAGCATGGTCATTATTCTGTCTAGACAAATAAAATACATTTAATAAGTAGAGTTATCTCCCTTTAATTGATGTCGAATATTTTTTGTCCCTGACCGTAAATTCGACATCGAGTAAGAAAGAATATTTAATTTCTAGAGAGTTGATCTTTAGTCTTTTTCAAATCTGGCAAATGAACCCTGACATGATAATGTTATTTCATAACGTAGAGAAATGTTAAAGCCATAGAGGCTTGTTTAAAAATAGAATAAAATGAAACGACTTCTCATCATAAACGAGGTCGAAATGTAAGGCGTCCATTAATGCAAATTTACGCGACATGTCTTGCTTCGATCTTTATCAAAGATCGATTGCGTCAAACGATTATTTATTCAGTAGCTTGTTTGTTTGTCTATGGAAACGTATCGACCTGATCATGGAGAGAGAATGAAAGAGAGTGAAAGAGAGAGAGAAAGAGAGGAAAGAATAAATTTGAAACTGCCATTTTTATTTCGATGTATGTATTTACTTATTTATTATTATTATTATTATTATTATTATTATTATTATTATTATTATTATTATTATTATTATATCTAATATCATCACCAACATCATCTGAACTATTTTTATTATTATTGTTGTTTTCTTATTTATGTTTTGCTAAATCGGTTGCACAGGCGATTCACCAAACTGTTTTTATAATAGACATCATACTCTTGGAACATTTAATCAAACGCTCATGTCCTTTTATGATTTAGCATGGATGTACACAGACAAGTATAAAAATCTACAAATAACTGATAAAATAGACGAAATAGATGAAAGTGAACGCGGCGCTTCATTGACGTGTTTTTTTCTGTAAACTCACCCCACAGACCCACACATCACACGCGGTTTCAATCATCACCATCTAACCCCCACAAATCGTGTGGCTTTGTTCCGTACTTAGCTAAGCTTAGAATATAATACCAGAGTAAGAGACTGTTCCAACGAATATTGGTTAGTGAGGTGTTCCCGCTTTTTAGAAGTACTTTAACCTGCTTTATCTACGCCAACTACTGATTTTTATAGGCAGTAACCGCACCTAGGACGATGATTGGCACACTCGTTCTGTAAACCAGTTTGCTAGTAGAACTTATCGATCTTCACTGAATGATCTACGTAGGTACATCAAAATGACCAGAGTCTAATGATGAAAAGAGCATTTCTATTTTAACACAAAAATGTGCATATGTGTCTGGTTTAATGGATAGAGAATGTGGATAAGAAATAGGAGTACCAAGTTTGAATTACGGTCGAGTATGTAAAATTCACAATTAATCTTGGGAAAGATATAAATCAATCTCATTTCACATCAGTGACGTGTTAAACAGCTATTTCAGATGTAGTTACGAAATAATAACTCTTATCTCGCATTGTCTAGAGCTTAAATCTTCAGTCGTGTGAGCTGCGAAATCTTTCGCAGGCTGAAAAGGTGTTTCTCATCACATATAAAGATTGCAAATTTGAACATCAGTTACCTTACGCCCATACCCAATCATGGTAAAATATTAAAAACTAAGCACTGGGAAAAATCAGTAGCCGGAGCCCCAAAGACTATGCGATGTTATTTTCAAATTCGTTCTAAAAAATCCTGACACGACAATGATGGTAAGCTGTATTGGACACTAACTTTCCTCTTGAACAACATCGGTGGCATGGAGAGGGCAACCACCAATTTCTCATAAAACCCTGTCAAGGTTTGCGTTCTGGAGAAGACATTATAGACGGTAAAACAAGTTAAGTATCAGTCTAGTGATGACAAGATTCGAAAGTTCCTTCTGTATGAGAAACTAGCCATCTGACAAAAGAACATAAGGGTGACTTTATCTTCACTTCAAGGACGCTGACACGAATACAATAGGCATGGACACCGAGAGATAAAAATATGGAGATGCAATTTACATCGAGGGTTCGAGCGAGGAGAGAAGAAACAAAAGCTAGGTCGAAAAATGAAAACATCACAGTGACATCGAGGGAGAGCATTTTCACACGCCGTCTTTACAATCAAGACTGTCACTCCCTCGTGTTCATAAATAGCTATGATACATACTTTGCCCCCGTCAGTAGCTAAAGCATAATATTTTGAGCGCATAGTCTCTGGAGACCGACGAACGTAAGATTGTTACATTTTTAAGTAAATTTATTTCTTCCTTTTCAGTGCGCTTGTGAATTGAATACAGTGGTGAGTAGCAATGAAATAAATGAAATGAATATAACATTATATAATAAAATTTTAAGAGCGAATTAAAATATTTTAGGTTTATCCTAGATATTTAATTTAGTATTTAATACTGATGTTTAACTAACGGCGACTGAAAATTGCACTTTTTACCTCTATTTTTATCTCTGTCTAAATTAATACTGTTTTTGAAACATTGGTGACAGCTCTAGAAGTCATGTAAGAGACATCAGCAAATGTAAAATCGGTCATTTAATGAAAGACGCACGATAAAGGAACTACCCAGAAAACACCTCAACGTGTTATGCTTATCACCGTGCCAGTTTGGCAGAGCCTCATTGCAGGGATTTTTAGTCAAGCCTCAGATGCGAGCCATATTTGTAAACTTGTACAAAACGAATCTAAGATTTATAAATAAAATGAACGCAATATTCTGCAGAAATATTTAAAAAACATTTCGATAGGTGAATTCAACACCTATCACATCAGTGAGATCAACATATTAAAAAAAAATAATTATTTTTGTTTTTTGCGTGTGTAAAAAACGAAAGTAAGAGTAGGGGAAAAAAAGGGCAGATCATTGCAACCGGAAACTATCAGATCAGTTGACAGTATCCACTAATAATAACACTTAAAATTATATATATATATATATATATATATATATATATATATATATATATATATATAGTCTCTCCTGTAGCTTCTTCATTGCAGTCGATTGAAGAGCGTGAGAACTTAAGTAGTGACTCGAACAAAGCATATATACAATGCGTCGGACACTGTTATTTACTGATTAGGTAAGTTCTTAATTCATATTATTTCTTTCGACTCAATTTAAAATTGTCTTTCTTTTACAAAATATTTCTGTATTCTGATAGATATATATCTGATAGATTTCTGATAGATATATATTCTGATTGATTTCTGTATTCTGATATATATATATATATATATATATATATATATATATATATATATATATGTATGTATGTATGTATGTATGTGTATATATATATATATATATATGAACCATTTTGTTGCACATTCTCTCTCCATTTTCAACTTGAATATTCCGTACTCCCAGCATTTCAGTGGTTTCTCGGCAAATGATTAATTAAAAAATTGTTATGCATCCAAAGAATTCGGTTTTTACCGCTGAGATTGTTTTGCAATAAGCTAAATAAATGAAAATCCAATGAAAAAATGTAAGGTGCATAGGGCGGATGGGAGTAAAATATACCAAGTAATTTGCATCAATTTTTGCCGGCTCACTAAAGAAACGTGAGATCCGGCATTATCCAAATGAAAAACAACACGTTTCCTGTTCTCTAATTCTAGTTGTTTTTTTTCTTGAATTGCTGCTTTTAAATCGCACATTGATGAGTAGAACTTTTCAGAATCAATGGAGTGATTAATTTGCAGAATTTCATAATATAGCATTTTTCAATCCCTCCAGATGTACAGTATGAATTTTTTTAGGTTGTATACCTGCATTTTGTGTGGCTAAATTTGACTCATCTAGCTTAACCCAGCGTCTGTTTCGCTGAAAACCTTTATGGATGACTCATTTCTCAACAAGCGTCACAATTCGCTTCAGAAAGGGTTCGTTTTCATTGTGTTTATGCAGCAAATTACAAATAGAAATGCGATCTAAAAGACAATTTAATGTGGTACCTAAACGCTGTAGGGAATTGCGTACCAAAGATTCATTAAGTGTTTATAGATAAATCAAGTGTTTCTACTAATTCTAACGTTCTGTAATGTGGGTTATTCTCAATATTTAATCGCCATCTGTAGTGGGAGTCTGTGTGAGGATTCTTTATCAATAATACAACCACCAAATTTAAACTTACTGAACTGTTTCTGTATAATTCTGTCGGCATTCACCGTACACAGAATATATCTGCTTGCGAGGTATTTTGCCTTTTTGTTAAAAAAATAAAAGCGCCCAAAATGCAATTTATAGTCATTCATTTTCATAGAGATGCAAAGTACATACGGATTAAGTAATTTAATCTTTCTTTAGCGGGAGATATTTTAAGTGTTCTCTAATCATAAATGTAAGCGTATTGAACCTATCGATCAATTTGACGTGTTTTAACGTGTTGAAACATGAAGGACTAAAAATTGTCATACACTTTCTTGATAACCCGACATTTTAACACTCTCTGAAAATCAGACTTACTGGAATTATAAATTACACCGTTGACTCATGTAAAACTTGCTTCTCTACTGTAGACATACAAATGTCTTCAGAAAATATTAATTCTCAGACAGTATTTAGGAGTAACATTCTTTTTTTTAAATATATGTGGCTACTTTTGTGCAATGGTTACCATTGACCATCTCACCGACTAGGTCACTAATATAATTCAATCTTCCGAGTTTTACAATTTTGAAGACTTCTGCTAACATAATTTGAGCTTAGAAAAATTCCCATAAGAAATCATTGCTTGTTTAAGATATTATGTGATCTCTCTTCTTTTTTTAAAAGATAATTTTGTATTTCTTCTTTTTTAAATTTTCTGCAGAGGATGGACACTTTGACATGGGGTTTACTGGCTGTAATGGTGATAAATGAATTAAGAAAGCCATCTTTTACTTTGTGAGGGCTAAAAATTTGTCCGAAATACAGCCTCCTATTTAATTTTGGTATTTCGCCAATTCATAAATCCGATGGGAAAAACAACGAAACGTGCTGAAGAGAAAACGCATAATTGACTTTCTTGTAAATGTTACGCAAGTTTAGGCCAATGAATAATTCCCTTGATAAGTTTGACTCTTGGAGAAATCTTATCTTAAAATTTTAAAATTTATTAAAAGTTTACTAATTTCGGTACTCGACACTTATTAAGATTATCTATTATTCATTTTATTTTATTTCTCTTCATTTTTGTTACTACTTCTTTCATTGGACATAATGACTTTCTACAACATTTTATAATTTGTTGTGTTAATAATTTAGTTTTGCACAATTTCAACTCATTGCTGTGCCTTTAATTCCCGTAACATTGTCAGATACGTAATTTTCAGTTAATGTTTTACTTCTCAAGATTAAAGCATGACCCATTCTTCATACATTATTTTCTCATTATGTATTTCAAAATGTGCTGATAACTTTTTCATTGTAAGCATAAATTTCCATTTAATTCCTATGTTGTTTAGAAATTCTATGTTGCTCTTCGCAACAGTTACTCTGATCGGAAATATAAGCATATTATATATGTAGATAAATTTGACGTGTTATAACGTGTTGAAAGACGAACTACGAAAACGTGCCACGAACTTCCCGGACAGCACAAAATCTTTATTTTTACATTGTATTTCTGTAAAGTAGTTTTCCAAATATGATACTGAGTTTTATGTTCTATAATACACAAGTCTTCATTAAGTGTGTTTTATTAATTTTAGGCGCTTATAGCAGACACAGAAAGAACACTAAAAAACTCCTACAGAAGGTAGCTGAAGAGAGTGGCAAGAAAAGACTACAAATAAACTGCAAGAAAACCGAATGCATGGTCATCAGCAAAAAGTGGCAGCCCAAAATGCCAATTACAAGTGAAGGACTCTATAATTAAACAGGTACAGAAATTTAAATATCTAGGAAGTGTTCTAACAGCAGACAAAATTTGCGACACTGAGATGAGAAGGCGAATTGGCATGGCAAAAGTAGCATTACAGAAGTTGAGTAAAGTATTAAGAAACAGGACAATTTCACTAGAAACAAAGGGGAGAGTACTTGATTGCTATGTGATGTCGGTTCTTCAGTATGGCAGTGAATGTTGGACAATATCTTCGAAGATGAAGAAAAAATTGAAGCAGCTGAAATGTGGTTCTACAGAAGGATGCTGCGGATATCATGGACCGAGCATGTGAGCAATGACGCGGTTTTGGAAAGGATAGAAACGAAAAGGAAATTAATATTGAGCATCTGGAAGAGACAATTAAAGTTCCTGGGGCATGAAATGAAGAAGGAGGGCTTAGAGAACATGTTACTAACAGGCCAGATAGAGGGAAAAAGAGACAGGTGAAAGCAGCGGATAACATATTTGAAGAACCTGATCAGGGGAATGACGGAACGAGGGTTGCATGATGCAACAGGAAAATGCGTGCTAAGAGCCACCAGTAACAGGGAGATTTGGAAAATAAAATTTTCGATTTCTCGTTTAGAAATTACAACAATATATTACAAAGCCTATGAAACATCATCAACACGATAATTTTTAGTCAATCAATTAAGTGCCATACGTGATACACTCTTGGGTGATCATGTCTCGAAAGCTTGATTTGGCAGAAGATTATCTTGTAGAAAATTGCCATTACTCTTTGCGGTAGACTGGTTGCCAACCAAGGCCATAGAACTGTTGTGGAATAGTTTTTCGCTCTGAAGTTTATAACCGGGCTATGTCGGTTGCAATCGACAACGCACCAAAATATTTGGAACTTGGTAATCTTTCACTGAAAACTGACATCTTAGAATTCGGCTAACTGCCGACTAATAACAACTGTGTAGTAGTTCTACTGTACTTCTCTAGAACTCTAAAGAACTCCTATGAATTTCCCAAGAACTTCCTTTTAACTCTTATTAATATAGGAGAGAGAGTTCTTTATCTGAGGAATAGGTGTGTTTCCCCATAACAAGAACCCAATCTGTCCTTAATTTAACCCATAACTGGCGGTAAGAGACGGATTAATACCTTTTCTAAAGGCACTTTTGCTTATGTGCATGCAACGAATTCAACTGGAATTCGAACTTGGCTCTTTGATTTCTCGTTTCAAGCTGATCTGTCTCAAAACCGGTCGTCTTCCTAATGACGCTGCGCAAATTAACTCCTGAACAGCTCACTTTACATGAAAGTGTTGAAAGCAGAAGTGTTATTCACAACATCAAGTACACTTGGCAGAGAATCGCTAAAGATCAAACCACAGCCGATACTCTTCGATTTGAATTTGCACCTTGGCCTTTTAATACTGATTAGAAAGTTTTCTGGCTTGACGTGTCATCATTTCAAACGTTGTCTATGTAGATATATAGTCAAGTTAAGTCAACACCAATGTCCGATATGGTAGGTAACTTTACAAGAAGAATGCATCCGGCATTTGATCTCGTTTTTAATGTTGATGGGTGTTTAACCTCCCTCCCTAAAAGCGGATTCTAGCCGAAAAACCGGTTTCATCACCGCTGCTCTAACCTGGTAGCACGGAGTTACATTGCACCAGTATCACGTTAGATTAATATAATATGATAGACCATGTAGATAATTTATAATAAATTAAATAGCGGAATTTAGTAAGTTTTGGTAGAATAAAAAGTAAATTTTGAAAATTAATATTTCTTTTTTTTAATACAAATTTAGCGGCATAGCCCAGTGGTTCCCAACCGGTGTGGCGCGATTTATAAGTGCGGCGGAAGAGGATAGCAGATTAGGTAGTATCAATGAAAGACAATCAAAAATTTAGAAAACTTTTCAAATCATTCATATGCCAAAAATAAATGTGATTTCAAACTTTAAAAATTCCATTATGGATTACTTTTAAACGTATACATGAGTCCCTGTATATATAGTTATATATAATTGTTGACCAAATTAATTGTTGGCAGATTTTTTCCATTATATCAATTATTCAATTGATATAATGGAAAAATATACATTATTATTATTATATTATATTATATGTAATTATATGTAATAATATAATAAATATTATATTATTATATATGAATATTATATGGATATAATGGAGTTGCCCGTTCATCTAAGAATATTTACAATGTTTACAATACTCTCACAAGCCTCAAATCTCGTGATGCAATAATGTTTAGAACATTAAATGGATAAATTCCTTTAAAACTCGGATATATATATATAAAAATAATATAAAAAATTTTTGTTTTAAAATTGTTAAAAAATTCCATTAAAAAATCTAGTTTCTTTTGATTTGCGTAAATGTGATTTGATGTTTTGTGTGACATTGTAAACAACATTGCGTTTGTTTTTGTTTCAAAATTACGGGTGGATATATTTACAGTTTTTGTTGAGTAAATGAATTTAACATAAAAATAAAAAGTATTTATTTTGTTTTACTGAAATTAGAAATATAAAAACTATTATGCTCTAAGTTCAGAAATTTTCGAAGAATATTTACAAATGTAGACATTTAATTTTAGAGGAAATTTATTTAATAAAAATATTTTAGTCGTGTTTGACATGTGTCATTTGATTTCTGTGACGTAATTTAGCAACCATTTTATATCTTGGCTGTTTAATGGAGCAAATGTAAATAATCGGCTCCATTGACCAAAATGTCCGAAAGGGAAAATTGCTGAACTTAAACTCTAAAAGTATGTGTCGACCTGGTTTCCCTGTAGATATGTGTCCCTAGAAAGTTTTAATGGCGTAGCTTAAAAAATGTAGGAGTTCATAGGGAGCAGTCACACACAGACTCTCAGATCCCCTTATATATATATATATATATATATATATATATATATATATATTAAGAATATAGCAATTTGGGCTCGCAAATTTCAGGAGAGTGTTATCAATGAAAATTTTCTGATTTGGAATCAAGGGTTATCTCTCTTTAAACATACATTTTTTTAAATTATTTTAAAATCACATAAAAGTTGGTCAGACGCGAGCAAATTATTATTCCAAAAATGCAATCCAGGGAAAAAAACTGTGAACCGTTCGTATAGCCTAATTGATAAGGCAGTTGCTGTGTGCAGCTTGCATTCGAGACTAAAAATTAACTTAGCTGGTGATCGATGAACATCTGGTTGTATCGAAATAAAATAAACAGAAATTGTCAAATAAAATATTTATAAAAATTTCTCATAATTTTAATATTTTATTTATATTTGTCTGTTTTCAACTTCCTCTTTAATAATGAATATTTTTTAAAAATATCTCTCTACTCTACCGACTTCTATAGGCTCATCTATATTTTTACGGGAAAAAGAATAAAAGTAAGATTAGCTGAAGGCTTGTAGCACTTTGAAATGTTTTAGTTCCTTTCGGCTGCCTGCATAAAGAAACTTATATTTTATTTTCTAAGTTTTCTTTTACCTATTATCAAAGTTTAGTGTGTCTGGCAAAAGGTCACCTATGAGCACTAAATCTTTAAAAGCAATTAATTGCAATGTGATTATATCAGGTGTTTGTTTCCGTCAAAGTAGCATGTTGCTTTATTTATTCAGTCAAAAGCCTTTTTACTTGGGAAAGTGTATGAAAGTACAATTATGCTCAGTAACAATGGGAACGAGAAGTCGGAGAGCCCAGTTCGAATTCTAGTTTGCATTCGTTGCATTCACTTACGCGCAAATACACTTGCGAACCTGCCGATTCGCTCTCCAGCTATATAACAAGAAGAATGGGTTTTATAGTCTTGGTTGGCAACCAATTTAACGCAGAAAATAATGGCAAACTCCAGCGGGAAACTTTACTACCCAGTGAGTCATATCTCTTTGAAAGCATAATCGACTAAACGTGTATCACATATGGCAATTAAATGACATTGCAATGGAGTAAGTAGCTACTTCACTCCCTAATATTTTTGTAACCCTGTTTAAGGGGTCATAATTAAAAACAGTAACACGGGATTAGTGTAAACATTTGTATTGACAAAATAACGGGTAAAGGTACAATATGCCAGCTTGTTCATCTAGCAAGCAGTGTTGGATAGCAATCTCCCTGTTGGGGAAGTCACACTACGGATGTCTGACTCATAGCAGACTGGTCCTCTCTCGGTGACTACTGGTCACATGATATTTAGGCAGGTTGAGTTAGACCATTACTATGTTAATGGGTAGGTCCGCCACAACAAATATTTAGAAACTAAAACTTCAATCCCTTACCTTTATTGCAAACATAGCTTTATATGTATAATCCTATACCTATAGCCATCAAAAGTGTTAAGATTCTATATTGTACAGAAGTGAAATTTTAACATGAAATAACTATTTCTCATCGGTAAAATAGGGTCAACTTATTCTACTGAGCATCAGGAAGAGACTTCCAAAGTTCCTGGGACATACAATGAAGAAGGAGGGCTTGGAGAACCTGTTACGAACAGGCCAGGTAGAGGATAAAAGACACAGGGGAAAGCAGAGTATAACATATTGGAAGGACCTTATTAGGTGATGACAGAACGTGGGTTGTGTAGTGTAACAGGAGAAAGCGTGCCAAAAGCCGACAGGGATAGAGAGACATGGAAAGCCATGATCGCCTACATCCTGAAAGGCAGAGCACATAGAAGATGAAGAAGATTCTTTTATTTGAATTTATCAATTTTATAAATTATAGTTTTAGACCGTCGGTTTAAATTTCAATTATTCTTATTATTAATTATCTGTCAAGGAATGGATTTCAGTTCTTTCTCTAAGCAATTTCTTACAGCCATTCCTCTATTTTCATAGTCTCGAAAAATAATCTGAGCGTAATTTGCCCAGGCCTCACTTTTCAGTCAAGATATAATTCAACAGCGTTCCCAAGTCGTTAAGAGTGACGAACAATTTTCCACCCTCCAAATCAAACCGCCTCGATGTGGTGAGCCACTCGCTACTCTATAGCTACTATTATTGAAAGTGCTCGGACGACACAGCATTTCTTGGTTTCACCAGGTCTAATTTCACGGCCAGCGCCAGTCCTGCTAATTATGCTGTAGAAAACCACCCACATTTCATTTTCAGTTATCCATTCCAGGGGACACCTACCTAAAACAAAGAAGATTTTTTTAAAAATTTTGTAACGCTTTTAATATAGAACACTCTTAGTTACTGGCGTATGTATACATGTTATATCACACGTTAAAAGTCTGCCTCCTACCGAGCGCCCATAGCTAGGAGCTAAAATCGCTGTCTGATGCCAGTACGGTCGTGTTTCAATCTTGGCAAAAAGCAATCGGATGTTTAGCTGTACTGATGAGCTGTGACACAGCGAAACATATCTGTTTACGGATAACCATATTTTTTTTTTAATCATCTTACCCCAAGCAAGGCATTCCACTGCCACTATTGCGCATTGGGCTACATAGGCGAAGGTAAAGAGAAGGAGTGTTTAGACATAGGGAATGTTAGGAGGAAGGTGACAGATGAGTAAGGATAGCGAGGATGAGGGTTGGGCAGATGGGAAGAGTGCTTGATAGAATGGGAGCAGGTTAGTGTGTTAGGAGGTGTCTATTGACCTTACATTTAAACTCCTGGAGATTGTAGCCGTCGGGGAACCAATCGTTTGGAAGAGAATTCCACAGTCGGGAAGTGCGAGGAAAGAAACTGTTGGAGTAGAAGTTACGGCTGCATGTTATCGGTTTTATATATATATATATAAAGGAAAACTCAAGACATCATATTACGCGGTTATATAATATAAGTTATTTCGAGAAGTAAGTTTTTGTTACCATCTTTCAGTCCTAAGAATACATTTGGTTTAAGTTAATCAGGATATTAAAATAATGGGAAGCCAAGCGCCATAACATTTGTGATAATTTCTATCTTGTAAACGAGTATTACACCCCATGTCTGGAAATTTTTATCTTCCTGACAATTTATCTTTGAGAACAGCCATCTTAGAATACACTTTCAATATGCCCTCACCTCAATGCTTAGCTGAATTGATTTTATCATTTTACGCAAATTATTTCTAAATTAAAAAATAAAATTAAAAAAATGCTATGAAAATACAGTCAAAATAGTAAATTCTTTAAGCTTAAAAAAGAAGCCGTTACATACATTTTGTTAACAACGTTATTCAGTTGACATTTATTACCTTTACTAAGATTTAATTTATTTAAAAATATTGGTAACTGTCAAAAAGTCTGATAAGAGGTTAATGTTTAAAACATAATTCTAAAAGTTTCTTGTACAAAATATTCATGATTTATTAAAATATATTGTGAACAAAGAAATTCAAGTTGGGAAGTTTTAGTAACAACATGAGCCTTGAGAACAGCTAAAAAATAAAAGCAAATACGATATAGCTAATGAAATTTTATCCCCTAATAAAAAACAAAGATACAAAAATGAACTTTTTCAGGTGTCTTTTAGAGAAATACAGGGTACCGCTACACCTTTATCTCTAGCGTATATATTATCATGTCTGGCAAAGCCTAATGTACGAATTACTTCATTATTTATCTGTTTTAGAGAATTACTTATTTTCTTTTGTAAATTTGATGGAATAAGTCAATTTCTGGATCAGCTAGTACAGATTCAAACCTATTTGAAACATGGTGGAAATAAAAACGAGACGAGATATCACAACATATCGCGAGATATAAATAGCGAAGCGAAAATAAATTATTGAATAAAGGATCGACATTCAGCTTCAACAGCTGACAAAAGTCGAATCATTATATTAACTAATAACAACAAAGATGAGGCCAGTAGCTTGAAAACAAATAATTTAAATAATGATAAGCTCCAGTCACAGAAATTTAGAGTAAAATTAGTGACTTACTTCAAATTAACAATCGCTGAGAGAAAAACAGGACTTTTAGTTCCCGCTTTGTTAATAACGAGATGTATGAAAAGAAAATCCGAGAAACTTGTTACGCTGCCAAATAAACAAATTGATTGATCTAATGAAACTTTCTGAATTTTTAAACACAATATCTCGCAAAAATAACATCGATGGAATTTGAAATCGTCACTTTAAGAGAAATCGGTGTTAAGCACGAAGGTTTGCTTTATTAAAATGGGATCATTTAGAGAAGATTCTTTTTTTTTTATTTTGAAACTCCTGAAAGTATAGCGTGATAAGATTTTCTATATTTGCATGCAGGTTTGTCGGGGTAAACTCCTAGATTCAGAGTATTAGCTATTGTTTTCACCAGAATAAATTAATTTCTAATAATTTTTTTCTTTAATTAACAGTGAAGTTTCATGAATACGTCCGTTGTAATAGCTGTCAACATAACACTATCCATTATGTAGGAAGGGATTTGCAGGCTTAAAATAAAAGATGAGAATTAATTGAAAAACCTTGGCTGGAATCAGTTCAAAAATTAACGTGTGTAATTAATTACTGACAGTAAATGGTGAAATGTTGATAAAAATGGAGACACTAGTTATTAAATCTATCTATCTATCTATCTATCTATCTATCTCTCAAGCAACCTAGCTATGTATAGAAATGATGCATGGTAGTTGAAAAAGTACCTGTTTCACAGCAGAATATAAAAATCAAATATAGAAAAAATAATATTAGTCATAATGTGTTACCGATCTCGTTTGGGGATGTAGGTTATTCTCTAAACTGTCCTCCTCTCTCTCTCTCTCTCTCTCTCTCTCTCTCTGTCTTTCACATTACTTCTTTAAATCACTCTATTTTTGTACTACTAACACACGCATATATATTTATATATATAAGCACGCATACATATGCGGAGAAAGAGAATGATAATATCAAGGAGATGTATACAAAAGGACACGTACATACACTTCTTAAGTTAGAAAGATTTAATTTTATTATAAACTGACACAAGAAAACAATTTATCATATATATAGATCATAAAAGTCTAGTTTGGCAATTAATGTTAGAACAGTTATTCAAAAATATATTTTAATCTTAACATGCATATTGTTTATTTAAACTAAAGAAGCACTGATAAGTTGAGCACGATATAAGAAATATGCTGGTTGAGATAATTATACGAAATCTATCTATCTATCTATCTATCTATCGTTTTCATTTTCAAAGGTTGAGGTCAACACCAAGCGGTGATAATCTTAAACACGATCTTCAGGCCATGTACATTGTGATTAGTTCAACTATTTATATATGCTTGTTAATGAGATGCATTGCTTCATAGTCTATTTTTACTGTAAAGGTTACTAAGTTGAAGAGCTATACTATAGATATACTATAGATATACTATAGTCATCCGCAGACAGATCTGTCTCACTGTATCACAGCTCATCAGTACGGTTAGACTCCGATTGCTTTTTTACCCAGGATTGAAACTATATATATATATATATATATATATATTTAGTATATCGAGGTAGCAAGTAATTTTCTAAACATATGCTGTTAAATATAAGAGACAATGAATGTCTATTATGTTTAATCATGATCCGTTCTAAACGTCGTATTTTTGCTTTAATTTCAGTTGAAAATAAAGACAAAAATTCTGCAACATTTGGATAATTATTTATTGGTTTTTTTCTAAGCTTTCGGCTCACATGAGCCATCTTCAGAGAGGTTGTTTAAACTGAAATATTATAAAATTCACCATCACCGACGATTTTATTTTGTGTTGACATAAAACTCCACTTGGCAACGGCAATAGTTACCATCGCAAATTCTCGCTATATTTAATCACTTCAATTCCAGCATCTATACGGAAAAAGTCGTCTACAGATTTTTCTTCACACACATACACAAATATACATATTAATTAACGTTACGGGCCAACATTCGCTTAGATAGGTAAGCGTTTCACAGACATATAATTACACAATTTACCGTTCAAAATATTTTTCTCTCATTCACTTAAAATAAACCTATTGATTTTGTACACGTGAAAAATATGCGACCAATAAGAACTAACTACAAATCATAACATACTATTTCTGTTTTTTTAATTTTCTTTTATTCTCTGTTAAATGAAGGTATGTTCCCTATTTGTTCATTTTTCTTTATTCTATTATCTTCTCGGATTCCGATCAATATATATATATATATATATATATATATATATATGTGTGTGTGTGTGTGTGTGTGTGTGTGTGTAACATTCTTTAATTACTTAGTTTTAGGTCATAATAAAATTAGACCAGGTCATAGTTGTATTAGAAAGAGTTTAACACAATTATATTGTAGAACATTTGAAGATTCTTAATTTGTAAAGGAGTTATTGTGCGACCTATGTTTCTACCATGTGTTTTCTTCAGAAGATTTGAAATAACTGATTTTGTCGTTTTGGGGATATATATATATATATGAAATGAATTGTTTGAACATTATTTTTTTATCGATACTCGTATTTAAGTAGATATTCTGTTTTTTAATTAAACAGTATTATATATTTATATCTACCGGCCTGATTATTTACGTTAAATTGTTATTACGAAAATGTGTTTCATTTGGCAGGATTCGAACATGCGACCCCTATTTACATAGGGGAAGCTACGATTTGATCTGGCAACGTCTTAGACCTCTCGACCACGAATAGGCTCCAGTCTAAACTAGCTTCCAATCAAGCCTGTATAACACAATTTTCGATTCATTTGTTAACATTACGATACATTTCACAGCAGATGTGGTTGTTTGCAATGAATCGAAAATTGTGTTATATAGGCTTGATTGGAACCTCGTTTAGACTGGAGGCTATTCATGGTCGAGAGGTCTAAGACGTTGCCAGATCCAATGGTAGTCTTCCCCTATGTAAATAGGGGTTGCAGTTTCGAATCCTGCCGAACGGCACACATTTTCGTAATAACAATTTTTCGTAAAGAATCAGGCCGGTAGATATAAATATATAATACTGCTTAATTAAAAAACAGAATATCTACTTAAATTCGAGTATCGA
Source organism: Ascarosepion bandense (assembly GCA_037127315.1). Lineage (NCBI taxonomy): Eukaryota > Metazoa > Mollusca > Cephalopoda > Sepiida > Sepiidae > Ascarosepion > Ascarosepion bandense. The sequence continues at coordinate 8,243,702 of JBBBDQ010000201.1, forward strand.
TAAAAAAAATAATGTTCAAACAATTGTTTATAACCAAGTTTCGTTAATACATATATATATATATATATATTCTGCCTGAATGCATTTTGCAAATTGTACACACTTTAATAACACGAATCTATTTTGACATTTTTGTTAAATTTAAAAAATTGAACCTAAAACCAAACCTCGATTTTAATTATTAGGTACTTTCAACGTGTTAAATGAAAACAAAATCTGATATTGCAACTTTGTAGAACAAAGTAAATGAACACATGGAAAAGAATACATTGAATAAGTAAAGAAAACTAAAAGAAAATTCATGCAACTTTTTTTTAAAAAACATTTCACCACAAACAAGGGGTTACTTAAAGAAAAATGATTGGAAAGAGTGGGTAGATATAGGAAATTTCAGAGGGGGGTGATAGGCGGTTAAGGATAGCGAGGATGGGGTTGGGTGAGAAGGGTGCTTGAAAGAATGGTTGAGAATTAGTGTGTTAGGAGGTGTCTATTGGCCTTACATTTAAACTCCTGGAGATTGTAGCTGTCGGGGAAGCAAGTGTATGGAAGGGAATTCCAAAGGCGGGAAGTGCGAGGAAAGAAGCTGTTGGAGTAGAAATTGAGGTTACATCTTATCTGTTTTACATTAAATGGGTGGGAGCTAGTAGCTAATCTAGTATCTCGCGCAAATTCATACCTAGGGGACACTAGTGATCTAAGATCATCGGAGCAGCTAGCCGTGAAAGTATTTATAGTATATGCACATGAAAGCCACGTCACGCCGGTGAGCGAGTGACTGCAGGCGGTCTGCCAAGTCGGGATCGATCACATTGTATTTTGTCCAGAACCCCGAGGAGAATAGCAGGGGCACCTGACCAGATGTGTCAGCAGTATTCAATACACGGGCGGATGGTAGACTTATACATGGGCAGGATAGATTCAGACGGGAAAAACCTCCGGGCCCTGCAGAACAAACCGATTTTCATAGCAGCGGATTTAGCGATGGATTTGATATAGTCATTCCACTTGAGGTCAGTTGAGAGTGTGAGATCAAGGAGGCGTTGTGTTTTATTCTCTGGGAGGCAAGCCTGTTCCATGCTAATGGGAGGTAGGAGCGATTGTCTATGATGGTTAATTGATAGGAGCTTCGTTTGGAAGCATTAAAATTTACGAGTCATTTCCTGCCCCAGTCCACTACGGATTGGAGATCCTTCTCGATCTCGAAGCGAGGTTCGCTTTGTTGCCCACACCAGATTTTTGATAGAGGCGAGTGTAAACTGTGGTGTCATCGGCGTACATGCCAACTTGTGATTTTATGGCATCGGGGAGATCATTAATGCAAATCAGAAAGATCGAGGACCTACGATAGAGCCTTGAGGGACAGCCGCGTTCGTAAGGTAGTTTTGGGAGGCATGTCCGTTTAATACCACCTTCAATGTGCGATTAGAGAGGAATGACTGGATTAGGTCAAGCACATGTCCAGTTATACCATAGCTCCGCAGTTTGTATAGGAGACCAGCATGCCAGCAGGAAGCAGATAGGCAGGAGTTGTTGAGTTTAGAGAGGACAGAGGAGAGCTCAGAGGCATATTTCATTAAGATTATGATTGGGATTCTGTCCCCCCTCCCCCACTCGCTTTGTAAGGGTTAAGTCTTGAAATTATTTTAGTGACCAGCGAGGGTGTAATGTGGACGTCATTCTGTTGAGTCTCAGTTCAAGATGGGAAGTCAGGTGGAAAGACTCCAGACGAATCCAGTCTCGAATTGGCGGAGAATCTGCGAGCAAAGCATTTAGCTTTTTTCCGCTGAGGAGGTGAGGACCTCGAATTCATGATTAGTGGAGGTATTGAGGTCTTAATCCTGTCGAGCATGCTTTTACAGTGTCGCAAGTAGTCTTTGGCGCCGAACTTACAGGATGCTATGCGTTGCTTCATTCTGGCAGGAAACAACATCTTAGCTTCGTTAAGTATCTTTTTACACTTATTACGAGCTGAGGCGAAAAGACGCCTGTTTTGGTCCGACGCGTGCCTTCGATAGAGCCGGAAAAATGATTTCAATTGGCAATAGCGGCTGAGCAAGCGGGCGAGAACCAGAGGGATGAGCGAGATTTAAGCTGAAATTTCCTGGCTGGGATGAAAGCATCGATGCCAGCCTTAACGCAAGAGGAGACCTCGGATTCGCTGTTTTCAACGGGAAGACTAAAACGTTGTTCCAATGGACGTCACACAAGAAGTCGCGGAATGAGTCCCAGTTTACTCTTTGGTAGCAGTAGGATATTCTGCTGGTCTGGGTTTCTTGGGTTGAGTGAGGGTGGAATGAGACATTAACGGAAACTACGGCGTGGTCAGAATTTTTGAGAGGGCAGAGCTGCTTGGCGGTGCAAGAGCCTGGGATAGAAGTGAAGCAGAGGTCTAGTGGTGAGTCCCTTCTATTTAGGTTGTTGGAGAAACGCTTGGGGAAATCCACCACTTGTGTAAAATATTGGGCTATTGAAAAAATCATGGTGTGAACACCAGCAAGATAGGTGACAGGGATTTCATGCCACTTTGTGTGGTGGGCGTTACAGTCATCAAATACAAATATATAGGCAGAGGGGTTAGAAGAAATGGCCTTATCGATATTATTAGAGATGCTATCGAAGACCGAGCAGTTAGAGGTGGAGGGTGAGCGGTAGAGAAAGAAGAGATAGCTAACCAAGCTTAGAAGTGAGAGACGGAAGCAGATAAACGAATGATTCAGGGATTCAAGAGATATAACCCTAGCTAGAGGGAGGTGTTCCCTGACATATACACCAAGCCCATGAATATGGATATTCGAGTCCTTCCTGAAGAGGGGAAGGTAACCAGGAACGTAAAACTCAGAAGAGGGGATAGAATGTTCAAGGTAAGTTTCACAGAGATATCAGGTGAGTTAGTATGAAGGAATGATTCTACACTGTAAAAGTTAGTGCGGAGAACGCGTATGTTCGCGAAGGAGACGCAGACAGGTTTGGGCGTTTTCTGGTGAGCTGGTTTTGTTTTCCTATTTTGTTTGCTTGTGTTCATATTGGTTTATTTATAGTGAGTGATCTAGATTGCATCAGACGGTCACTGTATGCAGCATGTCTAGGATGGAGACTGGCGCAGCCTGCAACATAATGTGACCTCGGAGTTGCCCACCGGAAGTTCATGCAGGGACGCCCTGTCCATGCCCGATATGGCACTACAGGAACCCCGATATTATTCGACTGTTGACCAGAAGCTACGCAAGAGATATTATTCGACTGTTGATCAAGAAGCTACGCAAGAGTTAGAGCTCCTATCTACCAGTCGGAAGCAGCAACTAGGAAACTACCAACCCGGTACCCTCTGAATGAAGGGGCGTTGCCACCATACTCAAATACTGCAATGAAATAGCTACTGTACTAATACTAAGACCGAAGGAGAAGGGGAGAAAACCTGGAACCCCTTCCTAAACAAGACACAAGGCGAGCATCTTTATATTTGTTTAGAAGAAGAGGGTAAAGTGTAAAACCGTGCGATAGTAGGTACTATTTACTCTAAAAAAAGTGAATAAACAAAACTCAAATAAACAAATAAACAAATAATACTAAGTTTTAACTTAGTATAAGTCGAGAAGAATACTTCAAAGCCAAACTAATTTACAGAACTTTCTCTATCAAGTTTAAAGAAAAGACCGTGTAAAGACGAAATAAACATCTCTTCGGCTGTCCAGAAAATGGCCGACTCATTTTTAAACTGAAAGAAATTTTTTTTTCTTAAACAGGTCCGTTGCTATATGCTGAAAGACAGGTATACTTTTCAGGGTTTTAGCAAAATACGGTTTCTTACTTAAATTACTGACAATAGCAAGAGGAAATAAAAATAAAATTAAAAAAATAGAATTAAAAAAGAGAGTGGTCGAGACAATTTAAAACACAGTAATCTTGGACTGAAATCGAGTGACAAATTCTGATAGACAATGACGCAATACTCTTAATTTCAGATACTGTAGGCGGTCAACTGCATGCTTAAGTTGACTGAACACGAACACAGAGAAAGTAGGAAACAGAGAGAGTGGGAAACAGAGAAAGTGGGTCCGATAGCCAGGGGGAAGGGAGGTTAAATGACCTACCGTCAAAGAGCAGCTTTCCTTAAATTCTTTTATATAACGACATTAGTTCAATTCATAAAATAAATAATATCTCAAGCCGTTTATATCGAGAGAATTTACTAACTAATTTACAGAAACTTCTCTAGCAAGTTTAAAGAAAATACCATGTAAAATGTTCAGAAAATACCAAATTTAAATCTAAAATAATAATAATAATAAATCATGGAAATTTGAATCACCATAAAAATATAAATGAAAACTTGGTGTTGACAATATAAACAAACGAATTAATGAATATTATTCTGATATTTCTTGAACATTTTTTGAAAGTCTTGATTACTTTATATAATAAATGAACAAAGAGACATGTGTTTGAAGCTGTAAGGTATATTTATTTTATAACATTCATTTTTTATCTTGGTCATTGTGTTACATGAGATAGACTTTACAGCAGTGATTTAGGTCGAGACTCTTATTCAAATTATAAATCAATAGAGATTAGCGCTTCTTTAATGTAATCTATATTAAAGGTATAACAGATAGAGTGCCATCATTAAATGCAGACAGTAGTTCTTCCTTCTTAAAGAAGACATTATTTTTATGTCGTACAACACAAAAAAGTAGCTTTAAGCTAAAACATATATTTACTCACGAGGATACGACTTTACCTTCTGCAAAGCTGATTATCTAACACCTTGCCAAAAAAGGTTTCAAAGAAACCAGATTAATGAAATAGCTCCCGGCTTTTGAAGGTAATAATCCAATAGAAAACTTCTGGTCCTTCGTTAAATGTGAATTCAATAACATGTCAAAGAAAATTCAAAGGAAACTGAAATACAGTAAAACTTGCTGCAAGTAATACGAGCAGACAAGAGACAAGAAGCATTCATGCTATTAATGAAAGAAATACAGTTGAAGGATATAAAATATAAAAAGTCCTATATTAACATAAGACTTCTTTCTTCTTTGATATGAATGTTAATTTCAGGAGGTGGGTTATCATAGCACTCAGCGTATTCGGATCCTTTGTAGTCGTAAGCAAAATACAATAACGCCCAGTTAGTGTTCTGTCACGAAAAGATAGAGGCTTGTTATATAATTTACTCGCTTTTTTCTCTCAGCTTGTCTTGCCTTCAATCTGTCTGTGAGTGTCAAATTTTTGAAGCTCACTTATTGCATGACGGACCATAAAACTTTCAAGTGTTTCTTTGTGATTATAAATAAGATTACTATTGTGTGCAACTTATTATTCTTCATTACTAACATATATCGTTCATGGTATTATCTGTATATTTCTTGAGAACAATATTCATTGCATTTAAAAACTCCGCTTTATCTAGATGTAGTATTTTCAGCAATCACGGGCATGTAGGAGGAGTGGTATTAGAATACATTTTGATCTGTATATTACTACAGAGTTTATTATTATTATTATTATTATTATTATTATTATTATTATATATATATATATATATAAGCTTAGAAGAAAATCAATAAATAATTATCCAAATGTTGGAGAATTTTTGTCTTTATTTTCAGCTGAAATTAAAGCAAAAATACGACGTTTAGAACGGCTCATGATTAAACGTAATAGACATTCATTGTCTCTTATATTTAACAGCATATGTTTAGAAACTTACTCGCTGCCTTGATACACTATATATATATATATATATATATGCAGGTTTCATTAAAAATTACAGACAAGGTATTATCAGTGCATTGTTTTGATAATTTTTCATGTGTTCTCATGATTTTTTTTCTTTTCGGATCTCAAATTATACAATGTATGGAAGCATTATGTAAAAAAATAAACCCTACTCTTAAGAATATCAATTATAAACACGACAAAAAATATTCTTACCGAGTTTAAAACATAACATACACATGAATGTATATGCATAAACAATGCACTATTTTTATTGACAAGTAAATCATGATTCATTCTTGATACTTTTACGTATAGCCGAAAGCGCTCGAGAATAGAATTCTTATATAATTTGAGTTCTAAAAAGAAAAACTCAGAAGAACACATAACAAATTCCATAAAAATCTCGATGATAATACCTTGTGTGTCATTTTTAATGAAACCTGCATAAACGAGAGATTGTTCCCTTAATAGATATATATATATATATATATATATATATATATATATATATATATATATATATATATAATTACATTCTTCCATATTTCTTAATCTTGTTAATCTTTCATTCTTTACTTAATACTCCTGTACACAATTTTCAATCTCGCTTTAACATTTTGCGCACTCGTCGCGATCTCACCTTGTTTAGGTTGAAATGATTATCTATCTCTCTTGGTCTCTCTCTTTCTCTCTCTCTCTCTCTCTCTATATATATATATATATATATATATATTTTACCTAGTGTTGTCTTTATTTAGTTTAATTTCTTAATTTCAAATGACCTAATTTTTTTAAAAATAATTTTATTTTAAATCCTATATCTTTTTATTCCCTTTTATTAATAATTATGCCTTTTTAAGTAAAGGCCTTTTTCTAATACTTCAACGTTTTGGGGAAATTAGGTTTTTGAATTTGTCCAGCGTCTGTAATATTTAAAAAAATTTTTCTTTAGTTTATTTCTTTTTCCCTCCCTTCCTTCTTTTATCTCTGTTACCACCTTTTTTCCGTGTTGCTTAAACTTACGTCGATTTAACACGGCTGTCTGTTAATTTTTAGTTACATTCTCCCTTTTTTTTGCGAACCCAGACGATGTCAATTTTTTTTCTTTTCTTATTTATTTGATTTTATACTATCTTTTTCTTTTTCTTTTTCGTTTTCTTTTTCTTTTTCTTTCTCTTTATTTTTATTTTATTTTATTATTTATTTTTTAATTTCTTTGCAATCTATTTAAAAAGGAAAAGTAGACTAATTTTTCTCCAGTTTCTGAAAGGTTTTTTCTGTTGCTGAGGTGATGTGTCGTCCCCCGTGGGGATCTTCATATCGAAATGGCCATTCAACATCTTTGAATTAATCCTTTTTTAATATATATATATATATATATATATATATATATATACTACCTGCTAAAATTATTAAGCCACCCTAGGCTTTTAAAAATGATATACTTTTAATATGTTTTTAGTATTCATTGTCAAGTGAATAATTGTAAATGAAAATAAAATGGTTCTTTTGATAATACTGCACAATAGCATGTGCATCAAATGAATTTATAAATATTTAATAATTACATATAGTGCAGTTTTATCAATAAGAGAATGAAGAAAATTTAGGGTGATTCGGAGGAGTTCATTTTTGCTTCCTTGCTTTGTAAAATTTTGCCAAGTAAGAATAAAAAAGAACCATTCTATTTTCATTTAGAACTATCCCCTTAGAAATTGATACTAAAAATAATTTATTTGAAAAAAACCTGGGGTGGCTTAATAATTTTGGTCGATACTATATATAAATATATATATCAGATTGAAATCAACCTCTGACGAGTGAGAGCATCCTAACGGTGCCTTCACAAAACTTTGAAGTCTGCATGAGTTTTCACATTTGAGTAAGAAAAAATTTCACACTAAACCTATTAATGGCCTAAGTGAACATCGTTAATTTTACAACAGAAATCTGCTTGCCAAAATATATTTTTATCAATAAACTACTGGAAATTCCAATATTTCGTAACTAAGCAGTATCAACTAAATTTAAAAACTATATATATATATATATATATATATATATATATATTTACAACGCTCTTTTCAATTTTCTCTTCACCGCTTCAATATTATGGTAAGGAATATTACACACCTCACTTTCAAAATTGCCCAGCAAACAATAGTCCAGAGCGTTGATATCTGGTGATGAGGGAGGCCATTCGATCTTGGTGTTGAAGCCAAAACAATTGTCTGTACATCATTGATGTGTTACACGAGAAATCTGCTGTCTTGTTGAAGTGTCAAATGTTCAGCATTATGAGTGGCACTGTACCACGTCTTGATTTCTCGTTCCCAGATGTCATGTATTTACAATTCCTTGTCGATGTTTATTACTTGAGGCTCGAAAACAAGTAGAGGCGTTTCTTTTTACTGAATGGCTTTCGAAATCCTAATTCATGCTGATCTCTGGGTTCTGGGGTTATCTTCTGAGGTAGCAGGAACTGATGGAGAACATGTTGGGAGAATATGATCAATTTGATGAATAAATGTTTAACAATGAACAGTTTGTCATCAGTGAAGATGATGTTTAGCACCATGCCACCACGATTCTGTTTCAATAAGTGATTGCTTCATTTTTTTTTAATCGCTTCGCCCTGGGCAAGGCATTCCATTGCCACTATTGCGCAGGGGGTTACATAGGGGTGGGAAAGTAATGAGAAAGGATGGTTGGATATAGGAAATGTCAGAAGGAGAGTGATAGACTGGTAAGGATACCGAGAATGAGGGTTGGGTAGATGGTGAGAGTGTTAGAGAGAATAGATGCAAGTTAGTATGTTAGGAGGTGTCTAGTGAACTTACATTTAAACACCTGGAGATTGTAACTGTCGGGGGAAGCAGGCATGAGGAAGGGAATTCCTCAGACGGGAAGCGCGAGAAAAGTAGGTGTTGGAGTAGAAATTGCGGTCACATCTTATCTGTTTCACTGTAAAAGGGTGGGACCTAGTTGCTAATCTAGTATCTCGTGTAAATTCGTACCTAGGCAGCACCAATGACCTAAGTTCATCGGAGCAGAAGCCATGAAAGTACTTATAGAAGCGGCACAAGGAAGCCACGTCACGCCAGTGATAGAGTGGTTGCAGCCGGTCCGCCAAGTCAGTATAGATCACGTTACAGATTCTCCGTTGTATTTTGTCAAGAAGCCTGAATAGAGTAGCACGGGCACCCGACCAGATGTGACAGCAGTATTAAATACACGGGCGGATGGTAGTTTTATATTTGTGCAGGATAGATTCAGACGGGAAAAACTTACGCGCCCTGCACAGAGAACCGACCTTCATAGCAGCGGACTTAGCAATGGATTCGATATAGTCATTCCATTTGAGGTCCACCGAGAGGGTAAGGCCACGGATGTGTAGTGTTTTACTCTCAGGGAGGCAAGCCTGTTCGATGCTAATTGGTACGATTCTCAAAGTATATTTCTTCATAGTGGCAGCTTAAACAAGCTGAATCTTGGTTATGTTGTTGGCCCACTTTCATAGTTTATTTCAACACATTCTGCACATGATTCTCTCTTATACTCCGGCATTTATAGCCGATTTTCTCATTAACATTCTTAAATTCCTTCTGAATGTTTCATGAATATGTTTAATTTGCTTAGGTGTTCTGAAGATGAGAGAACTTTCTTTTGTCAGTATATTTTGATCGTTTTATCGATTGATGGTTCTTTTGATAAAACTTTTATTGATTCTAAGCTGTTTTTCAGCTTTAAAAATCCGAGGTGGAGTTATTCAATTTTCCTGTCACACAGTTATATACTTTTCCTTTAACTTCAATAGATATGTTAGTCAGAATATACCAAAAACACAATGACCAAAAACATTATAGGTTGTGGAGCGAGTATCAAACGATAAACAACGAACTTTTTAATTTTTTAATACTTCTGTAACTGCAATTCTTCCGCATTTATATATATATATATATATATATATATATATATATATATATATATATATATATATATATAAAGTATCCAAATAGTATTGCAAATGTTTTACTATTTGATTTATGTACTAAAATCTCATAGTGTGTTATGTTGGCTGCTGGGTATTGTAATTTATACTAACCATACCACGCTGTCTGTAATTTTTAACGAAACTCTCTCACACACACACACACACACACACACACACACACACACACACACCACACCACACACACACACACACACACACACACACACACACACACACACACACACACACACACCACACCACACCACACACACACGCACACAAATTATGAATATTCTTTTCTCTCGCTAATCGATAGACCACTTTAGAGAGGGGGATTGATTTCATGTTAAACGCTGACTGCTTATGGTTTTACACTACGTTCTTTGACTATTGGACTGAACGCTGTTATGTTTGGGTTCAGATATCAAATTGAACGGCTTAAGTCATCGGCGTTTGTTAACATCCTTTGAATTACCCGCTGTGGAAAGCTTCATATCTCTGCCGTGTACGCATAGCCTCGTGGTAAGATGTCCGTCTAATGCCAAATTTATCGGATTTCGATCCCAGCTTGAAGCTACATTAATAATCTAGCTGCATTAAGGAGTTGTGATACAGCGATATATATATATATATATATAATCACTGTGTCCATTCTATATGCTAGTTTTCTGTATATTACGATTCCTAACAGAAAAAATATTTCACCGCCTGATGAGGTACTAACAAGTAGTACTGAAAGAAGAAAGTTTTTGTGTTGCAATCAGAAATGTATTATTATAAACATTCAAAATATAAATATAACTAGAAATATTGCAATATTTATCTACTACAAACAGTGCGCTGTTAATCCATTTGACTAGACTATTATCTCTCTCTCTCTCTCTCTCTCTCTCTATATATATATATATATATATATATATATATATATATATATATGGCCTGATAATTGCAATCAAGCATGAAACTGTGAATGTCAACACTTTGTATTGACCTTATTGACCTTACTGTCCAATTTTACTTTCGCATACATTCTATCTTTTATATTAAAGAAATTTACCCATAAGTATTGCGTAACTTTAAATTATATATATATATATATATATATATATATATATATATATATCTTGCAGAATTTTTAATTCTGTAAAGTTTTAAAAATAATTTTCTTTTATGTTCAAGACTAGTTATTATCTGTTTGTTTCTCAAGTCGAATTCATTATATTGAAATATATTCAAGGAATATGCATCTTCCTCCATAAAATAGATATTTTTCATCGATTGCATATCTAGGAACGATAGGAATCACTATATTGTCTGGTATGACTTTCAAATCATATAAATAATCCATAGTTACATTTTCACTTCAGCTTCACATATTCTCGCTTAGTGAGAGGAATAATGAATAAAAATGGCCTGGCAACATATTATATGCATTTCCAACGGAATTTCATGGCAAATGAATTTTACAAAAATATTAATTTGACATTTGAGATGTCTCTGTTTTCTTCTTCTTCTTCTTCTTCTTCTTTTTCATGCCCTCTCTTTTCAGGTTGTTAGCGATCATGGATCGCCAATATTCCCTGCCCGTTGGAGCTCTGGATAAATTATGGCTTTGTTTATATCCTCTAAAAATTGCTTCGTAATGTAGATTATATGTTCTTCTGCCAATCACAGATTTAAACAGTCTTAAGATGTCAAAGGCCTATTAAATTATTAAAAAAAATATGTTTTATTCTTTCTCATATTAATATTTATTATTATTTATTATTTTCCTAGACTACACAACTGCTGAGTCCCTTACTCGTTCTAGGCATTGCACATTCATTTCAAAATCTCACGCTGAAATACAATCGACCACAACGTGCTTTATTTTAAATATGTTCACCACATCCTGGAACATAATATTACTCCTCTCTCAACTGTAGTTTTCTTAGGTAAATTCTTACCGAACACATCTTAATGGCAGAAAACTGGTTCTTAGATATCAATCGTTTTCTGTGAAATATCAGGATTAATTTATTTTTTTATGTTTGTGGTTTACTCGCATATCTCGTATAAGATCTTAGTATTGTGTGTATAGATTAAATATACAATGTATTAATTCCGCTCACAATTTACTTCTGTATTTTGTAAACTTTCCTATTGCTTACAGTTTATTCGATAGAGTCAGTTGTAGTAGCCGTACTGTTGTATGCAATATATATATATATATATATATATATATATCTCAGCCTTTAAAATAATTAACGGAAAACATTTTAAACGACTAATGTATACTTTGTCCATTTGGCATTCCACGATAAATATCAACAATCATATTATTGAAAAGGTTTGTGAAGGTTTCACCGAAACTAATTTAGATATATTTAAAGTTTTCACTCATCCGTGGAGAAAACACTATATGCTACATTAATTATGAAAAAGATCACCCTTTATGTATGCTTATAAGATGTGCTTCCAATGAAGCCCAGAAACGTTTAATTCTCAAGGAAAGATGCGGGTATGGTTTAATTTAGAGAATTTCCAAGTTTTTATATTATTTTATTAAAAAGCAACGACATTTTAAAATGCTTGTAAATTGAGATTATTTAAGATATTAAAATTGTCTCATTGATAAAAGCAGGTAGTATATTTTTACTCTTTTCTTTTTATCTTACAATATTTGCTAAATTTTGTTAACGGAAATCTAAGAATGTATTTGACATAAATACTGTAATAATTTAGGACCTTGCCTAACTAAATTGAAATACTTTAAACATAGTTTCTAATCATTTCACCCAAGTTGATAAAGCTACTAAGTCGCAAAGAATTACTGATTGCTGGAAAATAATTAAAAATGTTAAGAAGAAAAAAATTAAAGAACAAAAATTAAGAAGATAGAACATAACAGTCGGATTTCTACCTTATTTTTGAAGACAAATGTTGACTGGAAAACAAAAACTGAAAGATATTTTCAGAAGCAAGAAGTATGAACGAGGAAACTTGGATCATTGTAGTTAATGCTTCATAGAATTAATTCATCTGTAAACGTTATCACTAATCTCATACAACGTTTCAATGCATAATGTCTAGGTATTATAGATAAAAGCTCATCAAAATAGCAACAATTAAAATATTTATAAATTAATCACAGATGGGCTTTGTTAGGGTGGTGGGAAAGAAACAAAATCAGACCTTCCAGGTCAGGACTAAAAGCATTTCAGATTCTTATTTCTGTTTTATCAAGAACCTATAAATACATAGCAGATGATCCAGATCTGATGTGGCAGCAATATTAAATGCATGGACATGGTTGACATATAATTTTGTAAAAAATATTATGTCGAAAAAAACATATCTAAAACGACATTGTGAACTAAATGTCCTAGCGAAAGACCCTGCAATTGATTCAGTATAAACTTCTGTAAACGTAAAGCATCAGGCCCTGTGCAGGAACGCATTTTTAAGTAATATGGCATCGGTACCATCAAGTCTACAAGCTTTGTGGATGTGATGGTTTCCCTTTGTTGATTGACTGATCTTGAAACCAAATTGATATCGGTGCAGTAAATTCGTAAGTATCTAACCTAGTGATCTTCAACTTGGGTAATAACGCCTAAAAATTGACACTTTTCAAAGTTAGATTTAGATCTCAGTGCCATTATTATGTTTCTATAAATTCAACAAGATATCACAACCCTTAGAAATGGAATAGGCATTTTACAGATTCATTTGCAAGGTCATTTTTGCTATATATTCACAGTTTCAGACATATGGGAAACACGATCATACCTTATCTAAATCTAAACTTATTTATAAATGGAACATTGTCTGTGTGTGTGTTCGTTACCTATAGACTCCAAAACGGCTGAACCGATTTTCTTGAAAATTTACACAGTTGTACTATAAGCGTCTGCGAGTGTTCTTAGCGAGATTTGTGTCGATGTACCCCCAATAAATATCGAAAATCGATAATCGAAAAAATCGGGTTATAGAAGGAGTGGTCCGATTTTAATAAAATATTATACACGCATAGACAAAGATATAAGAAACGATATTCAGAAGTTTCAAGGTTGCAGTTTTATCCTTGAATGACTTATTTGACTCCTATATTAGAAATCGATACCGCGATATCCTACTGGGTCTGGTCAAAATCAGTTTTTCAGCCCTTTTATTTTAGTTTTTGCTTCGGATTTGTCAATATTGGCTCTAAGTAGGTAGCCTTCAAAATTCAGTTTACGCCAGAAAAAAACTTATTTGATATCGATACCAGGAAATCAAAATTTGACTTACATCCATTCATTTTTTTTCAGTCTATGGGTTCGCTTTAACTGGAAACAACTATTGCTTTTTAGTCTTTTGTGCCAACGTCTAAAGAGTCTGAGATCCAGGATCAAGGATTAGTTTTAAAGCTTTCATTACACCTGAGCAACGCCGGGCTATACTGCGAGTCTTATATATAGGAAAAACTCGCAGGTCGATGATCGAGTGCTTCGATTATTCGACTCCTGGGTAACTACTTTGCTGTAAAGTGTACAACAGTCATTTTTATTATTTCATATTTTTAGATGTCCGATTATCTCCAGAATGTTATGCCATAGTTTTAATTAAAATCAATATTGTTCGTGCATTAGTCTGTTTAAACAGTTTGCAGCCTCCATAGTGACAGGAAAATTATTTTTAAAATCTCTAAAAACTTTATCAAGCTCTGTATTGTTTTAGTCAGATCTTTCCAATCATTCATATTTCTCGTATTTATAGTCTTTGAGAGGCTTTGCTGTGCGGCACTTCTTTTATGATACAAATTTGTCTCTCAAAATAACAAATAATCATTTTTATGCAAAATATCGCGAAAAATGAGACTCAAGAACCTTTTAATGTAAATGAGGTGTGTGATGCGGTCGTAGGAAAGGGTGTTCGGTAGAGAATATCTAGAGAATTCAGAGGTTAAATAGCGATTGACCATTGTTAAATAGCGATTGACCATTGTTAAATAGCGATTGACCATTGAATTGAAGAGAGTATTCATAGACACATTCAAGCTGAAGTCTGTTCAACGAAATCAATGTTCAAGAGATTAAAAGCACCTTCTTTTACCAAATAGTAATACGAAGAAAATAGCGTCAAAAAGCCGTAACTAAGAATCTAGTTCATTTTAACATTATACATGAAAATATCGATAGGGAATTGATGGACAGTAAGATGGTGAGAAAAAAAAATGCATACTGGAAAATGAGTGACACTTGCGCTCTAACACGGTTCGAAACTGATCAGTGCGCTGAGACAGACCGAGCAGGGAACACAATTCATCATTTTGCTTCTCATCTGGTTTTGACTACATAAAAGCATTGACGGAGCCAAATATATGTATTTACAATTTCAGTAACCGTTATCTATCTATCTATCTATCTATCTATCTATCTATCTATCTATCTATCTGTCTGTGCATATATATATATGAGTGTGTGTGTGTGTGTGTGTGTGTGTGTGTGTGTGTGTGTGTGTGTGTGCATATCAATTCGGTCGGGTTTCAGACATGGGTTAAAAGCAATTGGAGTCTAACCGTACTGATGAGCCGTGATACAGTGAAACAGATCTGTCTGCGGATGACTATATATATATATATATATATATATATATATATATATATATATATATATACCTAACTACCTCCCATTAGCATGGGACAGGCTAGCCTCCCAGAGAGTAAAATACTACGCCTCCTTGGCCTTACACTTTCGGCGGACCTCAAATGGATTGACTATATCGAATCCATTGCCAAAGCTGCTGCTATGAAAGTCGGCTCTCTGTGCAGGGCCCGGAAGTTTTTCCCACCTGAATCTATTCTGCACATATACAAATCTACCATCCGCCCGTGTATTGAATATTGCTGCCATATCTGGTCGGGTGCCCCTGCCGCTCTTCTTGGGCTTCTTGACAAAATACAAAGGAGTATCTGTAACGTGGTTGATTCTGACTTGGCAGACCGGCTGCAACCACTCTCTCACCGGCGTGATGTGGCTTCCCTGTGCCTCTTCTACAAGTACTTTTATGGCTTCTGCTCCGATGAGCTTCGATCACTGGTCCCGCCTAAGCACGAATTTACACGAGAAACTAGATTAGAAACTAGGTCCCATCCTTTTACATTGAAACAGATAAGATATAACCGTAAATTCTGCTCCGACAGCTTCTTTTCTCGTGCTTCCCGCCTGTGGAATCCCTTCCACAAGTCTGCTTTCCCGACAGCTACAATCTCCAGATATTTAAATGTAGGGTCAATAGACACCTCCTATCACCCTAACTCCCAATTATTCTCAGAACACTCTCATCTACCGAACCCACATTCTCGGTATCCTTAACTGCCTAACACCCACCCTCTGACATTTCCTATATTTAACAATTCTCGGTATCCCTACCCGCCTATCACCCACACTCTGACATTTCCTAGATTTAATCATCCTTTCACCACTCTATGTAGCCCTCTGCGCAGTAGTGGCAGTGACATGCCTTGCTCGGGGCGAAAGGCTTATAATATATATATATATATATATATATATATATATATATACCATTAATATATACCATTAAAGGAGGTGCTGGTTAAAAGAGCAGAAATTAGATCAAACAAGGTTATCAATGCACAGTCAAAACCAAGAACGGAATATGCAAAGCCAACAATATATCACAGAATGTAATAAACACCACTTACTTGTTACCTAGATTTCAACCACACCAGTTTACTAAGGAAAAGAATTAAAAGACCAGAACCAGGCTGGTCAAAACCTCGCGAGCAAGTAAGTTTTTTGACACATTATATATACATATATAAATATATGTGTGTGTATAATTGCATTTATTATTTATGTATCTATTTATGTGTTAATTTTCTCCCTTTAGTTTTCTTTCTTAATTTGTCAGTTTTAGATATCACAATTTGTGTATATCTATCTATCTATCTATTTATCTATCTATCTCATTCGGTTTAAGCTTCTAAAACGTGGAAGTGTGCCTAGATCAGTGATCGTGTTTAAAGTCACAAGCATTCGGATATTATTTGATTAGCAAATACACTAAAATCGATTCCGTTATTTCAAACGTTGGCTTTATTCCATTACCTGATTCTTATCTGTTGGTTCCTGTCCATTTGTCTGTCAGATGTATTAGCATTTTATATATCCTTATATTCTCGGAAATAATACAGACTGTCTCTCCCTCAATCTGTCGCTCTCGGTTTATATATATATATATATATATATATATGTGTGTGTGTGTGTGTGTGTGTGTGTGTGTGTTTGTGCTGGTAGATTACACTCAGAACCTTTCTTTCTCTAGACACACTCACACATGTACACAGGAACACGTATACTCAGACAGACACACCCATACTTAGATTTAATTGAAACAACAGGCATTATTTGGATAAATATTTAATGCTAAAACTTCAGATTTCCTAAAAGTAGGTAGATAAAGATAATCGAAAGAAAGGGCTACAAATAAACCTCAAGAAAACAGAATGTATGTTCATCAGCAGACAGTGGACCTCAAAATTCCAGTTTCCGGTTGGGGATACTAAAATCGGGCATGTACAAAAATTTAAGTAATTGGGAATTATTCTAAGGGCTAACGGAAAACGCGACACTGAGATCCGAGGGTGAACTGGCATGGCAATGGACGCTTGCCAAAAGCTGAGCACTGTATTAAAAAATCAGGAAAACTTCACTAGAAACAAAGATTAGCGTACTGGATTGCAATATGATGTCTGTTCTTCAAAATGGCAATAATTGCTGGACAATATCATCAAAGATGAAAGAAATACTTGAAGCAACTGAAATGTGGTTCTGCTGAAAAATGTTGCGGATAACTTGGATCGAACAAGAGTGCAATGATGAGGTTTTGGAAATAATGGAAACGAAATGGAACTTAATACTGAGCATCAAGAAAAGACTGTTGAAGTTCCTGTGACATGTGATGAAGAAGGAAGGCATATAGAATCTGATACTCACAAATCAGACAGAGGGAAAGAGTGACAGGATAAAGCAGCAGGTAACACATTTGAAAGAGCCTAGGCAGATGGATTGCAGAGCGGGGTTTATGTAGGAGAACATGGAAAAACAAGCTAAGAACCACCAGTGATAGGGAGACGTGGAAATCCATGATCGCGTATGTCTTGAAAGAAATGGCACATAGAAGAATATACAATGTTAAATAAAGAGCAGTGTCAAATTTTACGTTGAATATTTCATATATTTGGGTATAAATAAAAGCTCTTTGTCATCATTTTGCATATGGTTTATTTCGGTACTTAAGTACATGAATTTCAGAATTTAAAATTATGAAAGTAACACATATGAAAATTAAGTATTGATGACATCGAAAAATATTTAAAACTTTATCGTAAATAATCATGCCAGATGTAAATACATAATACTGTTTAATTAAAAGAAAAAAAACAGAATATCTACTTAAATACGAGTATTGATAAAAAATAATGTTCAAATACATCATTTCATATATATATGTGTGTATGTGCGTGTGCATGAAAATGAAAGATCAAAATAAACTGAAAGAAAGAAATTTTGAGAGAGAGCATGTGTTTATATGCGCATTATTGTACGTGTGATAGACTAAATAAATGATCTTCTATATTTATGAATAATGTTGATCATACAATTGCAAAATGCTTTCAAGCCAACGACGATGGAACTGTCGTTATATGAGCAAAAGACTATATATATATATATATATATATATATATATATATATATATATATATATATGCAGGTATCAATTCTCCTAGCACTTCTCATTTATTCACGTCACTGAAGCATTTTTTACGTCGTATTTTTTATTAACAAATTTTTTATTTATAAAAAGAAAATGGTAAAAGAATATCGAAAAAAAGGCCTAATAGTATAAAAATTGGGCGGTTGGCAAACATCGACAATACAATCAGTAACAAAACATTGACTCTCTTTGTCTTGGTTCTTTTTGTACACACCGCAATCAAAATCGTTTGTTTGAATTTTTTCACCGTTCGTGTAACGGTAAATAGAAATACTTACCTATGGGAAGCAGACATGTGATAAAAATTAGGAACAGATGAAAAAGGAAAAGAAGTCCAGATGAGAGACCCGAAAAACACCCGAAACATACCGACATGTAAAAATTCAAAAAAGAAATCTCTATGAAATGATGTATTGTGTTACACCCGTCTTCAAATATCGGTTTGGATACGAAGATATCTCCTTGTAAATATTAAGAAAACAGTAATTATAATAAATAAAATACATTTTCTTATATTTAAAAATATTCTCATATATATATATATATATATATATGGCTACTGGCGTATGATACATCATACACTAAAAGTCTGCACCTTCTACCGAGCGCCCATAGCTCAGAGGTAGAATCGCCGATTCGGTCGGGTTTCTATCCTGCGTTAAAAGCAATCGGATGTCTACCCGTACCGATGAGCTGTGATACAGTGGAACAGATCTGTCTGCGGATGCCTATATATATATATATATATATATATATATATATATGCACATTTCTATACTTACTATGTGTAAAAATTATATAATAAATATTTTCGGCTGATATGTATGTATATATATATATATATATATATGTGTGTGTGTGTGTGTGTGTGTGTGTGTGTGTGTGTGTGTGTGTGTGTGTGTGTGTGAGAGAGAGAACTGACCTCGGCGTTTGTTGGTATTTCCTTCGTCGTCTTTTACTCACCATTCATAGATAAATTTTATTCATTCCTCGTAACCGTTTATACCTCTCCATAACTTTCTGTTTCATGTGTCTTTAAACAATTTTCTGCCTTTGCTAAGTCCCACGCCCCCAGGGTTATATATTTATTTATTTGTTTTTTGTTTTAATCATTTCCCTGCAAGCAAAGCGATAATTCCTCTAGGACACAGGTTCTTACAGGAATCCATAGAGAAAGAAATTACTTTAGTGTGAAAAGCATATAAAAAAGAAACATGGTTGAGGAAAATAAATGACTTTGTATTTAAAATATGAAGTTTCTAATTAGCAGGGAAACGTGATATTCGATTTGATTTCCACGGGTAATAAGTGCGGGAAAAGAAACTACTCAAATAGATGAGATGGTTTCAACTAGTTTGTTCATCAATAAAACAGTTAGACCTGGTTGAAATTCTAGTAGGACACTTAAAGTTACCCTGTCGATGCACTAAGATAAAATTCTTCAAAACATTTGCTATGAATATAGTTGTAAATGCGACAGAGGGAATCCACATCACGTCGGTAATAATTGTCTGATGCTGAGATGTCAGATCATGATAAATTACATTACAGGTTTCCAACAGAGCTCCACATTGCCGAATATTCTGCGTTTAGGCGGAGAAGAGCCCAGACGAGGTTCATTTGAAGGGTAGTGCCTCGTCTGGGAAAAATATACAGATGCTCGTACCTGCGTTGTAAACGGTCTGAAAGAAATCTTTGCTCGGGTTTAATGGCTCTGTTCCGACTCTAAAATAACATTGAGCTGTACCTAGTCTCTACAGGGTAGCCGTTGGATACCTAAATACCTATTTGAAATTTGTCACAGACTGACATCACGTGAATCCGAATCCCCAAACCCTCCTTCTTTCTTCTTCTTCTTCTTCTTCTTCTTCTTCTTCTTCTTTTTCTTCTTCATCTTCTTCTTCTTCTTCTTCTATGTGCCCTGTCCCTTCAGGACGTGGGCGATCATGGTTCTCCACGTCTCCCTATCCCTTGTGGCTATTGGTATGTTTGCTCCTGTTACTCCTGACAACACCCGTTCCATCATCCACCTGATCAGGCCCTGCAAATATATTATCCGCTGCCTTCCTCTGTCTCTCTTTCATTTTATCTGTCCAGTCAGTATCAGGTTCTCCAAGCTCTCCTTCCTCATTGCGTGTCCCAGGAACTTCAGTTGTCTCTTCCTGATGTTCAGTATTAATTTCCTTTTTGTTGCCATTCTTTCCAATACTTCATCTTTGCTTGCGTGCTCAGTCAACGATATCCGCAGCATTCTTCTGTAGAACCACATTTCCGCTGATTCCAGTTTTGTCCTCATTTTCGATGATATTGTACAGTATTCACTGCCGTATTGAAGAACTGACATCACATAGCAGTCCAGCACTCTTTTCTTTGTTTCTAGTGAAATTTCCCTGTGTGTTAGTACTTTACTCAGCTGCTGGAACACGTTATTTGCCATGTCAATTCGCCTTCGGATCTCTGTGTTGCATTTTCCATCTCCATTTAGAACACTTCCTAGGTATTTAAAGTTTTGTACTTGCTTGATTCTGGTATCCCCCACCTGTATTAGGCATTTTGGGTTGCACCTTTTGCTGATGACCATGCATTCAATTTTCTTAAAGTTTATTTGTAGTCCTTTTTGTCACTCTCCACTGTTACCTTCTGTAGGAGGTCTTGGTTGTCCAGTATTTTAGCTGTCTATTTTGTGATTATGTTTATATGTGTATTACTGTTGCAGCTTTCTTTAAATCCTCCTTATTGTTTACTATGTTCATCAAATTCTCAGTATCTTTCATTTGCCATTTTTCTTCATTCGGCCAAATAACTCCCCAGACTGCAACCCGGTTTATTATGTATGGGGCGCTATGAGCGAGATAAAAACAAAAACCTTCGTCACACCAAAAATGAACTTAGGGTAAAAATTATATCAGCATTCCCTAACAAAAATAGAGATCATCCTGAAGATTTGCAAGAGATTCCGAAGTCATCTAGAGGCTGTGTTTGAAGCTAATTGCGGTTCTACTGAATGCATTTGCTCTTAAGTAATTCAAAATAATTTTGTGTAGTTTTTGTAAATATAGCTCTTAAAATGAGATGACAGTGTTATTTTTTAATTATGCATAAATAAGTCGACAATTTATTCATCGCATCAATATAGACTTTGACTATTCATATTTGCGCGGAAATTACAGTAGATTTCTTGTTCTACAGCTCGGAAAATTTATTTACTGTGAAATATCCTTTACTTAGGCATATCAAAATCCACCTGACACGATTATAAACATAACATTTGTCCATTCATTGTATATTTCTTTTACAGCTGGTCTGGTACACCTGCTATATATTTAAAAATTCCTGACAAAATCCCAGAAAAATCTGTAATGTAATGTGATGGGTTTATATTTAGCAAATTAACACCACTCACTTTCCTTTTGACATTATGCGGATTCTGTTTGTTTTTTCTACAAATATTTTCTAAGCAATTGTTCTACTTGGCTTCCGCTCTATCAACTCGACAGCAGATTGGTAACTGGGTCTCATCCTTTTACTGTGTACATGACTAAATCTCTCCGTAATTTATTTTTTAAGTTTTTTTTCCCTAATTTTTTTTTTTATTTGGAACACTGTTCCGGATTTTCGTTTCACATCTATCTATGTTTGGCAAAAAAGAATTAAATACATCTTCCTAAATTTTGTTCGGATACATCCTTGTGCAAATTAATTGAAACAAAACAAATGTCTTCTCGTATCTCTTCCACACTTTCCCGGATCACATATACATCGTCTCTTGGCGTTGTTTCTCTCTTCTGACCGTATTTTTCTTTATGTTTTAGACTGATGTATCCAGTCTGTTTCTTCACCTTGAGGACACGACTGACAGTTGAAAGGCTGACACCAACAATATCTGCCATCTCTCGGTAAGGCTTGAACGTGTGTTCCTGCAGGGTTACAATTTTCTAACGCTTCCCTGGACAAAAGTTCATCGCAAACAATGGCTATATGACAACTAACAAATCGACAGTCGGGACAAAATTGTCTAGGCATGATAAAAGTTTGATGCAATCACGGATGACGCAATATTTTTCAAGGAGAAATAAATTTCATCATACATCCAGAAAATAAATTCATATTGCTGCACACTACTGCAAATGACGTAATCTGATGATGGAAGTAGAAATCGATTACACTCTGTCACTCTAATGACTCTAAAAGTTACTGCATGTTGAAAGACACTGTGTTTCAATTAATTTGCACAAAGATGTAGGATTATTTCTTTTATCGAAACTGTTGTTATTTTTATTTTCTTCCCAATAACCTATTACGTTTTAATGCTTCGGAAAAGATATATATATATATATATATATATATATATATATATATATATATATATATATAGACAGAGAGAGAGAGAGAGAAGAGAACGAGACAGATATTCTAAACACAGCTGAGATGTGCCTCAAGGCGGAATTTAGAGGGCATCCAGTGGGGCTCGAACATACCACACAATTTTAATGCTGCTCACGAGAAAACTTGCTAAAAATACCATTATATATATATAGTTGTGGTTAGCAAGGTTTTTCTTTTATTTATAGAAGTATATATTTTTCAATGCCTAAAGCTTGTCTACCATTGGGCTTGTGGGGTTATTCGCACGAATATTTGAGCCCAGACTGCATGTAACCGATACAAATAGCTGTCTCCAATTCTCTTCTTGCCTATATTTAAAATGTTTCTCTCTTAGCCCTTTTCATTATCTCTTTCCTCTCAATACATTTTCACTTATTTTCCTCTTTATTTCCTATTTCCTCTGTATCTTTCCCTTTCCTCTTTCTTTTACTTTTCTTGATTTCTCATCTTATTTTCTAATCCTTTCTACCCTCTTTCTTTTTCTCCTTTTTTAGATATTTTTTACCTCGTACAAAAAGATTACGCAAAATAAAAGGAAGTGTTTTTAATTCATTTCTTCAATAAAAGTTTATCATCATCATTATTAACTACCTGAAGAAACATTGTTTTTCAATGTCGAAACAAAATGTATAATTTTGTAGTAGATTGTACATGTTATAAAATAATAAGAATATATATATATATATATATATATATATATATATATATATATCATTTCACCCCGAGCAAGGCAGAAACGCCACTGATGTGCAGGGGGTTCCATAAATGTAAAAAAATTAATTAGAAAAGAGGGAGGAGTACAAGCTAGTTAGAAAGGAACAATAGAAAGCTGAGAAAGCAGGTGCAATGACAGATACATAGGTGGAGAGAAAGTGAAGGTTATACAGGGGAGGGGAGAGAGCTAGAGTCCAGTGGTTAGTAGATTTAGTTTGGATTTAAATTTCTGGAGGTTGTAGCCGTCAAGAAAGCAAGAATACGGGAGTGAGTTCCACAGGCGGGAAGTGCGAGAGAGGAAGCTGCAGGAGTAGAATTGTCGTCTGCATTTGGCTAACCTGACTGTGAATGGGTAGGACCCAGTTGCCAATCTGGTTGCACGGGTAAACACCTGTTGAGGAGGCATCAGTGAGTTAAGCTCATCCGAGCAGAAGCCATGAAAGTATTTATAGAAGAGACAGAGGGAGGCCACATTTCGACGATGGGAAAGTGGCTGCAGTCGAGTCGATATATATATATATATATATATATATATATATATATATATATATGTGTGTGTGTGTGTTCGATTTGGTTTTGATTTTGTTTAACGACATATTAACGTATGTATCTCATTTAATACTGGAATCTAATTAGTCCGAAAACATATTTCAGGCACAACTAAACATATTTTGAAGTTATTGTTTTCTCCAACTAAAATGTATTACTAGTCATTTTGATTTATATTGTGTGCTACATTATTATTTTATTTAAAATCATATTGATGCTATTTTTCCTATGAAATGTATCATTAGAATTTTATTGTTTTCTTTGCGGTTGACTCTCATTCCATAGGTTGGACTCTACCTGCAAATAAAAACTGCTTCCACATTCTTCCAAATCTCTATTCTCCTAATCAGCGGGCTTGCTGAGTAATGAAGCATAGAAGAGATATATATAGTATTAGATAGATATATAATAAATACTATTATTGAAACATTTTATTGAAGACCGCGCACAGTATTTCATCTATTGAGAAATTAAAAGAAAACAGATAACATCATAAAATAACTCAATTTCCATGTAAGAGTTAATAGAGCAAATATTTTCTATGTATACAGGCAAAGTTACACAACTTTTAAGAGTACACGCACACACACGAATATATATATATATATATATATATATATATATATATACATATATATAATAGAAATAAACAAATATTGTCAAAAAACCACACTTTTAAACTCAAAACCTTTTAATATTCTTTCCTCTATATATATATATATATATATATATGTATGTGTGTGTGTGTGTGTGTGTGTGTCTGTATATTTCATATATATCATATGATATTGCATATTCCTTGATATAAACACATACAGATCATCAAAAATATACACATGTTTAGACAAATTATTTTTTAATCTTCATTTATTTATGTAGAAAACGGGAATAAACTTCTAATTTCTAACATCTGTTGTATCCTCCCCAGTCATATGTAAAATATTTTCTTTTTATTAAATATTTGTTTTTATTAAAATAAAACGTCTTTCCTCTGTAGACATCCATCCATCTTTTCAAAAGCTGTCTCTTAACATCGTTGTTTTTTCATTTATTTCAAATATTACTTTTCTTCGATTTTTATTTTTTTGCCCTCTCGCAATCATTTTTGTTTTAAGCTGTTCCGTTATCAATTACATTTATCGTGATGAATTGTTCGAACTTTGCAGAGAATTAAGCGGTCCCTAGAAATGAACACCTTCGTCTAAATTTTTTAATAAACCCTTCAGAAGAAATTTAAAGACGAGCTTATTTTCAATATCATGTGCAAAGATAATAAGCGCATGAAATTAAGCTACATTTTTTAAGCTGCAATTGAATCTGAAAGTTTGACTTGAGCAAAGAAACATAATTAGAAACTGACAGGGAAATTAAATATTAAGAAGTATTATTTTTGGCGAACAAAAAATGAATATAATATAAACAAGTAAACGAGTATTAAAAGAATTTGAAAGAAAAGATGTGAAAAGAGAGGCGACTGAAATAAGATATATTTAAAAATACATTTGACAATTTATGTATGCATGTATGTATGTAAAAAGAATAAAGGAATATCAAAAAGTATTAATATCTTCCGAGACAATGTAAATGAAGGAGTAAAAAATGTGTTTGTCTACAAAGAAATAAAAAAAGAATATTATGAAAGTTTTGAAACAACAGTTTATATCAACTGATACGAAATTGCTATGTGTAGTTGCATTACAAATGATATGTCGTAATTTGCAAAAACCAAAACATACTTAAAGAAATTTAGAAATATGGTATAAATCAAAAAGTTACCTCAATATTAAGATGATATTTTTTCTATATTTATCGATAAATGTATAAAACCGTTTAGCAGCAGATGTTGAAATTTGTGAGTCATCAAAAAAATTTCTGTTTTTCGTGCCTTGTTTTTAGTAAAATTTATAAATAGGGAAAACAGAATTTACTCGACTACAATCCATACATTGTGCGAAATATAAATAGTAAATACCACTTGTAACGTAAATCTAAGTATTTATTACATATTTGATCAATCTATCTTCATCATTTTATTTCAACACATACCGCCACTTATTTAAGCGTTGTTTATTTGTCCCATATATTTATTGTGTTAATTTCAAAGCTATCAGTTGTCCTCGTTCTGACCTAGTTTTATATAATAATGTTCATAGACTGTAAGATGTTTTCAGATGCTGACTATTCGAATATGCTCTATCTTTCACCAAAATGCTGAAAATTTTCGACACTGTATTGTAAACAAATGCTCTTTAATGACATTACTACAATCTATACGGAGAAAAAGATTTCCTTTCTTTCACATATCTTTCATTACAGTATTGTTATATTTTATCATTTGATAGCGTTCTGAGTAGAAATTCCG
Source organism: Ascarosepion bandense (assembly GCA_037127315.1). NCBI lineage: Eukaryota > Metazoa > Mollusca > Cephalopoda > Sepiida > Sepiidae > Ascarosepion > Ascarosepion bandense. Next base: position 8,270,191 of record JBBBDQ010000201.1, read on the forward strand.
TTAAATATTAGCATAGAACGGGCTCACAAAAATTGAACAGTAACGTCTCTAACAGAAGGTTAATTCAGCATTCAATTTGCGGGGAAAAACGTAAAACCACTTCACGACAATAACCAAGAATCATCGGCTATTCGCAGATGAAAATGAAAGGTATCTTTAGAAATCCAAGATGGCCAACGTCCTGATGTGACAAGTCATTAAAACATAATTGCACATAATTAAAACGTAATTTATCGGGTTTCAATTATAAGGTTACTTAATATATACATGTGAGCCGGGGCTGTCAAAATTGACGGAAAAATATTTGTATAAATATATGTACCTACAATTGAGTAGCTTTCATTAAGAATTAAGAAAAATGAGAATAATACAAATACCTGAAAGTGACTGTATATATATATATATATATATAATAGTGTTATATAACCTTAACTTTAGAGAAGATATGGTTAGTTACGGTGAATCGAAAATTGTGTTATATAGGCTTGATTTAACTTAGTTTAGACTGTTTGTCATTCGTGGTCGAGTGTTCTAAGATGTGCGAGATGAATTTGTGGCTTCCCTTACGTTGATAAGTGTTACAGTTTCGAATGACACATATTTTAGTAACAAATATGTATTGAAAATAATGAGGCAGTTAGGTATAGATATATATACTGTTTGCTTATGAAGAGAATATTTACTTGAATATAAGTATCCATAAATATAATGTTCAAACAAATAATTTCTTACACACACTCACACGCATATTTAGGTTTCATTGAAAATGTTCGCAGGTTCTTGTCATTAATTTTTTTCATATAATTTTTCATGTATTTATATAACTTTTTTCTTTTCAGAAGTCAAACTTTATAAGAATCTTCCACATGCAAAACAAATTTAAAATGATGGGGGCATTACAAATAAAAAAGAGAACTCCATCACTTTAAAACATTAGTTATGAACACGACAACAATGTGCTTACTGTGTTGGGAACTTAACATACAAAATAATTCATATGTATAAACTTTCCACATTTTTATTTATAAATAAAATTTTCAAAAATCATGATAATGGATAAAAGTATAGTCGAAAGCGCTCGAAGGTACAATAATCTTGGACAATTATACAAACACATGAAAAATTATATAAAAATATCATGACAATGTGTTGTCTGTCATTTTAAATGAAACCTGTAAATAAGAGATATTGTAGCCCAAATACACAATATATATATATATATATATATATATATATATATATATATATATATATATACAACGGTCTTTATTAAAACAGAGAAAAATATGTGATGAGCTTAATTTATGATCAGTTTAATTTGTTTATTATTATTAAATGGTATAACATTTCAACCTATTATGTTTCTGAGTATTGCTTCATCATGTCAGTCTTTCATGTGGTGTGACATCATTGCATTACTAATTTCCGACCAGCGTCTGCTATTCAATGACTGTTATCACTGCGTAGCAGTATTATCTATTATTATCTCCTCCAATTTTAAAAAAAAAAACATAAAATAAAAAATGAGTTAAAAGATTGGAAAAGAGAAAAACCGTAAACCACAACCTAAACAGGAAATAAGGGATGAGCCTCTTCACATGTTCAATAGATGTGGGTGGAGTGTGAACCGGGCTATATTTTAGTCTATCTACTCCAATTGAAAAATAAAAATAAATAAAAAGACAGACTGAAAAGATTGGAAAAGAGAAAAACCGGAAACCACAATCTAAACAGGAAACAAGGGATGAGCCTCTTCACCTGTTCAATAGACGTTTCTCACTTTTTTTTTAAAGCTCAGACGTCGCGTGACCGATATCTGTATCTGCTTTTGCTTTACTTTCTACCTAAGTTTTGGGTCTATATCTCCTTGATCCGTGTTTCATTGGCCTTTCTTCAGGTTTTCTTTACTTATTCTCTCTTGTTTTCCTCTTTATTTTCTATTTCCTCTGCGTCCTTCTCCCTCCAATGTTTTTGTTTTCTCAACTTTCTTATCCTCTTTATCACGTACGAAAAATTTTGCCAATAAAAGGATGTGAATTTTCAAGAATCTTCTTTTAAAAAATAACGTTTATTACCATCATTACTAACTACCTGATAAGGCATTGTTCTTTCAATGTCAAAACAAAATATACACTTTTGTAGTTGATTGTAATTTGAACATGTTCTAAAGTATAATTTATAATAAATATTCATTGCTTTATTTCTAAATTGAGCTTTGTTATACATTAATGTTTTGAACATTGTAAATATTTTCCTCGCTCCTTATTCATTTGTATATATATATATATATATATATATATATATATATATATATATACTCAAAGACACACACGCACACACACATATATATATATATACACAAAACATATTTGACAAAATGTAAATATATACAGTTCTCTTCCCAAAATTATCAACATACCTTTATCTTTATACCCACAAATTTGAATTCACAGATTTTAAAATAAAGTGGTTTATAAATGCGACACCAAATCTGAGCATTCATTTGACTCGCCACTGAATAATTCTAAAAGATATAGAAGGTAGTAAGAAACAAGAAAATTTCGTTAAAATCAATGAAACGATCGCCGTCTAGACATGTGACATCCATCGTCTTTTATGGCCGTGAATATTGGACAATATTCCAACGGATGCGGAACATACTGGAGGCAGTAGAAATGCGGTTCTACTGAAGAACATAGAAATTTCGATAGATGGTGAGAGAAATAAAAAGATATAAATTATTTTTTTGCAGAGTTAGGAAATTACAACTGAAATTCCTTGACAGACAATGAGTTAATAGGGCTTAGAAAACTTAACGAACACTGGCATATTAAGTTCAGAAGAGATAACAAAAGACAGCGAGCCATTTACCTGATGAGTTTGTGGAAATGAATGACATAACCTTTGATTGTGAGCCGTCAAAAAGGGTATTAAGAATCACATAAGATGGGAAATTGTGGAGACTATTAATCACTTATGCTCTGAAGGAACGATGTCTAAAGAAAAAGAAGTACAAAGAAAAAACTCTGTATGATATCTGCTTTATTGGAATTATTCCTCTAAGTTACTTTTTCACAATGGCGCTGTTTTTTCTACTATCAAGACATCAGGTGGATTTTTTGTAAATAAATAATTCGTAGCTTATTCAATTTCAAACTGTTATTTCTACATTGACACGTAAGTTTTATCGAAATATCTTGAAAATATTTTATTTATTTCCCTTTCTAAATTTGTATATTTAACACAAGTTGTAGATAAAAATTCTAATAATCCGTTTTCTTTAAAAGATAATTAAGTTGCCAAAAAAATTAACTGACAATTTTTATAATAACCTCTGTGCGTGTATCAATGCATAAGAATAATTATATTTTCTTGTATGAATCCTCTTCTATTTAGTCTCATGCCAAACTAAGCTCAGAATAATAAATATAGAAAATAAACCAGAGAAGATGTTTTATGAAATTTATAAAGCTATCTTACAAGAAATGACTAATCGATTTAATACGCGGGATAAAATGAAGCTTTTAGTTATACTGTTTCATTTGATTGTTACAATCTCTGACAAAACATCATTCAAAATTGATATTATTTTAAAGAAGTCATACAAATCTAGTTAGAAAGATTATATTTTACTTTTTTTTTTAAATCGGACCATTATGAATAATTCCTAGCTACTCCAGAAGGATTTAATATCAGCCAGTTTTATATCTATCTAGTTAGAAAGATTATATATATTTTTTAATGATCGGATCATTATGAATAATTTCTAGCCACTCCAGAAGGATTTAATATCAGCCAGTTTATATATATATATATATATATATATATATTTATATATACACGCACACACACACACACACACAAAAACAAACACATATATTTATATATACACGAGTGAGTATAGAATAAGGAGAGAAAAAAGAAAAAAAATTTCCGTCCAAAACATCAATTTAAAACAGTGCTCGATATATGGTGTATAGAGCAGTGAATATTTATTATTTTCATGAAAAAGTTTCATGAAAAATCAGCGACAACTGATTGAAAGTCTTTATATATATATATATATATATATATATATATATATATATATATATATATATAAACTTTCAATAAGTTGTAGCTGATTTTTCATGAAATGTAGTGTTTACTTGACAAAAATGAATAAGAAACATTTAAGTGAATTACTGTCAATCATACTCCACTACATTTCCTTTATTCTGGTAGAAACTGAATTCCACGTCAAAAAAAGAAACGCCTTTTACGGATAACCACGAGTTGAAACTATTTTTGGTATCTTAATAAAAACGAAATTGCTGCTAAGCTAGACTATGTGTCACCGACCAGAACAAATCATAATTGGACGGGACAATGGTGTAGATGTTTCTAATAAAGAGTTTCCAAATTCGTTCTCACCTGTTTTGCTACATGTTGTTGAGCGTCGTCATAATGCAAAATCATATAAATCAAAATTTCTGCTCGTATATCGTCCGGTTTTTTCACAATGCTCTACTAAAAAAGCATCAGTTGTAGACAATAGTGAACTCCGGTGATGGTTTCGGTCAGTTTAAGCAGCTTAACAATAAACTACACTCACTGATTCCTACTAAATGGAAAGCAAAGCTTCGAAGTATGAATATTGGAGTTTGCCGCTGATGTTGATGAAGGCCGAGTTTAACCACATGATCTTCTACGCTAAGGGTTACCGTTTTGCATCCACTATTCATCGCCGGGCACGACACGATACGAAATGACAAACCATTTCTAACGCTGAAGCAGCTGTTCACTCGGGACAAGACGCCATTCGACGTCTCTTGGATTTAACACGTACGGCACCGATTGTACTTGATTTTGAATAATCCTCAATGCTTTCAATCGTTTAAACACTGTTGTGTGTTTCTCCTAGTATTTTCTTAAGCTCAGCTTGTGCCTAACATGAGTTGTCATGAACTAATACATCCAATTTTTCGTCTTCAATCTTTTTTGGTGCTCCAGAATGTTCCTTTATCTTCAAAATCAATATCATTATTTTAAGCGCAGAATGCAATCTCTGTATGTTGATTCCGATAGAGTATGACCCCCCTTCTTCTCTGCAAGTATTCACTGTGCTTCAGCTGCAGGTTTCTTTTGAATACAGTAATGCAGTAAATTTCCTTTCTTTGGCACGAATTCCGACATACCTTAACACTATGAAAAACAAAGTAGTTTACACTCTGGCAAATGACATACCCTAAATTTCAAGCTTGCTCATAGTACCTATTTGTTGATGTGTTACTACTTAAATCTACTTGCATGGAGTTATAGGAACGTCATCTGTGCATAAACTGCAATAAGTTATTCAAAGTTCTAACATATATATATATATATATATATATATATATATATATATATATATATATATGAACACGTTTCGAAAAACCCACCGAGTATAAATGCAGTGGGGAAAAAAAGATGGAAACAAAAAAAGAAACGAACTAAGCACTTGAACATTAGTCAAAGTACTAGTCGAAAGAAAAAAAACTAGAGGAGTAACTTAACCACGTAAAGCGCTCAATACACTAGTAGAGCAAACAAGTAAGTAGCTAATCTAGAGAGCCAACGAACCTACCAAGGTTTCACCAAATTGGATCTTCAGGGAAATTTGGCCAACTTTTCCTGAAGATCTAATTTGGTGAAACCTTGGTAGGTTCGTTGGCTCTCTAGGTTAGCTACTTATATATATATATATATATATATATATATATTTCTTTTTTAATCACATCACCCCAAGTAAGGCGGTAAGGCCACTGGTGTGCAGGGGGCTACGTAAGAGTGAATAGATTGGAAGAGAGAAAGCCGGAGACCAGATCCTAAACAGGGAACAAGGGATGAGCCTCTACACCTGTTCAATAGACGTCGGTGGAGTGTAAACTGGGCGATAGTTCTGTCTATCTACTCCAATTGAAAAAAAATAAAAAAGAAAAGTGAAAAGATTGGAAAAGAGAAAGCCGGAAACCACATCCTAAACAGGGAACAAGGGATGAGCCTCTAAACCTGTTCAATAGACGTGGGTGCAGTGTGAACCGGGCGATAGTTCAGTCTATCTACTCCAATTGAAAAAAAAAAGAAAAAAGTAAAGTAAAAAGATTGGCAAAGAGAAAGCCGGAAACCACATCCTAAACATGGAACAAGGGATGAGCCTCTACACCTGTTCAACAGCCGTACATATATATATATATATATATATATATATATATATATATATATATATTATCAAAGGTATGACATATTAACTGCAACCGGTGGTTTGGCTTCAAATTTATTATTTTGAATCTTGGGGAATATAAAGTTACCTCTTAAATTCCATTATTCTTAGGTACTACTCTGACCTGTAGTGTTAGTAACTGTTAGGGTCCCATCTATGTGTCTATTAGTTTGCATGTTATACTTAGGGTGTGTATTTATTATGTGAATCAACTGAAAATGTGTGTGGAGGGACGGCTTTGTGAATACGTCCTGTGAGTGTGGGATGTTTGAATCATGTGTATATGTGCATGTGTCAGAGGGTTTTGTCGAAGTCTGAGCAAATTCATCATAGTTATTCTCAAGCCATTAGCTTTCGTATCAGAGAGAGGAAACTCTGACATAGAAAACATTTAATGTATATTTTGCGTGGTGCACAATGCACTACCGATGTATTTAAAAACCCGGGAGGTCTAAATCTGTGATAATATGACATGCGATTATCAAAATCATCTAACGCGTGGAACTCAGTGCACCTGTATGGAATATGTTGTTTTGATTGAGATTTCTTTTTTTTTTGCCGCACAATTAACTGACCACTTTAAACAAATGTTAGTGCAGGTTGATAATTAGCTGCATGGTTAATAGTTCAACACAAGTACACGCAGCTCAGTAATATCATGCATATGTGTAAAACAAAGGGCACCATGCAATGTTGACCCTCATCTTTTGTTTAAAATAAGAGAGTCCACCATACACACACACACACACACACACAAACATATATATATATATATATATATATATATATATATATATATATATTAATTACTTAGTTTTTGGTCTAATAAAATTAAACCAGTTCACATATGTATTAAAAATTGTTCAATACAATTATATTGTAGAACTTTTTAATATTCTCTATTTGTAAACGTGACCTTAGGTTTCTACCATGCGTGGTGTCATCAGGCGATTTTCGAGAACTGATTTTACCGTTTACAGTTTTTTTCAAAAAAAAACGCTCGCGTGACAGTGTTTTTTTTTAACGCTCACTTGGGAGGGAATATTTGAACGCGCAATTTTCAAAAAAATTGATCGAGTAATAACTCGTTTACAAATGAAATATATATGAAATTTAGAACAAAATTTAGATATTCTACAATTTCATGGGTAATACGTATTTCGCCGCTGCTGACTTTGCGGCTCGTCAGACCCAAATGATGCCACAGTTAACCTTCAAAATATTCCGAAAAATCATTACACACAAACCCTCACGTGTCCGTATTGAGATTCCACATTTCTAACGGTAATTTACGAAAAACAATTCCACTCTCATGCAAAAAAAAATACAAAGAAAGAGAAAATAAAGGAAAAATATAGACGATTGATAAATGGAAAGAATATAAGGAAAAAGAATGAAATAGAAAAAGAATGAACATTATATAAAGAAATAAAAGCCAACGTCATATAGCGACACAGCGTCTATTGCATCCGATCTACTTTCTTAGAAAAATATGACGTGGAAATTAAACATTGAAATTTAGTTTTAAAAATAATTTTATGTATTTACGGTAAAAAGTAAATTATAAATCATAATTTTAATTCAAATTAAAATGTAAGCACTATTAGTATTATTTTATAATTACAGTTAAAATAATTAAAACATATAAAAGGAACCAAAAATTATAATTAAATATAGACAAAATAGAAAAACTAGAAAAAATATAAACGTAAAAAAGTAAATTATAAATCATAATTTTAATTCAAATTAAAATGTAAGCACTATTAGTATTATTTTATAATTACAGTTAAAATAATTAAAACATATAAAAGAAACCAAAAATTATAATTAAATATAGACAAAATAGAAAAACTAGAAAAAATATAAACGTAAAAAAGAGAAAGGAAAAAGCAAAGAAAAAGAATGAGAACGAACAGTATAGGTAGAAAAGAATTTAAAATAAACGTCTTAGATCGACACCAACGTCGATTACAATTATCTGCATTCTTAGAAAAGCATGACATTTGAATTTAATATTAAATTTAGTTATAACTACAATGGGAATATATTTACTGTAAAACATAAATTATAAACCATACTTCCTAATACAAATTTCAATATACCTATTCGTAATAATATATTATGTAAATATAGTTATAACAATTAACACTTAATCAGAAGAAGATAAACAAAATATTAAAATACAATCTTAAATTTTTTTAAAATAATAATAATAATTAATAATAATAACAAAATAATAATAAATATATATATATATATATATATAAAATTCTAATAATAATAAAAATAATAATAATAATATTAAAAAAGAAAAAGAATTTGAAATAATAAGAAAAATAAAATAATATTAATAATAATAATAATACAAAAATAATAAATAATGCATATATAAAAATGTTAACACTAATAAAAAAATTATAATATTATTATTAGAAAAATATATCCTCAATAATAGTAATAAAATAATATTATGAAAATAATAATAATAATCAAAAAATTATATATATAACAAAATATTAACACTAATAATACACTAATAATAATAATAATAAGTATTATGATTGAAAAAGAAAATAGATCCCCAATACACATACATATCCACAAATATATATATATATATATATATATATATATATATATATATAAATGCATACATACACACAACATAATTTACTCCCGTATCAGTAAAAAACCCGGTGTGGCGAACAAACATAATCTTGCTGCTGATCTTGAGAGAGATCTACATTCTGTGGTGAATTGGGGTAAGAAGTGGCTTGTAAATTTCAGTGCGTCTAAGACCAAGCTGATGGCTGTCAATCATCACAGGCAACCTCTCCTGCCTCACATAAGCATGGACCAAGCGACCCTCCCCGAGAGCAATATACTGCGCCTCCTCGGCCTTACCCTCTCTTCTGATATCAAGTGGACCCACTACATTGAGTCAATAGCTAAATCCAGCGCGAGGAATGTGGGGTCACTGTGTCGGGCCAGGAAGTTTTTCCGGCCTGAAACCATCCTGCATATATACAAATCAACGATTAGTCCGTGCATGGTGTACTCCTGCCATATATGATCAAGTTCCCCCGCTGTTCATCTCTGTGTTCATTAAGGGAGAATCACTAATGTGATAGGTACCGACTTGGCGGCTCGAATACAGCCACTTTCCCACCGACGGGATGTGGCTCCTTTTTGTCTGTTCTATAAATACTTCCATAGCTTCTGCTCTGCAAAACTTGTTTACTCGTTCAACCAGATTCGCAACTGGGTCTAAACCATTTAAAGTTAGATCAACCAAATGCAGACGACAATTCTACTCCTACAGCTTCTTTTCTCGCAATTCCCGCCTGTGGAACTCGCTTCCTTATTCTAGCTGTCCTGACGAAATTCCCTAGGAATTTAAATGCAAGGTCAATGCTCATCTCTTAACCACTTGACTCTAGTTCTTTTTCACCACCCTGTATACTCTTTCCTTTCTCTTCGCCTATGCAACTGTCATTACACCGGTATTCCTATCCTTCTCTTGCTCCTTTCTAACTCGTTTGTCCTTCTCTTCTCTCTCCTCTAATCTTTTAACTCTTATGTAGCCCCCTGCAAATCAGTGGCGTTACCGTCTTGCTCGGGGTGTTATGATTAAAAAAATATATATACATATATAGGTAATCATAAAAAAACATCTAAAAACAGAAGTATACATATCCCATATATGCATTTTCTTTAATATATATATACATACACACATATATATATATATATATATATATATATATATATATATATATATATATATATATCCACATACATACATCCACATGCACACACATATACATACACCACACATGCACACACACACACAAATATATATATATAAACACACGCATACACATATATACATACACACAGCAACGCATATATACACATATAGACGTGCATATCCACACACTTATATGCACATATACATAAAATCTTACAATCTAAAATATTATTAAAATAATTCAATAATATAATATATAAGCATAATAATTATAAAAGATATATAAAACATATTTTGTGGTAAAATGTTTCTAACGGTAAATTTCCAGATTTTTCTCCAAAAGAAACCATCATTTTAAGTTAAATTAATTTAAATTAATTTAATTCAAATTAATTTCAATTTCAATTTAGATCTAGCTAGATTATTTTATATTTATTTTTATGCTTGCATATAAATATCAGTTCGTTACGTTGATTAAGGAGTACCTTTAAATTATAGTATTTGATAATAATCAATTTCTCCTCCAGACATAAAATTCACCTATCCCTGAAGTTGTTGGGAGTGTTTGCATAATTTTTAATTCTCCATTTAATCCGTGGGGCAAATCCGCCATCCTTAATATCCCAGTATTGTTTAAATAGGGCAATTGAATTTTCAAGGATGTGTTGGAAAACGAGTGTCTATTTTTGTATAATCTCTGTGTCCAACTACCTGCAGATATCCCTATATAAAATCTTTTTCTGCTCGGGACCTCTTCTGGAAAAATAGTGGCTTCATAAACAGCTTCTTCAGAATTACACGTGCCATCAACGGGTCAGTTGTTTTTACTGATGCAATTGCAGCAAAGTTTATTTTCCAGAGGTTTGTTATGGAAAACTTTGAGTAATATATGTTTCGCATGTTAGTGATAGATTAATAACTAATTTTCAGCGTTTTTCTGTTGAATAATTTACTTAGGGGTTGGTGTTGGTGGAAGTGTTTGCTAAGTAAATGTAAAAAAATATATCCACGATATGGGCAGCATCCTTCTGTAGAATCCCGTTTCAGTTGCTTCAAGTTCTTCCTTCATCTTTGATGATATGATCTATCATTCGCTGCCATATTGAAGAACAGACATCAAAATAACAATCCAGTACACTCTTCTTAGTTTCTAGCAAAATAATTCTTTCTTTTAACACTCTGCTCAACCTCTGGAAAGCGTCCTTTGCCATGCCAGTTCGCCTTCGGAACTCAGTGTCGCAATTTCCGTCTTCTGTTAGAAAATTCCCCTAATTATTTAAATATTTGGTCTTGGTTGATTTTTCTATCCTCAAACTGTAATTGGAATTTTGAGCTCCTCTGTTTGTTGATGACCAAACAGTCGATTTTCTTTTTTTTATTTGTAGCCCTTTCTTTCAACTTTCTTCATCAACTTTTTTTTGGATGTCTTGTAATTTTCTTTCAGTATCAGATATCAGCACTGTGTCATCTGTGTATCTTATTTTGTTCAGATTCTGGCCGCCGATGACGACTCCTTGCATAACTTCTAGGTTACTCATAATAATCTACCTGTACAAGTTAAATAGACCCAGTGAAAAGACATTCTTGTCTTACACACCATTCTATTTTTATATTCCTGCTAAATTCGTTTCCTGTCCGGTTTGCTGCAGGTAGAGGTTTGATTACTCTAATATATTGCCCAAATATGGTGAGGTTGTTGAGTATTTCTGTCTATATTTTGTGACGCATTTGTCGAACGCATTGGCATAATCTACAAAACACAGGTAAACGTCCTTTTCATTTGTATCGCCATTTCTGATAGTATCTTAAGCATAAATATTGCATTCTTTGTTCCGGTGTCATTGACAAAACCGCACTGTTCTTACCCTGTCTCTGGCCTGATTCTGGTTTGCATTCTATTCATCAGGATTCGGACAATGGGTTTCGTCATGTGGCTGATCAAGCTGATTGTTCGGTGGATTTCGCATTCGATTGAACCTAGCATCATAGGCAGAGCTACAAAAATTGATCTCCTTATGTTGTCTGGTATTACGCCACTGTTGTAGATTTCATTTATTATTTGCATAATTTTCTCCATGCTGAAATCTTCTAAGTTTGTCAGCATCTCTATTACAATGCCGTCTGGTTCAGCTGCTTTGTTTCTATTCAGTTTGGCAATTTCAGCTTTCACTTCGGCTTTTAGTATATCCAGTCTGTCAGCATCTATGTTTACTATCAGTTTTACTCCCTTGTCGTGGAAGAGATGTTTTATATATTCTTCCCGTCGCTGGATTATTTTCTAACAAGATTGTTCATCCTTGGATTTTATACTTGCTGTCGAAGAGCATGTTCTTTGATCTGTCATTTCTCTTATTTCTTTATGCATTTCTTTTATATTAGTCTTGCTCAATTTCTCTACTTCGGCACATTTGTTGTGGAGCCATTCCTCTTTAGCCTGTTTGTGCTAAATTCAAGAAGTCTAGGTTCCATAGCAAAAATCTCATCCAAACTGTTTCCATGAATGTATTTATAGAAAAGACGCAGGAATGCAGTTTTACTGTAATAAAAATGCGACTGAGGCCAGAGTAAAATTGATAATATTCCTGATTTTTCTTTGGATTTTGTACTTCAATTGTAAGAACAACCAGACCACATGCGGCAAATATATTCTATGCATTAACGAATGGTAGACTTATAGATATGTATAATAGGTTTTACAGCGTAAAGGTTTCTTGCACGGCACATTGAAACAGCTTTCTTATCAGCTGACGTGGCAATGGATTCTATATGGTCCTTCCACTTCATGTTAGCTGAGAACAGCCCGAGAAGCCATACGAATCATTTTCAGAGATGTTAGCATTAGACATGACAATGGAAGGCGGAAAGGATTCTGTTGGATAATTACTTGATAGAAGTTTAGTCATAGATGCGTTAAAATTAAGAAAGCCATTTTTGCCCCAGTTATCAATGGACTTGGAATTGTTTTGAACACCAGCTGCTGTTTTGACCTTATCGAACTTATTAGCCTTACTGTCGAGACATAAGTTATTGTTTGTGATGTAGATACTAAGCTGAGAGATGACGTCATTGGAAAAATCTTTAATGAAAATTAAAAACAATTTCGAGCAAAATATGATGTTCTGGGGGACACCGGAATAAGTACTGTTTTTTTTTTTAGAAAAGACTGGATCAGTTCAGAAATATGTCCGGACTTGATTTTATATCTAGAACTAGAGAGTGTTCCCCAAGTTTTTAATAATTAAGTATATAAATAATATATAATGAAAAAAATAAAATTAGAAATACACCATTTATCCAAGATATATTGCTTACATAGTAAGCCGAAACAAATCTGATAATGTCATTAAATAACTTAAAATTATTCGAAAGGAATTACGTTTTAAAGATTACTTATGAATTAATATAAAAAGTCTCATTTTTATCGACAATAACAATGATAAATTGGCTACATCTCTATAACGTTTAAGAAGTTCTAATTTTTACCTTCTTATCTATAACGGTAAATGTTCTGAAAAATATAAAAAGGTTTTCTTTAATAAGTAAATTCATAAAGTTAGGCTGATTTCTACATTTAAATATTTTTTCCTAAAGAATGAATCAATAAAAACAAATACTTATCAATAATGGTTACCATAATTATAAAGCCGACAAGCAAATCAAATGTCAGTTAAGCAATAATTTTAATAATAAAAACTACAATGATAAGCATATTGAAAATCAAATGCATCAGAATTACAAAATGAGGAAACAGCAAAACAGAAAAAAGATTCATAGATTTATAAAATCAGTCTATAAAAATAAATACATTATATTTATTTACTACAAAGAAAAACTGGCTACTTGATTATTAAAAATTTTATATCCCGAAAATCCAACTATCTATATAAGACTAATGTTTGGTATGAAAATACTTACCTACTCGGAGAATGTTTTTTTGTAAATAAACTATACAATATATTGTATATATGATATACAACAACCGCAATTTCACGACGACTCACTTGCCAACAATAAATGAAAAATAACAGTAAAACTTTATAATAACCGGAGACTCATTCGTCGAATAAATGGGTTTATTTCTAGAATAAATTTCTCCTTCGATTTTTCCATGAACACTGTAATCTTAACCTCTTCAAACCAACCATCAATCGCTATCTATTGACCATCTTCCCATTAACTTCACTTCCTAATTCCTCTTCTTGCACTCGTATCAAGCACTCCATCTAGTAAACAACTTGAATGGCTCTTGAACCTTGCTTTTATCATTTTTAGTCATTTCAGCCCAAGCAATGCTATAAAGCTACTCAGTAGCGTGGTGTTAGTGCATGTAGAAGAATATCAGAAATGTGAAATTTTAAAAAAATAAAAAAAATAAAAAATAAAAGAACTAGAAGTAACAATGCGAAAGATAACTTGTATTTTGCTAACTTTGTACAAATTAAAAGCAAGATCAAATCACGTTAATGTAGTATCTAGAATAATTTTATCTTAATCTATATTTCTCTACCAAATTACCATTAATATCTCAGATTTACAGCGAATTACTGACATTTGTTTACTCAAAATTATACTCACTCAATCAACTGTCAGAGACAAAAATTGTTCCAAATGATAAAATTTCAACGTTATTCATAAAAATTGAACGGTAAATTAATATCTTTTATGAATCATGATGTTGCCAACAATAAACCTTTTATTGGGTGTACTGACCGCAACTAAACAAGATGTCTCCTTTCCAATGGCATTTTCTTTCAGTGGTGATCATGAAGGCCAATTTTAATGGCAAATATTGTGATGTGTTTATAGATTATCTGCAGC